>CATOCB010000342.1:7500-673225 GCA_951411735.1 Somateria mollissima
AAGCATCATCACATCATCATCACTGCATCATCACTGCATCATCACTGCATCAACACAGCATCATCACTGCATCATCACAGCATCATTAGACCGTCATCACACCATCATCACTGCATAATCACTGCATCATCAAAGCATCAACAGAGCATTATCACAGCATCATTACTACTTATTACTGCATCATCACAGCGTCATCACAGTATCATCACTGCATCATCACAGCATCATTACAGCATCACCACAGAGTCATCACAGCATCATCACAGCTACATCCCTGCACCATCACTACATCATCACAACATCATCACACCACCATCACAGCATCATCAGTTCATCATCAGTGCATCATCAGATAATCATCAGAGCGTCTTCACAGCATCATCACACCATCATCACTGCATCATCACTGCATCGTCACAGCATCATCACAGTGTCATCACAGCATCATCACTGTATAATCACTGCATCATCAGAGCATCATCACACCATCATCACTGCATCATCACAGCATCATCACTGCATCATCAGAGTCATCGCAACATAATCATAGCATCATCACAGCATCACAACATCATCATCGCAGCGTCATCTCTGCATCAACACAGCGTCATCACTGCATCATCACTGCATCATCACAGTATCATCACTGCATCATCACAGCATCATCACAAAATCACCACAGTGTCATCACAGCATCATCACTGCATAATCACTGCATCATCGCAGCATTATATCAGCATCATCACAGCATCATCACAGCATGATCACTGCATCATCACTGCATCATCACTGCATCCTCACTGCATTATCACACCATCATCACTGCATCATCACAGTATTATCACAGCATCATCACAGCGTCATCAAAGCATCATCACAGCATCATCACTGCATCATCTCTGCATCATCATTGCATCATCACTGCATCATCACATCAGCTACTCAATATCATCACAGCGTCATCACTGCATCATCACAGCATCATCACTGCATCATCACAGCATCATCAGAGCGTCTTCACAGCATCGTCACAGCATCATCACAGCATCATCACTGCATCATCACAACATCATCACAGTGTCATAACAGCATCATCACTGCATCATCAGAGCATCATCATCACACCATCACCACTGCATCATCACAGCATCACAACATCATCATCGCAGCGTCATCACTACATCAACACAGCGTCATCACTGCATCATCACAGTATCATCACTACATCATCGCAGTATCATCACAACATCATCACAGCATCATCACAGCATTATCAATGCATCATCACTACATCATCACAACATCATCACACCACCATCACAGCATCATCAATGCATCATCACTGCATCATCAGATAATCATTGCAGCGTCATCATTGCATCATCACATCATCATCAATGCGTCATCACAGCATCATCAGAGCGTCTTCACAGCATCATCACACCATCATCACAGCATCATCACTGCATCATCACAGAGTCATCGCAACAGAATCATAGCATCATCACAGCATCACAACATCATCATCGCAGCGTCATCTCTGCATCAACACAGCGTCATCACTGCATCATCACTGCAACATCACAGCATCATCACTGCATCATCACAGAATCATTACAGCATCACCACAGCGTCATCATAGCATTATCACTACATCATCACAGCATCATGACTGCATCATGACTGCATCATCAGAGCATCATCACTGCATCATCACAACATCATGACTGCGTAATCACTGCATAATCACATCTTCATCACAGCATCATCACAGCATCATTACTGCTTATTACTGCATCATCACAGCGTCATCAGAGCATCATCATTGCATCATCAGAGCATCATCGCTGCATCATCACAGCATCATCACTGCATCATCACAGCATCATCGGAGCGTCATCACAGCATCATCACAGCATCTTAACTACTTCATCACTGCCTGATCACAGCATCATCGCATGGTCAACACTGCATCATCACAGCATCATCACTGCATAGTCACAGCATCATCAGTGCATCATCACAGTGTCATCACAGCATGATCACTGCATCATCACTGCATCATCACAGAGTCATCACAGCATCATCACTGCATAATCACTGCATCATCAGAGCATCATCACACCATCACCACTGCATCATCACTGCATCATCACAATATCATCATCGCAGCCTCATCACTACATCAACACAGCGTCATCACTGCATCATCACAGTATCATCACTGCATCATCGCAGCATCATCACAACATCATCACAGCATCGTCACGGTATCATCACTGCATCATCACAGCATCATTACAGCATCACCACAGAGTCATCACAGCATCATCACAGCATCATCCCTGCACCATCACTACATCATCACAACATCATCACACCACCATCACAGCATCATCAGTGCATCATCACTGCATCATCAGATAATCATCACAGCGTCATCACTGTATCATCACATCATCATCACTGCATCATCACAGCATCATCAGAGCGTCTTCACAGCATCATCACACCATCATCACTGCATCATCACTGCATCGTCACAGCATCATCACAGTGTCATCACAGCATCATCACTGCATAATCACTGCATCATAAGAGCATCATCACACTATCATCACTGCATCATCACTGCATCATCACAGAGTCATCGCAACATAATCATAGCATCATCACAGCATCACATCATCATCGCAGCGTCATCTCTGCATCAACACAGCGTCATCACTGCATCATCACAGTATCATCACTGCATCATCACAGCATCATCACAAAATCACCACAGTGTCATCACAGCATCATCACTGCATCATCACTGCATCATCACAGCATCCTCACTGCATCATCACACCATCATCACTGCATCATCACAGTATTATCACAGCATGATCACAGCGTCATCAAAGCATCATCACAGCATTATCACTGAATAATCACTGCATCATCACTGCATCGTCACAGCATCATCACTGCATCATCTCTGCATCATCACTGCATCATCACATCAACTACACAATATCATCACAGCGTCATCACTGCATCATCACAGCATCATCACTGCATCATCACAGCATCATCAGAGCGTCTTCACAGCATCATCACATCATCATCACTGCATCATCACAACATCATCACAGTGTCATAACAGCATCATCACTGCATCATCACTACATCATCAGAGCATCATCATCACACCATCACCACTGCATCATCACAGCGTCACATCATCATCGCAGCGTCATCACTACATCAACACAGCGTCATCACTGCATCATCACAGTATCATCACTGCATCATCACAGTGTCATCACAGCACCATCACTGCATCATCACAGCATCATTACAGCATCACCGCAGAGTCATCACAGCATCATCACAGCATCATCCCTGCACCATCACTACATCATCACAACATCATCACACCACCATCACAGCATCATCAGTGCATCATCACTGCATCATCAGATAATCATCACAGCGTCATCACTGTATCATCACATCATCATCACTGCGTCATCACAGCATCATCAGAGCGTTATCACAGCATCATCACACCATCATCACTGCATCATCACTGCATCGTCACAGCATCATCACAGTGTCATCACAGCATCATCACTGCATAATCACTGCATCATCACAGCATCATCACAGCATCATCACTGCATCATCACTGCATCATCACAGAGTCATCGCAACATAATCATAGCATCATCACAGCATCACAACATCATCATCGCAGCGTCATCTCTGCATCAACACAGCGTCATCACTGCATCATCACAGTATCATCACTGCATCATCACAGCATCATCACAAAATCACCACAGTGTCATCACAGCATCATCACTGCATCGTCACAGCATCATCACAGTGACATCACAGCATCATCACTGCATAATCACTGCATCATCACAGCATCATCACTGCATCATCACAGCATCATCACTGCATCATCACAGAGTCATCGCAACATAATCATAGCATCATCACAGCATCACAACATCATCATCGCAGCGTCATCTCTGCATCAACACAGCGTCATCACTGCATCATCACTGCATCACCACAGTATCATCACTGCATCATCACAGCATCATCACAAAATCACCACAGTGTCATCACAGCATCATCACTGCATAATCACTGCAGCATCACAGCATTATATCTGCATCATCACAGCATGATCACTGCATCATCACTGCATCATCACAGCATCCTCACTGCATCATCACACCATCATCACTGCATCATCACAGTATTATCACAGCATCATCACAGCATCATCAGAGCGTCTTCACAGCATCATCAGACCATCATCACTGCATCATCACTGCATCGTCAAAGCATCGTCACAGTGTCATCACAGCATCATCACTGCATAATCACTGCATCATCAGAGCATCATCACACCATCATCACTGCATCATCACTGCATCATCACAGAGTCATCGCAACATAATCATAGCATCATCACAGCATCACAACATCATCATCGCAGCATCATCTCTGCATCAACACAGCGTCATCACTGCATCATCACAGTATCATCACTGCATCATCACAGCATAATCACAAAATCACCACAGTGTCATAACAACATCATCACTGCATAATCACTGCATCATCACAGCATTATATCAGCATCATCACAGCACCATCACAGCATCATCACTGCATCATCACAGAATCATTACAGCATCACCACAGCATCATCACAGCATCATCCCTGCACCATCACTACATCATCACAACATCATCACACCACCATCACAGCATCATCAATGCATCATCACTGCATCATCAGATAATCATTACAGCGTCATCATTGCATCATCACACCATCATCACTGCATCATCACTTCATCGTCACAGCATCATCACAGTGTCATCACAACAGAATCATAGCATCATCACAGCATCACAATATCATCATCGCAGCGTCATCACTGCATCAACACAACGTCATCACTGCATCATCACTGCAACATCACAGTATCATCACTGCATCATCACGGAATCATTACAGCATCACCACAGCGTCATCATAGCATTATCACTACATCATCACAGCATCATGACTGCATCATCAGAGCATCATCACTGCATCATCACTGCATCATCACAACATCATGACTGCGTAATCACTGCATAATCACATCTTCATCACAGCATCATCACAGCATCATTACTGCTTACTTACTGCATCATCACTGCATCATCGGAGCATCACCACTACATCATCATTGCATCATAACTGCATCATCACATCATCATCACTGCATCATCACAGCATCATCGGAGCGTCATCACAGCATCATCACAGCATCATCACAGTGTCATCACAGCATCACTGCATCATCACAGCGTCATCACAGTGTCATCGCAGCGTCATCACTGCATCATCACTGCGTCATCACAGCATCATTGCATGGTCAAAACTGCATCATCACAGCATCATCACAGCGTCATCACAGCATCATCACATCATCTACACAACATCATCACAGTGTCATCACAGCATCATCACTGCATAATCACTGCATCATCACACCATCATCACAGCATAATCACTGCATCATCACTGCATCAACCCAGCATCATCACTGCATCATTAGACCGTCATCACACCATCATCACTGCATAATCACTGCATCATCAAAGCATCATCACAGCATCATCACAGCATCATTACTGCTTATTACTGCATCATCACAGCGTCATCAGAGCATCATCATTGCATCATCAGAGCATCATCGCTACATCATCACAGCATCATCACTGCATCATCACAGCATCATTGGAGCGTCATCACAGCATCATCACAGCATCTTAACTGCTTCATCACTGCCTGATCACAGCATCATCGCATGGTCAACACTGCATCATCACAGCATCATCACTGCATAGTCACAGCATCATCAGTGCATCATCACAGTGTCATCACAGCATGCTCACTGCATCATCACTGCATCATCACAGAGTCATCACAGCATCATCACTGCATAATCACTGCATCATCAGAGCATCATCACACCATCACCACTGCATCATCACTGCATCATCACAATATCATCATCGCAGCCTCATCACTACATCAACACAGCGTCATAACTGCATCATCACAGTATCATCACTGCATCATCGCAGCATCATCACAACATCATCACAGTGTCATCACAGCATCATCACAGTGTCATCACTGCATCATCACAGCATCATTACAGCATCACCACAGAGACATCACAGCATCATCACAGCATCATCCCTGCACCATCACTACATCATCACAACATCATCACACCACCATCACAGCATCATCAGTGCATCATCAGATAATCATCACAGCGTCATCACTGTATCATCACATCATCATCACTGCGTCATCACAGCATCATCAGAGCGTTTTCACAGAATCATCACACCATCATCACTTCATCATCACTGCATCGTCACAGCATCATCACAGTGTCATCACAGCATCATCACTGCATAATCACTGCATCATCACAGCATCATCACACCATCATCACTGCATCATCACTGCATCATCACAGAGTCATCGCAACATAATCATAGCATCATCACAGCATCACAACATCATCATCGCAGCGTCATCTCTGCATCAACACAGCGTCATCACTGCATCATCACAGTATCATCACTGCATCATCACAGCATCATCACAAAATCACCACAGTGTCATCACAGCATCATCACTGCATCATCACTGCATCATCACAGCATCCTCACTGTATCATCAGACCATCAACACTGCATCATCACACCATCATCACTGCATCATCACAGCATCATCACTGCATCATCACAGAGTCATCGCAACAGAATCATAGCATAATCGCAGCATCACAACATCATCATCGCAGCGTCATCTCTGCATCAACACAGCGTCATCACTGCATCATCACAGTATCATCACTGCATCATCACAGCATCATCAAAAAACTCACCACAGTGTCATCACAGCATCATCACTGCATCATCACTGCATCATCACAGCATTATATCAGCATCATCACAGCATCATCACAGCATGATCACTGCATCATCACTGCATCATCACAGAATCATTACAGCATCACCACAGCGTCATCATAGCATTATCACTACATCATCACAGCATCATGACTGCATCATCAGAGCATCATCACTGCATCATCACAACATCATGACTGCGTAATCACTGCATAATCACATCTTCATCACAGCATCATCACAGCATCATTACTGCTTACTTACTCCATCATCACTGCATCATCGGAGCATCACCACTACATCATCATTGCATCATCACTGCATCATCACAGCATCATTGGAGCGTCATCACAGCATCATCACAGCATCATCACAGTGTCATCACAGCATCACTGCATCATCACAGCGTCATCACAGTGTCATCGCAGCGTCATCACTGCATTATCACTGCGTCATCACAGCATCATCGCATGGTCAAAACTGCATCATCACAGCGTCATCACAGCATCATCACATCATCTACACAACATCATCACAGTGTCATCACAGCACCATCACTGCATAATCACTGTATCATCAAAGCATCATCACAGCGTCATCACAGCATCATAACTGCGTCATCACTGCATCATCCCTGCATCATCAAAGCATCATCACATCATCATAACAGCATCATCACAGCATCATCAGAGCATGATTAGAGCGTCATCAGAGCATCACCACTGCATCATCACTGCATCATCACAGCATAATCACTGCATCATCACTGCATCAACACAGCATCATCACTGCATCATCACAGCATCATTAGACCGTCATCACACCATCATCACTGCCTAATAACTGCATCATCAAAGCATCATCACAGCATCATTACTGCTTATTACTGCATCATCACAGCATCATCAGAGTGTCATCAGAGCATCATCACAGCATCTTAACTGCTTCATCACTGCCTCATCACAGCATCATCGCATGGTCAACACTGCATCATCACAGCATCATCACTGCATAGACACAGCATCATCAGTGCATCATCACAGTGTCATCACACCATCATCATGGCATCATCACTGCATCGTCACAGCATCATCACAGTGTCATCACAGCATCATCACTGCATAATCACTGCATCATCAGACCATCATCACACCATCATCACTGCATCATCACAGCATCATCACTGCATCATCACAGAGTCATCGCAACAGAATCATAGCATCATCACAGCATCACAACATCATCATCGCAGCGTCATCTCTGCATCAACAGAGCGTCATCACAGCATCATCACAGCAAGATCACTGCATCATCACTGCATCATCACAGAGTCATCACAGCATCATCACTGCATAATCACTGCATCATCAGAGCATCATCACACCATCACCACTGCATCATCACTGCATCATCACAATATCATCATCGCAGCCTCATCACTACATCAACACAGCGTCATCACTGCATCATCACAGTATCATCACTGCATCATCGCAGCATCATCACAACGTCATCACAGCATCATCACAGTATCATCACTGCATCATCACAGCATCATTACAGCATCACCACAGAGACATCACAGCATCATCACAGCATCATCCCTGCACCATCACTACATCATCACAACATCATCACACCACCATCACAGCATCATCAGTGCATCATCACTGCATCATCAGATAATCATCACAGCGTCATCACTGTATCATCACATCATCATCACTGCGTCATCACAGCATCATCAGAGCGTCTTCACAGCATCATCACACCATCATCACTGCATCATCACTGCATCGTCACAGCATCATCACAGTGTCATCACAGCATCATCACTGCATAATCACTGCATCATCAGAGCATCATCACACCATCATCACTGCATCATCACAGAGTCATCGCAACATAATCATAGCATCATCACAGCATCACAACATCATCGCAGCGTCATCTCTGCATCAACATAGCGTCATCACTGCATCATCACAGTATCATCACTGCATCATCACAGCATCATCACAAAATCACCACAGTGTCATCACAGCATCATCACTGCATCATCACTGCATCATCACAGCATCCTCACTGCATCATCACACCATCATCACTGCATCATCACACTATTATCACAGCATGATCACAGCGTCATCAAAGCATCATCACAGCATTATCACTGAATAATCACTGCATCATCACTGCATCATCACATCAACTACACAATATCATCACAGCGTCATCATTGAATCATCACAGCATCATCACTGCATCATCACAGCATCATCAGAGCGTCTTCACAGCATCATCACATCATCATCACCGCATCATCACAACATCATCACAGTGTCATAACAGCATCATCACTGCATCATCACTGCATCATCAGAGCATCATCATCACACCATCACCACTGCATCATCACAGCATCACAACATCATCATCGCAGCGTCATCGCGACATCAACACAGCGTCATCACTGCATCATCACAGTATCATCACTGCATCATCACAGTGTCATCACAGCACCATCACAGCATCATTAAAACATCATTACAGCATCACCGCAGAGTCATCACAGCATCATCACAGCATCATCCCTGCACCATCACTACATCATCACAACATCATCACACCACCATCACAGCATCATCAGTGCATCATCACTGCATCATCAGATAATCATCACAGCGTCATCACTGTATCATCACATCATCATCACTGCGTCATCACAGCATCATCAGAGCGTCTTCACAGCATCATCACACCATCATCACTGCATCATCACTGCATCGTCACAGCATCATCACACCATCATCACAGCATCATCACTGCATAATCACTGCATCATCACACCATCATCACTGCATCATCACAGCATCATCACTGCATCATCACAGAGTCATCGCAACATAATCATAGCATCATCACAGCATCACAACATCATCATTGCAGCGTCATCTCTGCATCAACACAGCGTCATCACTGCATCATCACTGCATCACCACAGTATCATCACTGCATCATCACAGCATCATCACAAAATCACCACAGTGTCATCACAGCATCATCACTGCATAATCACTGCAGCATCACAGCATTATATCTGCATCATCACAGCATGATCACTGCATCATCACTGCATCATCACAGCATCCTCACTGCATCATCACACCATCATCACTGCATCATCACAGTATTATCACAGCATCATCACAGCATCATCAGAGCGTCTTCACAGCATCATCACACCATCATCACTGCATCACCACAGTATCATCACTGCATCATCACAGCATCATCACAAAATCACCACAGTGTCATCACAGCATCATCACTGCATAATCACTGCAGCATCACAGCATTATATCTGCATCATCACAGCATGATCACTGCATCATCACTGCATCATCACAGCATCCTCACTGCATCATCACACCATCATCACTGCATCATCACAGTATTATCACACCATCATCACAGCATCATCAGAGCGTCTTCACAGCATCATCACACCATCATCACTGCATCATCACTGCATCGTCACAGCATCATCACAGTGTCATCACAGCATCATCACTGCATAATCACTGCATCATCAGAGCATCATCACACCATCATCACTGCATCATCACTGCATCATCACAGAGTCATCGCAACATAATCATAGCATCATCACAGCATCACAACATCATCATCGCAGCATCATCTCTGCATCAACACAGCGTCATCACTGCATCATCACAGTATCATCACTGCATCATCACAGCATAATCACAAAATCACCACAGTGTCATAACAACATCATCACTGCATAATCACTGCATCATCACAGCATTATATCAGCATCATCACAGCACCATCACAGCATCATCACTGCATCATCAGATAATCATTACAGCGTCATCATTGCATCATCACACCATCATCACTGCATCATCACTTCATCGTCACAGCATCATCACAGTGTCATCACAGCATCATCACTGCATAATCACTGCATCATCAGAGCAACATCACACCATCATCACTGCATCAGCACAGCATCATCACATCATCATCACAGAGTCATCACAACATCATCATCGCAGCGTCATCACTGCATCAACACAGCGTCATCACTGCATCATCACTGCAACATCACAGTATCATCACTGCATCATCACGGAATCATTACAGCATCACCACAGCGTCATCATAGCATTATCACTACATCATCACAGCATCATGACTGCATCATGACTGCATCATGAGAGCGTCATCACTGCATCATCACAACATCATGACTGCGTAATCACTGCATAATCACATCTTCATCACAGCATCAAAACAGCATCATTACTTCTTACTTACTCCATCATCACTGCATCATCGGAGCATCACCACTACATCATCATTGCATCATAACTGCATCATCACATCATCATCACTGCATCATCACAGCATCATCGGAGCGTCATCACAGCATCATCACAGCATCATCACAGTGTCATCACAGCATCACTGCATCATCACAGCGTCATCACAGTGTCATCGCAGCGTCATCACTGCATTATCACTGCATCATCACAGCATCATCGCATGGTCAAAACTGCATCATCACAGCGTCATCACAGCATCATCACATCATCTACACAACATCATCACAGCATCATCCCTGCACCATCACTACATCATCACAACATCATCACACCACCATCACAGCATCATCAGTGCATCATTAGATAATCATCACAGCGTCATCACTGTATCATCACATCATCATCACTGCGTCATCACAGCATCATCAGAGCGTCTTCACAGCATCATCACACCATCATCACTGCATCATCACTGCATCGTCACAGCATCATCACAGTGTCATCACAGCATCATCACTGCATAATCACTGCATCATCAGAGCATCATCACACCATCATCACTGCATCATCACAGAGTCATCGCAACATAATCATAGCATCATCACAGCATCACATCATCATCGCAGCGTCATCTCTGCATCAACACAGCGTCATCACTGCATCATCACAGTATCGTCACTGCATCATCACAGCATCATCACAAAATCACCACAGTGTCATCACAGCATCATCACTGCATCATCACTGCATCGTCACAGCATCCTCACTGCATCATCACACCATCAACACTGCATCATCACACCATCATCACTGCATCATCACAGCATCATCACTGCATCATCACAGAGTCATCGCAACATAATCATAGCATAATCGCAGCATCACAACATCATCATCGCAGCGTCATCTCTGCATCAACACAGCGTCATCACTGCATCATCACAGTATCATCACTGCATCATCACAGCATCATCAAAAAACTCACCACAGTGTCATCACAGCATCATCACTGCATCATCACTGCATCATCACAGCATTATATCAGCATCATCACAGCATCATCACAGCATGATCACTGCATCATCACTGCATCATCACAGAATCATTACAGCATCACCACAGCGTCATCATAGCATTATCACTACATCATCACAGCATCATGACTGCATCATCAGAGCATCATCACTGCATCATCACAACATCATGACTGCGTAATCACTGCATAATCACATCTTCATCACAGCATCATCACAGCATCATTACTGCTTACTTACTCCATCATCACTGCATCATCGGAGCATCACCACTACATCATCATTGCATCATAACTGCATCATCACAGCATCATCACTGCATCATCACAGCTTCATCGGAGCGTCATCACAGCATCATCACAGCATCATCACAGCATCACTGCATCATCACAGCGTCATCACAGTGTCATCGCAGCGTCATCACTGCATTATCACTGCGTCATCACAGCATCATCGCATGGTCAAAACTGCATCATCACAGCGTCATCACAGCATCATCACATCATCTACACAACATCATCACAGTGTCATCACAGCACCATCACTGCATAATCACTGTATCATCAAAGCATCATCACAGCGTCATAACTGCGTCATCACTGCATCATCCCTGCATCATCAAAGCATCATCACATCATCATCACAGCATCATCACAGCATCATCAGAGCATGATTAGAGCGTCATCAGAGCATCATCACTGCATAATCACTGCATCATCACACCATCATCACAGCATAATCACTGCATCATCACTGCATCAACACAGCATCATCACTGCATCATCACAGCATCATTAGACCGTCATCACACCATCATCACTGCATAATAACTGCATCATCAAAGCATCATCACAGCATCATTACTGCTTATTACTGCATCATCACAGCGTCATCAGAGCATCATCATTGCATCATCATAGCATCATCACAGCATCATCAGAGTGTCATCAGAGCATCATCACAGCATCTTAACTGCTTCATCACTGCCTCATCACAGAATCATCGCATGGTCAACACTGCATCATCACAGCATCATCACTGCATAGACACAGCATCATCAGTGCATCATCACAGTGTCATCACACCATCATCATGGCATCATCACTGCATCGTCACAGCATCATCACAGTGACATCACAGCATCATCACTGCATAATCACTGCATCATCAGAGCATCATCACACCATCATCACTGCATCATCACAGCATCATCACTGCATCATCACAGAGTCATCGCAACAGAATCATAGCATCATCACAGCATCACAACATCATCATCGCAGCGTCATCTCTGCATCAACACAGCGTCATCACAGCATCATCACAGCAAGATCACTGCATCATCACTGCATCATCACAGAGTCATCACAGCATCATCACTGCATAATCACTGCATCATCAGAGCATCATCACACCATCACCACTGCATCATCACTGCATCATCACAATATCATCATCGCAGCCTCATCACTACATCAACACAGCGTCATCACTGCGTCATCACAGTATCATCACTGCATCATCGCAGCATCATCACAACGTCATCACAGCATCATCACAGTATCATCACTGCATCATCACAGCATCATTACAGCATCACCACAGAGACATCACAGCATCATCACAGCATCATCCCTGCACCATCACTACATCATCACAACATCATCACACCACCATCACAGCATCATCAGTGCATCATCACTGCATCATCAGATAATCATCACAGCGTCATCACTGTATCATCACATCATCATCACTGCGTCATCACAGCATCATCAGAGCGTCTTCACAGCATCATCACACCATCATCACTGCATCATCACTGCATCGTCACAGCATCATCTCAGCATCATCACTGCATAATCACTGCATCATCAGAGCATCATCACACCATCATCACTGCATCATCACAGAGTCATCGCAACAGAATCATAGCATCATCACAGCATCACAACATCATCATCGCAGCGTCATCTCTGCATCAACATAGCGTCATCATTGCATCATCACAGTATCATCACTGCATCATCACAGCATCATCACAAAATCACCACAGTGTCATCACAGCATCATCACTGCATCATCACTGCATCATCACAGCATCCTCACTGCATCATCACACCATCATCACTGCATCATCACACTATTATCACAGCATGATCACAGCGTCATCAAAGCATCATCACAGCATTATCACTGAATAATCACTGCATCATCACTGCATCATCACATCAACTACACAATATCATCACAGCGTCATCATTGAATCATCACAGCATCATCACTGCATCATCACAGCATCATCAGAGCGTCTTCACAGCATCATCACATCATCATCACCGCATCATCACAACATCATCACAGTGTCATAACAGCATCATCACTGCATCATCACTGCATCATCAGAGCATCATCATCACACCATCACCACTGCATCATCACAGCATCACAACATCATCATCGCAGCGTCATCGCGACATCAACACAGCGTCATCACTGCATCATCACAGTATCATCACTGCATCATCACAGTGTCATCACAGCATCATGACTGCATCATCACAGCATCATTACAGCATCACCGCAGAGTCATCACAGCATCATCACAGCATCATCCCTGCACCATCACTACATCATCACAACATCATCACACCACCATCACAGCATCATCAGTGCATCATCACTGCATCATCAGATAATCATCACAGCGTCATCACTGTATCATCACATCATCATCACTGCGTCATCACAGCATCATCAGAGCGTCTTCACAGCATCATCACACCATCATCACTGCATCATCACTGCATCGTCACAGCATCATCACACCATCATCACAGCATCATCACTGCATAATCACTGCATCATCACAGCATCATCACTGCATCATCACAGCATCATCACTGCATCATCACAGAGTCATCGCAACATAATCATAGCATCATCACAGCATCACAACATCATCATTGCAGCGTCATCTCTGCATCAACACAGCGTCATCACTGCATCATCACTGCATCACCACACTATCATCACTGCATCATCACAGCATCATCACAAAATCACCACAGTGTCATCACAGCATCATCACTGCATAATCACTGCAGCATCACAGCATTATATCTGCATCATCACAGCATGATCACTGCATCATCACTGCATCATCACAGCATCCTCACTGCATCATCACACCATCATCACTGCATCATCACAGTATTATCACAGCATCATCACAGCATCATCAGAGCGTCTTCACAGCATCATCACACCATCATCACTGCATCACCACAGTATCATCACTGCATCATCACAGCATCATCACAAAATCACCACAGTGTCATCACAGCATCATCACTGCATAATCACTGCAGCATCACAGCATTATATCTGCATCATCACAGCATGATCACTGCATCATCACTGCATCATCACAGCATCCTCACTGCATCATCACACCATCATCACTGCATCATCACAGTATTATCACAGCATCATCACAGCATCATCAGAGCGTCTTCACAGCATCATCACACCATCATCACTGCATCATCACTGCATCGTCACAGCATCATCACAGTGTCATCACAGCATCATCACTGCATAATCACTGCATCATCAGAGCAACATCACACCATCATCACTGCATCAGCACAGCATCATCACATCATCATCACAGAGTCATCACAACATCATCATCGCAGCGTCATCACTGCATCAACACAGCGTCATCACTGCATCATCACTGCAACATCACAGTATCATCACTGCATCATCACGGAATCATTACAGCATCACCACAGCGTCATCATAGCATTATCACTACATCATCACAGCATCATGACTGCATCATGACTGCATCATGAGAGCGTCATCACTGCATCATCACAACATCATGACTGCGTAATCACTGCATAATCACATCTTCATCACAGCATCAAAACAGCATCATTACTTCTTACTTACTCCATCATCACTGCATCATCGGAGCATCACCACTACATCATCATTGCATCATAACTGCATCATCACATCATCATCACAGAGTCATCACAACATCATCACAGTGTCATCACAGCATCACTGCATCATCACAGCGTCATCACAGTGTCATCGCAGCGTCATCACTGCATTATCACTGCATCATCACAGCATCAACGCATGGTCAAAACTGCATCATCACAGCGTCATCACAGCATCATCACATCATCTACACAACATCATCACAGCATCATCACAACATCATCCCTGCACCATCACTACATCATCACAACATCATCACACCACCATCACAGCATCATCAGTGCATCATTAGATAATCATCACAGCGTCATCACTGTATCATCACATCATCATCACTGCGTCATCACAGCATCATCAGAGCGTCTTCACAGCATCATCACACCATCATCACTGCATCATCACTGCATCGTCACAGCATCATCACAGTGTCATCACAGCATCATCACTGCATAATCACTGCATCATCAGAGCAACATCACACCATCATCACTGCATCATCACAGAGTCATCGCAACAGAATCATAGCATCATCACAGCATCACAACATCATCATCGCAGCGTCATCTCTGCATCAACACAGCGTCATCACTGCATCATCACAGTATCATCACTGCATCATCACAGCATCATCACAAAATCACCACAGTGTCATCACAGCATCATCACTGCATCATCACTGCATCGTCACAGCATCCTCACTGCATCATCACACCATCAACACTGCATCATCACACCATCATCACTGCATCATCACAGCATCATCACTGCATCATCACAGAGTCATCGCAACATAATCATAGCATAATCGCAGCATCACAACATCATCATCGCAGCGTCATCTCTGCATCAACACAGCGTCATCACTGCATCATCACAGTATCATCACTGCATCATCACAGCATCATCAAAAAACTCACCACAGTGTCATCACAGCATCATCACTGCATAATCACTGCATCATCACAGCATTATATCAGCATCATCACAGCATCATCACAGCATGATCACTGCATCATCACTGCATCATCACAGAATCATTACAGCATCACCACAGCGTCATCATAGCATTATCACTACATCATCACAGCATCATGACTGCATCATCAGAGCATCATCACTGCATCATCACAACATCATGACTGCGTAATCACTGCATAATCACATCTTCATCACAGCATCATCACTGCATCATTACTGCTTACTTACTCCATCATCACTGCATCATCGGAGCATCACCACTACATCATCATTGCATCATAACTGCATCATCACAGCATCATCACTGCATCATCACAGCATCATCGGAGCGTCATCACAGCATCATCACAGCATCACTGCATCATCACAGCGTCATCACAGTGTCATCGCAGCGTCATCACTGCATTATCACTGCGTCATCACAGCATCATCGCATGGTCAAAACTGCATCATCACAGCGTCATCACAGCATCATCACATCATCTACACAACATCATCACAGTGTCATCACAGCACCATCACTGCATAATCACTGTATCATCAAAGCATCATCACAGCATCATAACTGCGTCATCACTGCATCATCCCTGCATCATCAAAGCATCATCACATCATCATCACAGCATCATCACAGCATCATCAGAGCATGATTAGAGCGTCATCAGAGCATCATCACTGCATAATCACTGCATCATCACACCATCATCACAGCATAATCACTGCATCATCACTGCATCAACACAGCATCATCACTGCATCATCACAGCATCATTAGACCGTCATCACACCATCATCACTGCATAATAACTGCATCATCAAAGCATCATCACAGCATCATTACTGCTTATTACTGCATCATCACAGCGTCATCAGAGCATCATCATTGCATCATCATAGCATCATCACTGCATCATCACAGCATCATCAGAGTGTCATCAGAGCATTATCACACCATCTTAACTGCTTCATCACTGCCTCATCACAGCATCATCGCATGGTCAACACTGCATCATCACAGCATCATCACTGCATAGACACAGCATCATCAGTGCATCATCACAGTGTCATCACACCATCATCATGGCATCATCACTGCATCGTCACAGCATCATCACAGTGACATCACAGCATCATCACTGCATAATCACTGCATCATCAGAGCATCATCACACCATCATCACTGCATCATCACAGCATCATCACTGCATCATCACAGAGTCATCGCAACAGAATCATAGCATCATCACAGCATCACAACATCATCATCGCAGCGTCATCTCTGCATCAACACAGCGTCATCACAGCATCATCACAGCAAGATCACTGCATCATCACTGCATCATCACAGAGTCATCACAGCATCATCACTGCATAATCACTGCATCATCAGAGCATCATCACACCATCACCACTGCATCATCACTGCATCATCACAATATCATCATCGCAGCCTCATCACTACATCAACACAGCGTCATCACTGCGTCATCACAGTATCATCACTGCATCATCGCAGCATCATCACAACGTCATCACAGCATCATCACAGTATCATCACTGCATCATCACAGCATCATCACTGCATCATCACAGAATCATTACAGCATCATCACAGCATCATCCCTGCACCATCACTACATCATCACAACATCATCACACCACCATCACAGCATCATCAGTGCATCATCACTGCATCATCAGATAATCATCACAGCGTCATCACTGTATCATCACATCATCATCACTGCGTCATCACAGCATCATCAGAGCGTCTTCACAGCATCATCACACCATCATCACTGCATCATCACTGCATCGTCACAGCATCATCACAGTGTCATCACAGCATCATCACTGCATAATCACTGCATCATCAGAGCAACATCACACCATCATCACTGCATCATCACAGAGTCATCGCAACAGAATCATAGCATCATCACAGCATCACAACATCATCATCGCAGCGTCATCTCTGCATCAACACAGCGTCATCACTGCATCATCACAGTATCATCACTGCATCATCACAGCATCATCACAAAATCACCACAGTGTCATCACAGCATCATCACTGCATCATCACAGCATCCTCACTGCATCATCACACCATCATCACTGCATCATCACAGTATTATCACAGCATGATCACAGCGTCATCAAAGCATCATCACAGCATTATCACTGAATAATCACTGCATCATCACTGCATCATCACATCAACTACACAATATCATCACAGCGTCATCATTGAATCATCACAGCATCATCACTGCATCATCACAGCATCATCAGAGCGTCTTCACAGCATCATCACATCATCATCACCGCATCATCACAACATCATCACAGTGTCATAACAGCATCATCACTGCATCATCACTGCATCATCAGAGCATCATCATCACACCATCACCACTGCATCATCACAGCATCACAACATCATCATCGCAGCGTCATCGCGACATCAACACAGCGTCATCACTGCATCATCACAGTATCATCACTGCATCATCACAGTGTCATCACAGCATCATGACTGCATCATCACAGCATCATTACAGCATCACCGCAGAGTCATCACAGCATCATCACAGCATCATCCCTGCACCATCACTACATCATCACAACATCATCACACCACCATCACAGCATCATCAGTGCATCATCACTGCATCATCAGATAATCATCACAGCGTCATCACTGTATCATCACATCATCATCACTGCGTCATCACAGCATCATCAGAGCTTCTTCACAACATCATCACACCATCATCACTGCATCATCACTGCATCGTCACAGCATCATCACACCATCATCACAGCATCATCACTGCATAATCACTGCATCATCACAGCATCATCACTGCATCATCACAGCATCATCACTGCATCATCACAGAGTCATCGCAACATAATCATAGCATCATCACAGCATCACAACATCATCATTGCAGCGTCATCTCTGCATCAACACAGCGTCATCACTGCATCATCACTGCATCACCACAGTATCATCACCGCATCATCACAGCATCATCACAAAATCACCACAGTGTCATCACAGCATCATCACTGCATAATCACTGCAGCATCACAGCATTATATCTGCATCATCACAGCATGATCACTGCATCATCACTGCATCA
The DNA here is from genome assembly GCA_951411735.1 of Somateria mollissima. Taxonomy (NCBI): domain Eukaryota; kingdom Metazoa; phylum Chordata; class Aves; order Anseriformes; family Anatidae; genus Somateria; species Somateria mollissima. The sequence goes on from CATOCB010000342.1 coordinate 28,036, forward strand.
TCACAGCATCCTCACTGCATCATCACACCATCATCACTGCATCATCACAGTATTATCACAGCATCATCACAGCATCATCAGAGCGTCTTCACAGCATCATCACACCATCATCACTGCATCACCACAGTATCATCACTGCATCATCACAGCATCATCACAAAATCACCACAGTGTCATCACAGCATCATCACTGCATAATCACTGCAGCATCACAGCATTATATCAGCATCATCACAGCACCATCACAGCATCATCACTGCATCATCACAGAATCATTACAGCATCACCACAGCATCATCAGATAATCATTACAGCGTCATCATTGCATCATCACACCATCATCACTGCATCATCACTTCATCGTCACAGCATCATCACAGTGTCATCACAGCATCATCACTGCATAATCACTGCATCATCAGAGCAACATCACACCATCATCACTGCATCAGCACAGCATCATTACAGCATCACCACAGAGACATCACAGCATCATCACAGCATCATCCCTGCACCATCACTACATCATCACAACATCATCACACCACCATCACAGCATCATCAGTGCATCATCACTGCATCATCAGATAATCATCACAGCGTCATCACTGTATCATCACATCATCATCACTGCGTCATCACAGCATCATCAGAGCGTCTTCACAGCATCATCACACCATCATCACTGCATCATCACTGCATCGTCACAGCATCATCACAGTGTCATCACAGCATCATCACTGCATAATCACTGCATCATCAGAGCAACATCACACCATCATCACTGCATCATCACAGAGTCATCGCAACAGAATCATAGCATCATCACAGCATCACAACATCATCATCGCAGCGTCATCTCTGCATCAACACAGCGTCATCACTGCATCATCACAGTATCATCACTGCATCATCACAGCATCATCACAAAATCACCACAGTGTCATCACAGCATCATCACTGCATCATCACTGCATCATCACAGCATCCTCACTGCATCATCTGAGCATCCTCACTGCATCATCACAGTATTATCACAGCATGATCACAGCGTCATCAAAGCATCATCACAGCATTATCACTGAATAATCACTGCATCATCACAGTATCATCACAGCATCATCACTGCATCATCTCTGCATCATCACTGCATCATCACATCAACTACACAATATAATCACAGCGTCATCACTGAATCATCACAGCATCATCACTGCATCATCACAGCATCATCAGAGCGTCTTCACAGCATCATCACATCATCATCACTGCATCATCACAACATCATCACAGTGTCATAACAGCATCATCACTGCATCATCAGAGCATCATCATCACACCATCACCACTGCATCATCACAGCATCACAACATCATCATCGCAGCGTCATCACTACATCAACACAGCGTCATCACTGCATCATCACAGTATCATCACTGCATCATCACAGTGTCATCACAGCACCATCACAGCATCATCACAGCATCATTACAGCATCACCGCAGAGTCATCACAGCATCATCACAGCATCATCCCTGCACCATCACTACATCATCACAACATCATCACACCACCATCACAGCATCATCAGTGCATCATCACTGCATCATCAGATAATCATCACAGCGTCATCACTGTATCATCACATCATCATCACTGCATCGTCACAGCATCATCACACCATCATCACAGCATCATCACTGCATAATCACTGCATCATCACAGCATCATCACTGCATCATCACAGCATCATCACTGCATCATCACAGAGTCATCGCAACATAATCATAGCATCATCACACCATCATCACTGCATCATCACAGTATTATCACAGCATCATCACAGCATCATCAGAGCGTCTTCACAGCATCATCACACCATCATCACTGCATCACCACAGTATCATCACTGCATCATCACAGCATCATCACAAAATCACCACAGTGTCATCACAGCATGATCACTGCATAATCACTGCAGCATCACAGCATCCTCACTGCATCATCACACCATCATCACTGCATCATCACAGTATTATCACAGCATCATCACAGCATCATCAGAGCGTCTTCACAGCATCATCACACCATCATCACTGCATCATCACTGCATCGTCACAGCATCATCACAGTGTCATCACAGCATCATCACTGCATAATCACTGCATCATCAGAGCATCATCACACCATCATCACTGCATCATCACTGCATCATCACAGAGTCATCGCAACATAATCATAGCATCATCACAGCATCACAACATCATCATCGCAGCATCATCTCTGCATCAACACAGCGTCATCACTGCATCATCACAGTATCATCACTGCATCATCACAGCATAATCACAAAATCACCACAGTGTCATAACAACATCATCACTGCATAATCACTGCATCATCACAGCATTATATCAGCATCATCACAGCACCATCACAGCATCATCACTGCATCATCACAGAATCATTACAGCATCACCGCAGCATCATCACAGCATCATCCCTGCACCATCACTACATCATCACAACATCATCACACCACCATCACAGCATCATCACTGCATCATCAGATAATCATTACAGCGTCATCATTGCATCATCACACCATCATCACTGCATCATCACTTCATCGTCACAGCATCATCACAGTGTCATCACAGCATCATCACTGCATAATCACTGCATCATCAGAGCAACATCACACCATCATCACTGCATCATCACAGCATCATCACATCATCATCACAGAGTCATCACAACATCATCATCGCAGCGTCATCACTGCATCAACACAGCGTCATCACAGCATCATCACAGCAAGATCACTGCATCATCACTGCATCATCACAGAGTCACCACAGCATCATCACTGCATATACACTGCATCATCAGAGCATCATCACACCATCACCACTGCATCATCACTGCATCATCACAATATCATCATCGCAGCCTCATCACTACATCAACACAGCGTCATCACTGCATCATCACAGTATCATCACTGCATCATCGCAGCATCATCACAACGTCATCACAGCATCATCACAGTATCATCACTGCATCATCACAGCATCATTACAGCATCACCACAGAGACATCACAGCATCATCACAGCATCATCCCTGCACCATCACTACATCATCACAACATCATCACACCACCATCACAGCATCATCAGTGCATCATCACTGCATCATCAGATAATCATCACAGCGTCATCACTGTATCATCACATCATCATCACTGCGTCATCACAGCATCATCAGAGCGTCTTCACAGCATCATCACACCATCATCACTACATCATCACTGCATCGTCACAGCATCATCACAGTGTCATCACATCATCATCACTGCGTCATCACTGCATCATCAGAGCGTCTTCACAGCATCATCACTGCATCATCACTGCATCATCACAGTATCATCACTGCATCATCACAGCATCATCACAAAATCACCACAGTGTCATCACAGCATCATCACTGCATCATCACTGCATCATCACAGCATCACAACATCATCATCGCAGCGTCATCACTACATCAACACAGCGTCATCACTGCATCATCACAGTATCATCACTGCATCATCACAGTGTCATCACAGCACCATCACAGCATCATCACAGCATCATTACAGCATCACCGCAGAGTCATCACAGCATCATCACAGCATCATCCCTGCACCATCACTACATCATCACAACATCATCACACCACCATCACAGCATCATCAGTTCATCATCACTGCATCATCAGATAATCATCACAGCGTCATCACTGTATCATCACATCATCATCACTGCGTCATCACAGCATCATCAGAGCGTCTTCACAGCATCATCACACCATCATCACTGCATCCTCACTGCATCGTCACAGCATCATCACACCATCATCACAGCATCATCACTGCATAATCACTGCATCATCACAGCATCATCACTGCATCATCACAGCATCATCACTGCATCATCACAGAGTCATCGCAACATAATCATAGCATCATCACAGCATCACAACATCATCATCGCAGCGTAATCTCTGCATCAACACAGCTTCATCACTGCATCATCACTGCATCACCACAGTATCATCACTGCATCATCACAGCATCATCACAAAATCACCACAGTGTCATCACAGCATCATCACTGCATAATCACTGCAGCATCACAGCATTATATCTGCATCATCACAGCATGATCACTGCATCATCACAACATCATCACACCACCATCACAGCATCATCAGTGCATCATCACTGCATCATCACAGTATTATCACAGCATCATCACAGCATCATCAGAGCGTCTTCACAGCATCATCACACCATCATCACTGCATCATCACTGCATCGTCACAGCATCATCACAGTGTCATCACAGCATCATCACTGCATAATCACTGCATCATCAGAGCATCATCACACCATCATCACTGCATCATCACAGAGTCATCACAGAGTCATCGCAACATAATCATAGCATCATCACAGCATCACAACATCATCATCGCAGCGTCATCTCTGCATCAACATAGCGTCATCACTGCATCATCACAGTATCATCACTGCATCATCACAGCATAATCACAAAATCACCACAGTGTCATAACAACATCATCACTGCATAATCACTGCATCATCACAGCATTATATCAGCATCATCACAGCACCATCACAGCATCATCACTGCATCATCACAGAATCATTACAGCATCACCACAGCATCATCACAGCATCATCCCTGCACCATCACTACATCATCACAACATCATCACACCACCATCACAGCATCATCACTGCATCATCAGATAATCATTACAGCGTCATCATTGCATCATCACACCATCATCACTGCATCATCACTTCATCGTCACAGCATCATCACAGTGTCATCACAGCATCATCACTGCATAATCACTGCATCATCAGAGCAACATCACACCATCATCACTGCATCATCACAGCATCATCACATCATCATCACAGAGTCATCACAACATCATCATCGCAGCGTCATCACTGCATCAACACAGCGTCATCACTGCATCATCACTGCAACATCACAGTATCATCACTGCATCATCACGGAATCATTACAGCATCACCACAGCGTCATCATAGCATTATCACTACATCATCGCAGCATCATGACAGCATCATGACTGCATCATCAGAGCATCATCACTGCATCATCACAACATCATGACTGCGTAATCACTGCATAATCACATCTTCATCACAGCATCATCACTGCATCATTACTGCTTACTTACTCCATCATCACTGCATCATCGGAGCATCACCACTACATCATCATTGCATCATAACTGCATCATCACAGCATCATCACTGCATCGTCACAGCATCATCACAGCATCATCGGAGCGTCATCACAGCATCATCACAGTGTCATCACAGCATCACTGCATCATCACAGCGTCATCACAGTGTCATCGCAGCGTCATCACTGCATTATCACTGCGTCATCACAGCATCATCGCATGGTCAAAACTGCATCATCACAGCGTCATCACAGCATCATCACATCATCTACACAACATCATCACAGTGTCATCACAGCACCATCACTGCATAATCACTGTATCATCAAAGCATCATCACAGCGTCATCACAGCATCATAACTGCGTCATCACTGCATCATCCCTGCATCATCAAAGCATCATCACATCATCATCACAGCATCATCACAGCATTATATCAGCATCATCACAGCACCATCACAGCATCATCACTGCATCATCACAGAATCATTACAGCATCACCACAGCATCATCACAGCATCATCCCTGCACCATCACTACATCATCACAACATCATCACACCACCATCACAGCATCATCACTGCATCATCAGATAATCATTACAGCGTCATCATTGCATCATCACACCATCATCACTGCATCATCACTTCATCGTCACGGCATCATCACAGTGTCATCACAGCATCATCACTGCATAATCACTGCATCATCACAGCATTATATCAGCATCATCACAGCATCATCACAGCATGATCACTGCATCATCACTGCATCATCACAGAATCATTACAGCATCACCACAGCGTCATCATAGCATTATCACTACATCATCACAGCATCATGACTGCATCATCAGAGCATCATCACTGCATCATCACAACATCATGACTGCGTAATCACTGCATAATCACATCTTCATCACAGCATCATCACAGCATCATTACTGCTTACTTACTCCATCATCACTGCATCATCGGAGCATCACCACTACATCATCATTGCATCATAACTGCATCATCACATCATCATCACTGCATCATCACAGCATCATCGGAGCGTCATAACAGCATTCATCTCAGCATCATCACAGTGTCATCACAGCATCACTGCATCATCACAGCGTCATCACAGTGTCATCGCAGCGTCATCACTGCATTATCACTGCGTCATCACAGCATCATCGCATGGTCAAAACTGCATCATCACAGCGTCATCACAGCATCATCACATCATCTACACAACATCATCACAGTGTCATCACAGCACCATCACTGCATAATCACTGTATCATCAAAGCATCATCACAGCATCATAACTGCGTCATCACTGCATCATCCCTGCATCATCAAAGCATCATCACATCATCATCACAGCATCATCACAGCATCATCAGAGCATGATTAGAGCGTCATCAGAGCATCATCACTGCATAATCACTGCATCATCACAGCATCATCACAGCATAATCACTGCATCATCACTGCATCAACACAGCATCATCACTGCATCATCACAGCATCATTAGACCGTCATCACACCATCATCACTGCATAATAACTGCATCATCAAAGCATCATCACAGCATCATTACTGCTTATTACTGCATCATCACAGCGTCATCAGAGCATCATCATTGCATCATCATAGCATCATCACTGCATCATCACAGCATCATCAGAGTGTCATCAGAGCATCATCACAGCATCTTAACTGCTTCATCACTGCCTCATCACAGCATCATCGCATGGTCAACACTGCATCATCACAGCATCATCACTGCATAGACACAGCATCATCAGTGCATCATCACAGTGTCATCACACCATCATCATGGCATCATCACTGCATCGTCACAGCATCATCACAGTGACATCACAGCATCATCACTGCATAATCACTGCATCATCAGAGCATCATCACACCATCATCACTGCATCATCACAGCATCATCACTGCATCATCACAGAGTCATCACAGAGTCATCGCAACATAATCATAGCATCATCACAGCATCACAACATCATCATCGCAGCGTCATCTCTGCATCAACATAGCGTCATCACTGCATCATCACAGTATCATCACTGCATCATCACAGCATAATCACAAAATCACCACAGTGTCATAACAACATCATCACTGCATAATCACTGCATCATCACAGCATTATATCAGCATCATCACAGCACCATCACAGCATCATCACTGCATCATCACAGAATCATTACAGCATCACCACAGCATCATCACAGCATCATCCCTGCACCATCACTACATCATCACAACATCATCACACCACCATCACAGCATCATCACTGCATCATCAGATAATCATTACAGCGTCATCATTGCATCATCACACCATCATCACTGCATCATCACTTCATCGTCACAGCATCATCACAGTGTCATCACAGCATCATCACTGCATAATCACTGCATCATCAGAGCAACATCACACCATCATCACTGCATCATCACAGCATCATCACATCATCATCACAGAGTCATCACAACATCATCATCGCAGCGTCATCACTGCATCAACACAGCGTCATCACTGCATCATCACTGCAACATCACAGTATCATCACTGCATCATCACGGAATCATTACAGCATCACCACAGCGTCATCATAGCATTATCACTACATCATCGCAGCATCATGACAGCATCATGACTGCATCATCAGAGCATCATCACTGCATCATCACAACATCATGACTGCGTAATCACTGCATAATCACATCTTCATCACAGCATCATCACTGCATCATTACTGCTTACTTACTCCATCATCACTGCATCATCGGAGCATCACCACTACATCATCATTGCATCATAACTGCATCATCACAGCATCATCACTGCATCGTCACAGCATCATCACAGCATCATCGGAGCGTCATCACAGCATCATCACAGTGTCATCACAGCATCACTGCATCATCACAGCGTCATCACAGTGTCATCGCAGCGTCATCACTGCATTATCACTGCGTCATCACAGCATCATCGCATGGTCAAAACTGCATCATCACAGCGTCATCACAGCATCATCACATCATCTACACAACATCATCACAGTGTCATCACAGCACCATCACTGCATAATCACTGTATCATCAAAGCATCATCACAGCGTCATCACAGCATCATAACTGCGTCATCACTGCATCATCCCTGCATCATCAAAGCATCATCACATCATCATCACAGCATCATCACAGCATTATATCAGCATCATCACAGCACCATCACAGCATCATCACTGCATCATCACAGAATCATTACAGCATCACCACAGCATCATCACAGCATCATCCCTGCACCATCACTACATCATCACAACATCATCACACCACCATCACAGCATCATCACTGCATCATCAGATAATCATTACAGCGTCATCATTGCATCATCACACCATCATCACTGCATCATCACTTCATCGTCACGGCATCATCACAGTGTCATCACAGCATCATCACTGCATAATCACTGCATCATCACAGCATTATATCAGCATCATCACAGCATCATCACAGCATGATCACTGCATCATCACTGCATCATCACAGAATCATTACAGCATCACCACAGCGTCATCATAGCATTATCACTACATCATCACAGCATCATGACTGCATCATCAGAGCATCATCACTGCATCATCACAACATCATGACTGCGTAATCACTGCATAATCACATCTTCATCACAGCATCATCACAGCATCATTACTGCTTACTTACTCCATCATCACTGCATCATCGGAGCATCACCACTACATCATCATTGCATCATAACTGCATCATCACATCATCATCACTGCATCATCACAGCATCATCGGAGCGTCATAACAGCATTCATCTCAGCATCATCACAGTGTCATCACAGCATCACTGCATCATCACAGCGTCATCACAGTGTCATCGCAGCGTCATCACTGCATTATCACTGCGTCATCACAGCATCATCGCATGGTCAAAACTGCATCATCACAGCGTCATCACAGCATCATCACATCATCTACACAACATCATCACAGTGTCATCACAGCACCATCACTGCATAATCACTGTATCATCAAAGCATCATCACAGCATCATAACTGCGTCATCACTGCATCATCCCTGCATCATCAAAGCATCATCACATCATCATCACAGCATCATCACAGCATCATCAGAGCATGATTAGAGCGTCATCAGAGCATCATCACTGCATAATCACTGCATCATCACAGCATCATCACAGCATAATCACTGCATCATCACTGCATCAACACAGCATCATCACTGCATCATCACAGCATCATTAGACCGTCATCACACCATCATCACTGCATAATAACTGCATCATCAAAGCATCATCACAGCATCATTACTGCTTATTACTGCATCATCACAGCGTCATCAGAGCATCATCATTGCATCATCATAGCATCATCACTGCATCATCACAGCATCATCAGAGTGTCATCAGAGCATCATCACAGCATCTTAACTGCTTCATCACTGCCTCATCACAGCATCATCGCATGGTCAACACTGCATCATCACAGCATCATCACTGCATAGACACAGCATCATCAGTGCATCATCACAGTGTCATCACACCATCATCATGGCATCATCACTGCATCGTCACAGCATCATCACAGTGACATCACAGCATCATCACTGCATAATCACTGCATCATCAGAGCATCATCACACCATCATCACTGCATCATCACAGCATCATCACTGCATCATCACAGAGTCATCGCAACAGAATCATAGCATCATCACAGCATCACAACATCATCATCGCAGCGTCATCTCTGCATCAACACAGCGTCATCACAGCATCATCACAGCAAGATCACTGCATCATCACTGCATCATCACAGAGTCATCACAGCATCATCACTGCATAATCACTGCATCATCAGAGCATCATCACACCATCACCACTGCATCATCACTGCATCATCACAATATCATCATCGCAGCATCATCACTACATCAACACAGCGTCATCACTGCATCATCACAGTATCATCACTGCATCATCGCAGCATCATCACAACGTCATCAGAGCATCATCACAGTATCATCACTGCATCATCACAGCATCATTACAGCATCACCACAGAGACATCACAGCATCATCACAGCATCATCCCTGCACCATCACTACATCATCACAACATCATCACACCACCATCACAGCATCATCAGTGCATCATCACTGCATCATCAGATAATCATCACAGCGTCATCACTGTATCATCACATCATCATCACTGCGTCATCACAGCATCATCAGAGCGTCTTCACAGCATCATCACAGTGTCATCACAGCATCATCACTGCATAATCACTGCATCATCAGAGCATCATCACACCATCATCACTGCATCATCACAGAGTCATCGCAACAGAATCATAGCATCATCACAGCATCACAACATCATCATCGCAGCGTCATCTCTGCATCAACACAGCGTCATCACTGCATCACCACAGTATCATCACTGCATCATCACAGCATCATCACAAAATCACCACAGTGTCATCACAGCATCATCACTGCATCATCACTGCATCATCACAGCATCCTCACTGCATCATCACACCATCATCACTGCATCATCACAGTATTATCACAGCATGATCACAGCGTCATCAAAGCATCATCACAGCATTATCACTGAATAATCACTGCATCATCACAGCATCATCACAGCATCATCACTGCATCATCTCTGCATCATCACTGCATCATCACATCAACTACACAATATCATCACAGCGTCATCACTGAATCATCACAGCATCATCACTGCATCATCACAGCATCATCAGAGCTTCTTCACAGCATCATCACATCATCATCACTGCATCATCACAACATCATCACAGTGTCATAACAGCATCATCACTGCATCATCAGAGCATCATCATCACACCATCACCACTGCATCATCACAGCATCACAACATCATCATCGCAGCGTCATCACTACATCAACACAGCGTCATCACTGCATCATCACAGTATCATCACTGCATCATCACAGTGTCATCACAGCACCATCACAGCATCATCACAGCATCATTACAGCATCACCGCAGAGTCATCACAGCATCATCACAGCATCATCCCTGCACCATCACTACATCATCACAACATCATCACACCACCATCACAGCATCATCAGTGCATCATCACTGCATCATCAGATAATCATCACAGCGTCATCACTGTATCATCACATCATCATCACTGCATCATCACAGCAGCATCAGAGCGTCTTCACAGCATCATCACACCATCATCACTGCATCATCACTGCATCGCCACAGCATCATCACACCATCATCACAGCATCATCACTGCATAATCACTGCATCATCACAGCATCATCACTGCATCATCACAGCATCATCACTGCATCATCACAGAGTCATCGCAACATAATCATAGCATCATCACACCATCATCACTGCATCATCACAGTATTATCACAGCATCATCACAGCATCATCAGAGCGTCTTCACAGCATCATCACACCATCATCACTGCATCACCACAGTATCATCACTGCATCATCACAGCATCATCACAAAATCACCACAGTGTCATCACAGCATGATCACTGCATAATCACTGCAGCATCACAGCATCCTCACTGCATCATCACACCATCATCACTGCATCATCACAGTATTATCACAGCATCATCACAGCATCATCAGAGCATCTTCACAGCATCATCACACCATCATCACTGCATCATCACTGCATCGTCACAGCATCATCACAGTGTCATCACAGCATCATCACTGCATAATCACTGCATCATCAGAGCATCATCACACCATCATCACTGCATCATCACTGCATCATCACAGAGTCATCGCAACATAATCATAGCATCATCACAGCATCACAACATCATCATCGCAGCATCATCTCTGCATCAACACAGCGTCATCACTGCATCATCACAGTATCATCACTGCATCATCACAGCATAATCACAAAATCACCACAGTGTCATAACAACATCATCACTGCATAATCACTGCATCATCACAGCATTATATCAGCATCATCACAGCACCATCACAGCATCATCACTGCATCATCACAGAATCATTACAGCATCACCGCAGCATCATCACAGCATCATCCCTGCACCATCACTACATCATCACAACATCATCACACCACCATCACAGCATCATCAGTGCATCATCACTGCATCATCAGATAATCATTACAGCGTCATCATTGCATCATCACACCATCATCACTGCATCATCACTTCATCGTCACAGCATCATCACAGTGTCATCACAGCATCATCACTGCATAATCACTGCATCATCAGAGCAACATCACACCATCATCACTGCATCATCACAGCATCATCACAACATCATCACAGAGTCATCACAACATCATCATCGCAGCGTCATCACTGCATCAACACAGCGTCATCACAGCATCATCACAGCAAGATCACTGCATCATCACTGCATCATCACAGAGTCACCACAGCATCATCACTGCATATACACTGCATCATCAGAGCATCATCACACCATCACCACTGCATCATCACTGCATCATCACAATATCATCATCGCAGCCTCATCACTACATCAACACAGCGTCATCACTGCATCATCACAGTATCATCACTGCATCATCGCAGCATCATCACAACGTCATCACAGCACCATCACAGTATCATCACTGCATCATCACAGCATCATTACAGCATCACCACAGAGACATCACAGCATCATCACAGCATCATCCCTGCACCATCACTACATCATCACAACATCATCACACCACCATCACAGCATCATCAGTGCATCATCACTGCATCATCAGATAATCATCACAGCGTCATCACTGTATCATCACATCATCATCACTGCGTCATCACAGCATCATCAGAGCGTCTTCACAGCATCATCACACCATCATCACTACATCATCACTGCATCGTCACAGCATCATCACAGTGTCATCACATCATCATCACTGCGTCATCACTGCATCATCAGAGCGTCTTCACAGCATCATCACTGCATCATCACTGCATCATCACAGTATCATCACTGCATCATCACAGCATCATCACAAAATCACCACAGTGTCATCACAGCATCATCACTGCATCATCACTGCATCATCACAGCATCCTCACTGCATCATCACACCATCATCACTGCATCATCACAGTATTATCACAGCATCATCACAGCGTCATCAAAGCATCATCACAGCATTATCACTGAATAATCACTGCATCATCACAGCATCATCACAGCATCATCACTGCATCATCTCTGCATCATCACTGCATCATCACATCAACTACACAATATCATCACAGCGTCATCATTGAATCATCACAGCATCATCACTGCATCATCACAGCATCATCAGAGCGTCTTCACAGCATCATCACATCATCATCACTGCATCATCAGAGCGTCTTCACAGCATCATCACACCATCATCACTGCATCATCAGAGCATCATCATCACACCATCACCACTGCATCATCACAGCATCACAACATCATCATCGCAGCGTCATCACTACATCAACACAGCGTCATCACTGCATCATCACAGTATCATCACTGCATCATCACAGTGTCATCACAGCACCATCACAGCATCATCACAGCATCATTACAGCATCACCGCAGAGTCATCACAGCATCATCACAGCATCATCCCTGCACCATCACTACATCATCACAACATCATCACACCACCATCACAGCATCATCAGTTCATCATCACTGCATCATCAGATAATCATCACAGCGTCATCACTGTATCATCACATCATCATCACTGCGTCATCACAGCATCATCAGAGCGTCTTCACAGCATCATCACACCATCATCACTGCATCATCACTGCATCGTCACAGCATCATCACACCATCATCACAGCATCATCACTGCATAATCACTGCATCATCACAGCATCATCACTGCATCATCACAGCATCATCACTGCATCATCACAGAGTCATCGCAACATAATCATAGCATCATCACACCATCATCACTGCATCATCACAGTATTATCACAGCATCATCACAGCATCATCAGAGCGTCTTCACAGCATCATCACACCATCATCACTGCATCACCACAGTATCATCACTGCATCATCACAGCATCATCACAAAATCACCACAGTGTCATCACAGCATGATCACTGCATAATCACTGCAGCATCACAGCATCCTCACTGCATCATCACACCATCATCACTGCATCATCACAGTATTATCACAGCATCATCACAGCATCATCAGAGCATCTTCACAGCATCATCACACCATCATCACTGCATCATCACTGCATCGTCACAGCATCATCACAGTGTCATCACAGCATCATCACTGCATAATCACTGCATCATCAGAGCATCATCACACCATCATCACTGCATCATCACTGCATCATCACAGAGTCATCGCAACATAATCATAGCATCATCACAGCATCACAACATCATCATCGCAGCATCATCTCTGCATCAACACAGCGTCATCACTGCATCATCACAGTATCATCACTGCATCATCACAGCATAATCACAAAATCACCACAGTGTCATAACAACATCATCACTGCATAATCACTGCATCATCACAGCATTATATCAGCATCATCACAGCACCATCACAGCATCATCACTGCATCATCACAGAATCATTACAGCATCACCGCAGCATCATCACAGCATCATCCCTGCACCATCACTACATCATCACAACATCATCACACCACCATCACAGCATCATCACTGCATCATCAGATAATCATTACAGCGTCATCATTGCATCATCACACCATCATCACTGCATCATCACTTCATCGTCACAGCATCATCACAGTGTCATCACAGCATCATCACTGCATAATCACTGCATCATCAGAGCAACATCACACCATCATCACTGCATCATCACAGCATCATCACAACATCATCACAGAGTCATCACAACATCATCATCGCAGCGTCATCACTGCATCAACACAGCGTCATCACAGCATCATCACAGCAAGATCACTGCATCATCACTGCATCATCACAGAGTCACCACAGCATCATCACTGCATATACACTGCATCATCAGAGCATCATCACACCATCACCACTGCATCATCACTGCATCATCACAATATCATCATCGCAGCCTCATCACTACATCAACACAGCGTCATCACTGCATCATCACAGTATCATCACTGCATCATCGCAGCATCATCACAACGTCATCACAGCACCATCACAGTATCATCACTGCATCATCACAGCATCATTACAGCATCACCACAGAGACATCACAGCATCATCACAGCATCATCCCTGCACCATCACTACATCATCACAACATCATCACACCACCATCACAGCATCATCAGTGCATCATCACTGCATCATCAGATAATCATCACAGCGTCATCACTGTATCATCACATCATCATCACTGCGTCATCACAGCATCATCAGAGCGTCTTCACAGCATCATCACACCATCATCACTACATCATCACTGCATCGTCACAGCATCATCACAGTGTCATCACATCATCATCACTGCGTCATCACTGCATCATCAGAGCGTCTTCACAGCATCATCACTGCATCATCACTGCATCATCACAGTATCATCACTGCATCATCACAGCATCATCACAAAATCACCACAGTGTCATCACAGCATCATCACTGCATCATCACTGCATCATCACAGCATCCTCACTGCATCATCACACCATCATCACTGCATCATCACAGTATTATCACAGCATCATCACAGCGTCATCAAAGCATCATCACAGCATTATCACTGAATAATCACTGCATCATCACAGCATCATCACAGCATCATCACTGCATCATCTCTGCATCATCACTGCATCATCACATCAACTACACAATATCATCACAGCGTCATCATTGAATCATCACAGCATCATCACTGCATCATCACAGCATCATCAGAGCGTCTTCACAGCATCATCACATCATCATCACTGCATCATCAGAGCGTCTTCACAGCATCATCACACCATCATCACTGCATCATCAGAGCATCATCATCACACCATCACCACTGCATCATCACAGCATCACAACATCATCATCGCAGCGTCATCACTACATCAACACAGCGTCATCACTGCATCATCACAGTATCATCACTGCATCATCACAGTGTCATCACAGCACCATCACAGCATCATCACAGCATCATTACAGCATCACCGCAGAGTCATCACAGCATCATCACAGCATCATCCCTGCACCATCACTACATCATCACAACATCATCACACCACCATCACAGCATCATCAGTTCATCATCACTGCATCATCAGATAATCATCACAGCGTCATCACTGTATCATCACATCATCATCACTGCGTCATCACAGCATCATCAGAGCGTCTTCACAGCATCATCACACCATCATCACTGCATCATCACTGCATCGTCACAGCATCATCACACCATCATCACAGCATCATCACTGCATAATCACTGCATCATCACAGCATCATCACTGCATCATCACAGAGTCATCGCAACATAATCATAGCATCATCACAGCATCACAACATCATCATTGCAGCGTCATCTCTGCATCAACACAGCGTCATCACTGCATCATCACTGCATCACCACAGTATCATCACTGCATCATCACAGCATCATCACAAAATCACCACAGTGTCATCACAGCATCATCACTGCATAATCACTGCAGCATCACAGCATTATATCTGCATCATCACAGCATGATCACTGCATCATCACTGCATCATCACAGCATCGTCACTGCATCATCACACCATCATCACTGCATCACCACAGTATCATCACTGCATCATCACAGCATCATCACTGCATCATCACAGTATTATCACAGCATCATCACAGCATCATCAGAGCGTCTTCACAGCATCATCACACCATCATCACTGCATCATCACAGCATCATCACAGTGTCATCACAGCATCATCACTGCATAATCACTGCATCATCAGAGCATCATCACACCATCATCACTGCATCATCACAGAGTCATCGCAACATAATCATAGCATCATCACAGCATCACAACATCATCATCGCAGCATCATCTCTGCATCAACACAGCGTCATCACTGCATCATCACTGCATCATCACAGCATAATCACAAAATCACCACAGTGTCATAACAACATCATCACTGCATAATCACTGCATCATCACAGCATTATATCAACATCATCACAGCGTCATCGCAGCATCATCACTGCATCATCACAGAATCATTACAGCATCACCACAGCATCATCACAGCATCATCCCTGCACCATCACTACATCATCACAACATCATCACACCACCATCACAGCATCATCACTGCATCATCAGATAATCATTACAGCGTCATCATTGCATCATCACACCATCATCACTGCATCATCACTTCATCGTCACAGCATCATCACAGCATCATCGGAGCGTCATCACAGCATCATCACAGTGTCATCACAGCATCACTGCATCATCACAGCGTCATCACAGTGTCATCGCAGCGTCATCACTGCATTATCACTGCGTCATCACAGCATCATCGCATGGTCAAAACTGCATCATCACAGCGTCATCACAGCATCATCACATCATCTACACAACATCATCACAGTGTCATCACAGCACCATCACTGCATAATCACTGTATCATCAAAGCATCATCACAGCGTCATCACAGCATCATAACTGCGTCATCACTGCATCATCCCTGCATCATCAAAGCATCATCACATCATCATCACAGCATCATCACAGCATTATATCAGCATCATCACAGCACCATCACAGCATCATCACTGCATCATCACAGAATCATTACAGCATCACCACAGCATCATCACAGCATCATCCCTGCACCATCACTACATCATCACAACATCATCACACCACCATCACAGCATCATCACTGAATCATCAGATAATCATTACAGCGTCATCATTGCATCATCACACCATCATCACTGCATCATCACTTCATCGTCACGGCATCATCACAGTGTCATCACAGCATCATCACTGCATAATCACTGCATCATCAGAGCAACATCACACCATCATCACTGCATCATCACAACATCATCACATCATCATAACAGAGTCATCACAACAGAATCATAGCATCATCACAGCATCATCACACCATCATCACAGCATAATCACTGCATCATCACTGCATCAACCCAGCATCATCACTGCATCATTAGACCGTCATCACACCATCATCACTGCATAATCACTGCATCATCAAAGCATCATCACAGCATCATCACAGCATCATTACTGCTTATTACTGCATCATCACAGCGTCATCACAGCATCATCACATCATCTACACAACATCATCACATCATCTACACAACATCATCACAGTGTCATCACAGCACCATCACTGCATAATCACTGTATCATCAAAGCATCATCACAGCGTCATCACAGCATCATAACTGCGTCATCACTGCATCATCCCTGCATCATCAAAGCATCATCACATCATCATCACAGCATCATCACAGCATCATCAGAGCATGATTAGAGCGTCATCAGAGCATCATCACTGCATAATCACTGCATCATCACACCATCATCACAGCATAATCACTGCATCATCACTGCATCAACACAGCATCATCACTGCATCATCACAGCATCATTAGACCGTCATCACACCATCATCACTGCATAATAACTGCATCATCAAAGCATCATCACAGCATCATTACTGCTTATTACTGCATCATCACAGCGCCATCAGAGCATCATCATTGCATCATCATAGCATCATCACTGCATCATCACAGCATCATCAGAGTGTCATCAGAGCATCATCACAGCATCTTAACTGCTTCATCACTGCCTAATCACAGCATCATCGCATGGTCAACACTGCATCATCACAGCATCATCACTGCATAGACACAGCATCATCAGTGCATCATCACAGTGTCATCACACCATCATCATGGCATCATCACTGCATCGTCACAGCATCATCACAGTGTCATCACAGCATCATCACTGCATAATCACTGCATCATCAGAGCATCATCACACCATCATCACTGCATCATCACAGCATCATCACTGCATCATCACAGAGTCATCGCAACAGAATCATAGCATCATCACAGCATCACAACATCATCATCGCAGCGTCATCTCTGCATCAACACAGCGTCATCACAGCATCATCACAGCAAGATCACTGCATTATCACTGCATCATCACAGAGTCATCACAGCATCATCACTGCATAATCACTGCATCATCAGAGCATCATCACACCATCACCACTGCATCATCACTGCATCATCACAATATCATCATCGCAGCCTCATCACTACATCAACACAGCGTCATCACTGCATCATCACAGTATCATCACTGCATCATCGCAGCATCATCACAACGTCATCACAGCATCATCACAGTATCATCACTGCATCATCACAGCATCATTACAGCATCACCACAGAGACATCACAGCATCATCACAACATCATCCCTGCACCATCACTACATCATCACAACATCATCACACCACCATCACAGCATCATCAGTGCATCATCACTGCATCATCAGATAATCATCACAGCGTCATCACTGTATCATCACATCATCATCACTGCGTCATCACAGCATCATCAGAGCGTCTTCACAGCATCATCACACCATCATCACTGCATCATCACTGCATCGTCACAGCATCATCACAGTGTCATCACTGCATCATCACAGAGTCATCGCAACAGAATCATAGCATCATCACAGCATTACAACATCATCATCGCAGCGTCATCTCTGCATCAACACAGCGTCATCACTGCATCATCACAGTATCATCACTGCATCATCACAAAATCACCACAGTGTCATCACAGCATCATCACTGCATCATCACTGCATCATCACAGCATCCTCACTGCATCATCACAACATCTTCACTGCATCATCACAGTATTATCACAGCATGATCACAGCGTCATCAAAGCATCATCACAGCATTATCACTGAATAATCACTGCATCATCACAGCATCATCACAGCATCATCACTGCATCATCACTGCATCATCACATCAACTACACAATATCATCACAGCGTCATCATTGAATCATCACAGCATCATCACTGCATCATCACAGCATCATCAGAGCGTCTTCACAGCATCATCACATCATCATCACTGCATCATCACAACATCATCACTGCATCATCACAGAGTCATCGCAACAGAATCATAGCATCATCACAGCATCACAACATCATCATCGCAGCGTCATCTCTGCATCAACACAGCGTCATCACTGCATCATCACTGCATCACCACAGTATCATCACTGCATCATCACAGCATCATCACAAAATCACCACAGTGTCATCACAGCATCATCACTGCATAATCACTGCAGCATCACAGCATTATATCTGCATCATCACAGCATGATCACTGCATCATCACTGCATCATCACAGCATCCTCACTGCATCATCACACCATCATCACTACATCATCACAGTATTATCACAGCATCATCACAGCATCATCAGAGCGTCTTCACAGCATCATCAGACCATCATCACTGCATCATCACTGCATCGTCAAAGCATCATCACAGTGTCATCACAGCATCATCACTGCATAATCACTGCATCATCAGAGCATCATCACACCATCATCACTGCATCATCACTGCATCATCACAGAGTCATCGCAACATAATCATAGCATCATCACAGCATCACAACATCATCATCGCAGCATCATCTCTGCATCAACACAGCGTCATCACTGCATCATCACAGTATCATCACTGCATCATCACAGCATAATCACAAAATCACCACAGTGTCATAACAACATCATCACTGCATAATCACTGCATCATCACAGCATTATATCAGCATCATCACAGCACCATCACTGCATCATCACAGAATCATTACAGCATCACCACAGCATCATCACAGCATCATCCCTGCACCATCACTACATCATCACAACATCATCACACCACCATCACAGCATCATCACTGCATCATCAGATAATCATTACAGCGTCATCATTGCATCATCACACCATCATCACTGCATCATCACTTCATCGTCACAGCATCATCACAGTGTCATCACAGCATCATCACTGCATAATCACTGCATCATCAGAGCAACATCACACCATCATCACTGCATCATCACAGCATCATCACATCATCATCACAGAGTCATCACAACAGAATCATAGCATCATCACAGCATCACAACATCATCATCGCAGCGTCATCTCTGCATCAACACAGCGTCATCACTGCATCATCACAGTATCATCACTGCATCATCACAGCATAATCACAAAATCACCACAGTGTCATAACAACATCATCACTGCATAATCACTGCATCATCACAGCATTATATCAGCATCATCACAGCACCATCACAGCATCATCACTGCATCATCACAGAATCATTACAGCATCACCACAGCATCATCACAGCATCATCCCTGCACCATCACTACATCATCACAATATCATCACACCACCATCACAGCATCATCACTGCATCATCAGATAATCATTACAGCGTCATCATTGCATCATCACACCATCATCACTGCATCGTCACAGCATCATCACAGTGTCATCACAGCATCATCACTGCATAATCACTGCATCATCAGAGCAACATCACACCATCATCACTGCATCATCACAGCATCATCACATCATCATCACAGAGTCATCACAACATCATCATCGCAGCGTCATCACTGCATCAACACAGCGTCATCACTGCATCATCACTGCAACATCACAGTATCATCACTGCATCATCACGGAATCATTACAGCATCACCACAGCGTCATCATAGCATTATCACTACATCATCACAGCATCATGACTGCATCATGCCTGCATCATCAGAGCATCATCACTGCATCATCACAACATCATGACTGCGTAATCACTGCATAATCACATCTTCATCACAGCATCATCACTGCATCATTACTGCTTACTTACTCCATCATCACTGCATCATCGGAGCATCACCACTACATCATCATTGCATCATAACTGCATCATCACATCATCATCACTGCATCATCACAGCATCATCGGAGCGTCATCACAGCATCATCACAGCATCATCACAGTGTCATCACAGCACCATCACTGCATAATCACTGTATCATCAAAGCATCATCACAGCGTCATCACAGCATCATAACTGCGTCATCACTGCATCATCCCTGCATCATCAAAGCATCATCACATCATCATCACAGCATCATCACAGCATTATATCAGCATCATCACAGCACCATCACAGCATCATCACTGCATCATCACAGAATCATTACAGCATCACCACAGCATCATCACAGCATCATCCCTGCACCATCACTACATCATCACAACATCATCACACCACCATCACAGCATCATCACTGCATCATCAGATAATCATTATAGCGTCATCATTGCATCATCACACCATCATCACTGCATCATCACTTCATCGTCACAGCATCATCACAGTGTCATCACAGCATCATCACTGCATAATCACTGCATCATCAGAGCAACATCACACCATCATCACTGCATCATCACAGCATCATCACATCATCATCACAGAGTCATCACAACAGAATCATAGCATCATCACAGCATCACAACATCATCATCGCAGCGTCATCACTGCATCAACACAGCGTCATCACTGCATCATCACTGCAACATCACAGTATCATCACTGCATCATCACGGAATCATTACAGCATCACCACAGCGTCATCATAGCATTATCACTACATCATCACAGCATCATGACTGCATCATGACTGCATCATGAGAGCGTCATCACTGCATCATCACAACATCATGACTGCGTAATCACTGCATAATCACATCTTCATCACAGCATCATCACAGCATCATTACTGCTTACTTACTGCATCATCACTGCATCATCGGAGCATCACCACTACATCATCATTGCATCATAACTGCATCATCACATCATCATCACTGCATCATCACAGCATCATCGGAGCGTCATCACAGCATCATCACAGCATCATCACAGTGTCATCACAGCATCACTGCATCATCACAGCGTCATCACAGTGTCATCGCAGCGTCATCACTGCATCATCACTGCGTCATCACAGCATCATTGCATGGTCTAAACTGCATCATCACAGCATCATCACAGCATCATCACACCATCATCACAGCATAATCACTGCATCATCACTGCATCAACCCAGCATCATCACTGCATCATTAGACCGTCATCACACCATCATCACTGCATAATCACTGCATCATCAAAGCATCATCACAGCATCATCACAGCATCATTACTGCTTATTACTGCATCATCACAGCGTCATCAGAGCATCATCATTGCATCATCAGAGCATCATCGCTGCATCAACACAGCATCATGACTGCATCATCACAGCATCATTGGAGCGTCATCACAGCATCATCACAGCATCTTAACTGCTTCATCACTGCCTCATCACAGCATCATCGCATGGTCAACACTGCATCATCACAGCATCATCACTGCATAGTCACAGCATCATCAGTGCATCATCACAGTGTCATCACAGCATGATCACTGCATCATCACTGCATCATCACAGAGTCATCACAGCATCATCACTGAATAATCACTGCATCATCAGAGCATCATCACACCATCATCACTGCATCATCACTGCATCATCACAGAGTCATCGCAACATAATCATAGCATCATCACAGCATCACAACATCATCATCGCAGCGTCATCTCTGCATCAACACAGCGTCATCACTGCATCATCACAGTATCATCACTGAATCATCACAGCATCATCACAAAATCACCACAGTGTCATCACAGCATCATCACTGCATCATCACTGCATCGTCACAGCATCCTCACTGCATCATCACACCATCAACACTGCATCATCACACCATCATCACTGCATCATCACAGCATCATCACTGCATCATCACAGAGTCATCGCAACATAATCATAGCATAATCGCAGCATCACAACATCATCATCGCAGCGTCATCTCTGCATCAACACAGCGTCATCACTGCATCATCACAGTATCATCACTGCATCATCACAGCATCATCAAAAAACTCACCACAGTGTCATCACAGCATCATCACTGCATAATCACTGCATCATCACAGCATTATATCAGCATCATCACAGCATCATCACAGCATGATCACTGCATCATCACTGCATCATCACAGAATCATTACAGCATCACCACAGCGTCATCATAGCATTATCACTACATCATCACAGCATCATGACTGCATCATCAGAGCATCATCACTGCATCATCACAACATCATGACTGCGTAATCACTGCATAATCACATCTTCATCACAGCATCATCACAGCATCATTACTGCTTACTTACTGCATCATCACTGCATCATCGGAGCATCACCACTACATCATCATTGCATCATAAATGCATCATCACATCATCATCACTGCATCATCACAGCATCATCGGAGCGTCATCACAGCATCATCACAGCATCATCACAGTGTCATCACAGCATCACTGCATCATCACAGCGTCATCACAGTGTCATCACAGCGTCATCACTGCATTATCACTGCGTCATCACAGCATCATCGCATGGTCAAAACTGCATCATCACAGCGTCATCACAGCATCATCACATCATCTACACAACATCATCACAGTGTCATCACAGCACCATCACTGCATAATCACTGTATCATCAAAGCATCATCACAGCGTCATCACAGCATCATAACTGCGTCATCACTGCATCATCAAAGCATCATCACATCATCATCACAGCATCATCAGAGCATGATTAGAGCGTCATCAGAGCATCATCACTGCATAATCACTGCATCATCACACCATCATCACAGCATAATCACTGCATCATCACTGCATCAACACAGCATCATCACTGCATCATCACAGCATCATTAGACCGTCATCACACCATCATCACTGCATAATAACTGCATCATCAAAGCATCATCACAGCATCATTACTGCTTATTACTGCATCATCACAGCATCATCAGAGTGTCATCAGAGCATCATCACAGCATCTTAACTGCTTCATCACTGCCTCATCACAGCATCATCGCATGGTCAACACTGCATCATCACAGCATCATCACTGCATAGACACAGCATCATCAGTGCATCATCACAGTGTCATCACACCATCATCATGGCATCATCACTGCATCGTCACAGCATCATCACAGTGACATCACAGCATCATCACTGCATAATCACTGCATCATCAGAGCATCATCACACCATCATCACTGCATCATCACAGCATCATCACTGCATCATCACAGAGTCATCGCAACAGAATCATAGCATCATCACAGCATCACAACATCATCATCGCAGCGTCATCTCTGCATCAACACAGCGTCATCACAGCATCATCACAGCAAGATCACTGCATCATCACTGCATCATCACAGAGTCATCACAGCATCATCACTGCATAATCACTGCATCATCAGAGCATCATCACACCATCACCACTGCATCATCACTGCATCATCACAATATCATCATCGCAGCCTCATCACTACATCAACACAGCGTCATCACTGCATCATCACAGTATCATCACTGCATCATCGCAGCATCATCACAACGTCATCACAGCATCATCACAGTATCATCCCTGCACCATCACTACATCATCACAACATCATCACACCACCATCACAGCATCATCAGTGCATCATCACTGCATCATCAGATAATCATCACAGCGTCATCACTGTATCATCACATCATCATCACTGCGTCATCACAGCATCATCAGAGCGTCTTCACAGCATCATCACACCATCATCACTGCATCATCACTGCATCGTCACAGCATCATCACAGTGTCATCACAGCATCATCACTGCATAATCACTGCATCATCACAGCATCATCACACCATCATCACTGCATCATCACTGCATCATCACAGAGTCATCGCAACAGAATCATAGCATCATCACAGCATCACAACATCATCATCACAGCGTCATCTCTGCATCAAAACAGCGTCATCACTGCATCATCACAGTATCATCACTGCATCATCACAGCATCATCACAAAATCACCACAGTGTCATCACAGCATCATCACTGCATCATCACTGCATCATCACAGCATCCTCACTGCATCATCACAACATCTTCACTGTATCATCACAGTATTATCACAGCATGATCACAGCGTCATCAAAGCATCATCACAGCATCATCACAGCATCATCACTGCATCATCTCTGCATCATCACTGCATCATCACATCAACTACACAATATCATCACAGCGTCATCATAGAATCATCACAGCATCATCACTGCATCATCACAGCATCATCACAAAATCACCACAGTGTCATCACAGCATCATCACTGCATAATCACTGCAGCATCACAGCATTATATCTGCATCATCACAGCATGATCACTGCATCATCACACCATCATCACTGCATCATCACAGTATTATCACAGCATCATCACAGCATCACCAGAGCGTCTTCACAGCATCATCACACCATCATCACTGCATCATCACTGCATCGTCACAGCATCATCACAGTGTCATCACAGCATCATCACTGCATAATCACTGCATCATCAGAGCATCATCACACCATCATCACTGCATCATCACTGCATCACCACAGAGTCATCGCAACATAATCATAGCATCATCACAGCATCACAACATCATCATCGCAGCATCATCTCTGCATCAACACAGCGTCATCACTGCATCATCACAGCATCATCACAAAATCACCACAGTGTCATAACAACATCATCACTGCATAATCACTGCATCATCACAGCATTATATCAGCATCATCACAGCACCATCACAGCATCATCACTGCATCATCACAGAATCATTACAGCATCACCACAGCATCATCACAGCATCATCCCTGCACCATTACTACATCATCACAACATCATCACACCACCATCACAGCATCATCACTGCATCATCAGATAATCATTATAGCGTCATCATTGCATCATCACACCATCATCACTGCATCATCACTTCATCGTCACAGCATCATCACAGTGTCATCACAGCATCATCACTGCATAATCACTGCATCATCAGAGCAACATCACACCATCATCACTGCATCATCACAGCATCATCACAGAGTCATCACAACAGAATCATAGCATCATCACAGCATCACAACATCATCATCGCAGCGTCATCTCTGCATCAACACAGCGTCATCACTGCATCATCACTGCAACATCACAGTATCATCACTGCATCATCACGGAATCATTACAGCATCACCACAGCGTCATCATAGCATTATCACTACATCATCACAGCATCATGACTGCATCATGATTTCATCATGAGAGCGTCATCACTGCATCATCACAACATCATGACTGCGTAATCACTGCATAATCACATCTTCATCACAGCATCATCACAGCATCATTACTGCTTACTTACTGCATCATCACTGCATCATCGGAGCATCACCACTACATCATCATTGCATCATAACTGCATCATCACATCATCATCACTGCATCATCACAGCATCATCGGAGCGTCATCACAGCATCATCACAGCATCATCACAGTGTCATCACAGCATCACTGCATCATCACAGCGTCATCACAGTGTCATCGCAGCGTCATCACTGCATCATCACTGCGTCATCACAGCATCATTGCATGGTCAAAACTGCATCATCACAGCATCATCACAGCGTCATCACAGCATCATCACATCATCTACACAACATCATCACAGTGTCATCACAGCATCATCACTGCATAATCACTGCATCATCACACCATCATCACAGCATAATCACTTCATCATCACTGCATCAACCCAGCATCATCACTGCATCATTAGACCGTCATCACACCATCATCACTGCATAATCACTGCATCATCAAAGCATCATCACAGCATCATCACAGCATCATTACTGCTTATTACTGCATCATCACAGCGTCATCAGAGCATCATCATTGCATCATCAGAGCATCATCGCTGCATCATCACAGCATCATCACTGCATCATCACAGCATCATCGGAGCGTCATCACAGCATCTTAACTGCTTCATCACTGCCTCATCACAGCATCATCGCATGGTCAACACTGCATCATCACAGCATCATCACTGCATAGTCACAACATCATCAGTGCATCATCACAGTGTCATCACAGTATGATCACTGCATCATCACTGCATCATCACAGAGTCATCACAGCATCATCACTGCATAATCACTGCATCATCAGAGCATCATCACACCATCACCACTGCATCATCACTGCATCATCACAATATCATCATCGCAGCCTCATCACTACATCAACACAGCGTCATCACTGCATCATCACAGTATCATCACTGCATCATCGCAGCATCATCACAACGTCATCACAGCATTATCACAGCATCATCACTGCATCATCACAGCATCATTACAGCATCACCACAGAGACATCACAGCATCATCACAGCATCATCCCTGCACCATCACTACATCATCACAACATCATCACACCACCATCACAGCATCATCAGTGCATCATCAGATAATCATCACAGCGTCATCACTGTATCATCACATCATCATCACTGCGTCATCACAGCATCATCAGAGCGTCTTCACAGCATCATCACACCATCATCACTGCATCATCACTGCATCGTCACAGCATCATCACAGTGTCATCACAGCATCATCACTGCATAATCACTGCATCATCACAGCATCATCACACCATCATCACTGCATCATCACTGCATCATCACAGAGTCATCGCAACATAATCATAGCATCATCACAGCATCACAACATCATCATCGCAGCATCATCTCTGCATCAACACAGCGTCATCACTGCATCATCACAGTATCATCACTGAATCATCACAGCATCATCACAAAATCACCAGTGTCATCACAGCATCATCACTGCATCATCACTGCATCATCACAGCATCCTCACTGTATCATCACACCATCAACACTGCATCATCACACCATCATCACTGCATCATCACAGCATCATCACTGCATCATCACAGAGTCATCGTAACATAATCATAGCATAATCGCAGCATCACAACATCATCATCACTGCATCATCTCTGCATCAACACAGCGTCATCACTGCATCATCACAGTATCATCACTGCATCATCACAGCATCATCAAAAAACTCACCACAGTGTCATCACAGCATCATCACTGCATAATCACTGCATCATCACAGCATTATATCAGCATCATCACAGCATCATCACAGCATGATCACTGCATCATCACTGCATCATCACAGAATCATTACAGCATCACCACAGCGTCATCATAGCATTATCACTACATCATCACAGCATCATGACTGCATCATCAGAGCATCATCACTGCATCATCACAACATCATGACTGCGTAATCACTGCATAATCACATCTTCATCACAGCATCATCACAGCATCATTACTGCTTACTTACTGCATCATCACTGCATCATCGGAGCATCACCACTACATCATCATTGCATCATAACTGCATCATCACATCATCATCACTGCATCATCGGAGCGTCATCACAGCATCATCACAGCATCATCACAGTGCCATCACAGCATCACTGCATCATCACAGCGTCATCACAGTGTCATCGCAGCGTCATCACTGCATTATCACTGCGTCATCACAGCATCATCGCATGGTCAAAACTGCATCATCACAGCGTCATCACAGCATCATCACATCATCTACACAACATCATCACAGTGTCATCACAGCACCATCACTGCATAATCACTGTATCATCAAAGCATCATCACAGCGTCATCTCTGCATCAACACAGCGTCATCACTGCATCATCACAGTATCATCACTGCATCATCACAGCATCATCACAAAATCACCACAGTGTCATCACAGCATCATCACTGCATCATCACTGCATCATCACAGCATCCTCACTGCATCATCACACCATCATCACTGCATCATCACAGTATTATCACAGCATGATCACAGCGTCATCAAAGCATCATCACAGCATTATCACTGAATAATCACTGCATCATCACAGCATCATCACAGCATCATCACTGCATCATCACTGCATCATCACATCAACTACACAATATCATCACAGCGTCATCATTGAATCATCACAGCATCATCACTGCATCATCACAGCATCATCAGAGCGTCTTCACAGCATCATCACATCATCATCACTGCATCATCACAACATCATCACTGCATCATCACAGAGTCATCGCAACAGAATCATAGCATCATCACAGCATCACAACATCATCATCGCAGCGTCATCTCTGCATCAACACAGCGTCATCACTGCATCATCACTGCATCACCACAGTATCATCACTGCATCATCACAGCATCATCACAAAATCACCACAGTGTCATCACAGCATCATCACTGCATAATCACTGCAGCATCACAGCATTATATCTGCATCATCACAGCATGATCACTGCATCATCACTGCATCATCACAGCATCCTCACTGCATCATCACACCATCATCACTGCATCATCACAGTATTATCACAGCATCATCACAGCATCATCAGAGCGTCTTCACAGCATCATCACACCATCATCACTGCATCATCACTGCATCGTCAAAGCATCATCACAGTGTCATCACAGCATCATCACTGCATCATCAGAGCATCATCACACCATCATCACTGCATCATCACTGCATCATCACAGAGTCATCGCAACATAATCATAGCATCATCACAGCATCACAACATCATCATCGCAGCGTCATCTCTGCATCAACACAGCGTCATCACTGCATCATCACAGTATCATCACTGCATAATCACAGCATAATCACAAAATCACCACAGTGTCATAACAACATCATCACTGCATAATCACTGCATCATCACAGCATTATATCAGCATCATCACAGCACCATCACAGCATCATCACTGCATCATCACAGAATCATTACAGCATCACCACAGCATCATCACAGCATCATCCCTGCACCATCACTACATCATCACAACATCATCACACCACCATCACAGCATCATCACTGCATCATCAGATAATCATTACAGCGTCATCATTGCATCATCACACGATCATCACTGCATCATCACTTCATCGTCACAGCATCATCACAGTGTCATCACAGCATCATCACTGCATAATCACTGCATCATCAGAGCAACATCACACCATCATCACTGCATCATCACATCATCATCACAGAGTCATCACAACAGAATCATAGCATCATCACAGAATCACAACATCATCATCGCAGCGTCATCACTGCATCAACACAGCGTCATCACTGAATCATCACTGCAACATCACAGTATCATCACTGCATCATCACGGAATCATTACAACATCATAACAGCATTATATCAGCATCATCACAGCATCATCACAGCATGATCACTGCATCATCACTGCATCATCTGAGCATCCTCACTGCATCATCACACCATCATCACAGCATCATCACAGCGTCATCAAAGCATCATCACTGAATAATCACTGAATAATCACTGCATCATCACAGCATCATCACTGCATCATCTCTGCATCATCAGAGCATCATCACATCAGCTACACAATGTCATCACAGCGTCATCACTGCATCATCACAGCATCATCACTGCATCATCACAGCATTATCAGAGCGTCTTCACAGCATCATCACACCATCATCACTGCATCATCCCTGCACCATCACTACATCATCACAACATCATCACACCACCATCACAGCATCATTAGTGCATCATCACTGCATCATCAGATAATCATCACAGCGTCATCACTGCATCACCACAGTATCATCACTGCGTCATCACAGCATCATCAGAGCGTCTTCACAGCATCATCACACCATCATCACTGCATCATCACTGCATAATCACTGCATCATCAGAGCATCATCACACCATCATCACTGCATCATCACTGCATCATCACAGAGTCATCGCAACATAATCATAGCATCATCACAGCATCACAACATCATCATCGCAGCGTCATCACTGTATCAACACAGCATCATCACTGCATCATCGCAGTATCATCACAGCATCATCACAAAATCACCACAGTGTCATCACTGCATCATCACTGCATCATCACTGCATCATCACAGCATTATATCAGCATCATCACAGCATCATCACTGCATCATCACTGCATCATCACAGCATTCTCACTGCATCATCACACCATCATCACTGCATCATCACAGTATTATCACAGCATCATCACAGCGTCATCAAAGCATCATCACTGAATAATCACTGCATCATCACAGCATCATTACTGCTTATTACTGCATCATCACAGTGTCATCAGAGCATCATCATTGCATCATCAGAGCATCATCGCTGCATCATCACAGCATCATCACTGCATCATCCCAGCATCATCAGAGTGTCATCAGAGAATCATCACAGCATCTTAACTGCTTCATCACAGCATCATCACAGCATCATTACTGCTTATTACTGCATCATCACAGCGTCATCAGAGCATCATCACTGAATAATCACTGCATCATCACAGCATCATCACAGCATCATCACTGCATCATCTCTGCATCATCACTGCATCATCACAACATCATGACTGCGTAATCACAGCATAATCACATCTTCATCACAGCATCATCACAGCATCATTACTGCTTACTTACTGCATCATCACTGCATCATCGGAGCATCACCACTACATCATCATTGCATCATAACTGCATCATCACATCATCATCACTGCATCATCACAGCATCATCAGAGCGTCATCACAGTGTCATCGCAGCGTCATCACTGCATCATCACTGCGTCATCACAGCATAATCACAGCGCCATCACATCATCTACACAATATCATCACAGTGTCATCACAGCATCATCACTCCATAATCACTGTATCATCACAGCATCATCACTGCATCATCAAAGCGTCATCAAAGCATCATTGCAGCATCATCACATCGTCTACACAACATCATCACAGTGTCATAACAGCATCATCACTGCATAATCACTGTATCATCACAGCATCATCACAGCGTCATCACAGCATCATAACTGCGTCTTCACAGCGTCATCACTGCATCATCAAAGCATCATCACATCATCATCACAGCATCATCACAGCATCATCAGAGCATGATTAGAGCATCATCAGAGCATCATCACTGCATAATCACTGCATCATCACAGCATCATCACTGCATCATCTCTGCATCATCACTGCATCATCACAGCATCATTACTGCTTATTACTGCATCATCACAGCGTCATCAGAGCATCATCATTGCATCATCAGAGCATCATCACTGCATCATCACAGCATCATCACTGCATTATCACAGCATCATCAGAGTGTCATCAGAGCATCATCACAGCATCTTAACTGCTTCATCACTGCCTCATCACAGCATCATCGCATGGTCAACACTGCATCATCACTGCATAGTCACAGCATCATCACTGCATCATCACAGTATCATCACTGCATCATCGCAGCATCATCACATCATCATCACTGCGTCATCACAGCATCATCACAGTATCATCACTGCATCATTACAGCATCACCACAGAGTCATCACAACATAATCACAGCATCATCCCTGCACCATCACTACATCATCACAACATCATCACACCACAATCACAGCATCATCAGTGCATCATCACTGCATCATCAGATAATCATCACAGCGTCATCACTGTATCATCACATCATCATCACTGCGTCATCACAGCATCATCAGAGCGTCTTCACAGCATCATCACACTTTCATCACTGCATCATGACTGCATCGTCACAGCATCATCACAACATCATCACAGCATCATCACTGCATAATCACTGCATCATCAGAGCATCATCACACCATCATCACTGCATCAACACAGCGTCATCACAGCATCATCACTGCATCATCACTGCATCGTCACAGCATCATCACAGTGTCATCACAAAATCACCACAGTGTCATCACAGCATCATCACTGCATAATCACTGCATCATAACAGCATTATATCAGCATCATCACAGCATCATCACAGCATGATCACTGCATCATCACTGCATCATCTGAGCATCCTCACTGCATCACCACACCATCATCACAGCATCATCACAGCGTCATCAAAGCATCATCACTGAATAATCACTGAATAATCACTGCATCATCACAGCATCATCACTGCATCATCTCTGCATCATCACTGCATCATCACATCAGCTACACAATGTCATCACAGCGTCATCACTGCATCATCACAGCATCATCACTGCATCATCACAGCATCATCAGAGCGTCTTCACAGCATCATCACACCATCATCACTGCATCACCCCTGCACCATCACTACATCATCACAACATCATCACACCACCATCACAGCATCATTAGTGCATCATCACTGCATCATCAGATAATCATCGCAGCGTCATCACTGTATCAACACAGCATCATCACTGCATCATCGCAGTATCATCACAAAATCACCACAGTGTCATCACTGCATCATCACTGCATAATCACTGCATCATCACAGCATTATATCAGCATCATCACAGCATCATCACAGCATGATCACTGCATCATCACTGCATCATCACAGCATCCTCACTGCATCATCACACCATCATCACTGCATCATCACAGTATTATCACAGCATCATCACAGCGTCATCAAAGCATCATCACTGAATAATCACTGCATCATCACAGCATCATCACTGCATCATCCTTGCATCATCACTGCATCATCACATCACCTACACAATATCATCACAGCGTCATGACTGCATCATCACTGCGTGATCACAGCATCATCAGAGCGTCTTCACAGCATCATCACACCATCATCACTGCATCATCACAACATCATCACAGTGTCATCACAACATCATCACTGCATCATCGCAGCATCATCACATCATCACAGTGTCATCACAGCATCATCACAGAATCATTACAGCATCATCACAGTGTCATCACAGCATCATCACTGCATCATCACAGAATCATTACAGCATCATAACAGAGTCATCACAGCATCATCACAGCATCATCCCTGCACCATCACACCACCATCACAGCATCATCAATGCATCATCACTGCATCATCAGATAATCATTACAGCGTCATCACTGCATCATCACATCATCATCACTGCGTCATCACAGCATCATCAGAGCGTCTTCACAGCATCATCACACCATCATCACTGCATCATCACTGCATCGTCACAGTGTCATCACAGCATCATCACTGCATCATCAGAGCATCATCGCTGCATCATCACAGCATCATCACTGCATCATCCCAGCATCATCAGAGTGTCATCAGAGCATCATCACAGCATCTTAACTGCTTCATCACAGCATCATCACAGCATCATTACTGCTTATTACTGCATCATCACAGCGTCATCAGAGCATCATCACTGCATCATCTCTGCATCATCACTGCATCATCACAACATCATGACTGCGTAATCACAGCATAATCACATCTTCATCACAGCATCATCACAGCATCATTACTGCTTACTTACTGCATCATCACTGCATCATCGGAGCATCACCACTACATCATCATTGCATCATAACTGCATCATCACATCATCATCACTGCATCATCACAGCATCATCAGAGCGTCTTCACAGCATCATCACACCATCATCACTGCATCATCACTGCATCGTCACAGCATCATCACAGTGTCATCACAGCATCATCACTGCATAATCACTGCATCATCAGAGCATCATCACACCATCATCACTGCATCATCACAGCATCATAACTGCATCATCACAGAGTCATAGCAACATAATCATAGCATCATCACAGCATCACAACATCATCATCGCAGCGTCATCACTGCATCAACACAGCGTCATCACACCATCATCACTGCATCATCACTGCATCGTCACAGCGTCATCACAGTGTCATCACAGCATCATCACTGCATCATCAGAGCATCATCACACCATCACCACTGCATCATCACAGCATCACAACATCATCATCGCAGCGTCATCACTACATCAACACAGCCTCATCACTGCATCATCGCAGTATCATCACTGCATCATCACACCATCATCACAGTGTCATCACAGCATCATCACTGCATCATCACAGAATCATTACAGCATCATAACAGAGTCATCACAGCATCATCACAGCATCATCCCTGCACCATCACTACATCATCACAACACCATCACAGCATCATCAATGCATCATCACTGCATCATGAGGTAATCATTACAGTCATCACTGCATCATCACATCATCATCACTGCATCATCACAGCGTCTTCACAGCATCATCACACCATCATCACAGCATCATCACTGCATCATCACAGAGTCATCGCAACATAATCATAGCATCATCACACCATCACAACATCATCATAGCACCGTCAACAAAGCATCAACAAAGTGTCATCAGTGCATCATTACTGCATCATCACAATATCATCACAGCATCATCACTGTATAATCACTGCATCATCACAGCATTATCACTGCATCATCGTTGCATCATCACAGCATCATCACTACATCATCACGGCGTCATCACTGCGTCATCACATCATAATCACAGCATCATCACAACATCATCGCATGGTCAACACTGCATAGTCACAGCATCATCACAGCGTCATCACAGCATCATCACTGCATCATCAAAGCGTCATCAAAGCACCATTTCAGCATCATCACATTGTCTACACAACATCATCACAGTGTCATAACAGCATCATCACTGCATAATCACTGCATCATCACATCATCATCACTGCATCATCAGAGTATAATCACTGCATCATCACAGCATCATCACAATAACATCACTGCATCATCACAACATAATCATAGCATCATCACAGCATCATCACAGCATCATCTCTGCATCATCACAGCATCATCACATCATCATCAGAAATCATCACAGCATCATCACAAAATCATCGCAGCCTCATAAGTGCATCATCACAATATCATCAGAGCGTCATCACTAGGTCATAACTGCATCATCACTGCCTCATCACCGCATCATCACTACATCATCACAGCATCATCACAGCGTCATCACAGCATCATTGCAGCATCATAACAGCATCATCACATCGTCTACACAACATCATCACAGTGTCATAACAGCATCATCACTGCATAATCACTGCATCATCACAGCATCATTAGAGCATCATCACAGAGTCATCACAGCATCATCACTACATCATCACTGCATAATCACGGCATCATCACAGCATCATCGCAGCATCATCACAGCACCATCACTACATCATCACAGCATCATCACAGCATCATCACAGCATCATCAGAGCCTCTTCACAGCATAATCACTGCATCATCACTGTATCATCACAGCATCATCACAGTGTTATCACAGCATCATCACTGCATACTCACTGCATCATCACAGCATTATATCAGCATCATCACAGCATCATTGCTGCTTACTGACTGCATCGTCACAGAGTCATCATAGTATCATCACTGCATCATAACAACATCATCGCAGCGTCATCAGTGCATCATCACAATATCATCAGAGCGTCATCACTAGGTCATAACTGCATCATCAGTGCATCATCACTGCATCATCACAGCATCCTCACAGCATCATCACTGCATAATCACTGCATCATCACACCATCATCTCTGCATCGTCACACCATCATCTCAGCATCATCACACCATCATCACAACATCATCAAAGCGTCATCACTACATCATCACATCATCATCACAGCATCATCAGAGCGTCATCACAACATCATCGCAGCGTCATCACTGCATCAACATAGCATCATCGCAGCGTCATCACTGCATCAACACAGCGTCATCACTGCATCATCACAGTATCATCACTGCATCATCACAACATCATCACAGTATCATCACTGCATCATCACAGCATCATCACTGCATCATTACTGCTTACTCACAGCATCATCACAGCATCATTACTGCATCATTGCAGCATCATCACTGCATCATAACATAATCATTACAGCATCATCACATCATCATCACTGAATCATCACATCATCATCACAGCATCATCACAACATCATCGCAGCGTCATCAGTGCATCATCACAATATCATCAGAGCGTCATCACTAGGTCATAACTGCATCATCACAGCATCATCACTGCATCATCACAGCATTATCACTGCATCACCACAGCATCATCACAGCATCATCACTGCATAATCACTGCATCATCACACCATCATCTCTGCATCGTCACACCATCATCTCAGCATCATCAGAACATCATCACTACATTATCACAGCGTCATCACTGCATCGTCACAGAATCATCACTGCATCATCACAGAATCATTACAGCATCATCACAGAGTCATCACAGCATCATCAATGCATCATCACTGCATCATCAGGTAATCATCACAGCGTCATCACTGCATCGTCACAGAGTCATCACATCATCATCACTGCATCATCAGAGCATCATCACACCATCACCACTGCATCATCACTGCATCATCAGAGCATCATCACACTATCATCACAGCATCATCATTGCATCATCATAGCATCTTCTCAGCATCATCACAGCATCATTACTACTTACTCACTGCATCATCACAGCGCCATCACTGCATCATCACAACATCATCACTGCATCATCACAGTGTCATCACAGCATCATAATTGCGTCATCACAGCAAGATCACTGCATCATCATAGCATCATCACAGCATCATCGCAGCATCATCGCAGCATCATCACAGCATCATCACAGCATTTACACAACATCATCACAGATTCATCACAGCATCATCACTGCATAATTACTGCATCATCAGAGCATCCTTACAGCATCCTCACAGCATCATCACTGCATCATCACTGCATAGTCACAGCATCATCACAGCGTCATTACAGCATCATCACAGCATCATCACAACATGATCAAAGCATCATCACAGCATCATCACATCATCTACACAACATCATCACAGTGACATCACAGCATCATCACAGCATCATCACAGCATCATCACAGTGTCAGCACAGCATCATCAATGCATCATCACTGCATCATCAGATAATCATCACAGCGTCATCACTGCGTAGTCACAGCATCATCACAGTGTCATCACAGCATCATCACTGCATAATCAATGCATCATATGAGCATCATCACACCATCACCACTGCATCATCACAGCATCATCACATCATCATCACAGAGTCATCACAACATAATCATAGCATCATCACAGCGTCACCACATCATCATCGCAGATCCATCACTGCATCAACACAGCGTCATCAGTGCATCATCACTGCATCATCACAGTATCATCACTGCATCATCACAACAATTACAGCATCATCACAGAGTCATCAGAGCATCATCACTGCATCATTCCTGCACCATCACTACATCATCACAACATCATCACTGCATCATCACTGCATCATCACTGTATCATCAGAAAATCATCACAGCGTCACCACTGCATCATCACATCATCATCACTGCATCACTACAGCATCATCAGAGCGTCTTCACAGCATCATCACACCATCATCACTTCATCATCACTGCATCATCACATCATCATCACAGACATCACAACATAATCATCGCATCATCACAGCATCACAACATAATCATCGCAGTGTCATCACTGCATCAACACAGCGTCATCAGTGCATAATCACTGCATCATTACAGTACCATCTCTGCATCATCACAGCATCATCACTGCATCGTCACATCATCATCACTGCATCCTCACATCATCAGCACAGCATCATCACAGCATCATTACAGCGTCAACACATCATATACACAACATCATCACAGCATCATCACAGCATCATTACAGCGTCATCAAATCATATACACAACATCATCACGGCATCATCACTGCATCATCAGAGAATCATCACAGCATCATCGCAGCGTCATCACTGCATCAACACAGCGTCATCACTGCATCATCACAGTATCAGCACTGCATCATCACAACAGCATCATAGTGTCATCACTGCATCATCACTGCATCATCACTGCATCATCACTGCTTACTCACTGCATCATCACAGCATCATCACAGCATCATTACTGCATCATTGCAGCATCATCACTGCATCATAACATAATCATTACAGCATCATCACATCATCATCACTGAATCATCACATCATCATCACAGCATCATCACAGCATCATCGCAGCGTCATCAGTGCATCATCACAATATCATCAGAGCGTCATCACTAGGTCATAACTGCATCATCACAGCATCATCACTGCATCATCACAGCATTATCACTGCATCACCACAGCATCATCACAGCATCATCACTGCATAATCACTGCATCATCACACCATCATCTCTGCATCGTCACACCATCATCTCAGCATCATCAGAACATCATCACTACATTATCACAGCGTCATCACTGCATCGTCACAGAATCATCACTGCATCATCACTGCATCATCACAGAATCATTACAGCATCATCACAGAGTCATCAGAGCATCATCACTGCATCATCAGGTAATCATCACAGCGTCATCACTGCATCGTCACAGAGTCATCACATCATCATCACAGCATCATCAGAGCGTCTTCAAAGCATCATCACTGCATCATCACTGCATCATCAGAGCATCATCACACTATCATCACAGCATCATCACTGCATAATTACTGCATCATCACAGCGCCATCATTGCATCATCACAGCATCATCGCTGCATCATCACAGTGTCATCACAGCATCATAATTGCGTCATCACAGCAAGATCACTGCATCATCATAGCATCATCACAGCATCATCGCAGCATCATCGCAGCATCATCACAACATTTATACAACATCATCACAGAGTCATCACAGCATCATCACTGCATAATTACTGCATCATCAGAGCATCCTTACAGCATCCTCACAGCATCATCACTGCATCATCACTGCATAGTCACAGCATCATCACAGCGTCATTACAGCA
The DNA here is from genome assembly GCA_951411735.1 of Somateria mollissima. Taxonomy (NCBI): domain Eukaryota; kingdom Metazoa; phylum Chordata; class Aves; order Anseriformes; family Anatidae; genus Somateria; species Somateria mollissima. The sequence continues at coordinate 69,684 of CATOCB010000342.1, forward strand.
TCATCACAGCATCATCACAACATGATCAAAGCATCATCACAGCATCATCACATCATCTACACAACATCATCACAGTGACATCACAGCATCATCACTGCATCATCACAGCATCATCACAGGGTCATCACAGCAGCATCAATGCATCATCACTGCATCATCAGATAATCATCACAGCGTCATCACTGCATCATCACTGCGTCATCACAGCATCATCACTGCATAATCACTGCATCATCACTGCATCATCTCTGCGTAATCACTGCATCATCACAGCATCATTTCTGCTTACTGACTGCATCATCACAGAGTCATCACAGCATCATCACAGAATCATTGCAGCATCATCACAGCATCATCACAGTGTCATCACAGCATCATCACAGCATCATCACAGCTAGATCACTGCATCATCACAGCATCATTACAGCATCACCACAGAGTCATCACAGCATCATCAGTGCATCATCCCTGCACCATCACTACATCATCACACCACCATCACAGCATCATCAATGCATCATCACTGCATCATCAGATAATCATCACAGCGTCATCACTGTATCATCACATCATCATCACTGCTTCATCACAGCATCATCAGAGCGTCTTTACAGCATCATCACAGCATCATCACAGCATCATCACTGCAACATCACATCATCCTCACTGCATCACACCATCATCACTGCATCATCACAGTATTATCACAGCATCATCACAGCATCATCACAGCATCATCACAGCATCATCACAGCATCATCACTGCATCATCACTGCATCATCACACCATCATCTCTGCATCGTCACACCATCATCTCAGCATCATCAGAACATCATCACTACATTATCACAGCGTCATCACTGCATCGTCACAGAATCATCACTGCATCATCACTGCATCATCACAGAATCATTACAGCATCATCACAGAGTCATCAGAGCATCATCACTGCATCATCAGGTAATCATCACAGCGTCATCACTGCATCGTCACAGAGTCATCACATCATCATCACAGCATCATCAGAGCGTCTTCAAAGCATCATCACTGCATCATCACTGCATCATCAGAGCATCATCACACTATCATCACAGCATCATCACTGCATAATTACTGCATCATCACAGCGCCATCATTGCATCATCACAGCATCATCGCTGCATCATCACAGTGTCATCACAGCATCATAATTGCGTCATCACAGCAAGATCACTGCATCATCATAGCATCATCACAGCATCATCGCAGCATCATCGCAGCATCATCACAACATTTATACAACATCATCACAGAGTCATCACAGCATCATCACTGCATAATTACTGCATCATCAGAGCATCCTTACAGCATCCTCACAGCATCATCACTGCATCATCACTGCATAGTCACAGCATCATCACAGCGTCATTACAGCATCATCACAGCATCATCACAACATGATCAAAGCATCATCACAGCATCATCACATCATCTACACAACATCATCACAGTGACATCACAGCATCATCACTGCATCATCACAGCATCATCACAGGGTCATCACAGCAGCATCAATGCATCATCACTGCATCATCAGATAATCATCACAGCGTCATCACTGCATCATCACTGCGTCATCACAGCATCATCACTGCATAATCACTGCATCATCACTGCATCATCTCTGCGTAATCACTGCATCATCACAGCATCATTTCTGCTTACTGACTGCATCATCACAGAGTCATCACAGCATCATCACAGAATCATTGCAGCATCATCACAGCATCATCACAGTGTCATCACAGCATCATCACAGCATCATCACAGCTAGATCACTGCATCATCACAGCATCATTACAGCATCACCACAGAGTCATCACAGCATCATCAGTGCATCATCCCTGCACCATCACTACATCATCACACCACCATCACAGCATCATCAATGCATCATCACTGCATCATCAGATAATCATCACAGCGTCATCACTGTATCATCACATCATCATCACTGCTTCATCACAGCATCATCAGAGCGTCTTTACAGCATCATCACAGCATCATCACAGCATCATCACTGCAACATCACATCATCCTCACTGCATCACACCATCATCACTGCATCATCACAGTATTATCACAGCATCATCACAGCATCATCACAGCATCATCACAGCATCATCACAGCATCATCACTGCATCATCACTGCATCATCACATCAACTACACAATATCATCACAGCGTCATCACTGCATCATCACAGCATCATCACTGCATCATCACAGCATCATCAGAGCGTCTTCACAGCATCATCACTGCATCATCACTGCATCATCACAACATCATCACAGTGTCATCACACCATCACCACTGCATCATCACAGCATCACAACATCATCATCGCAGCGTCATCACTACATCAACACAGCGTCATCACTGCATCATCGCAGTATCATCACTGCATCATCACAGTATCATCACACCATCATCACAGTGTCATCACAGCATCATCACTGCATCATCACAGAATCATTACAGCATCATAACAGAGTCATCACAGCATCATCACAGCATCATCCCTGCACCATCACTACATCATCACAACACCATCACAGCATCATCAATGCATCATCACTGCATCATGAGGTAATCATTACAGAGTCATCACTGCATCATCACATCATCATCACTGCATCATCACAGCATCATCAGAGCGTCTTCACAGCATCATCACACCATCATCACTGCATAATCACAGCATCATCACAGCATCATCACTGCATCATCACAGAGTCATCGCAACATAATCATAGCATCATCAGAGCATCACAACATCATCATCGCAGCGTCATCACTGCATCAACACAGCGTCATCACAGCATCATCACTGCATCATCACAGTATCATCACAAAATCACCACAGTGTCATCACAGCATCATCACTGCATCATCACTGCATCATCACAGCATTATATCAGCATCATCACAGCATCATCACAGCATGATCACTGCATCATCACAGCATCCTCACTGCATCATCACACCATCATCACTGCATCATCACAGTATTATCACAGCATCATCACAGCGTCATCAAAGCATCATCACAGCATCATCACTGAATAATCACTGCATTATCACAGTATCATCACAGCATCATCGCTGCATCATCTCTGCATCATTTCTGCATCATCACAGCATCATCACATCAAATACACAATATCATCACAGCGTCTTTCATCACAGCATCATCACTGCATCATCACAGCATCATCACTGCATCATCAGAGCGTCTTCACAGCATCATCACTGCATCATCAAAACATCATCAGAGTGTCATAACAGCATCATCACAGCATCATCACAGCATCATCAGAGCATGATTAGATATTCATCAGAGCATCATCACTGCATAATCACTGCATCATCACACCATCATCACAGCATAATCACTGCATCATCACAGCATCATCACTGCATCATCAGAGCATCATTAGACCGTCATCACACCATCATCACTGCATAATCACTGCATCATCAATGTATCATCACAGCATCATCACAGCATCATTACTGCTTATTACTGCATCATCACAGCGTCATCAGAGCATCATCATTGCATCATCATAGCATCATCACTGCATCATCACAGCATCATCACTGCATCATCAGAGCATCATCACTGCATCATCAGATAATCATCACAGCGTCATAAGTGTATCATCACATCATCATCACTGCGTCATCACAGCATCATCAGAGCGTCTTCACAGCATCATCACACCATCATCACTGCATCGTCACAGCATCATCACTGCATCATCACAGAGTCATCGCAACATAATCATAGCATCATCACAGCATCACAACATCATCATTGCAGCGTTATCACTGCATCAACACAGCGTCATCACAGCATCATCACTGCATCATCACAGTATCATCACAAAATCACCACAGTGTCATCACAGCATCATCACTGCATAATCACTGCATCATCACAGCATTATATCAGCATCATCACTGCATCATCACAGCATGATCACTGCATCATCACTGCATCATCACAGCATCCTCACTGCATCATCACACCATCATCACTGCATCATCACAGTATTATCACAGCATCATCACAGCGTCATCAAAGCATCATCACAGCATCATCACTGAATTATCACTGCATCATCACTGCATCATCACAGCATCATCACTGCATCATCTCTGCATCATCACTGCATCATCACTGCATTATCACATCAACTACACAATATCATCACAGCGTCATCACTGCATCATCACAGCATCATCACTGCATCATCACAGCATCATCAGAGCGTCTTCACAGCATCATCACAGCATCATCACTGCATCATCACAGCATCACAACATCATCATCGCAGCGTCATCACTACATCAACACAGCCTCATGACTGCATCATCACAGTATCATCACTGCATCATCGCAGTATCATCACAACATCATCACAGTGTCATCACAGCATCATCACAGAATCATTACAGCATCATCACAGAGTCATCACAGCATCATCACAGCATCATCCCTGCACCATCACTACATCATCACACCACCATCGCAGCATCAACAATGCATCATCACTGCATCATCAGATAATCATTACAGCGTCATCACTGCATCATCACATCATCATCACTGCGTCATCACAGCATCATCAGAGCGTCTTCACAGCATCATCACACCATCATCACTGCATCATCACTGCATCGTCACAGCGTCATCACAGCATCATCACTGCATCATCAGAGCATCATCACACCATCACCACTGCATCATCACAGCATCACATCATCATCGCAGCGTCATCACTACATCAACACAGCCTCATCACTGCATCATCACAGTATCATCACTGCATCATCACAGAATCATTACAGTATCACCACAGAGTCATCACAGCATCATCACAGCATCATCCCTGCACCATCAATACATCATCACACCACCATCGCAGCATCATCAGTGCATCATCACTGCATCATCAGATAATCATTACAGCGTCATCACTGCATCATCACATCATCATCACTGCGACATCACAGCATCATCAGAGCGTCTTCACAGCATCATCACACCATCATGACTGCATCATCACAGCGTCATCACAGTGTCATCACAGCATCATCACTGCATCATCAGAGCATCATCACACCATCACCACTGCATCATCACAGCATCACAACATCATCATCGCAGCGTCATCACTACATCAACACAGCCTCATCACTGCATCATCACAGTATCATCACTGCATCTTCACAACATTATCACAACATCATCACATTATTATCACTGCATCACTGCATCATCACAGCGTCATCACAGTGTCATCAAAGCATCATCACAGCATCATCACATCAACTACAAAACATCATTACAGTGTCATCACAGCACCATCACTGCATAATAAATGCATCATCACAGCATCATTAGACCGTCATCACACCATCATCACTGCATAATCACTGCATCATCAAAGCATCATCACAGCATCTTCACAGCATTATCACAAAATCATCACAGAATCAACACAGCATTACTGCATCATCACAGCATCATCACAGCATCACCACTGCATCATCGCAGCGTCATCACTACATCAACACAGCCTCATCACTGCATCATCACAGTATCATCACTGCATTATCGCAGTATCATCACAACATCATCACAGTGTCATCAAAGCATCATCACTGCATCATCACAGAATCAGTACAGCATCATAACAGAGTCATCACAGCATCATCACAGCATCATCCCTGCACCATCACTACATCATCACAACATCATCACACCACCATCACAGCATCATCAATGCATCATCACTGCATCATCAGATAATCATTACAGTGTCATCACTGCATCATCACATCATCATCACTGCGTCATCACAGCATCATCAGAGCGTCTTCACAGCATCATCACACCATCATCACTGCATCATCAATGCATCGTCACAACATCATCACAGTGTCATCACTGCATCATCACAGAGTCATCGCAACATAATCATAGCATCATCACACCATCACAACATCATCATCGCACCGTCAACAAAGCATCAACAAAGCGTCATCAGTGCATCATTACTGCATCATCACAATATCATCACTGCATCATCACAGCATCATCACAGTGTCATCACAGCATCATCACTGTATAATCACAGCATCACCACAGCATTATCACTGCATCATCGCTGCATCATCACAGCATCATCACTACATCATCAAAGCGTCATCACAGCATCATCCAAGCATCATCACATCGTCTACACAACGTCATCACAGTGTCATAACAGCATCATCACTGCAAAATCACTGCATCATAACAGCATCATCACTGCATAATCACTACATCATCACAATATCATCACACCATCATCACAGCATCATCAATGCATCATCAGATAATCATCACAGCGTCATCACAGCATCATTGCAGCATCATAACAGCATCATCACATCGTCTACACAACATCATCACAGTGTCATAACAGCATCATCACTGCATAATCACTGCATCATCACAGCATCATTAGAGCATCATCACAGAGTCATCACAGCATCATCACTACATCATCACTGCATAATCACGGCATCATCACAGCATCATCGCAGCATCATCACAGCACCATCACTACATCATCACAGCATCATCACAGCATCATCACAGCATCATCAGAGCCTCTTCACAGCATAATCACTGCATCATCACTGTATCATCACAGCATCATCACAGTGTTATCACAGCATCATCACTGCATACTCACTGCATCATCACAGCATTATATCAGCATCATCACAGCATCATTGCTGCTTACTGACTGCATCGTCACAGAGTCATCATAGTATCATCACTGCATCATAACAACATCATCGCAGCGTCATCAGTGCATCATCACAATATCATCAGAGCGTCATCACTAGGTCATAACTGCATCATCAGTGCATCATCACTGCATCATCACAGCATCCTCACAGCATCATCACTGCATAATCACTGCATCATCACACCATCATCTCTGCATCGTCACACCATCATCTCAGCATCATCACACCATCATCACAACATCATCAAAGCGTCATCACTACATCATCACATCATCATCACAGCATCATCAGAGCGTCATCACAACATCATCGCAGCGTCATCACTGCATCAACATAGCATCATCGCAGCGTCATCACTGCATCAACACAGCGTCATCACTGCATCATCACAGTATCATCACTGCATCATCACAACATCATCATAGTGTCATCATAGTGTCATCACAGCATCATCACTGCATCATTACTGCTTACTCACAGCATCATCACAGCATCATTACTGCATCATTGCAGCATCATCACTGCATCATAACATAATCATTACAGCATCATCACATCATCATCACTGAATCATCACATCATCATCACAGCATCATCACAACATCATCGCAGCGTCATCAGTGCATCATCACAATATCATCAGAGCGTCATCACTAGGTCATAACTGCATCATCACAGCATCATCACTGCATCATCACAGCATTATCACTGCATCACCACAGCATCATCACAGCATCATCACTGCATAATCACTGCATCATCACACCATCATCTCTGCATCGTCACACCATCATCTCAGCATCATCAGAACATCATCACTACATTATCACAGCGTCATCACTGCATCGTCACAGAATCATCACTGCATCATCACAGAATCATTACAGCATCATCACAGAGTCATCACAGCATCATCAATGCATCATCACTGCATCATCAGGTAATCATCACAGCGTCATCACTGCATCGTCACAGAGTCATCACATCATCATCACTGCATCATCAGAGCATCATCACACCATCACCACTGCATCATCACTGCATCATCAGAGCATCATCACACTATCATCACAGCATCATCATTGCATCATCATAGCATCTTCTCAGCATCATCACAGCATCATTACTACTTACTCACTGCATCATCACAGCGCCATCACTGCATCATCACAACATCATCACTGCATCATCACAGTGTCATCACAGCATCATAATTGCGTCATCACAGCAAGATCACTGCATCATCATAGCATCATCACAGCATCATCGCAGCATCATCGCAGCATCATCACAGCATCATCACAGCATTTACACAACATCATCACAGATTCATCACAGCATCATCACTGCATAATTACTGCATCATCAGAGCATCCTTACAGCATCCTCACAGCATCATCACTGCATCATCACTGCATAGTCACAGCATCATCACAGCGTCATTACAGCATCATCACAGCATCATCACAACATGATCAAAGCATCATCACAGCATCATCACATCATCTACACAACATCATCACAGTGACATCACAGCATCATCACAGCATCATCACAGCATCATCACAGTGTCAGCACAGCATCATCAATGCATCATCACTGCATCATCAGATAATCATCACAGCGTCATCACTGCGTAGTCACAGCATCATCACAGTGTCATCACAGCATCATCACTGCATAATCAATGCATCATATGAGCATCATCACACCATCACCACTGCATCATCACAGCATCATCACATCATCATCACAGAGTCATCACAACATAATCATAGCATCATCACAGCATCACCACATCATCATCGCAGATCCATCACTGCATCAACACAGCGTCATCAGTGCATCATCACTGCATCATCACAGTATCATCACTGCATCATCACAGAACAATTACAGCATCATCACAGAGTCATCAGAGCATCATCACTGCATCATTCCTGCACCATCACTACATCATCACAACATCATCACTGCATCATCACTGCATCATCACTGTATCATCAGAAAATCATCACAGCGTCATCACTGCATCATCACATCATCATCACTGCATCACTACAGCATCATCAGAGCGTCTTCACAGCATCATCACACCATCATCACTTCATCATCACTGCATCATCACATCATCATCACAGTCATCACAACATAATCATCGCATCATCACAGCATCACAACATAATCATCGCAGTGTCATCACTGCATCAACACAGCGTCATCAGTGCATAATCACTGCATCATTACAGTACCATCTCTGCATCATCACAGCATCATCACTGCATCGTCACATCATCATCACTGCATCCTCACATCATCAGCACAGCATCATCACAGCATCATTACAGCGTCAACACATCATATACACAACATCATCACAGCATCATCACAGCATCATTACAGCGTCATCAAATCATATACACAACATCATCACTGCATCATCAGAGAATCATCACAGCATCATCGCAGCGTCATCACTGCATCAACACAGCGTCATCACTGCATCATCACAGTATCAGCACTGCATCATCACAACAGCATCATAGTGTCATCACTGCATCATCACTGCATCATCACTGCATCATCACTGCTTACTCACTGCATCATCACAGCATCATCACAGCATCATTACTGCATCATTGCAGCATCATCACTGCATCATAACATAATCATTACAGCATCATCACATCATCATCACTGAATCATCACATCATCATCACAGCATCATCACAGCATCATCGCAGCGTCATCAGTGCATCATCACAATATCATCAGAGCGTCATCACTAGGTCATAACTGCATCATCACAGCATCATCACTGCATCATCACAGCATTATCACTGCATCACCACAGCATCATCACAGCATCATCACTGCATAATCACTGCATCATCACACCATCATCTCTGCATCGTCACACCATCATCTCAGCATCATCAGAACATCATCACTACATTATCACAGCGTCATCACTGCATCGTCACAGAATCATCACTGCATCATCACTGCATCATCACAGAATCATTACAGCATCATCACAGAGTCATCAGAGCATCATCACTGCATCATCAGGTAATCATCACAGCGTCATCACTGCATCGTCACAGAGTCATCACATCATCATCACAGCATCATCAGAGCGTCTTCAAAGCATCATCACTGCATCATCACTGCATCATCAGAGCATCATCACACTATCATCACAGCATCATCACTGCATAATTACTGCATCATCACAGCGCCATCATTGCATCATCACAGCATCATCGCTGCATCATCACAGTGTCATCACAGCATCATAATTGCGTCATCACAGCAAGATCACTGCATCATCATAGCATCATCACAGCATCATCGCAGCATCATCGCAGCATCATCACAACATTTATACAACATCATCACAGAGTCATCACAGCATCATCACTGCATAATTACTGCATCATCAGAGCATCCTTACAGCATCCTCACAGCATCATCACTGCATCATCACTGCATAGTCACAGCATCATCACAGCGTCATTACAGCATCATCACAGCATCATCACAACATGATCAAAGCATCATCACAGCATCATCACATCATCTACACAACATCATCACAGTGACATCACAGCATCATCACTGCATCATCACAGCATCATCACAGGGTCATCACAGCAGCATCAATGCATCATCACTGCATCATCAGATAATCATCACAGCGTCATCACTGCATAATCACTGCATCATCACTGCATCATCTCTGCGTAATCACTGCATCATCACAGCATCATTTCTGCTTACTGACTGCATCATCACAGAGTCATCACAGCATCATCACAGAATCATTGCAGCATCATCACAGCATCATCACAGTGTCATCACAGCATCATCACAGCATCATCACAGCTAGATCACTGCATCATCACTGCATCATCACAGCATCATTACAGCATCACCACAGAGTCATCACAGCATCATCAGTGCATCATCCCTGCACCATCACTACATCATAACACCACCATCACAGCATCATCAATGCATCATCACTGCATCATCAGATAATCATCACAGCGTCATCACTGTATCATCACATCATCATCACTGCTTCATCACAGCATCATCAGAGCGCCTTTACAGCATCATCACAGCATCATCACAGCATCATCACTGCAACATCACATCATCCTCACTGCATCACACCATCATCACTGCATCATCACAGTATTATCACAGCATCATCACAGCATCATCACAGCATCATCACAGCATCATCACTGCATCATCACTGCATCATCACATCAACTACACAATATCATCACAGCGTCATCACTGCATCATCACAGCATCATCACTGCATCATCACAGCATCATCAGAGCGTCTTCACAGCATCATCACTGCATCATCACTGCATCATCACAACATCATCACAGTGTCATCACACCATCACCACTGCATCATCACAGCATCACAACATCATCATCGCAGCGTCATCACTACATCAACACAGCGTCATCACTGCATCATCGCAGTATCATCACTGCATCATCGCAGTATCATCACACCATCATCACAGTGTCATCACAGCATCATCACTGCATCATCACAGAATCATTACAGCATCATAACAGAGTCATCACAGCATCATCACAGCATCATCCCTGCACCATCACTACATCATCACAACACCATCACAGCATCATCAATGCATCATCACTGCATCATGAGGTAATCATTACAGAGTCATCACTGCATCATCACATCATCATCACTGCATCATCACAGCATCATCAGAGCGTCTTCACAGCATCATCACACCATCATCACTGCATAATCACAGCATCATCACAGCATCATCACTGCATCATCACAGAGTCATCGCAACATAATCATAGCATCATCACAGCATCACAACATCATCATCGCAGCGTCATCACTGCATCAACACAGCGTCATCACAGCATCATCACTGCATCATCACAGTATCATCACAAAATCACCACAGTGTCATCACAGCATCATCACTGCATAATCACTGCATCATCACAGCATTATATCAGCATCATCACAGCATCATCACAGCATGATCACTGCATCATCACTGCACCATCACAGCATCCTCACTGCATCATCACTGCATCATCACAGTATTATCACAGCATCATCACAGCGTCATCAAAGCATCATCACAGCATCATCACTGAATAATCACTGCATTATCACAATATCATCACAGCATCATCGCTGCATCATCTCTGCATCATTTCTGCATCATCACAGCATCATCACATCAAATACACAATATCATCACAGCGTCTTTCATCACAGCATCATCACTGCATCATCACAGCATCATCACTGCATCATCAGAGCGTCTTCACAGCATCATCACTGCATCATCAAAACATCATCAGAGTGTCATAACAGCATCATCACAGCATCATCACAGCATCATCAGAGCATGATTAGATATTCATCAGAGCATCATCACTGCATAATCACTGCATCATCACACCATCATCACAGCATAATCACTGCATCATCACTGTATCATCAGAGCATCATTAGACCGTCATCACACCATCATCACTGCATAATCACTGCATCATCAATGTATCATCACAGCATTATCACAGCATCATTACTGCTTATTACTGCATCATCACAGCGTCATCAGAGCATCATAATTGCATCATCATAGCATCATCACTGCATCATCACAGCATCATCACTGCATCATCAGAGCATCATCACTGCATCATCAGATAATCATCACAGCGTCATAAGTGTATCATCACATCATCATCACAGCATCATCAGAGCGTCTTCACAGCATCATCACACCATCATCACTGCATCGTCACAGCATCATCACTGCATCATCACAGAGTCATCGCAACATAATCATAGCATCATCACAGCATCACAACATCATCATTGCAGCGTTATCACTGCATCAACACAGCGTCATCACAGCATCATCACTGCATCATCACAGTATCATCACAAAATCACCACAGTGTCATCACAGCATCATCACTGCATAATCACTGCATCATCACAGCATTATATCAGCATCATCACTGCATCATCACAGCATGATCACTGCATCATCACTGCATCATCACAGCATCCTCACTGCATCATCACACCATCATCACTGCATCATCACAGTATTATCACAGCATCATCACAGCGTCATCAAAGCATCATCACTGAATTATCACTGCATCATCACTGCATCATCACAGCATCATCACTGCATCATCTCTGCATCATCACTGCATCATCACTGCATTATCACATCAACTACACAATATCATCACAGCGTCATCACTGCATCATCACAGCATCATCACTGCATCATCACAGCATCATCAGAGCGTCTTCACAGCATCATCACAGCATCATCACTGCATCATCACAGCATCACAACATCATCATCGCAGCGTCATCACTACATCAACACAGCCTCATGACTGCATCATCACAGTATCATCACTGCATCATCGCAGTATCATCACAACATCATCACAGTGTCATCACAGCATCATCACAGAATCATTACAGCATCATCACAGAGTCATCACAGCATCATCACAGCATCATCCCTGCACCATCACTACATCATCACACCACCATCGCAGCATCAACAATGCATCATCACTGCATCATCAGATAATCATTACAGCGTCATCACTGCATCATCACATCATCATCACTGCGTCATCACAGCATCATCAGAGCGTCTTCACAGCATCATCACACCATCATCACTGCATCATCACTGCATCGTCACAGCGTCATCACAGCATCATCACTGCATCATCAGAGCATCATCACACCATCACCACTGCATCATCACAGCATCACAACATCATCATCGCAGCGTCATCACTACATCAACACAGCCTCATCACTGCATCATCACAGTATCATCACTGCATCATCACAGAATCATTACAGTATCACCACAGAGTCATCACAGCATCATCACAGCATCATCCCTGCACCATCAATACATCATCACACCACCATCGCAGCATCATCAGTGCATCATCACTGCATCATCAGATAATCATTACAGCGTCATCACTGCATCATCACATCATCATCACTGCGACATCACAGCATCATCAGAGCGTCTTCACAGCATCATCACACCATCATGACTGCATCATCACTGCATCGTCACAGCGTCATCACAGTGTCATCACAGCATCATCACTGCATCATCAGAGCATCATCACACCATCACCACTGCATCATCACAGCATCACAACATCATCATCGCAGCGTCATCACTACATCAACACAGCCTCATCACTGCATCATCACAGTATCATCACTGCATCTTCACAACATTATCACAACATCATCACATTATTATCACTGCATCACTGCATCATCACAGCGTCATCACAGTGTCATCAAAGCATCATCACAGCATCATCACATCAACTACAAAACATCATTACAGTGTCATCACAGCACCATCACTGCATAATAAATGCATCATCACAGCATCATTAGACCGTCATCACACCATCATCACTGCATAATCACTGCATCATCAAAGCATCATCACAGCATCTTCACAGCATTATCACAAAATCATCACAGAATCAACACAGCATTACTGCATCATCACAGCATCATCACAGCATCACCACTGCATCATCGCAGCGTCATCACTACATCAACACAGCCTCATCACTGCATCATCACAGTATCATCACTGCATTATCGCAGTATCATCACAACATCATCACAGTGTCATCAAAGCATCATCACTGCATCATCACAGAATCATTACAGCATCATAACAGAGTCATCACAGCATCATCACAGCATCATCCCTGCACCATCACTACATCATCACAACATCATCACACCACCATCACAGCATCATCAATGCATCATCACTGCATCATCAGATAATCATTACAGTGTCATCACTGCATCATCACATCATCATCACTGCGTCATCACAGCATCATCAGAGTGTCTTCACAGCATCATCACACCATCATCACTGCATCATCAATGCATCGTCACAACATCATCACAGTGTCATCACTGCATCATCACAGAGTCATCGCAACATAATCATAGCATCATCACACCATCACAACATCATCATCGCACTGTCAACAAAGCATCAACAAAGCGTCATCAGTGCATCATTACTGCATCATCACAATATCATCACTGCATCATCACAGCATCATCACAGTGTCATCACAGCATCATCACTGTATAATCACAGCATCACCACAGCATTATCACTGCATCATCGCTGCATCATCACAGCATCATCACTACATCATCAAAGCGTCATCACAGCATCATCCAAGCATCATCACATCGTCTACACAACGTCATCACAGTGTCATAACAGCATCATCACTGCAAAATCACTGCATCATAACAGCATCATCACTGCATAATCACTACATCATCACAATATCATCACACCATCATCACAGCGTCATCACTGCATCATCACATCATTATCACTGCATCATGCCAGAATTATCAGAGCGTCTTCACAGCATCATCACAGCATCATCACTGCATCATCCCAGAATTATCAGAGCGTCTTCACAGCATCATCACAGCATCATCACAGCATCATCACATCATCATCACTGCATCATCAAAGCATCATCACACCATCATCACAGCATCATCACATCATCCTCACAGAGTCATCACAACATAATCATAGCCTCATCACAGCATCACAAAATCATCATCGCAACGTCATCACTGCATCAACACAGCGTCATCACTGCAGAATCACTGCATCGTCACAATATTATATCAGCGTCATCGCAGCATCATTACTGCTTACTCACTGCATCATCACAGCGTCATCACAGTATCATCACTGCATCATCAGAGTATAATCACTGCATCATCACAGCATCATCACAGCATCATCACAATAACATCACTGCATCATCACAACATAATCATAGCATCATCACAGCATCACAACATCATCATTGCAACCTCATCACTGCATCATCACTGCATAATCACAGCATCATCACTGCATCATCACAGCATCATCACATCATCATCAGAAATCATCACATCATCATCACAGCATCATCACAAAATCATCGCAGCCTCATAAGTGCATCATCACAATATCATCAGAGCGTCATCACTAGGTCATAACTGCATCATCACTGCCTCATCAACGCATCATCACAGCATCATCACAGCGTCTACACAACATCATCACAGTGTCATAACAGCATCATCACTGCATAATCACTGCATCATCACAGCATCATTAGAGCATCATCACAGAGTCACCACAGCATCATCACAGCATCATCACAGTCATCACAACATAATCATCGCATCATCACAGCATCACAACATAATCATCGCAGTGTCATCACTGCATCAACACAGCGTCATCAGTGCATAATCACTGCATCATTACAGTACCATCTCTGCATCATCACAGCATCATCACTGCATCGTCACATCATCATCACTGCATCCTCACATCATCAGCACAGCATCATCACAGCATCATTACAGCGTCAACACATCATATACACAACATCATCACAGCATCATCACAGCATCATTACAGCGTCATCAAATCATATACACAACATCATCACGGCATCATCACTGCATCATCAGAGAATCATCACAGCATCATCGCAGCGTCATCACTGCATCAACACAGCGTCATCACTGCATCATCACAGTATCAGCACTGCATCATCACAACAGCATCATAGTGTCATCACAGCATCATCACTGCATCATCACTGCATCATCACTGCTTACTCACTGCATCATCACAGCATCATCACAGCATCATTACTGCATCATTGCAGCATCATCACTGCATCATAACATAATCATTACAGCATCATCACATCATCATCACTGAATCATCACATCATCATCACAGCATCATCACAGCATCATCGCAGCGTCATCAGTGCATCATCACAATATCATCAGAGCGTCATCACTAGGTCATAACTGCATCATCACAGCATCATCACTGCATCATCACAGCATTATCACTGCATCACCACAGCATCATCACAGCATCATCACTGCATAATCACTGCATCATCACACCATCATCTCTGCATCGTCACACCATCATCTCAGCATCATCAGAACATCATCACTACATTATCACAGCGTCATCACTGCATCGTCACAGAATCATCACTGCATCATCACTGCATCATCACAGAATCATTACAGCATCATCACAGAGTCATCAGAGCATCATCACTGCATCATCAGGTAATCATCACAGCGTCATCACTGCATCGTCACAGAGTCATCACATCATCATCACAGCATCATCAGAGCGTCTTCAAAGCATCATCACTGCATCATCACTGCATCATCAGAGCATCATCACACTATCATCACAGCATCATCACTGCATAATTACTGCATCATCACAGCGCCATCATTGCATCATCAGAGCATCATCGCTGCATCATCACAGTGTCATCACAGCATCATAATTGCGTCATCACAGCAAGATCACTGCATCATCATAGCATCATCACAGCATCATCGCAGCATCATCGCAGCATCATCACAACATTTATACAACATCATCACAGAGTCATCACAGCATCCTCACAGCATCATCACTGCATCATCACTGCATAGTCACAGCATCATCACAGCGTCATTACAGCATCATCACAGCATCATCACAACATGATCAAAGCATCATCACAGCATCATCACATCATCTACACAATATCATCACAGTGACATCACAGCATCATCACTGCATCATCACAGCATCATCACAGGGTCATCACAGCAGCATCAATGCATCATCACTGCATCATCAGATAATCATCACAGCGTCATCACTGCATAATCACTGCATAAACACTGCATCATCTCTGCGTAATCACTGCATCATCACTGCATCATCTCTGCGTAATCACTGCATCATCACAGCATCATTTCTGCTTACTGACTGCATCATCACAGAGTCATCACAGCATCATCACAGAATCATTGCAGCATCATCACAGCATCATCACAGTGTCATCACAGCATCATCACAGCATCATCACAGCTAGATCACTGCATCATCACTGCATCATCACAGCATCATTACAGCATCACCACAGAGTCATCACAGCATCATCAGTGCATCATCCCTGCACCATCACTACATCATCACACCACCATCACAGCATCATCAATGCATCATCACTGCATCATCAGATAATCATCACAGCGTCATCACTGTATCATCACATCATCATCACTGCTTCATCACAGCATCATCAGAGCGTCTTTACAGCATCATCACAGCATCATCACAGCATCATCACTGCAACATCACATCATCCTCACTGCATCATCACAGTATTATCACAGCATCATCACAGCGTCATCAAAGCATCATCACAGCATCATCACTGAATAATCACTGCATTATCACAATATCATCACAGCATCATCGCTGCATCATCTCTGCATCATTTCTGCATCATCACAGCATCATCACATCAAATACACAATATCATCACAGCGTCTTTCATCACAGCATCATCACTGCATCATCACAGCATCATCACTGCATCATCAGAGCGTCTTCACAGCATCATCACTGCATCATCAAAACATCATCAGAGTGTCATAACAGCATCATCACAGCATCATCACAGCATCATCAGAGCATGATTAGATATTCATCAGAGCATCATCACTGCATAATCACTGCATCATCACACCATCATCACAGCATAATCACTGCATCATCACAGCATCATCACTGCATCATCAGAGCATCATTAGACCGTCATCACACCATCATCACTGCATAATCACTGCATCATCAATGTATCATCACAGCATCATCACAGCATCATTACTGCTTATTACTGCGTCATCACAGCATCATCAGAGCGTCTTCACAGCATCATCACACCATCATCACTGCATCGTCACAGCATCATCACTGCATCATCACAGAGTCATCGCAACATAATCATAGCATCATCACAGCATCACAACATCATCATTGCAGCGTTATCACTGCATCAACACAGCGTCATCACAGCATCATCACTGCATCATCACAGTATCATCACAAAATCACCACAGTGTCATCACAGCATCATCACTGCATAATCACTGCATCATCACAGCATTATATCAGCATCATCACTGCATCATCACAGCATGATCACTGCATCATCACTGCATCATCACAGCATCCTCACTGCATCATCACACCATCATCACTGCATCATCACAGTATTATCACAGCATCATCACAGCGTCATCAAAGCATCATCACAGCATCATCACTGCATCATCACAGCATCATCACTGCATCATCTCTGCATCATCACTGCATCATCACTGCATTATCACATCAACTACACAATATCATCACAGCGTCATCACTGCATCATCACAGCATCATCACTGCATCATCACAGCATCATCAGAGCATCTTCACAGCATCATCACAGCATCATCACTGCATCATCACAGCATCACAACATCATCATCGCAGCGTCATCACTACATCAACACAGCCTCATGACTGCATCATCACAGTATCATCACTGCATCATCGCAGTATCATCACAACATCATCACAGTGTCATCACAGCATCATCACAGAATCATTACAGCATCATCACAGAGTCATCACAGCATCATCACAGCATCATCCCTGCACCATCACTACATCATCACACCACCATCGCAGCATCAACAATGCATCATCACTGCATCATCAGATAATCATTACAGCGTCATCACTGCATCATCACATCATCATCACTGCGTCATCACAGCATCATCAGAGCGTCTTCACAGCATCATCACACCATCATCACTGCATCATCACTGCATCGTCACAGCGTCATCACAGCATCATCACTGCATCATCAGAGCATCATCACACCATCACCACTGCATCATCACAGCATCACAACATCATCATCGCAGCGTCATCACTACATCAACACAGCCTCATCACTGCATCATCACAGTATCATCACTGCATCATCACAGAATCATTACAGCATCACCACAGAGTCATCACAGCATCATCACAGCATCATCCCTGCACCATCAATACATCATCACACCACCATCGCAGCATCATCAGTGCATCATCACTGCATCATCAGATAATCATTACAGCGTCATCACTGCATCATCACATCATCATCACTGCGACATCACAGCATCATCAGAGCGTCTTCACAGCATCATCACACCATCATGACTGCATCATCACTGCATCGTCACAGCGTCATCACAGTGTCATCACAGCATCATCACTGCATAATCAGAGCATCATCACACCATCACCACTGCATCATCACAGCATCACAACATCATCATCGCAGCGTCATCACTACATCAACACAGCCTCATCACTGCATCATCACAGTATCATCACTGCATCTTCACAACATTATCACAACATCATCACATTATTATCACTGCATCACTGCATCATCACAGCGTCATCACAGTGTCATCAAAGCATCATCACAGCATCATCACATCAACTACAAAACATCATTACAGTGTCATCACAGCACCATCACTGCATAATAAATGCATCATCACAGCATCATTAGACCGTCATCACACCATCATCACTGCATAATCACTGCATCATCAAAGCATCATCACAGCATCTTCACAGCATTATCACAAAATCATCACAGAATCAACACAGCATTACTGCATCATCACAGCATCATCACAGCATCACCACTGCATCATCGCAGCGTCATCACTACATCAACACAGCCTCATCACTGCATCATCACAGTATCATCACTGCATTATCGCAGTATCATCACAACATCATCACAGTGTCATCAAAGCATCATCACTGCATCATCACAGAATCAGTACAGCATCATAACAGAGTCATCACAGCATCATCACAGCATCATCCCTGCACCATCACTACATCATCACAACATCATCACACCACCATCACAGCATCATCAATGCATCATCACTGCATCATCAGATAATCATTACAGTGTCATCACTGCATCATCACATCATCATCACTGCGTCATCACAGCATCATCAGAGCGTCTTCACAGCATCATCACACCATCATCACTGCATCATCAATGCATCGTCACAACATCATCACAGTGTCATCACTGCATCATCACAGAGTCATCGCAACATAATCATAGCATCATCACACCATCACAACATCATCATCGCACCGTCAACAAAGCATCAACAAAGCGTCATCAGTGCATCATTACTGCATCATCACAATATCATCACTGCATCATCACAGCATCATCACAGTGTCATCACAGCATCATCACTGTATAATCACAGCATCACCACAGCATTATCACTGCATCATCGCTGCATCATCACAGCATCATCACTACATCATCAAAGCGTCATCACAGCATCATCCAAGCATCATCACATCGTCTACACAACGTCATCACAGTGTCATAACAGCATCATCACTGCAAAATCACTGCATCATAACAGCATCATCACTGCATAATCACTACATCATCACAATATCATCACACCATCATCACAGCATCATCAATGCATCATCAGATAATCATCACAGCGTCATCACAGCATCATTGCAGCATCATAACAGCATCATCACATCGTCTACACAACATCATCACAGTGTCATAACAGCATCATCACTGCATAATCACTGCATCATCACAGCATCATTAGAGCATCATCACAGAGTCATCACAGCATCATCACTACATCATCACTGCATAATCACGGCATCATCACAGCATCATCGCAGCATCATCACAGCACCATCACTACATCATCACAGCATCATCACAGCATCATCACAGCATCATCAGAGCCTCTTCACAGCATAATCACTGCATCATCACTGTATCATCACAGCATCATCACAGTGTTATCACAGCATCATCACTGCATACTCACTGCATCATCACAGCATTATATCAGCATCATCACAGCATCATTGCTGCTTACTGACTGCATCGTCACAGAGTCATCATAGTATCATCACTGCATCATAACAACATCATCGCAGCGTCATCAGTGCATCATCACAATATCATCAGAGCGTCATCACTAGGTCATAACTGCATCATCAGTGCATCATCACTGCATCATCACAGCATCCTCACAGCATCATCACTGCATAATCACTGCATCATCACACCATCATCTCTGCATCGTCACACCATCATCTCAGCATCATCACACCATCATCACAACATCATCAAAGCGTCATCACTACATCATCACATCATCATCACAGCATCATCAGAGCGTCATCACAACATCATCGCAGCGTCATCACTGCATCAACATAGCATCATCGCAGCGTCATCACTGCATCAACACAGCGTCATCACTGCATCATCACAGTATCATCACTGCATCATCACAACATCATCATAGTGTCATCATAGTGTCATCACAGCATCATCACTGCATCATTACTGCTTACTCACAGCATCATCACAGCATCATTACTGCATCATTGCAGCATCATCACTGCATCATAACATAATCATTACAGCATCATCACATCATCATCACTGAATCATCACATCATCATCACAGCATCATCACAACATCATCGCAGCGTCATCAGTGCATCATCACAATATCATCAGAGCGTCATCACTAGGTCATAACTGCATCATCACAGCATCATCACTGCATCATCACAGCATTATCACTGCATCACCACAGCATCATCACAGCATCATCACTGCATAATCACTGCATCATCACACCATCATCTCTGCATCGTCACACCATCATCTCAGCATCATCAGAACATCATCACTACATTATCACAGCGTCATCACTGCATCGTCACAGAATCATCACTGCATCATCACAGAATCATTACAGCATCATCACAGAGTCATCACAGCATCATCAATGCATCATCACTGCATCATCAGGTAGTCATCACAGCGTCATCACTGCATCGTCACAGAGTCATCACATCATCATCACTGCATCATCAGAGCATCATCACACCATCACCACTGCATCATCACTGCATCATCAGAGCATCATCACACTATCATCACAGCATCATCATTGCATCATCATAGCATCTTCTCAGCATCATCACAGCATCATTACTACTTACTCACTGCATCATCACAGCGCCATCACTGCATCATCACAACATCATCACTGCATCATCACAGTGTCATCACAGCATCATAATTGCGTCATCACAGCAAGATCACTGCATCATCATAGCATCATCACAGCATCATCGCAGCATCATCGCAGCATCATCACAGCATCATCACAGCATTTACACAACATCATCACAGATTCATCACAGCATCATCACTGCATAATTACTGCATCATCAGAGCATCCTTACAGCATCCTCACAGCATCATCACTGCATCATCACTGCATAGTCACAGCATCATCACAGCGTCATTACAGCATCATCACAGCATCATCACAACATGATCAAAGCATCATCACAGCATCATCACATCATCTACACAACATCATCACAGTGACATCACAGCATCATCACAGCATCATCACAGCATCATCACAGTGTCAGCACAGCATCATCAATGCATCATCACTGCATCATCAGATAATCATCACAGCGTCATCACTGCGTAGTCACAGCATCATCACAGTGTCATCACAGCATCATCACTGCATAATCAATGCATCATATGAGCATCATCACACCATCACCACTGCATCATCACAGCATCATCACATCATCATCACAGAGTCATCACAACATCATCATAGCATCATCACAGCGTCACCACATCATCATCGCAGATCCATCACTGCATCAACACAGCGTCATCAGTGCATCATCACTGCATCATCACAGTATCATCACTGCATCATCATCACAACATCATCACAGTGTCATCACAACATCATCACAGCATCATCACTGCATCATCACAGAACAATTACAGCATCATCACAGAGTCATCAGAGCATCATCACTGCATCATTCCTGCACCATCACTACATCATCACAACATCATCACTGCATCATCACTGCATCATCACTGTATCATCAGAAAATCATCACAGCGTCATCACTGCATCATCACATCATCATCACTGCATCACTACAGCATCATCAGAGCGTCTTCACAGCATCATCACACCATCATCACTTCATCATCACTGCATCATCACATCATCATCACAGTCATCACAACATAATCATCGCATCATCACAGCATCACAACATAATCATCGCAGTGTCATCACTGCATCAACACAGCGTCATCAGTGCATAATCACTGCATCATTACAGTACCATCTCTGCATCATCACAGCATCATCACTGCATCGTCACATCATCATCACTGCATCCTCACATCATCAGCACAGCATCATCACAGCATCATTACAGCGTCAACACATCATATACACAACATCATCACAGCATCATCACAGCATCATTACAGCGTCATCAAATCATATACACAACATCATCACGGCATCATCACTGCATCATCAGAGAATCATCACAGCATCATCGCAGCGTCATCACTGCATCAACACAGCGTCATCACTGCATCATCACAGTATCAGCACTGCATCATCACAACAGCATCATAGTGTCATCACAGCATCATCACTGCATCATCACTGCATCATCACTGCTTACTCACTGCATCATCACAGCATCATCACAGCATCATTACTGCATCATTGCAGCATCATCACTGCATCATAACATAATCATTACAGCATCATCACATCATCATCACTTAATCATCACATCATCATCACAGCATCATCACAGCATCATCGCAGCGTCATCAGTGCATCATCACAATATCATCAGAGCGTCATCACTAGGTCATAACTGCATCATCACAGCATCATCACTGCATCATCACAGCATTATCACTGCATCACCACAGCATCATCACAGCATCATCACTGCATAATCACTGCATCATCACACCATCATCTCTGCATCGTCACACCATCATCTCAGCATCATCAGAACATCATCACTACATTATCACAGCGTCATCACTGCATCGTCACAGAATCATCACTGCATCATCACTGCATCATCACAGAATCATTACAGCATCATCACAGAGTCATCAGAGCATCATCACTGCATCATCAGGTAATCATCACAGCGTCATCACTGCATCGTCACAGAGTCATCACATCATCATCACAGCATCATCAGAGCGTCTTCAAAGCATCATCACTGCATCATCACTGCATCATCAGAGCATCATCACACTATCATCACAGCATCATCACTGCATAATTACTGCATCATCACAGCGCCATCATTGCATCATCAGAGCATCATCGCTGCATCATCACAGTGTCATCACAGCATCATAATTGCGTCATCACAGCAAGATCACTGCATCATCATAGCATCATCACAGCATCATCGCAGCATCATCGCAGCATCATCACAACATTTATACAACATCATCACAGAGTCATCACAGCATCATCACTGCATAATTACTGCATCATCAGAGCATCCTTACAGCATCCTCACAGCATCATCACTGCATCATCACTGCATAGTCACAGCATCATCACAGCGTCATTACAGCATCATCACAGCATCATCACAACATGATCAAAGCATCATCAAATCATCTACACAACATCATCACAGTGACATCACAGCATCATCACTGCATCATCACAGCATCATTAGACCGTCATCACACCATCATCACTGCATAATCACTGCATTATCAATACATCATCACAGCATCATCACAGCATCATCACTGCATCATCAGAGCATCATTACAGCGTCACCACAGAGTCATCACAGCATCATCACAGCATCATTCCTGCACCATCACTACATCATCACAACATCATCACACCACCATCACAGCATCATCAGTGCATCATCACTGCATCATCAGATAATCATCACAGCGTCATCACTGTATCATCACATCATCATCACTGCATCATCACAGCATCATCAGAGCGTCTTCACAGCATCATCACACCATCATCACTGCATCATCACTGCATCGTCACAGCATCATCCTAGAGTCATCGCAACATAATCATAGCATCATCACAGCATCACAACATCATCATCGCAGCGTCATCACTGCATCAACACAGCGTCATCACAGCATCATCACTGCATCATCACAGTATCATCACAAAATCACCACAGTGTCATCACAGCATCATCACTGCATAATCACTGCATCATCACAGCATTATATCAGCATCATCACAGCATCATCACAACATGATCACTGCATCATCACACCATCACAGCATGCTCACTGCATCATCACACCATCATCACTGCATCATCACAGTATTATCACAGCATCATCACAGCGTCATAAAAGCATCATCACAGCATCATCACTGAATAATCACTGCATTATCACAATATCATCACAGCATCATCGCTGCATCATCTCTGCATCATCTCTGCATCATTTCTGCATCATCACAGCATCATCACATCAAATACACAATATCATCACAGCGTCTTTCATCACAGCATCATCACTGCATCATCACAGCATCATTACAGCATCATCAGAGCGTCTTCACAGCATCATCACTGCATCATCAAAACATCATCAGAGTGTCATAACAGCATCATCACAGCATCATCACAGCATCATCAGAGCATGATTAGATATTCATCAGAGCATCATCACTGCATAATCACTGCATCATCACAGCATCATCACTGCATCATCACAGCATCATCACTGCATCATCACAGAGTCATCGCAACATAATCATAGCATCATCACAGCATCACAACATCATCATCGCAGCGTCATCTCTGCATCAACACAGCGTCATCACTGCATCATCACTGCATCACCACAGTATCATCACTGCATCATCACAGCATCATCACAAAATCACCACAGTGTCATCACAGCATCATCACTGCATAATCACTGCAGCATCACAGCATTATATCTGCATCATCACAGCATGATCACTGCATCATCACTGCATCATCACAGCATCCTCACTGCATCATCACACCATCATCACTGCATCATCACAGTATTATCACAGCATCATCACAGCATCATCAGAGCGTCTTCACAGCATCATCACACCATCATCACTGCATCACCACAGTATCATCACTGCATCATCACAGCATCATCACTGCATCATCACAGTATTATCACAGCATCATCACAGCATCATCAGAGCGTCTTCACAGCATCATCACACCATCATCACTGCATCATCACTGCATCGTCACAGCATCATCACAGTGTCATCACAGCATCATCACTGCATAATCACTGCATCATCAGAGCATCATCACACCATCATCACTGCATCATCACTGCATCATCACAGAGTCATCGCAACATAATCATAGCATCATCACAGCATCACAACATCATCATCGCAGCATCATCTCTGCATCAACACAGCGTCATCACTGCATCATCACTGCATCATCACAGCATAATCACAAAATCACCACAGTGTCATAACAATATCATCACTGCATAATCACTGCATCATCACAGCATTATATCAACATCATCACAGCACCATCACAGCATCATCACTGCATCATCACAGAATCATTACAGCATCACCACAGCATCATCACAGCATCATCCCTGCACCATCACTACATCATCACAACATCATCACACCACCATCACAGCATCATCACTGCATCATCAGATAATCATTACAGCGTCATCATTGCATCATCACACCATCATCACTGCATCATCACTTCATCGTCACAGCATCATCACAGTGTCATCACAGCATCATCACTGCATAATCACTGCATCATCAGAGCAACATCACACCATCATCACTGCATCATCACAGCATCATCACATCATCATCACAGAGTCATCACAACATCATCATCGCAGCGTCATCACTGCATCAACACAGCGTCATCACTGCATCATCACTGCAACATCACAGTATCATCACTGCATCATCACGGAATCATTACAGCATCACCACAGCGTCATCATAGCATTATCACTACATCATCGCAGCATCATGACTGCATCATGACTGCATCATCAGAGCATCATCACTGCATCATCACAACATCATGACTGCGTAATCACTGCATAATCACATCTTCATCACAGCATCATCACAGCATCATTACTGCTTACTTACTCCATC
Source organism: Somateria mollissima (assembly GCA_951411735.1). Lineage (NCBI taxonomy): Eukaryota > Metazoa > Chordata > Aves > Anseriformes > Anatidae > Somateria > Somateria mollissima. The sequence continues at coordinate 97,737 of CATOCB010000342.1, forward strand.
ATCACTGCATCATCGGAGCATCACCACTACATCATCATTGCATCATAACTGCATCATCACATCATCATCACTGCATCATCACAGCATCATCGGAGCGTCATCACAGCATCATCACAGCATCATCACAGTGTCATCACAGCATCACTGCATCATCACAGCGTCATCACAGTGTCATCGCAGCGTCATCACTGCATTATCACTGCGTCATCACAGCATCATCGCATGGTCAAAACTGCATCATCACAGCGTCATCACAGCATCATCACATCATCTACACAACATCATCACAGTGTCATCACAGCACCATCACTGCATAATCACTGTATCATCAAAGCATCATCACAGCGTCATCACAGCATCATAACTGCGTCATCACTGCATCATCCCTGCATCATCAAAGCATCATCACATCATCATCACAGCATCATCACAGCATCATCAGAGCATGATTAGAGCGTCATCAGAGCATCATCACTGCATAATCACTGCATCATCACACCATCATCACAGCATAATCACTGCATCATCACTGCATCAACACAGCATCATCACTGCATCATCACAGCATCATTAGACCGTCATCACACCATCATCACTACATAATAACTGTATCATCAAAGCATCATCACAGCGTCATCACAGCATCATAACTGCGTCATCACTGCATCATCCCTGCATCATCAAAGCATCATCACATCATCATCACAGCATCATCACAGCATCATCAGAGCATGATTAGAGCGTCATCAGAGCATCATCATTGCATCATCACAGCATCATCACTGCATAGACACAGCATCATCAGTGCATCATCACAGTGTCATCACACCATCATCATGGCATCATCACTGCATCGTCACAGCATCATCACAGTGACATCACAGCATCATCACTGCATAATCACTGCATCATCAGAGCATCATCACACCATCATCACTGCATCATCACAGCATCATCACTGCATCATCAGAGAGAAATCGCAACAGAATCATAGCATCATCACAGTATCACAACATCATCATCGCAGCGTCATCTCTGCATCAACACAGCGTCATCACAGCATCATCACAGCAAGATTACTGCATCATCACTGCATCATCACAGACTCATCACAGCATCATCACTGCATAATCACTGCATCATCAGAGCATCATCACACCATCACCACTGCATCATCACTGCATCATCACAATATCATCATCGCAGCCTCATCACTACATCAACACAGCGTCATCACTGCATCATCACAGTATCATCACTGCATCATCGCAGCATCATCACAACGTCATCACAGCATCATCACAGTATCATCACTGCATCATCACAGCATCATTACAGCATCACCACAGAGACATCACAGCATCATCACAGCATCATCCCTGCACCATCACTACATCATCACAACATCATCACACCACCATCACAGCATCATCAGTGCATCATCACTGCATCATCAGATAATCATCACAGCGTCATCACTGTATCATCACATCATCATCACTGCGTCATCACAGCATCATCAGAGCGTCTTCACAGCATCATCACACCATCATCACTGCATCATCACTGCATCGTCACAACATCATCACAGTGTCATCACTGCATCATCACAGAGTCATCGCAACAGAATCATAGCATCATCACAGCATCACAACATCATCATCACAGCGTCATCTCTGCATCAACACAGCGTCATCACTGCATCATCACAGTATCATCACTGCATCATCACAGCATCATCACAAAATCACCACAGTGTCATCACAGCATCATCACTGCATCATCACTGCATCATCACAGCATCCTCACTGCATCATCACAACATCATCACTGCATCATCACAGTATTATCACAGCATGATCACAGCGTCATCAAAGCATCATCACAGCATTATCACTGAATAATCACTGCATCATCACAGCATCATCACAGCATCATCACTGCATCATCTCTGCATCATCACTGCATCATCACATCAACTACACAATATCATCACAGCGTCATCATTGAATCATCACAGCATCATCACTGCATCATCACAGCATCATCAGAGCGTCTTCACAGCATCATCACATCATCATCACTGCATCATCACAACATCATCACTGCATCATCACAGAGTCATCGCAACAGAATCATAGCATCATCACAGCATCACAACATCATCATCGCAGCATCATCTCTGCATCAACACAGCGTCATCACTGCATCATCACTGCATCATCACAAAATCACCACAGTGTCATCACAGCATCATCACTGCATAATCACTGCAGCATCACAGCATTATATCTGCATCATCACAGCATGATCACTGCATCATCACTGCATCATCACAGCATCCTCACTGCATCATCACACCATCATCACTGCATCATCACAGTATTATCACAACATCATCACAGCATCATCAGAGCGTCTTCACAGCATCATCACACCATCATCACTGCATCATCACTGCATCGTCAAAGCATCATCACAGTGTCATCACAGCATCATCACTGCATCATCACTGCATCATCACAGAGTCATCGCAACATAATCATAGCATCATCACAGCATCACAACATCATCATCGCAGCGTCATCTCTGCATCAACACAGCGTCATCACTGCATCATCACAGTATCATCACTGCATCATCACAGCATAATCACAAAATCACCACAGTGTCATAACAACATCATCACTGCATAATCACTGCATCATCACAGCATTATATCAGCATCATCACAGCACCATCACAGCATCATCACTGCATCATCACAGAATCATTACAGCATCACCACAGCATCATCACAGCATCATCCCTGCACCATCACTACATCATCACAACATCATCACACCACCATCACTGCATCATCACTTCATCGTCACAGCATCATCACAGTGTCATCACAGCATCATCACTGCATAATCACTGCATCATCAGAGCAACATCACACCATCATCACTGCATCATCACAGCATCATCACATCATCATCACAGAGTCATCACAACAGAATCATAGCATCATCACAGCATCACAACATCATCATCGCAGCGTCATCTCTGCATCAACACAGCGTCATCACTGCATCATCACAGTATCATCACTGCATCATCACAGCATAATCACAAAATCACCACAGTGTCATAACAACATCATCACTGCATAATCACTGCATCATCACAGCATTATATCAGCATCATCACAGCACCATCACAGCATCATCACTGCATCATCACAGAATCATTACAGCATCACCACAGCATCATCACAGCATCATCCCTGCACCATCACTACATCATCACAACATCATCACACCACCATCACAGCATCATCACTGCATCATCAGATAATCATTACAGCGTCATCATTGCATCATCACACCATCATCACTGCATCATCACTTCATCGTCACAGCATCATCACAGTGTCATCACAGCATCATCACTGCATAATCACTGCATCATCAGAGCAACATCACACCATCATCACTGCATCATCACAGCATCATCACATCATCATCACAGAGTCATCACAACATCATCATCGCAGCGTCATCACTGCATCAACACAGCGTCATCACTGCATCATCACTGCAACATCACAGTATCATCACTGCATCATCACGAAATCATTACAGCATCACCACAGCGTCATCATAGCATTATCACTACATCATCACAGCATCATGACTGCATCATGACTGCATCATCAGAGCATCATCACTGCATCATCACAACATCATGACTGCGTAATCACTGCATAATCACATCTTCATCACAGCATCATCACAGCATCATTACTGCTTACTTACTCCATCATCACTGCATCATCGGAGCATCACCACTACATCATCATTGCATCATAACTACATCATCATTGCATCATAACTGCATCATCACAGCATCATCGGAGCGTCATCACAGCATCATCACAGCATCATCACAGCATCACTGCATCATCACAGCGTCATCACAGTGTCATCGCAGCGTCATCACTGCATTATCACTGCGTCATCACAGCATCATCGCATGGTCAAAACTGCATCATCACAGCGTCATCACAGCATCATCACATCATCTACACAACATCATCACAGTGTCATCACAGCACCATCACTGCATAATCACTGTATCATCAAAGCATCATCACAGCGTCATCACAGCATCATAACTGCGTCATCACTGCATCATCCCTGCATCATCAAAGCATCATCACATCATCATCACAGCATCATCACAGCATTATATCAGCATCATCACAGCACCATCACTGCATCATCACAGAATCATTACAGCATCACCACAGCATCATCACAGCATCATCCCTGCACCATCACTACATCATCACAACATCATCACACCACCATCACAGCATCATCACTGCATCATCAGATAATCATTATAGCGTCATCATTGCATCATCACACCATCATCACAGCATCATCACTTCATCGTCACAGCATCATCACAGTGTCATCACAGCATCATCACTGCATAATCACTGCATCATCAGAGCAACATCACACCATCATCACTGCATCATCACAGCATCATCACATCATCATCACAGAGTCATCACAACAGAATCATAGCATCATCACAGCATCACAACATCATCATCGCAGCGTCATCTCTGCATCAACACAGCGTCATCACTGCATCATCACTGCAACATCACAGTATCATCACGGAATCATCACGGAATCATTACAGCATCACCACAGCGTCATCATAGCATTATCACTACATCATCACAGCATCATGACTGCATCATGACTGCATCATGAGAGCGTCATCACTGCATCATCACAACATCATGACTGCGTAATCACTGCATAATCACATCTTCATCACAGCATCATCACAGCATCATTACTGCTTACTTACTGCATCATCACTGCATCATCGGAGCATCACCACTACATCATCATTGCATCATAACTGCATCATCACATCATCATCACTGCATCATCACAGCATCATCGGAGCGTCATCACAGCATCATCACAGCATCATCACAGTGTCATCACAGCATCACTGCATCACCACAGCGTCATCACAGTGTCATCGCAGCGTCATCACTGCATCATCACTGCGTCATCACAGCATCATTGCATGGTCAAAACTGCATCATCACAGCATCATCACAGCGTCATCACAGCATCATCACATCATCTACACAACATCATCACAGTGTCATCACAGCATCATCACTGCATAATCACTGCATCATCACACCATCATCACAGCATAATCACTGCATCATCACTGCATCAACCCAGCATCATCACTGCATCATTAGACCGTCATCACACCATCATCACTGCATAATCACTGCATCATCAAAGCATCATCACAGCATCATCACAGCATCATTACTGCTTATTACTGCATCATCACAGCGTCATCAGAGCATCATCATTGCATCATCAGAGCATCATCGCTGCATCATCACAGCATCATCACTGCATCATCACAGCATCATCGGAGCGTCATCACAGCATCATCACAGCATCTTAACTGCTTCATCACTGCCTCATCACAGCATCATCGCATGGTCAACACTGCATCATCACAGCATCATCACTGCATAGTCACAACATCATCAGTGCATCATCACAGTGTCATCACAGCATGATCACTGCATCATCACTGCATCATCACAGAGTCATCACAGCATCATCACTGCATAATCACTGCATCATCAGAGCATCATCACACCATCACCACTGCATCATCACTGCATCATCACAATATCATCATCGCAGCCTCATCACTACATCAACACAGCGTCATCACTGCATCATCACAGTATCATCACTGCATCATCGCAGCATCATCACAACGTCATCACAGCATCATCACAGTATCATCACTGCATCATCACAGCATCATTACAGCATCACCACAGAGACATCACAGCATCATCACAGCATCATCCCTGCACCATCACTACATCATCACAACATCATCACACCACCATCACAGCATCATCAGTGCATCATCAGATAATCATCACAGCGTCATCACTGTATCATCACATCATCATCACTGCGTCATCACAGCATCATCAGAGCGTCTTCACAGCATCATCACACCATCATCACTGCATCATCACTGCATCGTCACAGCATCATCACAGTGTCATCACAGCATCATCACTGCATAATCACTGCATCATCACAGCATCATCACACCATCATCACTGCATCATCACTGCATCATCACAGAGTCATCGCAACATAATCATAGCATCATCACAGCATCACAACATCATCATCGCAGCGTCATCTCTGCATCAAAACAGCGTCATCACTGCATCATCACAGTATCATCACTGAATCATCACAGCATCATCACAAAATCACCAGTGTCATCACAGCATCATCACTGCATCATCACTGCATCATCACAGCATCCTCACTGTATCATCACACCATCAACACTGCATCATCACACCATCATCACTGCATCATCACAGCATCATCACTGCATCATCACAGAGTCATCGCAACATAATCATAGCATAATCGCAGCATCACAACATCATCATCACTGCATCATCTCTGCATCAACACAGCGTCATCACTGCATCATCACAGTATCATCACAGCATCATCAAAAAACTCACCACAGTGTCATCACAGCATCATCACTGCATAATCACTGCATCATCACAGCATTATATCAGCATCATCACAGCATCATCACAGCATGATCACTGCATCATCACTGCATCATCACAGAATCATTACAACATCACCACAGCGTCATCATAGCATTATCACTACATCATCACAGCATCATGACTGCATCATCAGAGCATCATCACTGCATCATCACAACATCATGACTGCGTAATCACTGCATAATCACATCTTCATCACAGCATCATCACAGCATCATTACTGCTTACTTACTGCATCATCACTGAATCATCGGAGCATCACCACTACATCATCATTGCATCATAACTGCATCATCACATCATCATCACAGCGTCATCGGAGCGTCATCACAGCATCATCACAGCATCATCACAGTGCCATCACAGCATCACTGCATCATCACAGCGTCATCACAGTGTCATCGCAGCGTCATCACTGCATTATCACTCCGTCATCACAGCATCATCGCATGGTCAAAACTGCATCATCACAGCGTCATCACAGCATCATCACATCATCTACACAACATCATCACAGTGTCATCACAGCACCATCACTGCATAATCACTGTATCATCAAAGCATCATCACAGCGTCATCTCTGCATCAACACAGCGTCATCACTGCATCATCACAGTATCATCACTGCATCATCAGAGCATCATCACAAAATCACCACAGTGTCATCACAGCATCATCACTGCATCATCACTGCATCATCACAGCATCCTCACTGCATCATCACACCATCATCACTGCATCATCAAAGTATTATCACAGCATGATCACAGCGTCATCAAAGCATCATCACAGCATTATCACTGAATAATCACTGCATCATCACTGCATCATCTCTGCATCATCACTGCATCATCACATCAACTACACAATATCATCACAGCGTCATCATTGAATCATCACAGCATCATCACTGCATCATCACAGCGTCTTCACAGCATCATCACATCATCATCACTGCATCATCACAACATCATCACTGCATCATCACAGAGTCATCGCAACATAATCATAGCATCATCACAGCATCACAACATCATCATCGCAGCGTCATCTCTGCATCAACACAGCGTCATCACTACATCATCACTGCATCACCACAGTATCATCACTGCATCATCACAGCATCATCACAAAATCACCACAGTGTCATCACAGCATCATCACTGCATAATCACTGCAGCATCACAGCATTATATCTGCATCATCACAGCATGATCACTGCATCATCACTGCATCATCACAGCATCCTCACTGCATCATCACACCATCATCACTGCATCATCACAGTATTATCACAGCATCATCACAGCATCATCAGAGCGTCTTCACAGCATCATCACACCATCATCACTGCATCATCACTGCATCGTCAAAGCATCATCACAGTGTCATCACAGCATCATCACTGCATAATCACTGCATCATCACAGCATTATATCAGCATCATCACAGCACCATCACAGCATCATCACTGCATCATCACAGAATCATTACAGCATCACCACAGCATCATCCCTGCACCATTACTACATCATCACAACATCATCACACCACCATCACAGCATCATCACTGCATCATCAGATAATCATTACAGCGTCATCATTGCATCATCACACCATCATCACTGCATCATCACTTCATCGTCACAGCATCATCACAGTGTCATCACAGCATCATCACTGCATAATCACTGCATCATCAGAGCAACATCACACCATCATCACTGCATCATCACAGCATCATCACAGAGTCATCACAACACAATCATAACATCATCACAGCATCACAACATCATCATCGCAGCGTCATCACTGCATCAACACAGCGTCATCACTGAATCATCACTGCAACATCACAGTATCATCACTGCATCATCACGGAATCATTACAGCATCATAACAGCATTATATCAGCATCATCACAGCATCATCACAGCATGATCACTGCATCATCACTGCATCATCTGAGCATCCTCACTGCATCATCACACCATCATCACAGCATCATCACAGCGTCATCAAAGCATCATCACTGAATAATCACTGAATAATCACTGCATCATCACAGCATCATCACTGCATCATCTCTGCATCATCACTGCATCATCACATCAGCTACACAATGTCATCACAGCGTCATCACTGCATCATCACAGCATCATCACTGCATCATCACAGCATTATCAGAGCGTCTTCACAGCATCATCACACCATCATCACTGCATCATCCCTGCACCATCACTACATCATCACAACATCATCACACCACCATCACAGCATCATTAGTGCATCATCACTGCATCATCAGATAATCATCACAGCGTCATCACTGTATCATCACATCATCATCACAGCATCATCAGAGCGTCTTCACAGCATCATTACACCATCATCACTGCATCATCACAGCATCATCACTGCATAATCACTGCATCATCAGAGCATCATCACTGCATCATCACTGCATCATCACTGCATCATCACAGAGTCATCGCAACATAATCATAGCATCATCACAGCATCACAACATCATCATCGCAGCGTCATCACTGTATCAACACAGCATCATCACTGCATCATCGCAGTATCATCACAGCATCATCACAAAATCACCACAGTGTCATCACTGCATCATCACTGCATAATCACTGCATCATCACAGCATTATATCAGCATCATCACATCATCATCACAGCATGATCACTGCATCATCACTGCATCATCACAGCATCCTCACTGCATCATCACACCATCATCACTGCATCATCACAGCATCATCACAGCGTCATCAAAGCATCATCACTGAATAATCACTGCATCATCACAGCATCATTACTGCTTATTACTGCATCATCACAGTTTCATCAGAGCATCATCATTGCATCATCAGAGCATCATCGCTGCATCATCACAGCATCATCACTGCATCATCCCAGCATCATCAGAGTGTCATCAGAGCATCATCACAGCATCTTAACTGCTTCATCACAGCATCATCACAGCATCATTACTGCTTATTACTGCATCATCACAGCGTCATCAGAGCATCATCACTGAATAATCACTGCATCATCACAGCATCATCACTGCATCATCTCTGCATCATCACTGCATCATCACAACATCATGACTGCGTAATCACAGCATAATCACATCTTCATCACAGCATCATCACAGCATCATTACTGCTTACTTACTGCATCATCACTGCATCATCGGAGCATCACCACTACATCATCATTGCATCATAACTGCATCATCACATCATCATCACTGCATCATCACAGCATCATCAGAGCGTCATCACAGTGTCATCGCAGCGTCATCACTGCATCATCACTGCGTCATCACAGCATAATCACAGCGCCATCACATCATCTACACAATATCATCACAGTGTCATCACAGCATCATCACTCCATAATCACTGTATCATCACAGCATCATCACTGCATCATCAAAGCGTCATCACAGCATCATCACATCATCTACACAACATCATCACAGTGTCATCACAGCATCATCAAAGCATCATCACATCATCATCAAAGCATCATCACATCATCATCAGAGCATGATTAGAGCGTCATCAGAGCATCATCACTGCATAATCACTGCATCATCACTGCATCAACACAGCATCATCACTGCATCATCACAGCATCATTAGACCGTCATCACACCATCATCACTGCATAATCACTGCATCATCACAGCATCATTACTGCTTATTACTGCATCATCACAGTGTCATCGGAGCATCATCATTGCATCATCAGAGCATCATCGCTGCATCATCACAGCATCATCACTGCATCATCCCAGCATCATCGGAGTGTCATCAGAGCATCATCACAGCATCTTAACTGCTTCATCAAAGCATCATCACAGCATCATTACTGCTTATTACTGCATCATCACAGCGTCATCAGAGCATCATCACTGCATCATCTCTGCATCATCACTGCATCATCACAACATCATGACTGCGTAGTCACAGCATAATCACATCTTCATCACAGCATCATCACAGCATCATTACTGCTTACTTACTGCATCATCACTGCATCATCGGAGCATCACCTCTACATCATCATTGCATCATAACTGCATCATCACATCATCATCACTGCATCATCACAGCATCATCAGAGCGTCATCACAGTGTCATCGCAGCATCATCACTGCATCATCACTGCGTCATCACAGCATAATCACAGCGCCATCACATCATCTACACAATATCATCACAGTGTCATCACAGCATCATCACTCCATAATCACTGTATCATCACAGCATCATCACTGCATCATCAAAGCGTCATCAAAGCATCATTGCAGCATCATCACATCGTCTACACAACATCATCACAGTGTCATAACAGCATCATCACTGCATAATCACTGTATCATCACAGCATCATCACAGCGTCATCACAGCATCATAACTGCGTCTTCACAGCGTCATCACTGCATCATCAAAGCATCATCACATCATCATCACAGCATCATCACAGCATCATCAGAGCATGATTAGAGCATCATCAGAGCATCATCACTGCATAATCACTGCATCATCACAGCATCATCACTGCATCATCTCTGCATCATCACTGCATCATCACAGCATCATTATTGCTTATTACTGCATCATCACAGCGTCATCAGAGCATCATCATTGCATCATCAGAGCATCATCACTGCATCATCACAGCATCATCACTGCATTATCACAGCATCATCAGAGTGTCATCAGAGCATCATCACAGCATCTTAACTGCTTCATCACCGCCTCATCACAGCATCATCGCATGGTCAACACTGCATCATCACTGCATAGTCACAGCATCATCACTGCATCATCACAGTATCATCACAGCATCATCGCAGCATCATCACATCATCATCACTGCGTCATCACAGCATCATCACAGTATCATCACTGCATCATTACAGCATCACCACAGAGTCATCACAACATAATCACAGCATCATCACACCATCATCACTGCATCATCACAACATCATCACAGTGTCATCACAACATCATCACTGCATCATCGCAGCATCATCACATCATCACAGTGTTATCACAGCATCATCACAGAATCATTACAGCATCATCACAGTGTCATCACAGCATCATCACTGCATCATCACAGAATCATTACAGCATCATAACAGAGTCATCACAGCATCACCACAGCATCATCCCTGCACCATCACACCACCATCACAGCATCATCAATGCATCATCACTGGATCATCAGATAATCATTACAGCGTCATCACTGCATCATCACATCATCATCACTGCGTCATCACAGCATCATCAGAGCGTCTTCACAGCATCATCACACCATCATCACTGCATCATCACTGCATCGTCACAGTGTCATCACAGCATCATCACTGCATCATCACTGCATCGTCCCAGCATCATCACAGTGTCATCACAGCATCATCACTGCATAATCACTGCATCATCAGAGCATCATCACACCATCATCACTGCATCATCACAGCATCATCACTGCATCATCACAGAGTCATCGCAACATAATCATAGCATCATCACAGCATCACAACATCATCATCGCACCGTCAACAAAGCATCAACAAAGCGTCATCAGTGCATCATTACTGCATCATCACAGTATCATCACTGCATCATCATAGCATCATCACAGTGTCATCACTATATCATGACGGCGTCATCACTGCATCATCACATCATAATCACAGCATCATCACTGCATCATCAATGCGTCATCAAAAAATCATTGCAGCATCATCACAGCATCATCACAACGTCTACACAACATCATCACTGTGTCATAACAGCATCATCACTGCATAATCACTGCATCATCACAGCATCATCACAGTGTCATCACAGCGTCATCACAGCATCATCAAAGCGTCATCACTGCATCATCACAGCATCATCACATCGTCTACACAACATCATCACAGTGTCATCACAGCATCATCACATCATCATCACTGCATAATCACTGCATCATCACATCATCATCACTGCATAGTCACAGCATCATCACAGTCATCACAGCATCATCACTGCATCATCAAAGCGTCATCACAGCATCATCGCAGCATCATCCAAGCATCATCACATCGTCTACACAACATCATCACAGTGTCATAACAGCATCATCACTGCAAAATCACTTCATCATAACAGCATCATTAGAGCATCATCACAGAGTCATCACAGCATCATCACAGCATCATCACTGCATCATCACTACATCATCTCAATATCATCACACCACCATCACAGCATCATCAATGCATCATCACTGCATCATCAGATAATCATCACAGCGTCATCACTGCATCATCACATCATTATCACTGCATCATGCCAGAATTATCACAGCATCTTCACAGCATGATCACTGCATCATCACACCATCATCACTGCATCATCACAACATAATCATAGCCTCATCACAGCATCACAACATCATCATCGCAATGTCATCACTGCATCATCACAAATCATCACATCATCATCACAGCATCATCACAAAATCAACGCAGCCTCATAAGTGCATCATCACAATATCATCAGAGCGTCATCACAGTGTCATCACAGCATCATCACTGCATCATCACCGCATCATCACTACATCATCACAGCATCATCACAGCGTCATCACAGCATCATTGCAGCATCATAACAACATCATCACATCGTCTACACAACATCATCACAGTGTCATAACAGCATCATCACTGCATAATCACTGCAGCATCACAGCATCATTAGAGCATCATCACAGAGTCATCACAGCATCATCACTACATCATCATCACAGCATACTCACTGCATCATCACAGCATCATCGCAGCATCATCAGAGCGTCTTCACAGCATAATCACTGCATCATCACAGCATCATCACAGTGTAATCACAGCATCATCACTGCATAATCACTGCATCATCACAGCATTATATCAGCATCATCACAGCATCATTACTGCTTACTGACTGCATCATCACAGAGTCATCATAGTATCATCGCTGCATCATAACAACATCATCGCAGCGTCATCAGTGCATCATCACAATATCATCAGAGCGTCATCACTAGGTCATAACTGCATCATCAGTGCATCATCACAGCATTATCACTGCATCATCACTGCATCATCACACCATCACCACTGCATCATCACTGCATAATCACTGCATCATCACCGCATCATCTCTGCATCGTCACACCATCATCTCAGCATCATCACTACATCATCAAAGCGTCATCACTACATCATCACAGCATCATCAGAGCATCATCACAGCATCATCGCAGCGTCATCACTGCATCAACACAGCGTCATCACTGCATCATCACTACATCATCACAGTATCATCACTGCATCATCACAACATCATCATAGTGTCATCACAGCATCATCACTGCATCATCACAGCATCATTACTGCTTACTCACTGCATCATCAAAGCATCATCACAGCATCATTACTGCATCATTGCAGCATCTTCACTGCATCATAACATAATCATTACAGCATCATCACATCATCATCACTTAATCATCACATCATCATCACAGCATCATCACAACATCATCGCAGCGTCATCAGTGCATCATCACAATATCATCAGAGCGTCATCACTAGGTCATAACTGCATCATCACAGCATCATCACTGCATCATCACAGCATTATCACTACATCACGACAGCATCACCACAGCATCATCACTGCATCATCACACCATCATCTCTGCATCGTCACACCATCATCTCAGCATCATCAGAACATCATCACTGCATTATCACAGCGTCATCACTGCATCATCACAGAATCATCACTGCATCAGCAATGCATCATCACAGAATCATTGCAGCATCATTACAGAGTCATCACAACATCATCAATGCATCATCACTGCATAATCACTGCATCAACACAGTGTCATCACAGCATCATCACTGCATAATCACTGCATCATCACATCATCCTCACTGCATCATCACACCATCATCACTGCATCATCACAGCATCATCACAGCATCAACACTGCATCATCACATCATCCTCACTGCATCACACCATCATCACTGCATCATCACAGTATTATCACAGCATCATCACAGCGTCATCAAAGCATCATCACAGCATCATCACAGCATCATCACAGCATCATCACAGCATCATCACTGCATCATCTCTGCATCATCACTGCATCATCACTGCATCATCACATCAACTACACAATATCATCACAGCGTCATCACTGCATCATCACAGCATCATCACTGCATCATGACAGCATCATCAGAGCGTCTTCACAGCATCATCACTGCATCATCACTGCATCATCACAACATCATCACAGTGTCATCACACCATCACCACTGCATCATCACAGCATCACAACATCATCATCGCAGCGTCATCACTACATCAACACAGCGTCATCACTGCATCATCGCAGTATCATCACTGCATCATCACAGTATCATCACACCATCATCACAGTGTCATCACAGCATCATCACTGCATCATCACAGAATCATTACAGCATCATAACAGAGTCATCACAGCATCATCACAGCATCATCCCTGCACCATCACTACATCATCACAACACCATCACAGCATCATCAATGCATCATCACTGCATCATGAGGTAATCATTACAGAGTCATCACTGCATCATCACATCATCATCACTGCATCATCACAGCGTCTTCACAGCATCATCACACCATCATCACTGCATCATCACAGCATCATCACAGCATCATCACTGCATCATCACAGAGTCATCGCAACATAATCATAGCATCATCACAGCATCACGACATCATCATTGCAGCGTCATCACTGCATCAACACAGCGTCATCACAGCATCATCACTGCATCATCACAAAATCACCACAGTGTCATCACAGCATAATCACTGCATAATCACTGCATCATCACACCATTATATCAGCATCATCACAGCATCATCACAGCATGATCACTGCATCCTCACTGCATCATCACAGCATCCTCACTGCCTCATCACAGTATTATCACAGCATCATCACAGCGTCATCAAAGCATCATCACAGCATCATCACTGAATAATCACTGCATCATCACAGCATCATCGCAGCATCATCACAGCATAATCACTCATCATCACTGTATCATCACAGCATCATCACAGTGTTATCACAGCATCATCACTGCATAATCACTGCATCATCACACCATTATATCAGCATCATCACAGCATCCTTACTGCTTACTGACTGCATTATCACAGAGTCATCATAGTATCATCACTGCATCATAACAACATCATCGCAGCGTCATCAGTGCATCATCACAATATCATCAGAGCGTCATCACTAGGTCATAACTGCATCATCAGTGCATCATCACAGCATCCTCACAGCATCATCACTGCATAATCACTGCATCATCACACCATCATCTCTGCATCGTCACACCATCATCTCAACATCATCACATCATCATCACAGCATCATCAGAGCGTCATCACAGCATCATCGCAGCGTCATCACTGCATCAACACAGCGTCATCACTGCATCAACACAGCGTCATCACTGCATCATCACTGCATCATCACAACATTATCATAGTGTCATCACAGCATCATCACTGCATCATCACTGCATCATCACAGAGTCATCGCAACATAATCATAGCATCATCACAGCATCACAACATCATCATCGCAGCGTCATCACTGCATCAACACAGCGTCATCACAGCATCATCACTGCATAATCACTGCATCATCACAGCATCATCACTGCATCATCACACCATCATCACTGCATCATCACAGCATCATCACAGCATCATCACTGCATCATCACATCATCCTCACTGCATCACACCATCATCACTGCATCATCACAGTATTATCACAGCATCATCACAGCGTCATCAAAGCATCATCACAGCATCATCACAGCATCATCACAGCATCATCACTGCATCATCTCTGCATCATCACTGCATCATCACTGCATCATCACATCAACTACACAATATCATCACAGCGTCATCACTGCATCATCACAGCATCATCACTGCATCATGACAGCATCATCAGAGCGTCTTCACAGCATCATCACTGCATCATCACTGCATCATCACAACATCATCACAGTGTCATCACACCATCACCACTGCATCATCACAGCATCACAACATCATCATCGCAGCGTCATCACTACATCAACACAGCGTCATCACTGCATCATCGCAGTATCATCACTGCATCATCACAGTATCATCACACCATCATCACAGTGTCATCACAGCATCATCACTGCATCATCACAGAATCATTACAGCATCATAACAGAGTCATCACAGCATCATCACAGCATCATCCCTGCACCATCACTACATCATCACAACACCATCACAGCATCATCAATGCATCATCACTGCATCATGAGGTAATCATTACAGAGTCATCACTGCATCATCACATCATCATCACTGCATCATCACAGCGTCTTCACAGCATCATCACACCATCATCACTGCATCATCACAGCATCATCACAGCATCATCACAGAGTCATCGCAACATAATCATAGCATCATCACAGCATCACGACATCATCATCGCAGCGTCATCACTGCATCAACACAGCGTCATCACAGCATCATCACTGCATCATCACAAAATCACCACAGTGTCATCACAGCATCATCACTGCATAATCACTGCATCATCACACCATTATATCAGCATCATCACAGCATCATCACTGAATAATCACTGCATCATCACAGCATCATCACTGCATCATCACAATATCGTCAGAGCATGATTAGAGCGTCATCAGAGCATCATCACTGCATAATCACTGCATCATCACACCATCATCACAGCATAATCACTGCATCATCACAGCATCATCACTGCATTATCACAGCATCATTAGACCGTCATCACACCATCATCACTGCATAATCACTGCATCATCAATACATCATCACAGCATCATCACAGCATCATCACTGCATCATCAGAGCATCATTACAGCGTCACCACAGAGTCATCACAGCATCATCAAAGCATCATTCCTGCACCATCACTACATCATCACAACATCATCACACCACCATCACAGCATCATCAGTGCATCATCACTGCATCATCAGATAATCATCACAGCGTCATCACATCATCATCACATCATCATCACAGCATCATCAGAGCGTCTTCACAGCATCATCACACCATCATCACTGCATCATCACTGCATCGTCACAGCATCATCCTAGAGTCATCACAACATAATCATAGCATCATCACAGCATCACAACATCATCATCGCAGCGTCATCACTACATCAACACAGCATCATCACTGCATCATCGCAGTATCATCACTGCATCATCACAGTATCATCACACCATCATCACAGTGTCGTCACAGCATCATCACTGCATCATCACAGAATCATTACAGCATCATAACAGAGTCATCACAGCATCATCACTGCATCATCCCTGCACCATCACAGCATCCTCACTGCATCATCACACCATCATCACTGCATCATCACAGTATTATCACAGCATCATCACAGCGTCATCAAAGCATCATCACAGCATCATCACTGAATAATCACTGCATTATTACAATATCATCACAGCATCATCGCTGCATCATCTCTGCATCATTTCTGCATCATCACAGCATCATCACATCAACTACACAATATCATCACAGCGTCTTTCATCACAGCATCATCACTGCATCATCACTGCATCATCACAGCATCATCACTGCATCATCTCTGCATCATTTCTGCATCATCACAGCATCATCACATCAACTACACAATATCATCACAGCGTCTTTCATCACTGCATCATCACAGCATCATCACTGCATCATCAGAGCGTCTTCACAGCATCATCACTGCATCATCACAACATCATCAGAGTGTCATAACAGCATCATCACAGCATCATCACTGCATCATCAGAGCATCATTAGACCGTCATCACACCATCATCACTGCATAATCACTGCATCATCAATGTATCATCACAGCATCATCACAGCATCATTACTTCTTATTACTGCATCATCACAGCGTCATCAGAGCATCATCATTGCATCATCATAGTATCATCACTGCACCATCACAGCATCATCACTGCATCATCAGAGCATCATTACAGCATGATTCCTGCACCATCACTACATCATCACAACATCATCACAGCATCATCAGTGCATCATCACTGCATCATCAGATAATCATCACAGCGTCATAAGTGTATCATCACATCATCATCACTGCATCATCACAGCATCATCAGAGCGTCTTCACAGCATCATCACACCATCATCACTGCATCATCACTGCATCGTCACAGCATCATCACTGCATCATCACAGAGTCATCGCAACATAATCATAGCATCATCACAGCATCACAACATCATCATCACAGCGTTATCACTGCATCAACACAGCGTCATCACAGCATCATCACTGCATCATCACAGTATCATCACAAAATCACCACAGTGTCATCACAGCATCATCACTGCATAATCACTGCATCATCACAGCATTATATCAGCATCATCACAGCATGATCACTGCATCATCACAGCATCCTCACTGCATCATCACACCATCATCACTGGATCATCACAGTATCATCACAGCATCATCACTGCATCATTACTGCATCATTGCAGCATCTTCACTGCATCATAACATAGTCATTACAGCATCATCACATCATCATCACTGAATCATCACGTCATCATCACAGCATCATCACTGCATCATCGCAGCGTCATCAGTGCATCATCAAAATATCATCAGAGCGTCATCACTAGGTCATAACTGCATCATCACAGCATCATCACTGCATCATCACAGCATTATCACTGCATCACGACAGCATCACCACTGCATCATCACACCATCATCTCTGCATCGTCACACCATCATCTCAGCATCATCAGAACATCATCACTACATTATCACAGCGTCATCACAGAATCATCACTGCATCAGCAATGCATCATCACTGCATCATCACAGAATCATTGCAGCATCATCACAGAGTCATCACAACATCATCAATGCATCATCACTGCATAATCACTGCATCATCACAGTGTCATCACAGCATCATCACTGCATAATCAATGCATCATATGAGCATCATCACAGCATCATCACATCATCACCACAGAGTCATCACAACATAATCATAGCATCATCACAGCGTCACCACATCATCATCGCAGCGTCATCACTGCATCAACACAGCGTCATCAGTGCATCATCACTGCATCATCACAGTATCATCACTGCATCATCACAGCATCATCACAGTGTCATCACAGCATCATCACAGCATCATCACAGAACCATTACAGCATCATCACAGAGTCATCAGAGCATCATCACAGCATCATCCCTGCACCATCACTACATCATCACAACATCATCACTGCATCATCACTGCATCATCAATGCATTTTCACTGCATCATCAGAAAATCATCACAGCGTCATCACTACATCATCACATCATCATCACTGCCATTTGCCGAGGCGATCGGCTCCGGGGCAGACGCGTTCTGCAGCGGAGGGGGGGGATCGGGCCAGGCAGGGCTAATTTTTCCGGCATCGAGCCTACTTGAGGGAGCCGCCAGGACGTGGCAGCCCTCGTGAGGGAGGCTGACGAGGCGAAGGCGGAGCCAGCAGCGTCAGCGGCGGGCTATTTAAATCGGGCGCCACCGCCATTTCACTGCCATTTGCCGAGGCGATCGGCTCCGGGGCAGACGCGTTCTGCAGCGGAGTGGGGGATCGGGCCAGGCAGGGCTAATTTTTCCGGCATCGAGCCTACTTGAGGGAGCCGCCAGGACGTGGCAGCCCTCGTGAGGGAGGCTGACGAGGCGAAGGCGGAGCCAGCAGCGCCCCCCCCCGGCTGTTCAAAAGCTGCCCCTAGGGAGCGCGAGCGACCAGGAGCACGGCGAACAGGGTGGGCAAACAGGGCGTGGTGCGGCAGTTAGCGCGGCAGTTCGCGCAGGCAGGGCGAGCAGGCAGGGCGGAGCGCTCCCCCCGCCCATACGAACACCTCCTTAACGACAGCCGTTAGCTAGGTGATAATGGTCTCCACCAGGCCGGGTGCGCTCTCCAGGAAGTCGGTACACACCCAGACCGACTACTCGTTAAAAAACGCAGCAGTTCAGGTCACCGGATGCAAGGAGTGTCTGAGCCTGTTGCTGCCATCGGCGGGAGGCAGAGAAACTGCGTGCGTGAGGTGCGAGCAGGTGGATGACCTGGTCCGCATGGTGGCGGAGCTCAAGGAGGAGGTGGAGAGGTTGAGGGATATCAGGGAGTGTGAGCGGGAGATAGACTGGTGGAGCGACTCCCTGCAGGGCCTCAAGGAGAGGTACCGGGGTGAGACGCCCCAAACAGTGGTGGACCCCCTGCCCTGTAACCGTCGGGCAGAGGGAGGGAATCTGGGAATTGAGGAGGAATGGAAACAGGTCCCTGCTCGACACCGCAGGCGATGCCCTCCCCTTCCGGCCCCACCTTCCCAGGTGCCCTTACGCAACAGGTTTGAGGCCCTGGAGCTCGACAGACCAGTAGCTGAGGAAGAGGTAGCAAGTGTTCCCAGGGCGACCTCCTAGGCGACCTCGCCTAGGGCGAGGAGGTCGACTCCACGCCTCAGGACTGCCTCCATCAAGAAAGACAGGAGGGTTATTGTTGTTGGAGACTCTATTCTTAGGGGAACAGAGGGCCCTATTTGTCGGCCCGACCTTACCCGTAGGGAAGTCTGCTGCCTCCCTGGGGCCAGGGTCAGGGACGTTGCCAGGCAGCTTCCCAACCTGGTACGCCCCTCTGATTATTATCCTCTTTTGATAGTCCAGGCGGGCAGTGACAACATTGAAGAGAGAAGCCTGAAGGCTATTAAACGAGACTTTAGGGGGCTGGGACGGTTAGTGGATGGAGCGGGAGTGCAGGTGGTGTTTTCATCCATCCCTACGGTGGCAGGGAGGGGAACAGAGAGGACATGGAAAGCCCACCTGTTAAACACGTGGCTTCGGGGCTGGTGCCAACGCAGAAATCTTGGGTTTTTCGACCATGGGGCACTTTACTCAGCACCTGGCCTGATGGCCGCGGACGGGTCTCTATCTTTTAGGGGAAAAAGGATCCTGGGCCAGGAGCTGGCAGGGCTCATTGAGAGGGCTTTAGACTAGGTAAGAAGGGGGATGGGGCTGAGGCAAGGATTGTTGGGGCTGTGCCAGGGGGAATAATGGCAAGGCCGGAGGATAAGGTAATGGCCCAGCTGAAGTGCATCTACACCAATGCACGCAGCATGGGTAACAAACAGGAGGAGCTGGAAGCCATTGTGCGGCAGGCAGGCTACGACTTGGTTGCCATCACGGAGACGTGGTGGGACCAGTCTCATGACTGGAGTGCTGCAATGCCTGGCTATAAGCTCTTCAGAAGGGACAGGCGGCACAGAAGGGGTGGTGGTGTGGCTCTCTATATTAGAGAGTCTTTCGAGGTTGTAGAACTCGAGGCTAGGAATGACAAGGTCGAGTCCCTTTGGGTTAGGATCAGCAGGGGCAACAAGGCTAGTGTCCTGGTCGGGGTCTGCTATAGACCGCCGAACCAGGATGAGGAGACGGACGAGGAGTTCTACAGGCAACTGACAGAAGTTGCAAAATCTTCAGCGCTTGTACTCGTGGGGGACTTCAATTTCCCTGACATATCCTGGAAGCACAACACAGCCCAAAGAAAGCAGTCTAGGAGGTTTCTGGAGAGTGTGGAAGATAGCTTCCTGACGCAGCTGGTTAGTGAACCTACCAGGGGTGGTGCCCCGCTAGACCTTCTCTTCACAAACAGAGAAGGACTGGTGGAGGATGTGATTGTCGGGAGCTGTCTTGGGCAGAGTGACCACGAAATGGTGGAGTTCACTGTTCTTGGCGAGGCCAGGAAGGGGACCAGCAAAACCGCTGTATTGGACTTCCGGAGGGCTGACTTTGAGCTGCTCAGGACACTGGTTGGTAGAGTCCCTTGGGAGGCGGTTCTGAAGGGCAGAGGGGTCCAGGAAGGCTGGGCGCTCTTCAAGAGGGAAATCTTAATGGCGCAGGAACGGTCTGTCCCCACGTGCCCAAAGACGAGCTGGCGGGGAAGAAGACCAGCCTGGCTGAACAGAGAATTGTGGCTTGAGCTTAGGAGAAAAAAGAGGGTCTATAACCTTTGGAAAAGTGGGCAGGCCACTAGGGAGGACTATAAGGATGTTGCGAGGCTGTGCAGGGACAAAATTAGGAAGGCCAAAGCTCATCTGGAGCTCAATCTGGCTACTGCCGTTAAAGATAACAAAAAACGTTTTTATAAATACATCAACACAAAAAGGAGGACTAAGGAGAATCTCCATCCTTTACTGGATGAGGGGGGAAACTTAGTTACAAGAGATGAAGAAAAGGCGGAGGTGCTTAATGCCTTCTTCACCTCAGTCTTTAGCGGCAATACTGGTTGTTCTCTGGATACTCAGTACCCTGAGCTGGTGGAGGGGGATGTGGAGCAGGATGTGGCCCTCACTATCGACGAGGAACTGGTTGGTGACCTGCTACGGCACTTGGATGTGCACAAGTCGATGGGGCCGGATGGGATCCACCCAAGGGTACTGAGAGAACTGGCAGAGGAGCTGGCCAAGCCACTATCCATCATTTATCAGCAGTCCTGGCTATCGGGGGAGGTCCCAGTTGACTGGCGGCTAGCAAACGTGACGCCCATCTACAAGAAGGGCCGGAGGGCAGACCCAGGAAACTACAGGCCTGTCAGTTTAACCTCAGTGCCAGGGAAGCTCATGGAGCAGATCCTCTTGAGAGTCATCATGCAGCACTTGCAGGGCAAGCAGGCGATCAGGCCCAGTCGGCATGGGTTTCTGAAAGGCAGATCCTGCTTGACGAACCTGATCTCCTTCTATGACAAAGTGACGCGCTGGGTGGATGAGGGAAAGGCTGTGGATGTGGTCTACCTTGACTTCAGCAAGGCTTTTGACACCGTCTCCCACAGCATTCTCCTCAAGAAACTGGCTGCTCTTGGCTTGGACTGGCGCATGCTTCGTTGGGTTAGAAACTGGCTGGATAGCCGGGCCCAAAGAGTCATGGTAAATGGAGTCAAGTCCAGTTGGAGGCCGGTCACTAGTGGCGTTCCCCAGGGCTCGGTGCTGGGGCCGGTCCTCTTTAATATCTTCATCGATGATCTGGACGAGGGCATTGAGTGCACCCTCAGTAAGTTTGCAGATGACACCAAGCTAGGTGCGTGTGTCGACCTGCTTGAGGGTAGGAAGGCTCTGCAGGAGGATCTGGACAGGCTTGACCGATGGGCTGAGGCCAACTGCATGAAGTTCAACAAGGCCAAGTGCCGGGTCCTGCACCTGGGGCGCAATAACCCCAAGCAGAGCTACAGGCTGGGAGATGAGTGGTTGGAGAGCTGCCAGGCAGAGAAGGACCTGGGAGTGATGGTGGATAGTCGGCTGAATATGAGCCAGCAGTGTGCTCAGGTCGCCAAAAAGGCCAACAGCATCCTGGCCTGCATAAGAAACAGTGTGGCCAGCAGGGCTAGGGAGGTGATCGTCCCCCTGTACTCGGCTCTGGTGAGGCCGCACCTCGAGTACTGTGTTCAGTTTTGGGCCCCTCGCTACAAGAAGGACGTCGAGGTGCTTGAGCGGGTTCAGAGAAGGGCGACGAAGCTGGTGAGGGGCCTGGAGAACAAGTCCTACGAGGAGCGGCTGAGGGAGCTGGGCTTGTTCAGCCTTGAGAAAAGGAGGCTCAGGGGTGACCTTATTGCTCTCTACAGATACCTTAAGGGAGGCTGTAGCGAGGTGGGGGTTGGTTTATTCTTCCACGTGCCTGGTGATAGGACGAGGGGGAATGGGATTAAGTTGCGCCAGGGGAGTTTTAGGCTGGATGTTAGGGGGCACTTTTTTACCGAAAGGGTTGTTCGACATTGGAACAGGCTGCCCAGGGAAGTGGTGGAGTCACCATCCCTGGAAGACTTTAAAAGACGATTAGATGTTGAGCTTAGGGATATGATTTAGTGGGGACTGTTAGCGTTAGGTCAGAGGTTGGACTCGATGATCTTAAGGTCTCTTCCAACCTAGAAAATTCTGTGATTCTGTGATCATCACTGCATCATCACATCATCATCACAGAGTCATCACAACATAATCATAGCATCATCACAGCATCACAACATCATCATCGCAGCGTCATCACTGCATCAACACAGCGTCATCAGTGCATAATCACTGCATCATTACAGTATCATCTCTGCATCATCACAGCATCATTACAGCGTCATCAAATCAAATACACAACATCATCACAGCATCATCACGGCATCATCACTGCATCATCAGAGAATCATCACAGCGTCATCACTGCATAATCACTGCATAAACACTGCATCATCTCTGTGTAGTCACTGCGTAATCACTGCATCATCACAGCATCATTACTGCTTACTGATTGCATCATCACAGAGTCATCACAGCATCAATGCAGCATCAATGCAGCATCTTCACAGTGTCATCACAGCATCATCATAGCATCATCACTGCATCATCACAGCATAATCACTGTATCATCACTGCATAATCACTGCATCTTCACACCATCATCACAGTATCATCACAACATCATCTCAGCATCATCACACCATCATCAATGCATCATCACAGCATCATCACTGCATCATCACAGCATCATCACAGCATCAAAACTGCATCATCACAGCATCATTACTGCTTTCTCACTGCATCATCACAGCGTCATCACTGCATCATCAAATAATCATCACAGCATCATCACAGCATCATCGCAGCATCATCAGTGCATCATAACAGCATCATCACTTCAACTACACAATATCATCACAGTGTCATCACAGCAGCATCACTGAGTAATCACAGCATCTTCTGAGCATCACCACAACATCATTATTGCATCAACACTGCATCATCAATGCATCATCACAGCATCTTCACAACATGATCACAACATCATCATATTATTATCACTGCATCACTGCGTCATCACAGCATCATCACAGCATCATCACATCAACTACAAAACATCATCACAGTGTCATCACAGCACCATCACTGCATAATAAATGCATCATCACAGCATCATTACCGCATCATCACAGCATGATCACTGCATCATCACTACATCATCACAGCATCATCAATGCATAATCACGGCATCATCACAGCATCATCGCAGTGTCATCACTGCATCATCACTGCATAATCAATGCATCATATGAGCATCATCACACCATCACCACTGCATCATCACATCATCATCACAGAGTCATCACAACAGAATCATAGCATCTTCACAGCGTCACCACATCATCATCGCAGCGTCATCACTGCATCAACACAGCGTCATCAGTGCATCATCACTGCATCATCACAGTATCATCACTGCATCATCGCAGCATCATCACAACATCATCACAGTGTCATCACAGCATCATCACTGCATCATCACAGCATCATTAGAGCATCACCACAGAGTCATCACAGCATCATCACAGCATCATCCCTGCACCATCACTACATCATCACACCACCATCACAGCATCATCAGTGCATCATCACTGCATCATCAGATAATCATCACAGCGTCATCACTGTATCATCACATCATCATCACTGCGTCATCACAGCATCATCAGAGCGTCTTCACAGCATCATCACACCATCATCACTGCATCATCACTGCATCGTCACAGCATCATCACAGTGTCATCACAGCATCATCACTGCATAATCACTGCATCACAACAACATCATCGCAGCGTCATCACTGCATCAACACAGTGTCATCACGGCATCATCACTGCATAATCACTGCATCATCACAGCATTATATCAGCATCATCACACCTTCATCACTGCATCATCACAGTATTATCACAGCATCATCACAGCGTCATCAAAGCATCATCACACCATCTTCACTGCTTCATCACTGCCTCATCACAGCATCATCGCATGGTCAACACTGCATCATCACAGCATCATCACTGCATAGTCACAGCATCATCAGTGCATCATCACAGTGTCATCACAGCATCATCACTGTATCATCACAGTATCTTCACTGCATCATCGCAGCATCATCACAGTATCATCACTGCATCATCACAGCATCATTACAGCATCACTACAGAGTCATCACAGCATCATCCCTGCACAATCACTACATCATCACAACATCATCACACCACCATCACAGCATCATCAATGCATCATCACTGCATCATCAGATAATCATCACAGCGTCATCACTGTATCATCACAGCATCATCACTGTATCATCACAGCATCATCACTGCATCATCAGAGCGTCTTCAGAGCATCATCACAGCATCATCAGAGCATGATTAGAGGGTCATCAGAGCATCATCACTGCAGAATCACTGCATCATCACAGCATCATTAGACCGTCATCACACCATCATCACTGCATAATCACTGCATCATCAAAGCATCATCACAGCATCATCACAGCATCATTACTGCTTATTAGTGCATCATCACAGCGCCATCAGAGCATCATCATTGCATCATCACAGCATCGTCACTGCATCATCACAGCATCATCACTGCATCATCACAGCATCATCAGAGTGTCATCAGAGCATCATCACAGCATCTTAACTGCTTCATCACTGCCTCATCACAGCATCATCGCATGGTCAACACTGCATCATCACAGCATCGTCACTGCATAGTCACAGCATCATCAGTGCATCATCACAGCGTCATCACATCATCATCACTGCATCATCAGAGCATCATTACAGCATGATTCCTGCACCATTACTACATCATCACAACATCATCACAGCATCATCAGTACATCATCACTGCATCATCAGATAATCATCACAGCGTCATAAGTGTATCATCACATCATCATCACTGCGTCATCACAGCATCATCAGAGCGTCTTCACAGCATCATCACACCATCATCACTGCATCGTCACAGCATCATCACTGCATCATCACAGAGTCATCGCAACATAATCATAGCATCATCACAGCATCACAACATCATCATTGCAGCGTTATCACTGCATCAACACAGCGTCATCACAGCATCATCACAGTATCATCACAAAATCACCACAGTGTCATCACAGCATCATCACTGCATAATCACTGCATCATCACAGCATTATATCAGCATCATCAAAGCATCATCACAGCATGATCACTGCATCATCACTGCATCATCACAGCATCCTCACTGCATCATCACTGCATCATCAGAGTGTCATCGGAGCATCATCACAGCATCTTAACTGCTTCATCACTGCCTCATCACAGCATCATCACTGCATAGTCACAGCATCATCACTGCATCATCACAGAGTCATCACAGCATCATCACTGCATAATCACTGCATCATCACAACATCATCATCGCAGCCTCATCACTACATCAACACAGCGTCATCACTGCATCATCACAGTATCATCACTGCATCATCGCAGCATCATCACAACATCATCACAGTGTCATCACAGCATCATCACTGCATCATCACAGCATCATCACAGCATCATTCCTGCACCATCACTACATCATCACAACATCATCACACCACCATCACAGCATCATCAGTGCATCATCACTGCATCATCAGATAATCATCACAGCGTCATCACTGTATCATCACATCATCATCACTGCGTCATCACAGCATCATCAGAGCGTCTTCACAGCATCATCACACCATCATCACTGCATCATCACTGCATCGTCACAGCATCATCACAGTGTCATCACAGCATCATCACTGCATAATCACTGCATCATCAGAGCATCATCACACCATCATAACTGCATCATCACTGCATCATCACAGAGTCATCGCAACATAATCATAGCATCATCACAGCATCACATCATCATCGCAGCGTCATCACTGCATCAACACAGTGTCATCACGGCATCATCACTGCATAATCACTGCATCATCACAGCATTATATCAGCATCATCACACCTTCATCACTGCATCATCACAGTATTATCACAGCATCATCACAGCGTCATCAAAGCATCATCACACCATCTTCACTGCTTCATCACTGCCTCATCACAGCATCATCGCATGGTCAACACTGCATCATCACAGCATCATCACTGCATAGTCACAGCATCATCAGTGCATCATCACAGTGTCATCACAGCATCATCACTGTATCATCACAGTATCTTCACTGCATCATCGCAGCATCATCACAGTGTCATCACAGCATCATCACAGCATCATAACAGCATCATCACTGCATCATCACAGCATCATCAGAGTGTCATCAGAGCATCATCACAGCATCTTAACTGCTTCATCACTGCCTCATCACAGCATCATCGCATGGTCAACACTGCATCATCACAGCATCGTCACTGCATAGTCACAGCATCATCAGTGCATCATCACAGCGTCATCACATCATCATCACTGCATCATCACAGCATGATCACTGCATCATCACTGCAGAGTCATCACAGCATCATCACAGTAGCATCACTGCATCATCACAGCATCATCACAGTGTCATCACAGCATCATCACTGCATAATCACTGCATCATCACAGCATCATCACTGCATCATCACAGAGTCATCGCAACATAATCATAGCATCATCACAGCATCACAACATCATCATCGCAGCGTCATCACTGCATCAACACAGCGTCATCACAGCATCATCACTGCATAATCACTGCATCATCACAGCATTATATCAGCATCATCACAGCATCATCACAGCATGATCACTGCATCATTACTGCACCATCACAGCATCCTCACTGCATCATCACACCATCATCACTGCATCATCATAGTATTATCACAGCATCATCACAGCGTCATCAAAGCATCATCACTGCATCATCTCTGCATCATCACTGCATCATCACATCAACTACACAATATCATCACAGCGTCATCACAGCATCATCACAGCATCATCACTGCATCATCACAGCATCATCAGAGCGTCTTCACAGCATCATCACAGCATCATCACTGCATCATCACATCATCACAGTGTCATAACAGCATCATCACAGCATGATTAGAGCGTCATCACAGCATCATCACTGCATAATCACTGCGTCATCACACCATCATCACAGCATAATCACTGCATAATGACTGCATCATCAAAGCATTATCACAGCATCATTACTGCTTATTACTGCATCATCACAGCATCATCACTGCATCATCAGAGTGTCATCAGAGCATCATCAGAGCATCTTAACTGCTTCATCAGTGCCTCATCACAGCATCATCGCATGGTCAACACTGCATCATCACAGCACCTTCACTGCATAGTCACAGCATCATCAGTGTGTCATCACAGCATCATCACAGCATCATCACAGTATCATCACTGCATCATCACTGCATCATCACAGAGTCATCACAGCATAATCACAGCATCATCACTGCATCATTACAGCGTCACCACAGAGTCATCACAGCATCATCCCTGCACCATCACTACATCATCATAACATCATCACACCACCATCACAGCATCATCAGTGCATCATCACTGCATCATCAGATAATCATCACAGCGTCATCACTGTATCATCACATCATCATCACTGCATCATCACAGCATCATCAGAGCGTCTTCACAGCATCATCACACCATCATCACTGCATCATCACTGCATCGTCACAGCATCATCACAGTGTCATCACAGCATCATCACTGCATAATCACTGCATCATCAGAGCATCATCACACCATCATCACTGCATCATCACAGCATCATAACTGCATCATCACAGAGTCATCGCAACATAATCATAGCATCATCACAGCATCACAACATCATCATCGCAGCGTCATCACTGCATCAACACAGCGTCATCACACCATCATCACTGCATCATCACTGCATCGTCACAGCGTCATCACAGTGTCATCACAGCATCATCACTGCATCATCAGAGCATCATCACACCATCACCACTGCATCATCACAGCATCACAACATCATCATCGCAGCGTCATCACTACATCAACACAGCCTCATCACTGCATCATCGCAGTATCATCACTGCATCATCACACCATCATCACAGTGTCATCACAGCATCATCACTGCATCATCACAGAATCATTACAGCATCATAACAGAGTCATCACAGCATCATCACAGCATCATCCCTGCACCATCACTACATCATCACAACACCATCACAGCATCATCAATGCATCATCACTGCATCATGAGGTAATCATTACAGAGTCATCACTGCATCATCACATCATCATCACTGCATCATCACAGCATCATCAGAGCGTCTTCACAGCATCATCACACCATCATCACAGCATCATCACTGCATCATCACAGAGTCATCGCAACATAATCATAGCATCATCACACCATCACAACATCATCATAGCACCGTCAACAAAGCATCAACAAAGTGTCATCAGTGCATCATTACTGCATCATCACAATATCATCACAGCATCATCACTGTATAATCACTGCATCATCACAGCATTATCACTGCATCATCGTTGCATCATCACAGCATCATCACTACATCATCACGGCGTCATCACTGCGTCATCACATCATAATCACAGCATCATTACAACATCATCGCATGGTCAACACTGCATAGTCACAGCATCATCACAGCGTCATCACAGCATCATCACTGCATCATCAAAGCGTCATCAAAGCACCATTTCAGCATCATCACATTGTCTACACAACATCATCACAGTGTCATAACAGCATCATCACTGCATAATCACTG
Source organism: Somateria mollissima (assembly GCA_951411735.1). Lineage (NCBI taxonomy): Eukaryota > Metazoa > Chordata > Aves > Anseriformes > Anatidae > Somateria > Somateria mollissima. The sequence continues at coordinate 129,356 of CATOCB010000342.1, forward strand.
AATCATCACATCATCATCACTGCATCATCAGAGTATAATCACTGCATCATCACAGCATCATCACAATAACATCACTGCATCATCACAACATAATCATAGCATCATCACAGCATCATCACAGCATCATCTCTGCATCATCACAGCATCATCACATCATCATCAGAAATCATCACAGCATCATCACAAAATCATCGCAGCCTCATAAGTGCATCATCACAATATCATCAGAGCGTCATCACTAGGTCATAACTGCATCATCACTGCCTCATCACCGCATCATCACTACATCATCACAGCATCATCACAGCGTCATCACAGCATCATTGCAGCATCATAACAGCATCATCACATCGTCTACACAACATCATCACAGTGTCATAACAGAATCATCACTGCATAATCACTGCATCATCACAGCATCATTAGAGCATCATCACAGAGTCATCACAGCATCATCACTACATCATCACTGCATAATCACGGCATCATCACAGCATCATCGCAGCATCATCACAGCACCATCACTACATCATCACAGCATCATCACAGCTTCATCACAGCATCATCAGAGCCTCTTCACAGCATAATCACTGCATCATCACTGTATCATCACAGCATCATCACAGTGTTATCACAGCATCATCAGAGCATCATTGCTGCTTACTGACTGCATCGTCACAGAGTCATCATAGTATCATCACTGCATCATAACAACATCATCGCAGCGTCATCAGTGCATCATCACAATATCATCAGAGCGTCATCACTAGGTCATAACTGCATCATCAGTGCATCATCACTGCATCATCACAGCATCCTCACAGCATCATCACTGCATAATCACTGCATCATCACACCATCATCTCTGCATCGTCACACCATCATCTCAGCATCATCACACCATCATCACTACATCATCAAAGCGTCATCACTACATCATCACATCATCATCACAGCATCATCAGAGCGTCATCACAACATCATCGCAGCGTCATCACTGCATCAACATAGCATCATCGCAGCGTCATCACTGCATCAACACAGCGTCATCACTGCATCATCACAGTATCATCACTGCATCATCACAACATCATCATAGTGTCATCATAGTGTCATCACAGCATCATCACTGCATCATTACTGCTTACTCACAGCATCATCACAGCATCATTACTGCATCATTGCAGCATCATCACTGCATCATAACATAATCATTACAACATCATCACATCATCATCACTGAATCATCACATCATCATCACAGCATCATCACAACATCATCGCAGCGTCATCAGTGCATCATCACAATATCATCAGAGCGTCATCACTAGGTCATAACTGCATCATCACAGCATCATCACTGCATCATCACAGCATTATCACTGCATCACCACAGCATCATCACAGCATCATCACTGCATAATCACTGCATCATCACACCATCATCTCTGCATCGTCACACCATCATCTCAGCATCATCAGAACATCATCACTACATTATCACAGCGTCATCACTGCATCGTCACAGAATCATCACTGCATCATCACAGAATCATTACAGCATCATCACAGAGTCATCACAGCATCATCAATGCATCATCACTGCATCATCAGGTAATCATCACAGCGTCATCACTGCATCGTCACAGAGTCATCACATCATCATCACTGCATCATCAGAGCATCATCACACCATCACCACTGCATCATCACTGCATCATCAGAGCATCATCACACTATCATCACAGCATCATCATTGCATCATCATAGCATCTTCTCAGCATCATCACAGCATCATTACTACTTACTCACTGCATCATCACAGCGCCATCACTGCATCATCACAACATCATCACTGCATCATCACAGTGTCATCACAGCATCATAATTGCGTCATCACAGCAAGATCACTGCATCATCATAGCATCATCACAGCATCATCGCAGCATCATCGCAGCATCATCACAGCATCATCACAGCATTTACACAACATCATCACAGATTCATCACAGCATCATCACTGCATAATTACTGCATCATCAGAGCATCCTTACAGCATCCTCACAGCATCATCACTGCATCATCACTGCATAGTCACAGCATCATCACAGCGTCATTACAGCATCATCACAGCATCATCACAACATGATCAAAGCATCATCACAGCATCATCACATCATCTACACAACATCATCACAGTGACATCACAGCATCATCACAGCATCATCACAGCATCATCACAGTGTCATCACAGCATCATCAATGCATCATCACTGCATCATCAGATAATCATCACAGCGTCATCACTGCATAGTCACAGCATCATCAGAGTGTCATCACAGCATCATCACTGCATAATCAATGCATCATATGAGCATCATCACACCATCACCACTGCATCATCACAGCATCATCACATCATCATCACAGAGTCATCACAACATAATCATAGCATCATCACAGCGTCACCACATCATCATCGCAGATCCATCACTGCATCAACACAGCGTCATCAGTGCATCATCACTGCATCATCACAGTATCATCACTGCATCATCATCACAACATCATCACAGTGTCATCACAACATCATCACAGCATCATCACTACATCATCACAGAACAATTACAGCATCATCACAGAGTCATCAGAGCATCATCACTGCATCATTCCTGCACCATCACTACATCATCACAACATCATCACTGCATCATCACTGCATCATCACTGTATCATCAGAAAATCATCACAGCGTCATCACTGCATCATCACATCATCATCACTGCATCACTACAGCATCATCAGAGCGTCTTCACAGCATCATCACACCATCATCACTTCATCATCACTGCATCATCACATCATCATCACAGTCATCACAACATAATCATCGCATCATCACAGCATCACAACATCATCATCGCAGTGTCATCACTGCATCAACACAGCGTCATCAGTGCATAATCACTGCATCATTACAGTACCATCTCTGCATCATCACAGCATCATCACTGCATCGTCACATCATCATCACTGCATCCTCACATCATCAGCACAGCATCATCACAGCATCATTACAGCGTCAACACATCATATACACAACATCATCACAGCATCATCACAGCATCATTACAGCGTCATCAAATCATATACACAACATCATCACGGCATCATCACTGCATCATCAGAGAATCATCACAGCATCATCACAGCATCATCACTGCATCAACACAGCGTCATCACTGCATCATCACTGCATCATCACAGTATCAGCACTGCATCATCACAACAGCATCATAGTGTCATCACAGCATCATCACTGCATCATCACTGCATCATCACTGCTTACTCACTGCATCATCACAGCATCATCACAGCATCATTACTGCATCATTGCAGCATCATCACTGCATCATAACATAATCATTACAGCATCATCACTGAATAATCACTGCATTATCACAATATCATCACAGCATCATCGCTGCATCATCTCTGCATCATTTCTGCATCATCACAGCATCATCACATCAAATACACAATATCATCACAGCGTCTTTCATCACAGCATCATCACTGCATCATCACAGCATCATCACTGCATCATCAGAGCGTCTTCACAGCATCATCACTGCATCATCAAAACATCATCAGAGTGTCATAACAGAATCATCACAGCATCATCACAGCATCATCAGAGCATGATTAGATATTCATCAGAGCATCATCACTGCATAATCACTGCATCATCACACCATCATCACAGCATAATCACTGCATCATCACAGCATCATCACTGCATCATCAGAGCATCATTAGACCGTCATCACACCATCATCACTGCATAATCACTGCATCATCAATGTATCATCACAGCATCATCACAGCATCATTACTGCTTATTACTGCATCATCACAGTGTCATCAGAGCATCATCATTGCATCATCATAGCATCATCACTGCATCATCACAGCATCATCACTGCATCATCAGAGCATCATTACAGCATGATTCCTGCACCATTACTACATCATCACAACATCATCACAGCATCATCAGTACATCATCACTGCATCATCAGATAATCATCACAGCGTCATAAGTGTATCATCACATCATCATCACTGCGTCATCACAGCATCATCAGAGCGTCTTCACAGCATCATCACACCATCATCACTGCATCGTCACAGCATCATCACTGCATCATCACAGAGTCATCGCAACATAATCATAGCATCATCACAGCATCACAACATCATCATTGCAGCGTTATCACTGCATCAACACAGCGTCATCACAGCATCATCACTGCATCATCACAGTATCATCACAAAATCACCACAGTGTCATCACAGCATCATCACTGCATAATCACTGCATCATCACTGCATCATCACAGCATCCTCACTGCATCATCACACCATCATCACTGCATCATCACAGTATTATCACAGCATCATCACAACGTCATCAAAGCATCATCACAGCATCATCACTGAATAATCACTGCATCATCACTGCATCATCACAGCATCATCACTGCATCATCTCTGCATCATCACTGCATCATCACTGCATTATCACATCAACTACACAATATCATCACAGCGTCATCACTGCATCATCACAGAGTCATCACAACATAATCATAGCCTCATCACAGCATCACAAAATCATCATCGCAACGTCATCACTGCATCAACACAGCGTCATCACTGCAGAATCACTGCATCGTCACAATATTATATCAGCGTCATCGCAGCATCATTACTGCTTACTCACTGCATCATCACAGCGTCATCACAGTATCATCACTGCATCATCAGAGTATAATCACTGCATCATCACAGCATCATCACAGCATCATCACAATAACATCACTGCATCATCACAACATAATCATAGCATCATCACAGCATCACAACATCATCATTGCAACCTCATCACTGCATCATCACTGCATAATCACAGCATCATCACTGCATCATCACAGCATCATCACATCATCATCAGAAATCATCACATCATCATCACAGCATCATCACAAAATCATCGCAGCCTCATAAGTGCATCATCACAATATCATCAGAGCGTCATCACTAGGTCATAACTGCATCATCACTGCCTCATCAACGCATCATCACTACATCATCACAGCATCATCACAGCGTCTACACAACATCATCACAGTGTCATAACAGCATCATCACTGCATAATCACTGCATCATCACAGCATCATTAGAGCATCATCACAGAGTCACCACAGCATCATCACAGCATCATCACTGAATAATCACTGCATCATCACAGCATCATCGCAGCATCATCACAGCATAATCACTCATCATCACTGTATCATCACAGCATCATCACAGTGTTATCACAGCATCATCACTGCATAATCACTGCATCATCACAGCATTATATCAGCATCATCACAGCATCATTACTGCTTACTGACTGCATCATCACAGAGTCATCATAGTATCATCACTGCATCATAACAACATCATCGCAGCGTCATCAGTGCATCATCACAATATCATCAGAGCGTCATCACTAGGTCATAACTGCATCATCAGTGCATCATCACAGCATCCTCACAGCATCATCACTGCATAATCACTGCATCATCACACCATCATCTCTGCATCGTCACACCATCATCTCAGCATCATCACATCATCATCACAGCATCATCAGAGCGTCATCACAGCATCATCGCAGCGTCATCACTGCATCAACACAGCGTCATCACTGCATCATCACTGCATCATCACAACATTATCATAGTGTCATCACAGCATCATCACTGCATCATCACTGCATCATCACAGAGTCATCGCAACATAATCATAGCATCATCACAGCATCACAACATCATCATCGCAGCGTCATCACTGCATCAACACAGCGTCATCACAGCATCATCACTGCATCATCACAGTATCATCACAAAATCACCACAGTGTCATCACAGCATCATCACTGCATAATCACTGCATCATCACATCATCCTCACTGCATCATCACACCATCATCACTGCATCATCACAGCATCAACACTGCATCATCACATCATCCTCACTGCATCACACCATCATCACTGCATCATCACAGTATTATCACAGCATCATCACAGCGTCATCAAAGCATCATCACAGCATCATCACAGCATCATCACAGCATCATCACAGCATCATCACTGCATCATCTCTGCATCATCACTGCATCATCACTGCATCATCACATCAACTACACAATATCATCACAGCGTCATCACTGCATCATCACAGCATCATCACTGCATCATCACAGCATCATCAGAGCGTCTTCACAGCATCATCACTGCATCATCACTGCATCATCACAACATCATCACAGTGTCATCACACCATCACCACTGCATCATCACAGCATCACAACATCATCATCGCAGCGTCATCACTACATCAACACAGCGTCATCACTGCATCATCGCAGTATCATCACTGCATCATCACAGTATCATCACACCATCATCACAGTGTCATCACAGCATCATCACTGCATCATCACAGAATCATTACAGCATCATAACAGAGTCATCACAGCATCATCACAGCATCATCCCTGCACCATCACTACATCATCACAACACCATCACAGCATCATCAATGCATCATCACTGCATCATGAGGTAATCATTACAGAGTCATCACTGCATCATCACATCATCATCACAGCATCATCACAGCGTCTTCACAGCATCATCACACCATCATCACTGCATCATCACAGCATCATCACAGCATCATCACTGCATCATCACAGAGTCATCGCAACATAATCATAGCATCATCACAGCATCACGACATCATCATTGCAGCGTCATCACTGCATCAACACAGCCTCATCACAGCATCATCACTGCATCATCACAAAATCACCACAGTGTCATCACAGCATAATCACTGCATAATCACTGCATCATCACACCATTATATCAGCATCATTATAGCATCATCACAGCATGATCACTGCATCCTCACTGCATCATCACAGCATCCTCACTGCCTCATCACAGTATTATCACAGCATCATCACAGCGTCATCAAAGCATCATCACAGCATCATCACTGAATAATCACTGCATCATCACAGCATCATCGCAGCATCATCACAGCATAATCACTCATCATCACTGTATCATCACAGCATCATCACAGTGTTATCACAGCATCATCACTGCATAATCACTGCATCATCACACCAGTATATCAGCATCATCACAGCATCCTTACTGCTTACTGACTGCATTATCACAGAGTCATCATAGTATCATCACTGCATCATAACAACATCATCGCAGCGTCATCAGTGCATCATCACAATATCATCAGAGCGTCATCACTAGGTCATAACTGCATCATCAGTGCATCATCACAGCATCCTCACAGCATCATCACTGCATAATCACTGCATCATCACACCATCATCTCTGCATCGTCACACCATCATCTCAGCATCATCACATCATCATCACAGCATCATCAGAGCGTCATCACAGCATCATCGCAGCGTCATCACTGCATCAACACAGCGTCATCACTGCATCAACACAGCGTCATCACTGCATCATCACAACATTATCATAGTGTCATCACAGCATCATCACTGCATCATCACTGCATCATCACAGTCATCGCAACATAATCATAGCATCATCACAGCATCACAACATCATCATCGCAGCGTCATCACTGCATCAACACAGCGTCATCACAGAATCATCACTGCATCATCACAGTATAATCACAAAATCACCACAGTGTCATCACAGCATCATCACTGCATAATCACTGCATCATCACATCATCCTCACTGCATCATCACACCATCATCACTGCATCATCACAGCATCATCACAGCATCATCACTGCATCATCACATCATCCTCACTGCATCACACCATCATCACTGCATCATCACAGTATTATCACAGCATCATCACAGCGTCATCAAAGCATCATCACAGCATCATCACAGCATCATCACTGCATCATCTCTGCATCATCACTGCATCATCACTGCATCATCACATCAACTACACAATATCATCACAGCGTCATCACTGCATCATCACAGCATCATCACTGCATCATCACAGCATCATCAGAGCGTCTTCACAGCATCATCACTGCATCATCACTGCATCATCACAACATCATCACAGTGTCATCACACCATCACCACTGCATCATCACAGCATCACAACATCATCATCGCAGCGTCATCACTACATCAACACAGCGTCATCACTGCATCATCGCAGTATCATCACTGCATCATCACAGTATCATCACACCATCATCACAGTGTCATCACAGCATCATCACTGCATCATCACAGAATCATTACAGCATCATAACAGAGTCATCACAGCATCATCACAGCATCATCCCTGCACCATCACTACATCATCACAACACCATCACAGCATCATCAATGCATCATCACTGCATCATGAGGTAATCATTACAAAGTCATCACTGCATCATCACATCATCATCACTGCATCATCACAGCATCATCAGAGCGTCTTCACAGCATCATCCCAACATCATCACTGCATAATCACAGCATCATCACAGCATCATCACTGCATCATCACAGAGTCATCGCAACATAATCATAGCATCATCACAGCATCACAACATCATCATCGCAGCGTCATCACTGCATCAACACAGCGTCATCACAGCATCATCACTGCATCATCACAGTATCATCACAAAATCACCACAGTGTCATCACAGCATCATCACTGCATCATCCCTGCACCATCACTACATCATCACACCACCATCACAGCATCATCAATGCATCATCACTGCATCATCAGATAATCATCACAGCGTCATCACTGTATCATCACATCATCATCACTGCTTCATCACAGCATCATCAGAGCGTCTTTACAGCATCATCACACCATCATCATTGCATCATCACTGCATCGTCACAGCATCATCACAGTGTCATCACAGCATCATCACTGCATAATCACTGCATCATCACACCATCATCACTGCATCATCACAGCATCATCACTGCATCATCACTACATCATCACAGAGTCATCGCAACATAATCATAGCATCATCACAGCATCACGACATCATCATCGCAGCGTCATCACTGCATCAACACAGCGTCATCACAGCATCATCACTGCATCATCACAAAATCACCACAGTGTCATCACAGCATAATCACTGTATCATCACAGCATTATATCAGCATCATCACAGCATCATCACAGCATTATCACTGCATCATCACAGCATCCTCACTGCCTCATCACAGTATTATCACAGCATCATCACTGCATCATCACAGCATCATCACTGCATCATCACAATATCGTCAGAGCATGATTAGAGCGTCATCAGAGCATCATCACTGCATAATCACTGCATCATCACACCATCATCACAGCATAATCACTGCATCATCACAGCATCATCACTGCATTATCACAGCATCATTAGACCGTCATCACACCATCATCACTGCATAATCACTGCATCATCAATACATCATCACAGCATCATCACAGCATCATCACTGCATCATCAGAGCATCATTACAGCGTAACCACAGAGTCATCACAGCATCATCACAGCATCATTCCTGCACCATCACTACATCATCACAACATCATCACACCACCATCACAGCATCATCAGTGCATCATCACTGCATCATCAGATAATCATCACAGCGTCATCACTGTATCATCACATCATCATCACTGCATCATCACAGCATCATCAGAGCGTCTTCACAGCATCATCACACCATCATCACTGCATCATCACTGCATCGTCACAGCATCATCCTAGAGTCATCGCAACATAATCATAGCATCATCACAGCATCACAACATCATCATCGCAGCGTCATCACTGCATCAACACAGCGTCATCACAGCATCATCACTGCATCATCACAAAATCACCACAGTGTCATCACAGCATAATCACTGCATCATCACAGCATTATATCAGCATCATCACAGCATCATCACAGCATGATCACTGCATCATCACTGCACCATCACAGCATCCTCACTGCATCATCACACCATCATCACTGCATCATCACAGTATTATCACAGCATCATCACAGCGTCATCAAAGCATCATCACAGCATCATCACTGAATAATCACTGCATTATCACAATATCATCACAGCATCATCGCTGCATCATCTCTGCATCATTTCTGCATCATCACAGCATCATCACATCAACTACACAATATCATCACAGCGTCTTTCATCACAGCATCATCACTGCATCATCACAGCATCATCACTGCATCATCAGAGCGTCTTCACAGCATCATCACTGCATCATCAAAACATCATCAGAGTGTCATAACAGCATCATCACAGCATCATCACAGCATCATCAGAGCATGATTAGATATTCATCAGAGCATCATCACTGCATAATCACTGCATCATCACACCATCATCACAGCATAATCACTGCATCATCACAGCATCATCACTGCATCATCAGAGCATCATTAGACCGTCATCACACCATCATCACTGCATAATCACTGCATCATCAATGTATCATCACAGCATCATCACAGCATCATTACTGCTTATTACTGCATCATCACAGTGTCATCAGAGCATCATCATTGCATCATCATAGCATCATCACTGCATCATCACAGCATCATCACTGCATCATCAGAGCATCATTACAGCATGATTCCTGCACCATTACTACATCATCACAACATCATCACAGCATCATCAGTACATCATCACTGCATCATCAGATAATCATCACAGCGTCATAAGTGTATCATCACATCATCATCACTGCGTCATCACAGCATCATCAGAGCGTCTTCACAGCATCATCACACCATCATCACTGCATCGTCACAGCATCATCACTGCATCATCACAGAGTCATCGCAACATAATCATAGCATCATCACAGCATCACAACATCATCATTGCAGCGTTATCACTGCATCAACACAGCGTCATCACAGCATCATCACTGCATCATCACAGTATCATCACAAAATCACCACAGTGTCATCACAGCATCATCACTGCATAATCACTGCATCATCACAGCATTATATCAGCATCATCAAAGCATCATCACAGCATGATCACTGCATCATCACTGCATCATCACAGCATCCTCACTGCATCATCACACCATCATCACTGCATCATCACAGTATTATCACAGCATCATCACAACGTCATCAAAGCATCATCACAGCATCATCACTGAATAATCACTGCATCATCACTGCATCATCACAGCATCATCACTGCATCATCTCTGCATCATCACTGCATCATCACTGCATTATCACATCAACTACACAATATCATCACAGCGTCATCACTGCATCATCACAGAGTCATCACAACATAATCATAGCCTCATCACAGCATCACAAAATCATCATCGCAACGTCATCACTGCATCAACACAGCGTCATCACTGCAGAATCACTGCATCGTCACAATATTATATCAGCGTCATCGCAGCATCATTACTGCTTACTCACTGCATCATCACAGCGTCATCACAGTATCATCACTGCATCATCAGAGTATAATCACTGCATCATCACAGCATCATCACAGCATCATCACAATAACATCACTGCATCATCACAACATAATCATAGCATCATCACAGCATCACAACATCATCATTGCAACCTCATCACTGCATCATCACTGCATAATCACAGCATCATCACTGCATCATCACAGCATCATCACATCATCATCAGAAATCATCACATCATCATCACAGCATCATCACAAAATCATCGCAGCCTCATAAGTGCATCATCACAATATCATCAGAGCGTCATCACTAGGTCATAACTGCATCATCACTGCCTCATCAACGCATCATCACTACATCATCACAGCATCATCACAGCGTCTACACAACATCATCACAGTGTCATAACAGCATCATCACTGCATAATCACTGCATCATCACAGCATCATTAGAGCATCATCACAGAGTCACCACAGCATCATCACAGCATCATCACTGAATAATCACTGCATCATCACAGCATCATCGCAGCATCATCACAGCATAATCACTCATCATCACTGTATCATCACAGCATCATCACAGTGTTATCACAGCATCATCACTGCATAATCACTGCATCATCACAGCATTATATCAGCATCATCACAGCATCATTACTGCTTACTGACTGCATCATCACAGAGTCATCATAGTATCATCACTGCATCATAACAACATCATCGCAGCGTCATCAGTGCATCATCACAATATCATCAGAGCGTCATCACTAGGTCATAACTGCATCATCAGTGCATCATCACAGCATCCTCACAGCATCATCACTGCATAATCACTGCATCATCACACCATCATCTCTGCATCGTCACACCATCATCTCAGCATCATCACATCATCATCACAGCATCATCAGAGCGTCATCACAGCATCATCGCAGCGTCATCACTGCATCAACACAGCGTCATCACTGCATCATCACTGCATCATCACAACATTATCATAGTGTCATCACAGCATCATCACTGCATCATCACTGCATCATCACAGAGTCATCGCAACATAATCATAGCATCATCACAGCATCACAACATCATCATCGCAGCGTCATCACTGCATCAACACAGTATCATCACAAAATCACCACAGTGTCATCACAGCATCATCACTGCATAATCACTGCATCATCACATCATCCTCACTGCATCATCACACCATCATCACTGCATCATCACAGCATCAACACTGCATCATCACATCATCCTCACTGCATCACACCATCATCACTGCATCATCACAGTATTATCACAGCATCATCACAGCGTCATCAAAGCATCATCACAGCATCATCACAGCATCATCACAGCATCATCACTGCATCATCTCTGCATCATCACTGCATCATCACTGCATCATCACATCAACTACACAATATCATCACAGCGTCATCACTGCATCATCACAGCATCATCACTGCATCATCACAGCATCATCAGAGCGTCTTCACAGCATCATCACTGCATCATCACTGCATCATCACAACATCATCACAGTGTCATCACACCATCACCACTGCATCATCACAGCATCACAACATCATCATCGCAGCGTCATCACTACATCAACACAGCGTCATCACTGCATCATCGCAGTATCATCACTGCATCATCACAGTATCATCACACCATCATCACAGTGTCATCACAGCATCATCACTGCATCATCACAGAATCATTACAGCATCATAACAGAGTCATCACAGCATCATCACAGCATCATCCCTGCACCATCACTACATCATCACAACACCATCACAGCATCATCAATGCATCATCACTGCATCATGAGGTAATCATTACAGAGTCATCACTGCATCATCACATCATCATCACTGCATCATCACAGCGTCTTCACAGCATCATCACACCATCATCACTGCATCATCACAGCATCATCACAGCATCATCACTGCATCATCACAGAGTCATCGCAACATAATCATAGCATCATCACAGCATCACGACATCATCATTGCAGCGTCATCACTGCATCAACACAGCCTCATCACAGCATCATCACTGCATCATCACAAAATCACCACAGTGTCATCACAGCATAATCACTGCATAATCACTGCATCATCACACCATTATATCAGCATCATCATAGCATCATCACAGCATGATCACTGCATCCTCACTGCATCATCACAGCATCCTCACTGCCTCATCACAGTATTATCACAGCATCATCACAGCGTCATCAAAGCATCATCACAGCATCATCACTGAATAATCACTGCATCATCACAGCATCATCGCAGCATCATCACAGCATAATCACTCATCATCACTGTATCATCACAGCATCATCACAGTGTTATCACAGCATCATCACTGCATAATCACTGCATCATCACACCAGTATATCAGCATCATCACAGCATCCTTACTGCTTACTGACTGCATTATCACAGAGTCATCATAGTATCATCACTGCATCATAACAACATCATCGCAGCGTCATCAGTGCATCATCACAATATCATCAGAGCGTCATCACTAGGTCATAACTGCATCATCAGTGCATCATCACAGCATCCTCACAGCATCATCACTGCATAATCACTGCATCATCACACCATCATCTCTGCATCGTCACACCATCATCTCAGCATCATCACATCATCATCACAGCATCATCAGAGCGTCATCACAGCATCATCGCAGCGTCATCACTGCATCAACACAGCGTCATCACTGCATCAACACAGCGTCATCACTGCATCATCACAACATTATCATAGTGTCATCACAGCATCATCACTGCATCATCACTGCATCATCACAGTCATCGCAACATAATCATAGCATCATCACAGCATCACAACATCATCATCGCAGCGTCATCACTGCATCAACACAGCGTCATCACAGAATCATCACTGCATCATCACATCATCCTCACTGCATCACACCATCATCACTGCATCATCACAGTATTATCACAGCATCATCACAGCGTCATCAAAGCATCATCACAGCATCATCACAGCATCATCACTGCATCATCACATCATCCTCACTGCATCACACCATCATCACTGCATCATCACAGTATTATCACAGCATCATCACAGCGTCATCAAAGCATCATCACAGCATCATCACAGCATCATCACTGCATCATCTCTGCATCATCACTGCATCATCACTGCATCATCACATCAACTACACAATATCATCACAGCGTCATCACTGCATCATCACAGCATCATCACTGCATCATCACAGCATCATCAGAGCGTCTTCACAGCATCATCACTGCATCATCACTGCATCATCACAACATCATCACAGTGTCATCACACCATCACCACTGCATCATCACAGCATCACAACATCATCATCGCAGCGTCATCACTACATCAACACAGCGTCATCACTGCATCATCGCAGTATCATCACTGCATCATCACAGTATCATCACACCATCATCACAGTGTCATCACAGCATCATCACTGCATCATCACAGAATCATTACAGCATCATAACAGAGTCATCACAGCATCATCACAGCATCATCCCTGCACCATCACTACATCATCACAACACCATCACAGCATCATCAATGCATCATCACTGCATCATGAGGTAATCATTACAAAGTCATCACTGCATCATCACATCATCATCACTGCATCATCACAGCATCATCAGAGCGTCTTCACAGCATCATCCCAACATCATCACTGCATAATCACAGCATCATCACAGCATCATCACTGCATCATCACAGAGTCATCGCAACATAATCATAGCATCATCACAGCATCACAACATCATCATCGCAGCGTCATCACTGCATCAACACAGCGTCATCACAGCATCATCACTGCATCATCACAGTATCATCACAAAATCACCACAGTGTCATCACAGCATCATCACTGCATAATCACTGCATCATCACAGCATTATATCAGCATCATCACAGCATCATCACAGCATGATCACTGCATCATCACTGCATCATAACAGCATCCTCACTGCCTCATCACAGTATTATCACAGCATCATCACAGCGTCATCAAAGCATCATCACAGCATCATCACTGAATAATCACTGCATCATCACAGCATCATCACTGCATCATCACAATATCGTCAGAGCATGATTAGAGCGTCATCAGAGCATCATCACTGCATAATCACAGCATCATCACTGCATCATCACAGCATCATCAGAGCGTCTTCACAGCATCATCACTGCATCATCACTGCATCATCACAACATCATCACAGTGTCATCACACCATCACCACTGCATCATCACAGCATCACAACATCATCATCGCAGCGTCATCACTACATCAACACAGCGTCATCACTGCATCATCGCAGTATCATCACTGCATCATCACAGTATCATCACACCATCATCACAGTGTCATCACAGCATCATCACTGCATCATCACAGAATCATTACAGCATCATAACAGTCATCACAGCATCATCACAGCATCATCCCTGCACCATCACTACATCATCACAACACCATCACAGCATCATCAATGCATCATCACTGCATCATGAGGTAATCATTACAGAGTCATCACTGCATCATCACATCATCATCACTGCATCATCACAGCATCATCAGAGCGTCTTCACAGCATCATCACACCATCATCACTGCATAATCACAGCATCATCACAGCATCATCACTGCATCATCACAGAGTCATCGCAACATAATCATAGCATCATCACAGCATCACGACATCATCATCGCAGCGTCATCACTGCATCAACACAGCGTCATCACAGCATCATCACTGCATCATCACAGTATCATCACAAAATCACCACAGTGTCATCACAGCATCATCACTGCATAATCACTGCATCATCACACCATTATATCAGCATCATCACAGCATCATCACAGCATGATCACTGCATCATCACTGCATCATAACAGCATCCTCACTGCCTCATCACAGTATTATCACAGCATCATCACAGCGTCATCAAAGCATCATCACAGCATCATCACTGAATAATCACTGCATCATCACAGCATCATCACTGCATCATCACAATATCGTCAGAGCATGATTAGAGCGTCATCAGAGCATCATCACTGCATAATCACTGCATCATCACACCATCATCACAGCATAATCACTGCATCATCACAGCATCATCACTGCATTATCACAGCATCATTAGACCGTCATCACACCATCATCACTGCATAATCACTGCATCATCAATACATCATCACAGCATCATCACAGCATCATCACTGCATCATCAGAGCATCATTACAGCGTCACCACAGAGTCATCACAGCATCATCAAAGCATCATTCCTGCACCATCACTACATCATCACAACATCATCACACCACCATCACAGCATCATTAGTGCATCATCACTGCATCATCAGATAATCATCACAGCGTCATCACATCATCATCACATCATCATCACTGCATCATCACAGCATCATCAGAGCGTCTTCACAGCATCATCACACCATCATCACTGCATCATCACTGCATCGTCACAGCATCATCCTAGAGTCATCACAACATAATCATAGCATCATCACAGCATCACAACATCATCATCGCAGCGTCATCACTACATCAACACAGCATCATCACTGCATCATCGCAGTATCATCACTGCATCATCACAGTATCATCACACCATCATCACAGTGTCATCACAGCATCATCACTGCATCATCACAGAATCATTACAGCATCATCACAGCGTCATCAAAGCATCATCACAGCATCATCACTGAATAATCACTGCATTATCACAATATCATCACAGCATCATCGCTGCATCATCTCTGCATCATTTCTGCATCATCACAGCATCATCACATCAACTACACAATATCATCACAGCGTCTTTCATCACAGCATCATCACTGCATCATCACTGCATCATCACAGCATCATCACTGCATCATCTCTGCATCATTTCTGCATCATCACAGCATCATCACATCAACTACACAATATCATCACAGCGTCTTTCATCACTGCATCATCACAGCATCATCACTGCATCATCAGAGCGTCTTCACAGCATCATCACTGCATCATCACAACATCATCAGAGTGTCATAACAGCATCATCACAGCATCATCACTGCATCATCAGAGCATCATTAGACCGTCATCACACCATCATCACTGCATAATCACTGCATCATCAATGTATCATCACAGCATCATCACAGCATCATTACTTCTTATTACTGCATCATCACAGCGTCATCAGAGCATCATCATTGCATCATCATAGCATCATCACTGCACCATCACAGCATCATCACTGCATCATCAGAGCATCATTACAGCATGATTCCTGCACCATCACTACATCATCACAACATCATCACAGCATCATCAGTGCATCATCACTGCATCATCAGATAATCATCACAGCGTCATACGTGTATCATCACATCATCATCACTGCGTCATCACAGCATCATCAGAGCGTCTTCACAGCATCATCACACCATCATCACTGCATCATCACTGCATCGTCACAGCATCATCACTGCATCATCACAGAGTCATCGCAACATAATCATAGCATCATCACAGCATCACAACATCATCATCACAGCGTTATCACTGCATCATCACAGTATCATCACAAAATCACCACAGTGTCATCACAGCATCATCACTGCATAATCACTGCATCATCACAGCATTATATCAGCATCATCACAGCATGATCACTGCATCATCACAGCATCCTCACTGCATCATCACACCATCATCACTGGATCATCACAGTATCATCACAGCATCATCACAGCATCATTACTGCATCATTGCAGCATCTTCACTGCATCATAACATAGTCATTACAGCATCATCACATCATCATCACTGAATCATCACGTCATCATCACAGCATCATCACTGCATCATCGCAGCGTCATCAGTGCATCATCACAATATCATCAGAGCGTCATCACTAGGTCATAACTGCATCATCACAGCATGATCACTGCATCATCACAGCATCCTCACTGCATCATCACACCATCATCACTGGATCATCACAGTATCATCACAGCATCATCACAGCATCATTACTGCATCATTGCAGCATCTTCACTGCATCATAACATAGTCATTACAGCATCATCACATCATCATCACTGAATCATCACGTCATCATCACAGCATCATCACTGCATCATCGCAGCGTCATCAGTGCATCATCACAATATCATCAGAGCGTCATCACTAGGTCATAACTGCATCATCACAGCATCATCACTGCATCATCACAGCATTATCACTGCATCACGACAGCATCACCACAGCATCATCACAGCATCATCACAGCATCATCACACCATCATCTCTGCATCGTCACACCATCATCTCAGCATCATCAGAACATCATCACTACATTATCACAGCGTCATCACAGCATCATCACAGAATCATCACTGCATCAGCAATGCATCATCACTGCATCATCACAGAATCATTGCAGCATCATCACAGAGTCATCACAACATCATCAATGCATCATCACTGCATAATCACTGCATCATCACAGTGTCATCACAGCATCATCACTGCATAATCAATGCATCATATGAGCATCATCACAGCATCATCACATCATCACCACAGAGTCATCACAACATAATCATAGCATCATCACAGCGTCACCACATCATCATCGCAGCGTCATCACTGCATCAACACAGCGTCATCAGTGCATCATCACTGCATCATCACAGTATCATCACTGCATCATCACAGCATCATCACAGTGTCATCACAGCATCATCACAGCATCATCACAGAACCATTACAGCATCATCACAGAGTCATCAGAGCATCATCACAGCATCATCCCTGCACCATCACTACATCATCACAACATCATCACTGCATCATCACTGCATCATCAATGCATTTTCACTGCATCATCAGAAAATCATCACAGCGTCATCACTGCATCATCACATCATCATCACTGCCATTTGCCGAGGCGATCGGCTCCGGGGCAGACGCGTTCTGCAGCGGAGTGGGGGATCGGGCCAGGCAGGGCTAATTTTTCCGGCATCGAGCCTACTTGAGGGAGCCGCCAGGACGTGGCAGCCCTCGTGAGGGAGGCTGACGAGGCGAAGGCGGAGCCAGCAGCGCCCCCCCCCGGCTGTTCAAAAGCTGCCCCTAGGGAGCGCGAGCGACCAGGAGCACGGCGAACAGGGTGGGCAAACAGGGCGTGGTGCGGCAGTTAGCGCGGCAGTTCGCGCAGGCAGGGCGAGCAGGCAGGGCGGAGCGCTCCCCCCGCCCATACGAACACCTCCTTAACGACAGCCGTTAGCTAGGTGATAATGGTCTCCACCAGGCCGGGTGCGCTCTCCAGGAAGTCGGTACACACCCAGACCGACTACTCGTTAAAAAACGCAGCAGTTCAGGTCACCGGATGCAAGGAGTGTCTGAGCCTGTTGCTGCCATCGGCGGGAGGCAGAGAAACTGCGTGCGTGAGGTGCGAGCAGGTGGATGACCTGGTCCGCATGGTGGCGGAGCTCAAGGAGGAGGTGGAGAGGTTGAGGGATATCAGGGAGTGTGAGCGGGAGATAGACTGGTGGAGCGACTCCCTGCAGGGCCTCAAGGAGAGGTACCGGGGTGAGACGCCCCAAACAGTGGTGGACCCCCTGCCCTGTAACCGTCGGGCAGAGGGAGGGAATCTGGGAATTGAGGAGGAATGGAAACAGGTCCCTGCTCGACACCGCAGGCGATGCCCTCCCCTTCCGGCCCCACCTTCCCAGGTGCCCTTACGCAACAGGTTTGAGGCCCTGGAGCTCGACAGACCAGTAGCTGAGGAAGAGGTAGCAAGTGTTCCCAGGGCGACCTCCTAGGCGACCTCGCCTAGGGCGAGGAGGTCGACTCCACGCCTCAGGACTGCCTCCATCAAGAAAGACAGGAGGGTTATTGTTGTTGGAGACTCTATTCTTAGGGGAACAGAGGGCCCTATTTGTCGGCCCGACCTTACCCGTAGGGAAGTCTGCTGCCTCCCTGGGGCCAGGGTCAGGGACGTTGCCAGGCAGCTTCCCAACCTGGTACGCCCCTCTGATTATTATCCTCTTTTGATAGTCCAGGCGGGCAGTGACAACATTGAAGAGAGAAGCCTGAAGGCTATTAAACGAGACTTTAGGGGGCTGGGACGGTTAGTGGATGGAGCGGGAGTGCAGGTGGTGTTTTCATCCATCCCTACGGTGGCAGGGAGGGGAACAGAGAGGACATGGAAAGCCCACCTGTTAAACACGTGGCTTCGGGGCTGGTGCCAACGCAGAAATCTTGGGTTTTTCGACCATGGGGCACTTTACTCAGCACCTGGCCTGATGGCCGCGGACGGGTCTCTATCTTTTAGGGGAAAAAGGATCCTGGGCCAGGAGCTGGCAGGGCTCATTGAGAGGGCTTTAGACTAGGTAAGAAGGGGGATGGGGCTGAGGCAAGGATTGTTGGGGCTGTGCCAGGGGGAATAATGGCAAGGCCGGAGGATAAGGTAATGGCCCAGCTGAAGTGCATCTACACCAATGCACGCAGCATGGGTAACAAACAGGAGGAGCTGGAAGCCATTGTGCGGCAGGCAGGCTACGACTTGGTTGCCATCACGGAGACGTGGTGGGACCAGTCTCATGACTGGAGTGCTGCAATGCCTGGCTATAAGCTCTTCAGAAGGGACAGGCGGCACAGAAGGGGTGGTGGTGTGGCTCTCTATATTAGAGAGTCTTTCGAGGTTGTAGAACTCGAGGCTAGGAATGACAAGGTCGAGTCCCTTTGGGTTAGGATCAGCAGGGGCAACAAGGCTAGTGTCCTGGTCGGGGTCTGCTATAGACCGCCGAACCAGGATGAGGAGACGGACGAGGAGTTCTACAGGCAACTGACAGAAGTTGCAAAATCTTCAGCGCTTGTACTCGTGGGGGACTTCAATTTCCCTGACATATCCTGGAAGCACAACACAGCCCAAAGAAAGCAGTCTAGGAGGTTTCTGGAGAGTGTGGAAGATAGCTTCCTGACGCAGCTGGTTAGTGAACCTACCAGGGGTGGTGCCCCGCTAGACCTTCTCTTCACAAACAGAGAAGGACTGGTGGAGGATGTGATTGTCGGGAGCTGTCTTGGGCAGAGTGACCACGAAATGGTGGAGTTCACTGTTCTTGGCGAGGCCAGGAAGGGGACCAGCAAAACCGCTGTATTGGACTTCCGGAGGGCTGACTTTGAGCTGCTCAGGACACTGGTTGGTAGAGTCCCTTGGGAGGCGGTTCTGAAGGGCAGAGGGGTCCAGGAAGGCTGGGCGCTCTTCAAGAGGGAAATCTTAATGGCGCAGGAACGGTCTGTCCCCACGTGCCCAAAGACGAGCTGGCGGGGAAGAAGACCAGCCTGGCTGAACAGAGAATTGTGGCTTGAGCTTAGGAGAAAAAAGAGGGTCTATAACCTTTGGAAAAGTGGGCAGGCCACTAGGGAGGACTATAAGGATGTTGCGAGGCTGTGCAGGGACAAAATTAGGAAGGCCAAAGCTCATCTGGAGCTCAATCTGGCTACTGCCGTTAAAGATAACAAAAAACGTTTTTATAAATACATCAACACAAAAAGGAGGACTAAGGAGAATCTCCATCCTTTACTGGATGAGGGGGGAAACTTAGTTACAAGAGATGAAGAAAAGGCGGAGGTGCTTAATGCCTTCTTCACCTCAGTCTTTAGCGGCAATACTGGTTGTTCTCTGGATACTCAGTACCCTGAGCTGGTGGAGGGGGATGTGGAGCAGGATGTGGCCCTCACTATCGACGAGGAACTGGTTGGTGACCTGCTACGGCACTTGGATGTGCACAAGTCGATGGGGCCGGATGGGATCCACCCAAGGGTACTGAGAGAACTGGCAGAGGAGCTGGCCAAGCCACTATCCATCATTTATCAGCAGTCCTGGCTATCGGGGGAGGTCCCAGTTGACTGGCGGCTAGCAAACGTGACGCCCATCTACAAGAAGGGCCGGAGGGCAGACCCAGGAAACTACAGGCCTGTCAGTTTAACCTCAGTGCCAGGGAAGCTCATGGAGCAGATCCTCTTGAGAGTCATCATGCAGCACTTGCAGGGCAAGCAGGCGATCAGGCCCAGTCGGCATGGGTTTCTGAAAGGCAGATCCTGCTTGACGAACCTGATCTCCTTCTATGACAAAGTGACGCGCTGGGTGGATGAGGGAAAGGCTGTGGATGTGGTCTACCTTGACTTCAGCAAGGCTTTTGACACCGTCTCCCACAGCATTCTCCTCAAGAAACTGGCTGCTCTTGGCTTGGACTGGCGCATGCTTCGTTGGGTTAGAAACTGGCTGGATAGCCGGGCCCAAAGAGTCATGGTAAATGGAGTCAAGTCCAGTTGGAGGCCGGTCACTAGTGGCGTTCCCCAGGGCTCGGTGCTGGGGCCGGTCCTCTTTAATATCTTCATCGATGATCTGGACGAGGGCATTGAGTGCACCCTCAGTAAGTTTGCAGATGACACCAAGCTAGGTGCGTGTGTCGACCTGCTTGAGGGTAGGAAGGCTCTGCAGGAGGATCTGGACAGGCTTGACCGATGGGCTGAGGCCAACTGCATGAAGTTCAACAAGGCCAAGTGCCGGGTCCTGCACCTGGGGCGCAATAACCCCAAGCAGAGCTACAGGCTGGGAGATGAGTGGTTGGAGAGCTGCCAGGCAGAGAAGGACCTGGGAGTGATGGTGGATAGTCGGCTGAATATGAGCCAGCAGTGTGCTCAGGTCGCCAAAAAGGCCAACAGCATCCTGGCCTGCATAAGAAACAGTGTGGCCAGCAGGGCTAGGGAGGTGATCGTCCCCCTGTACTCGGCTCTGGTGAGGCCGCACCTCGAGTACTGTGTTCAGTTTTGGGCCCCTCGCTACAAGAAGGACGTCGAGGTGCTTGAGCGGGTTCAGAGAAGGGCGACGAAGCTGGTGAGGGGCCTGGAGAACAAGTCCTACGAGGAGCGGCTGAGGGAGCTGGGCTTGTTCAGCCTTGAGAAAAGGAGGCTCAGGGGTGACCTTATTGCTCTCTACAGATACCTTAAGGGAGGCTGTAGCGAGGTGGGGGTTGGTTTATTCTTCCACATGCCTGGTGATAGGACGAGGGGGAATGGGATTAAGTTGCGCCAGGGGAGTTTTAGGCTGGATGTTAGGGGGCACTTTTTTACCGAAAGGGTTGTTCGACATTGGAACAGGCTGCCCAGGGAAGTGGTGGAGTCACCATCCCTGGAAGACTTTAAAAGACGATTAGATGTTGAGCTTAGGGATATGATTTAGTGGGGACTGTTAGCGTTAGGTCAGAGGTTGGACTCGATGATCTTAAGGTCTCTTCCAACCTAGAAAATTCTGTGATTCTGTGATCATCACTGCATCATCACATCATCATCACAGAGTCATCACAACATAATCATAGCATCATCACAGCATCACAACATCATCATCGCAGCGTCATCACTGCATCAACACAGCGTCATCAGTGCATAATCACTGCATCATTACAGTATCATCTCTGCATCATCACAGCATCATTACAGCGTCATCAAATCAAATACACAACATCATCACAGCATCATCACGGCATCATCACTGCATCATCAGAGAATCATCACAGCGTCATCACTGCATAATCACTGCATAAACACTGCATCATCTCTGTGTAATCACTGCGTAATCACTGCATCATCACAGCATCATTACTGCTTACTGATTGCATCATCACAGAGTCATCACAGAGTCATCACAGCATCAATGCAGCATCTTCACAGTGTCATCACAGCATCATCATAGCATCATCACTGCATCATCACAGCATAATCACTGTATCATCACTGCATAATCACTGCATCTTCACACCATCATCACAGTATCATCACAACATCATCTCAGCATCATCACACCATCATCAACGCATCATCACAGCATCATCACTGCATCATCACAGCATCATCACAGCATCAAAACTGCATCATCACAGCATCATTACTGCTTTCTCACTGCATCATCACAGCGTCATCACTGCATCATCAAATAATCATCACAGCATCATCACAGCATCATCGCAGCATCATCAGTGCATCATTAGAGCATCATCACAGCATAATCACTGCATCAACTCTGCATCATCACTGCATCATAACAGCATCATCACTTCAACTACACAATATCATCACAGTGTCATCACAGCAGCATCACTGAGTAATCACAGCATCTTCTGAGCATCACCACAACATCATTATTGCATCAACACTGCATCATCAATGCATCATCACAGCATCTTCACAACATGATCACAACATCATCATATTATTATCACTGCATCACTGCGTCATCACAGCATCATCACAGCATCATCACATCAACTACAAAACATCATCACAGTGTCATCACAGCACCATCACTGCATAATAAATGCATCATCACAGCATCATTACCGCATCATCACAGCATGATCACTGCATCATCACTACATCATCACAGCATCATCACTGCATAATCACGGCATCATCACATCATCATCACAGAGTCATCACAACATAATCATAGCATCATCACAGCATCACAACATAATCATCGCAGCGTCATCACTGCATCAACACAGCGTCATCACAGCATCATCACTGCATCGTCACATCATCATCACTGCATCCTCACAGCATCATCACAGCATCATCACAGCGTCAACACATCATATACAAAAAACATCATCACAGCATCATTACAGCGTCATCAAATCATATACACAACATCATCACAGCATCATCACGGCATCATCACTGCATCATCAGAGAATCATCACAGCGTCATCACTGCATAATCACTGCATAAACACTGCATCATCTCTGTGTAATCACTGCGTAATCACTGCATCATCACAGCATCATCATAGCATCATTACTGCTTACTGACTGCATCATCAAAGAGTCATCACAGCATCATCAATCACTGTATCATCACTGCATAATCACTGCATCTTCACACCATCATCACAGTATCATCACAACATCGTCTCAGCATCATCACACCATCATCAACGCATCATCACAGCATCATCACAGCATCATCACAGCATCAAAACTGCATCATCTCATCATCATCTGAGCATCATCACAGTGCCACCACACCATCATCACAGCATCACCACTGCATCATCACAGCATCTTCCGAGCATCATCACAGCAGCATTACTGCTTTCTCACTGCATCATCACAGCGTCATCACTGCATCATCACTGCATCATCAAATAATCATCACAGCATCATCACAGCATCATCACTGCATCATCAATCATCACAGCATCATCACATCATCATCGCAGCATCATCAGTGCATCATTAGAGCATCATCACAGCATAATCACTGCATCAACTCTGCATCATCACTGCATCATAACAGCATCATCACTTCAACTACACAATATCATCACAGTGTCATCACAGCATCATCACAGCATAATCACTGCATCATCACAGCATCATCACTGCATTATCACAGCATCATTAGACCGTCATCACACCATCATCACTGCATAATAACTGCATCATCAAAGCATCATCACAGCATCATTACTGCTTATTACTGCATCATCACAGCGTCATCAGAGCATCATCATTGCATCATCACAGCATCATCACTGCATCATCACAGCATCATCAGAGTGTCATCAGAGCATCATCGCAGCATCTTAACTGCTTCATCACTGCCTCATCACAGCATCATCGCATGGTCAACACTGCATCATCACTGCATAGTCACAGCATCATCAGTGCATCATCACAGTGTCATCAAAGCATCATCACAGCAAGATCACTGCATCATCACAGCATCATCACTGCATAATCACTGCATCATCAGAGCATCATCACAACATCATCACAGTATCATCACTGCATCATCGCAGCATCATTACAGCATCACCACAGAGTCATCACAGCATCATCCATGCACCATCACTACATCATCACAGAACCATTACAGCATCATCACAGAGTCATCAGAGCATTATCACAGCATCATCCCTGCACCATCACTACATCATCACAACATCATCACTGCATCATCAATGCATCATCACTGCATCATCAGAAAATCATCACAGCGTCATCACTGCATCATCACATCATCATCACTGCATCATCACAGTGTCATCACTGCATCATCACATCATCATCACTGCATAGTCGCAGCATTATCACAGTCATCACAGCATCATCACTGCATCATCTAAGCGTCATCACAGCATCATTGCAGCATCATCCAAGCATCATCACATCGTCTACACAACATCATCACAGTGTCATAACAGCATCATCACAAAATCATCGCAGCCTCATAAGTGCATCATCACAATATCATCAGAGCGTCATCACTAGGTCATAACTGCATCATCACTGCATCATCAAAGCATCATCACATCATCATCACAGCATCATCACTTCATAATCACTGCGTCATCACATCATCACCACACCATCATCACATCATCATCACTGCATCATCACAGTGTCATCACAGCATCATCACAACATAATCACTGCATCATCACATCATCATCACAGCATCATCACAATATCATCACAGTGTCATCACAGCATCATCACAACATAATCACTGCATCATCACAGTATCATCACAGGATCATCGATGCATCATAACAGCAAAATCACTGCATCATCACAGCATCATCAAAGCATCATCACAGCATCATCATAGCATCATCACTGCATCATCATAGCATCATCACACCATCATCACTGCATCATCACAGTGTCATCACACCATCATCACAGCATCATCTGAGCTTCATCACAGGATCATTACTGCTTACTCACTGCATCATCACAGCGTCATCACAGAATCATCACTGCATCATCACAGCATCATCGTAGCATCATCACTGCATCATCACAGCATCATTAGAGCGTCATCACTGCATCATCAGACCGTCATCACCGCATCATTACAGCATCATCACTGCATATTCACTGCATGATCACACCATCATCACTGCATCAACACAGTGTCATCACTACAACATCACTGCATCATCACAGTGTCATAACGGCATCATCAAAGCATCATCACAGCGTCATCACTGCATCATATGATGATGTGATGATGCAGTGATCATGCTGTGATGATGCTCATATAATGCTGTGATGATGCAGTGATGATGGTGTGATGATGCAGTGATTATGCTGTGATGATGCTGTGATGACACTGTGATGATATTGTGTAAAGTGATGATGTTGTTATGATGCAGTGATGATGCAGAGTTGATGCAGTGATTATGCTGTGATGATGCTCTAATGATGCACTGATGATGCTGCGATGATGATGTGATGATGCTGTGATGATTGATGATGCAGTGATGATGCTGTGATGATGCTGTGATGATTATTTGATGATGCAGTGATGATGCAGTGATGACGCTGTGATGATGCAGTGAGAAAGCAGTAATGCTGCTGTGATGATGCTCGGAAGATGCTGTGATGATGCAGTTGTGATGTTGTGATGATGGTGTGGTGGCACTGTGATGATGCTCAGATGATGATGAGATGATGCAGTTTTGATGCTGTGATGATGCTGTGATGATGCGTTGATGATGGTGTGATGATGCTGAGATGATGTTGTGATGATACTGTGATGATGGTGTGAAGATGCAGTGATTATGCAGTGATGATACAGTGATTGATGATGCTGTGATGACTCTTTGATGATGCAGTCAGTAAGCAGTAATGATGCTATGATGATGCTGTGATGATGCAGTGATTACGCAGTGATTACACAGAGATGATGCAGTGTTTATGCAGTGATTATGCAGTGATGACGCTGTGATGATTCTCTGATGATGCAGTGATGATGCCGTGATGATGCTGTGATGATGTTGTGTATATGATTTGATGACGCTGTAATGATGCTGTGATGATGCTGTGAGGATGCAGTGATGATGATGTGACGATGCAGTGATGATGCTGTGATGACGCTGTGTTGATGCAGTGATGACGCTGCGATGATTATGTTGTGATGCTGTGATGATGCTATGATTATGTTGTGATGACTCTGTGATGATGATGTGATGATGCAGTGATGATGCTGTGAAGACACTCTGATGATGCTGTAGTGACGCAGTGATGATGTGATGATGCAGTGATGACGCTGTGCTTATTTTCTGATGATGCAGTGATGATGCTTGATGATGCAGTGATGATACTGTGATGATGCAGTGATGATGCACTGATGACGCTGTGTTGATGCAATAATGATGTTGTGGTGATGCTCAGAAGATGCTGTGATTACTCAGTGATGCTGCTGTGATGACACTGTGATGATATTGTGTAGTTGAAGTGATGATGCTGTTATGATGCAGTGATGATGCAGAGTTGATGCAGTGATTATGCTGTGATGATGCTCTAATGATGCACTGATGATGCTGCGATGATGCTGTGATGATGCTGTGATGATTATTTGATGATGCAGTGATGACGCTGTGATGATGCAGTGAGAAAGCAGTAATGATGCTGTGATGATGCAGTTTTGATGCTGTGATGATGCTGTGATGATGCTATGATGATGCTGTGATGACACTGTGAAGATGCTGCATTGATGCTGTGATGACTCTGTGATGACTCTGTGATGATGCAATCAGTAAGCAGTAATGATGCTGTGATGATGCAGTGATTACGCAGTGATTACACAGAGATGATGCAGTGTTTATGCAGTGATTATGCAGTGATGACGCTGTGATGATTCTCTGATGATGCAGTGATGACGCTGTAATGATGCTGTGATGATGCAGAGATGATACTGTAATGATGCAGTGATTATGCACTGATGACGCTGTGTTGATGCAGTGATGACGCTGCGATGATGATGTTGTGATGCTGTGATGATGCTATGATTATGTTGTGATGACTCTGTGATGATGATGTGATGATGCAGTGATGATCACAGAATCACAGAATTTTCTAGGTTGGAAGAGACCTTAAGATCATCGAGTCCAACCTCTGACCTAACGCTAACAGTCCCCACTAAATCATATCCCTAAGCTCAACATCCAATCGTCTTTTAAAGTCTTCCAGGGATGGTGACTCCACCACTTCCCTGGGCAGCCTGTTCCAATGTCGAACAACCCTTTCGGTAAAAAAGTGCCCCCTAACATCCAGCCTAAAACTCCCCTGGCGCAACTTAATCCCATTCCCCCTCGTCCTATCACCAGGCACGTGGAAGAATAAACCAACCCCCACCTCGCTACAGCCTCCCTTAAGGTATCTGTAGAGAGCAATAAGGTCACCCCTGAGCCTCCTTTTCTCAAGGCTGAACAAGCCCAGCTCCCTCAGCCGCTCCTCGTAGGACTTGTTCTCCAGGCCCCTCACCAGCTTCGTCGCCCTTCTCTGAACCCGCTCAAGCACCTCGACGTCCTTCTTGTAGCGAGGGGCCCAAAACTGAACACAGTACTCGAGGTGCGGCCTCACCAGAGCCGAGTACAGGGGGACGATCACCTCCCTAGCCCTGCTGGCCACACTGTTTCTTATGCAGGCCAGGATGCTGTTGGCCTTTTTGGCGACCTGAGCACACTGCAGGCTCATATTCAGCCGACTATCCACCATCACTCCCAGGTCCTTCTCTGCCTGGCAGCTCTCCAACCACTCATCTCCCAGCCTGTAGCTCTGCTTGGGGTTATTGCGCCCCAGGTGCAGGACCCGGCACTTGGCCTTGTTGAACTTCATGCAGTTGGCCTCAGCCCATCGGTCAAGCCTGTCCAGATCCTCCTGCAGAGCCTTCCTACCCTCAAGCAGGTCGACACACGCACCTAGCTTGGTGTCATCTGCAAACTTACTGAGGGTGCACTCAATGCCCTCGTCCAGATCATCGATGAAGATATTAAAGAGGACCGGCCCCAGCACCGAGCCCTGGGGAACGCCACTAGTGACCGGCCTCCAACTGGACTTGACTCCATTTACCATGACTCTTTGGGCCCGGCTATCCAGCCAGTTTCTAACCCAACGAAGCATGCGCCAGTCCAAGCCAAGAGCAGCCAGTTTCTTGAGGAGAATGCTGTGGGAGACGGTGTCAAAAGCCTTGCTGAAGTCAAGGTAGACCACATCCACAGCCTTTCCCTCATCCACCCAGCGCGTCACTTTGTCATAGAAGGAGATCAGGTTCGTCAAGCAGGATCTGCCTTTCAGAAACCCATGCCGACTGGGCCTGATCGCCTGCTTGCCCTGCAAGTGCTGCATGATGACTCTCAAGAGGATCTGCTCCATGAGCTTCCCTGGCACTGAGGTTAAACTGACAGGCCTGTAGTTTCCTGGGTCTGCCCTCCGGCCCTTCTTGTAGATGGGCGTCACGTTTGCTAGCCGCCAGTCAACTGGGACCTCCCCCGATAGCCAGGACTGCTGATAAATGATGGATAGTGGCTTGGCCAGCTCCTCTGCCAGTTCTCTCAGTACCCTTGGGTGGATCCCATCCGGCCCCATCGACTTGTGCACATCCAAGTGCCGTAGCAGGTCACCAACCAGTTCCTCGTCGATAGTGAGGGCCACATCCTGCTCCACATCCCCCTCCACCAGCTCAGGGTACTGAGTATCCAGAGAACAACCAGTATTGCCACTAAAGACTGAGGTGAAGAAGGCATTAAGCACCTCCGCCTTTTCTTCATCTCTTGTAACTAAGTTTCCCCCCTCATCCAGTAAAGGATGGAGATTCTCCTTAGTCCTCCTTTTTGTGTTGATGTATTTATAAAAACGTTTTTTGTTATCTTTAACGGCAGTAGCCAGATTGAGCTCCAGATGAGCTTTGGCCTTCCTAATTTTGTCCCTGCACAGCCTCGCAACATCCTTATAGTCCTCCCTAGTGGCCTGCCCACTTTTCCAAAGGTTATAGACCCTCTTTTTTCTCCTAAGCTCAAGCCACAATTCTCTGTTCAGCCAGGCTGGTCTTCTTCCCCGCCAGCTCGTCTTTGGGCACGTGGGGACAGACCGTTCCTGCGCCATTAAGATTTCCCTCTTGAAGAGCGCCCAGCCTTCCTGGACCCCTCTGCCCTTCAGAACCGCCTCCCAAGGGACTCTACCAACCAGTGTCCTGAGCAGCTCAAAGTCAGCCCTCCGGAAGTCCAATACAGCGGTTTTGCTGGTCCCCTTCCTGGCCTCGCCAAGAACAGTGAACTCCACCATTTCGTGGTCACTCTGCCCAAGACAGCTCCCGACAATCACATCCTCCACCAGTCCTTCTCTGTTTGTGAAGAGAAGGTCTAGCGGGGCACCACCCCTGGTAGGTTCACTAACCAGCTGCGTCAGGAAGCTATCTTCCACACTCTCCAGAAACCTCCTAGACTGCTTTCTTTGGGCTGTGTTGTGCTTCCAGGATATGTCAGGGAAATTGAAGTCCCCCACGAGTACAAGCGCTGAAGATTTTGCAACTTCTGTCAGTTGCCTGTAGAACTCCTCGTCCGTCTCCTCATCCTGGTTCGGCGGTCTATAGCAGACCCCGACCAGGACACTAGCCTTGTTGCCCCTGCTGATCCTAACCCAAAGGGACTCGACCTTGTCATTCCTAGCCTCGAGTTCTACAACCTCGAAAGACTCTCTAATATAGAGAGCCACACCACCACCCCTTCTGTGCCGCCTGTCCCTTCTGAAGAGCTTATAGCCAGGCATTGCAGCACTCCAGTCATGAGACTGGTCCCACCACGTCTCCGTGATGGCAACCAAGTCGTAGCCTGCCTGCCGCACAATGGCTTCCAGCTCCTCCTGTTTGTTACCCATGCTGCGTGCATTGGTGTAGATGCACTTCAGCTGGGCCATTACCTTATCCTCCGGCCTTGCCATTATTCCCCCTGGCACAGCCCCAACAATCCTTGCCTCAGCCCCATCCCCCTTCTTACCTAGTCTAAAGCCCTCTCAATGAGCCCTGCCAGCTCCTGGCCCAGGATCCTTTTTCCCCTAAAAGATAGAGACCCGTCCGCGGCCATCAGGCCAGGTGCTGAGTAAAGTGCCCCATGGTCGAAAAACCCAAGATTTCTGCGTTGGCACCAGCCCCGAAGCCATGTGTTTAACAGGTGGGCTTTCCATGTCCTCTCTGTTCCCCTCCCTGCCACCGTAGGGATGGATGAAAACACCACCTGCACTCCCGCTCCATCCACTAACCGTCCCAGCCCCCTAAAGTCTCGTTTAATAGCCTTCAGGCTTCTCTCTTCAATGTTGTCACTGCCCGCCTGGACTATCAAAAGAGGATAATAATCAGAGGGGCGTACCAGGTTGGGAAGCTGCCTGGCAACGTCCCTGACCCTGGCCCCAGGGAGGCAGCAGACTTCCCTACGGGTAAGGTCGGGCCGACAAATAGGGCCCTCTGTTCCCCTAAGAATAGAGTCTCCAACAACAATAACCCTCCTGTCTTTCTTGATGGAGGCAGTCCTGAGGCGTGGAGTCGACCTCCTCGCCCTAGGCGAGGTCGCCTAGGAGGTCGCCCTGGGAACACTTGCTACCTCTTCCTCAGCTACTGGTCTGTCGAGCTCCAGGGCCTCAAACCTGTTGCGTAAGGGCACCTGGGAAGGTGGGGCCGGAAGGGGAGGGCATCGCCTGCGGTGTCGAGCAGGGACCTGTTTCCATTCCTCCTCAATTCCCAGATTCCCTCCCTCTGCCCGACGGTTACAGGGCAGGGGGTCCACCACTGTTTGGGGCGTCTCACCCCGGTACCTCTCCTTGAGGCCCTGCAGGGAGTCGCTCCACCAGTCTATCTCCCGCTCACACTCCCTGATATCCCTCAACCTCTCCACCTCCTCCTTGAGCTCCGCCACCATGCGGACCAGGTCATCCACCTGCTCGCACCTCACGCACGCAGTTTCTCTGCCTCCCGCCAATGGCAGCAACAGGCTCAGACACTCCTTGCATCCGGTGACCTGAACTGCTGCGTTTTTTAACGAGTAGTCGGTCTGGGTGTGTACCGACTTCCTGGAGAGCGCACCCGGCCTGGTGGAGACCATTATCACCTAGCTAACGGCTGTCGTTAAGGAGGTGTTCGTATGGGCGGGGGGAGCGCTCCGCCCTGCCTGCTCGCCCTGCCTGCGCGAACTGCCGCGCTAACTGCCGCACCACGCCCTGTTTGCCCACCCTGTTCGCCGTGCTCCTGGTCGCTCGCGCTCCCTAGGGGCAGCTTTTGAACAGCCGGGGGGGGGCGCTGCTGGCTCCGCCTTCGCCTCGTCAGCCTCCCTCACGAGGGCTGCCACGTCCTGGCGGCTCCCTCAAGTAGGCTCGATGCCGGAAAAATTAGCCCTGCCTGGCCCGATCCCCCACTCCGCTGCAGAACGCGTCTGCCCCGGAGCCGATCGCCTCGGCAAATGGCAGTGAAATGGCGGTGGCGCCCGATTTAAATAGCCCGCCGCTGACGCTGCTGGCTCCGCCTTCGCCTCGTCAGCCTCCCTCACGAGGGCTGCCACGTCCTGGCGGCTCCCTCAAGTAGGCTCGATGCCGGAAAAATTAGCCCTGCCTGGCCCGATCCCCCCCCTCCGCTGCAGAACGCGTCTGCCCCGGAGCCGATCGCCTCGGCAAATGGCAGTGATGATGATGTGATGATGTAGTGATGACGCTGTGATGATTTTCTGATGATGCAGTGAAAATGCATTGATGATGCAGTGATGATGCAGTGATGATGTTGTGATGATGTAGTGATGGTGCAGGGATGATGCTGTGATGATGCTCTGATGACTCTGTGATGATGCTGTAATGGTTCTGTGATGATGCTGTGATGATGCTGTGATGACACTGTGATGATGCTGTGATGATGCAGTGATGATACTGTGATGATGCAGTGATGATGCACTGATGACGCTGTGTTGATGCAGTGATGACGCTGCGATGATGATGTGGTGACGCTGTGATGATGCTATGATTATGTTGTGATGACTCTGTGGTGATGATGTGATGATGCTGTGATGATGCTCATATGATGCATTGATTATGCAGTGATGATGCTGTGATGACACTGTGATGATGCAGTGATTATGCAGTGATGATGCATTGATGATGTTGTGATGACTCTGTGATGATGCTGCAATGATTCTGTGATGATGCAGTGATGATGCATTGCTGATGCAGTGATGATTCTGTGATGACGCTGTGATAATGTAGTGATGATGTTCTGATGATGCTGAGATGATGGTGTGACGATGCAGAGATGATGGTGTGATGATGCAGTGGTGATGCTGTCGTGATGCAGTGATAATGCTGTGATGATGCAGTGATGATGCTGTGATGATGCAGTTATGACCTAGTGATGACGCTCTGATGATATTGTGATGATGCACTGATGACGCTGCGATGATGCAGTGATGATGCTGTGATGATGACGTGATGATTCAGTGATGATGATGTGATGATGCTGTAATGACTATGTTATGATGCAGTGAAGATGCTGCAATGATGCAGTGATGATGCTGTGATGATACTGTGATGATCCAGTGATGATGGTGTGATGATGCAGTGAGGATGCTGTGATGATGCAGTGATCATGCTGTGATGATGCTGATATAATGCTGTGATGATGCAGTGATTATGCAGTGATGATGCTGTGATGACACTGTGGTGATTTTGTGATGATACTGTGATGATGCAGTGATGATGCTGTGATGACGCTGTGTTGATGCAGTGATAACGCTGTGATGATGATGTTGTGATGCTGTGATGATGCTATGATTATGTTGCGATGACTCTGTGATGATGCAGTGATGATGCTGTGACGATGCAGTGATGATGCTGTGATGATGGAGTGTTGAAGCAGTTAAGATGCTGTGATGATGCTCTGATGACACTCTGATGATGCTGTGATGATGCAGTGATGATGCTATGATGATGCAATGATGATGCTCTGATGACGCTGTGATGATGCAGTAATAAGCAGTGATGATGCAGTGATCATGCTGTGATGATGATGTTATGACACTGTGATGATGTTGTGATGATGCTGCGATGATACAGTGATGATACTGTGATGATGCAGTGATGATGCTGTGATGACTCTGTGATTATGCAATGATGATGCAGTGATGATGCTCTGATGACACTCTGATGATGCTGTGATGATGCAATGATGATGCTCTGATGACGCTGTGATGATGCAGTAATAAGCAGTAATGATGCAGTGATTATGCTGTGATGATGCTGTGATGATGCTGTTATGACACTGTGATGATGTTGTGATGATGCTCTGATGACACTCTGATGATGCAGTGATGATGCACTGATGACTCTGTGATGATGCTGTGATGACTCTGTGATGATGCTGCGATGATGCAGTGATGATGCAGTGATGACGCTGTGTTGATGTAGTGATGATGCTGCGATAATGATGTTGTGATGATGCAGTGATGATGCAGTGGTGATGGTGTGATGATGCTCTGATGATGCAGTGATTATGCAGTGATGATGCTGTGAAGACTCTGTGATGATGCAGTGATGATGCAGTGATCATGCTGTGATGATGTTGTGATGATGCTGCGATGATGCAGTGATGATACTGTGATGATGCAGTGATGATGCTGTGTTGATGCAGTGATGATTCTATGATGATGCAATGATGATGCTGTGATGATGCAATGATGATGCTCTGATGACGCTGTGATGATGCAGTAATGAGCAGTAATGATGCTGTGATGATGATGTGATGATGCTTTGATGATGCAGGGATGATGCAGAGATGACGCTGTGAAGATGCATTTATGATGCAGTGATGACGCTGTGATGATGCACAGATGATGGTGTGATGATGCAGTGAGGATGCTGTGATGATGCTGTGATGATGCAGTGATCATGCTGTGATGATGCTGATATAATGCTGTATTGATGCAGTGATTATGCAGTGATGATGGTGTGATGACACTGTGGTGATGCAGTGATGATGCTGCGATGATGCTATGATTATGTTGCGATGACTCTGTGATGATGCAGTGATGATGCTGTGCTGATGCAGTGATGATGCTGTGACGATGCTGTGCTGATGCAGTGATGATGGTGTGATGATGCTGTGAAGACGCTCTGATGATGCACTGATGACGCAGTGATGATGATGTGATGATACAGTGATAACGCTGTAATGATTATGTTATGATGCAGTGATGATGCACTGATGATGCTGTAATGGTGGTGTGATGATTTTGTGATGGTGCAGGGATGATGCTGTCATGATGCTGTGATGACTCTGTGGTGATGCTGTAATGATGCTGTGATGATGCAGTGATGATACTGTGATGATGCTGTGATGACACTGTGATGATGTTGTGATGATGCTGCGATGATACAGTGATGATACTGTAATGATGCAGTGATGATGCTGTGATGACTCTGTGATTATGCAGTGATGATGCAGTGATCATGGTGTGATGATGCTCTGATGACACTCTGATGATGCTGTGATGATGCTATGATGATGCAATGATGATGCTCTGATGACGCTGTGATGATGCAGTAATAAGCAGTAATGAGACTGTGATGATGCAGTGTTTATGCAGTGATTATGCTGTGATGATGCTGTGATGATGCTGTTATGACACTGTGATGATGTTGTGATGATGCATTGATGATGCAGTGATGATGCTCTGATGACGCTGTGATGATGCTGTGATAATACTGTGATGACACTGTGGTGATGCAGTGATGACGCTGCGATGATGATGTTGTGATGCTGCGATGATGCTATGATTATGTTACGATGACTCTGGGATGACGCAGTGATGATGCTGTGATGACACTGTGATGATGCTGTGACGATGCAGTGATGATGTAGTGATGATGGTGTGATGATGCTGTGAAGACGCTCTGATGATGCTGTGATGACGTAGTGATGATGATGTGATGATACAGTGATGACGCTGTGATGATTATCTGATGATGCACTGATGATGCTGTGATGGTGGTGTGATGATGTTGTGATGATGTAGTGATGGTGCAGGGATGATGCTGTGATGATGCTGTGATGATGCAGTGATGACACTGTGATGATGCTCTGATGATGCTGTGATGACTCTGTGGTGATGCTGTAATGATGCTGTGATGATGCTGTGATGACTCTGTGATGATGCTGCGATGATGCAGTGATGATGCAGTGATGACGCTGTGTTAATGTAGTGATGATGCTGCGATGATGATGTTGTGATGATGCAGTGGTGATGGTGTGATGATGCTCTGATGATGCAGTGATTATGCAGTGATGATGCTGTGAAGACTCTGTGATGATGCAGTGATGATGCAGTGATCATGCTGTGATGATGCTGTGATGATGCTGTGATGATGCTATGATGACGCAATGATGATGCTCTGATGACGCTGTGATGATGCACTAATAAGCAGTAATGATGCTGTGATTATGCAGTGATCATGCTGTGATGATGCTGTGATGACACTGTGATGATGCACTGATGATGCTGTGTCTATGCAGTGATGATGCTGTGATGATGCAGTGATGATGCAATGATGATGCTCTGATGACGCTGTGATGATGCAGTAATAAGC
This sequence comes from Somateria mollissima, assembly GCA_951411735.1. Taxonomy (NCBI): domain Eukaryota; kingdom Metazoa; phylum Chordata; class Aves; order Anseriformes; family Anatidae; genus Somateria; species Somateria mollissima. The sequence goes on from CATOCB010000342.1 coordinate 167,554, forward strand.
AGTAATAATGCTGTGATGATGCTTTGATGATGCAGTGATTATGCAGGGATGATGCAGTGATGATGCAGTGATCATGCTGTGATGATGCTGATATAATGCTCTGATGATGCAGTGATTATGCAGTGATGATGCTGTGATGACGCTTTGATGATGGTGTGATGACGCTCTGATGATGCTGTGATGATGATGTGATGATGCAGTTATGATGCAATGATGATGTAGTGGTGATGCTCCGATGATGCAGTGGTGATGCAGTAAGTAAGCAGTAATGATGCTGTAATGATGCTGTGATGAAGATGAGTTTATGCAGTGATTACGCAGTCATGATGTTGTGATGATGCTCTGATGATGCAGTCATGATGCTGTGATGATGCAGTGTTGACCATGCGATGATGCTGTGATGAGGCAGTGATGAAGCAGTTAAGATGCTGTGATGATGCTCTGATGACACTCTGATGATGCTGTGATGATGCAGTGATGATACTGTGATGATGCCGTGATGCAGTGATGACACTGTGACGATGTTGTGATAATGTTGTGAAGATGCTCTGATGATGCTCTGATGACGCAGTGATGATTTTGTAATGACGCTGTGATGATGCATTTATGTTGCTGCGATGACACTGTGACGACGCTGTGGTGATGCAGTGACGCAGTGATGACACTGCGATGATGTTGAGATAATGTTGTGAGGATGCACCCGAGGTGCGATCCTGACCCCGTTGCGGCTAGCAAACACTTCGTCCGGGACCGGAGTCCTGGGGCTCAGTACGTCCGGCTGCCGCCCCGCACGAGTACGAACCTCCGTTCTCCGGGACGGCCAGTCCCCGAGCCGGCAAACGACAGCCTCCCACTTCCCGGCACGGCTGGCACCCAAGCAGCTTGTGGCTGGTCACCCGTGTCGTGGCATCGCATTCGCCGTGCCGCTCGAGCTGGGATCCGGACCGCGGTGCTGCTACCACACAGGTCGCCGTGCAACAGAGCTTAGGGCTTCGGGACGGACAGCCGCCGCCCCGCACGGGAACGAACCTCCGGTCTCCGGGACGGTCAGTCCCTGAGCCGGCGGACGAAAGCCTCCCGCTTCCAGGCACAGCTGGCACCCATGCCACTGGTGGCCGGACAACGGTGTCGTGGCATCGCCTTCCACAAGCCACCAGAAACGGGACCCGGACACGGTTCGGCTAGCACACACGTAGCCCAGGACCGGAAACAAGGGGCTCGGGACACCCGGCCCCACACTGCCCGTGGACGGACACCCGTGTCCTGCGATCGCCATACCAGAGCCACCCGAGGTGCGATCCTGACCCCGTTGCGGCTAGCAAACACTTCGGCCGGGACCGGAGTCCTGGGGCTCAGTACGTCCGGCTGCCGCCCCGCACGGGAACGAACCTCCGTTCTCCGGGACGGCCAGTCCCCGAGCCGGCAAACGACAGCCTCCCACTTCCCGGCACGGCTGGCACCCAAGCAGCTTGTGGCTGGTCACCCGTGTCGTGACATCGCATTCGCCGTGCCGCTCGAGGTGGGACCCGGACACGGTCCGGCTAGCGCACACGTTGCCCACGACCGGAAACAAGGGGCTCGGGACACCCGGCCCTACGCTGCCCGTGGACGGAAACACTTGTCGAGCGGTCGCTTTCCCCGTGCCGCTCGAGCTGGGTCCCGAATCGCGATGCGGCTGCCACACAGGTCGCCGTGCAACAGATCTTAGGGCTTCGGGACGGACGGGCGCCGCCCCGCACGGGAACGAACCTCCGTTCTCCGGGACGATCAGTCCGCGAGCCGGCGGACGACAGCCTCGCTCTTCCGGCACAGTTGGCACCCATTCCACTCGTGGCCGGACAAACATGTCGTGGCAACGCCTTACCCGAGCCGCTCGAGGTGGGACCCAGACACGGTCCGGCTAGCACACACGTCGCCCAGGACCGGAAACAAGGGGCTCGGGACAGCCGGCCCCACGCTGCCCGTGGACGGACACCCGTGTCCTGCGATCGCCATACCAGAGCCACCCGAGGTGCGATCCTGACCCCGTTGCGGCTAGCAAACACTTCGGCCGGGACCGGAGTCCTGGGGCTCAGTACGTCCGGCTGCCGCCCCGCACGGGAACGAACCTCCGTTCTCCGGGACGGCCAGTCCCCGAGCCGGCAAACGACAGCCTCCCACTTCCCGGCACGGCTGGCACCCAAGCAGCTTGTGGCTGGTCACCCGTGTAGTGGCATCGCCGTCCCCGAGCCGTTCGAGGTGGGACCCGGACCGCGATGTGGCTGCCACACAGGTCGCCGTGCAACAGAGCTTAGGGGTTCGGGACGGACGGCCGCCGCCCCACACGGGAACGAACCTCCGTTCTCCGGGACGGTCAGCCCGCGAGCCGGCGGACGACAGCCTCGCTCTTCCGGCACAGTTGGCACCCATTCCACTCGTGACCGGACAACCGTGTCGTGGCATCGCCTTACCCGAGCCGCTTGAAACGGGACCCGGACACGGTCTGGGTCGCACACGTCGCCCAGGACCGGAAACAAGGGGCTCGGGACACCCGGCCCCACGCTGCCCGTGGACGGAAACACGTGTCCTGCGATCGCTTTCCCCGTGCCGCTCGAGGTGGGACCCGAACCACGATGCGGCTGCCACACAGGTCGCCGTGCAACAGAGCTTAGGGCTTCGGGACGGACAGCCGCCGCCCCGCACGGGAACGAACCTCTGTCCTCCGGGACGGTCAGTCCCTGAGCCGGCGGACGACAGCCTCCCTCTTCCGGCACAGTTGGCACCCATTCCACTCGTGGCCGGACAAACATGTCGTGGCAACGCCTTACCCGAGCCGCTCGAGGTGGGACCCAGACACGGTCCGGCTAGCACACACGTCGCCCAGGACCGGAAACAAGGGGCTCGGGACACCCGGCCCCACGCTGCCCGTGGACGGAAACACGTGTCCTACGATCGCTTTCCCCGTGCCGCTCGAGGTAGGACCCGGACCGCGGTGCTGCTACCACACAGGTCGCCGTGCAACAGAGCTTAGGGGTTCTGGACGGACGGCCGCCGCCCCGCACAGGAACGAACCTCCGGTCTCCGGGACGGTCAGTCCCTGAGCCGGCGGACGAAAGCCTCCCGCTTCCAGGCACAGCTGGCACCCATGCCACTGGTGGCCGGACAACGGTGTCGTGGCATCGCCTTCCACAAGCCACCAGAAACGGGACCCGGACACGGTTCGGCTAGCACACACGTAGCCCAGGACCGGAAACAAGGGGCTCGGGACACCCGGCCCCACGCTGCCCGTGGACGGACACCCGTGTCCTGCGATCGCCATACCAGAGCCACCCGAGGTGCGATCCTGACCCCGTTGCGGCTAGCAAACACTTCGGCCGGGACCGGAGTCCTGGGGCTCAGTACGTCCGGCTGCCGCCCCGCACGGGAACGAACCTCCGTTCTCCGGGACGGCCAGTCCCCGAGCCGGCAAACGACAGCCTCCCACTTCCCGGCACGGCTGGCACCCAAGCAGCTTCTGGCCGGTCACCCGTGTCGTGACATCGCATTCGCCGTGCCGCTCGAGGTGGGACCCGGACACGGTCCGGCTAGCGCACACGTTGCCCACGACCGGAAACAAGGGGCTCGGGACACCCGGCCCCACGCTGCCCGTGGACGGAAACACTTGTCCTGCGATCGCTTTCCCCGTGCCGCTCGAGGTGGGACCCGAACCACGATGCGGCTGCCACACAGGTCGCCGTGCAACAGATCTTAGGGCTTCGGGACGGACGGCCGCCGCCCCGCACGGGAACGAACCTCTGTCCTCCGGGACGGTCAGTCCCTGAGCCGGCGGACGAAAGCCTCCCGCTTCCAGGCACAGCTGGCACCCATGCCACTGGTGGCCGGACAACGGTGTCGTGGCATCGCCTTCCACAAGCCACCAGAAACGGGACCCGGACACGGTTCGGCTAGCACACACGTAGCCCAGGACCGGAAACAAGGGGCTCGGGACACCCGGCCCCACGCTGCCCGTGGACGGACACCTGTGTCCTGCGATCGCTTTCCCCGTGCCGCTCGAGGTAGGACCCGGACCGCGGTGCTGCTACCACACAGGTCGCCGTGCAACAGAGCTTAGGGGTTCGGGACGGACGGCCGCCGCCCCGCACGGGAACGAACCTCCGGTCTCCGGGACGGTCAGTCCCTGAGCCGGCGGACGAAAGCCTCCCGCTTCCAGGCACAGCTGGCACCCATGCCACTGGTGGCCGGACAACGGTGTCGTGGCATCGCCTTCCACAAGCCACCAGAAACGGGACCCGGACACGGTTCGGCTAGCACACACGTCGCCCAGGACCGGAAACAAGGGGCTCGGGACACCCGGCCCCACGCTGCCCGTGGACGGACACCCGTGTCCTGCGATCGCCATACCAGAGCCACCCGAGGTGCGATCCTGACCCCGTTGCGGCTAGCAAACACTTCGGCCGGGACCGGAGTCCTGGGGCTCAGTACGTCCGGCTGCCGCCCCGCACGGGAACGAACCTCCGTTCTCCGGGACGGCCAGTCCCCGAGCCGGCAAACGACAGCCTCCCACTTCCCGGCACGGCTGGCACCCAAGCAGCTTGTGGCTGGACACCCGTGTCGTGGCATCGCCGTCCCCGAGCCGTTCGAGGTGGGACCCAGACACGGTCCGGCTAGCACACACGTCGCCCAGGACCGGAAACAAGGGGCTCGGGACACCCGGCCCCACGCTGCCCGTGGACGGAAACACGTGTCCTGCGATCGCTTTCCCCGTGCCGCTCGAGGTAGGACCCGGACCGCGGTGCTGCTACCACACAGGTCGCCGTGCAACAGAGCTTAGGGGTTCTGGACGGACGGCCGCCGCCCCGCACGGGAACGAACCTCCGGTCTCCGGGACGGTCAGTCCCTGAGCCGGCGGACGAAAGCCTCCCGCTTCCAGGCACAGCTGGCACCCATGCCACTGGTGGCCGGACAACGGTGTCGTGGCATCGCCTTCCACAAGCCACCAGAAACGGGACCCGGACATGGTTCGGCTAGCACACACGTAGCCCAGGACCGGAAACAAGGGGCTCGGGACACCCGGCCCCACGCTGCCCGTGGACGGACACCCGTGTCCTGCGATCGCCATACCAGAGCCACCCGACGTGCGATCCTGACCCCGTTGCGGCTAGCAAACACTTCGGCCGGGACCGGAGTCCTGGGGCTCAGTACGTCCGGCTGCCGCCCCGCACGGGAACGAACCTCCGTTCTCCGGGACGGCCAGTCCCCGAGCCGGCAAACGACAGCCTCCCACTTCCCGGCACGGCTGGCACCCAAGCAGCTTCTGGCCGGTCACCCGTGTCGTGACATCGCATTCGCCGTGCCGCTCGAGGTGGGACCCGGACACGGTCCGGCTAGCGCACACGTTGCCCACGACCGGAAACAAGGAGCTCGGGACACCCAGCCCTACGCTGCCCGTGGACGGAAACACTTGTCGAGCGGTCGCTTTCCCCGTGCCGCTCGAGGTGGGACCCGAACCACGATGCGGCTGCCACACAGGTCGCCGTGCAACAGAGCTTAGGGCTTCGGGACGGACAGCCGCCGCCCCGCACGGGAACGAACCTCTGTCCTCCGGGAAGGTCAGTCCCTGAGCCGGCGGACGAAAGCCTCCCGCTTCCAGGCACAGCTGGCACCCATGCCACTGGTGGCCGGAAAACATGTCGTGGCAACGCCTTACCCGAGCCGCTCGAGGTGGGACCCAGACACGGTCCGGCTAGCACACACGTCGCCCAGGACCGGAAACAAGGGGCTCGGGACACCCGGCCCCACGCTGCCCGTGGACGGACACCCGTGTCCTGCGATCGCCATACCAGAGCCACCCGAGGTGCGATCCTGACCCCGTTGCGGCTAGCAAACACTTCGGCCGGGACCGGAGTCCTGGGGCTCAGTACGTCCGGCTGCCGCCCCGCACGGGAACGAACCTCCGTTCTCCGGGACGGCCAGTCCCCGAGCCGGCAAACGACAGCCTCCCACTTCCCGGCACGGCTGGCACCCAAGCAGCTTCTGGCCGGTCACCCGTGTCGTGACATCGCATTCGCCGTGCCGCTCGAGGTGGGACCCAGACACGGTCCGGCTAGCACACACGTCGCCCAGGACCGGAAACAAGGGGCTCGGGACACCCGGCCCCACGCTGCCCGTGGACGGAAACACGTGTCCTGCGATCGCTTTCCCCGTGCCGCTCGAGGTAGGACCCGGACCGCGGTGCTGCTACCACACAGGTCGCCGTGCAACAGAGCTTAAGGGTTCGGGACGGACGGCCGCCGCCCCGCACAGGAACGAACCTCCGTTCTCCGGGACGTTCAGTCCCCGAGCTGGCGGACGAAAGCCTCCCGCTTCCAGGCACAGCTGGCACCCATGCCACTGGTGGCCGGACAACGGTGTCGTGGCATCGCCTTCCACTAGCCACCAGAAACGGGACCCGGACACGGTTCGGCTAGCACACACGTAGCCCAGGACCAGAAACAAGGGGCTAGGGACAGCCGGCCCCAAGCTGCCCGTGGACGGACACCCGTGTCCTGCGATCGCCATACCAGAGCCACCCGAGGTGCGATCCTGACCCCGTTGCGGCTAGCAAACACTTCGGCCGGGACCGGAGTCCTGGGGCTCAGTACGTCCGGCTGCCGCCCCACACGGGAACGAACCTCCGTTCTCCGGGACGGCCAGTCCCCGAGCCGGCAAACGACAGCCTCCCACTTCCCGGCACGGCTGGCACCCAAGCAGCTTGTGGCTGGACACCCGTGTCGTGGCATCGCCGTCCCCGAGCCGTTCGAGGTGGGACCCAGACACGGTCCGGCTAGCACACACGTCGCCCAGGACCGGAAACAAGGGGCTCGGGACACCCGGCCCCACGCTGCCCGTGGACGGAAACACGTGTCCTGCGATCGCTTTCCCCGTGCCGCTCGAGGTAGGACCCGGACCACGATGCGGCTGCCACACAGGTCGCCGTGCAACAGAGCTTAGGGGTTCTGGACGGACGGCCGCCGCCCCGCACGGGAACGAACCTCCGGTCTCCGGGACGGTCAGTCCCTGAGCCGGCGGACGAAAGCCTCCCGCTTCCAGGCACAGCTGGCACCCATGCCACTGGTGGCCGGACAACGGTGTCGTGGCATCGCCTTCCACAAGCCACCAGAAACGGGACCCGGACACGGTTCGGCTAGCACACACGTAGCCCAGGACCGGAAACAAGGGGCTCGGGACACCCGGCCCTACGCTGCCCGTGGACGGACACCCGTGTCCTGCGATCGCCATACCAGAGCCACCCGAGGTGCGATCCTGACCCCGTTGCGGCTAGCAAACACTTCGGCCGGGACCGGAGTCCTGGGGCTCAGTACGTCCGGCTGCCGCCCCGCACGGGAACGAACCTTCGTTCTCCGGGACGGCCAGTCCCCGAGCCGGCAAACGACAGCCTCCCACTTCCCGGCACGGCTGGCACCCAAGCAGCTTCTGGCCGGTCACCCGTGTCGTGACATCGCATTCGCCGTGCCGCTCGAGGTGGGACCCAGACACGGTCCGGCTAGCACACACGTCGCCCAGGACCGGAAACAAGGGGCTCGGGACACCCGGCCCCACGCTGCCCGTGGACGGAAACACTTGTCGAGCGGTCGCTTTCCCCGTGCCGCTCGAGGTAGGACCCGGACCGCGGTGCTACTACCACACAGGTCGCCGTGCAACAGAGCTTAGGGGTTCGGGACGGACGGCCGCCGCCCCGCACGGGAACGAACCTCCGGTCTCCGGGACTGTCAGTCCGTGAGCCGGCGGACGAAAGCCTCCCGCTTCCAGGCACAGCTGGCACCCATGCCACTGGTGGCCGGACAACGGTGTCGTGGCATCGCCTTCCACAAGCCACCAGAAACGGGACCCGGACACGGTTCGGCTAGCACACACGTCGCCCAGGACCGGAAACAAGGGGCTCGGGACACCCGGCCCCACGCTGCCCGTGGACGGACACCCGTGTCCTGCGATCGCCATACCAGAGCCACCCGAGGTGCGATCCTGACCCCGTTGCGGCTAGCAAACACTTCGGCCGGGACCGGAGTCCTGGGGCTCAGTACGTCCGGCTGCCGCCCCGCACGGGAACGAACCTCCGTTCTCCGGGACGGCCAGTCCCCGAGCCGGCAAACGACAGCCTCCCACTTCCCGGCACGGCTGGCACCCAAGCAGCTTGTGGCTGGACACCCGTGTCGTGGCATCGCCGTCCCCGAGCCGTTCGAGGTGGGACCCAGACACGGTCCGGCTAGCACACACGTCGCCCAGGACCGGAAACAAGGGGCTCGGGACACCCGGCCCCACGCTGCCCGTGGACGGAAACACGTGTCCTGCGATCGCTTTCCCCGTGCCGCTCGAGGTAGGACCCGGACCGCGGTGCTGCTACCACACAGGTCGCCGTGCAACAGAGCTTAGGGCTTCGGGACGGACGGCCGCCGCCCTGCACGGGAACGAACCTCCGGTCTCCGGGACGGTCAGTCCCTGAGCCGGCGGACGAAAGCCTCCCGCTTCCAGGCACAGCTGGCACCCATGCCACTGGTGGCCGGACAACGGTGTCGTGGCATCGCCTTCCACAAGCCACCAGAAACGGGACCCGGACACGGTTCGGCTAGCACACACGTAGCCCAGGACCGGAAACAAGGGGCTCGGGACACCCGGCCCCACGCTGCCCGTGGACGGACACCCGTGTCCTGCGATCGCCATACCAGAGCCACCCGAGGTGCGATCCCGACCCCGTTGCGGCTAGCAAACACTTCGGCCGGGACCGGAGTCCTGGGGCTCAGTACGTCCGGCTGCCGCCCCGCACGGGAACGAACCTCCGTTCTCCGGGACGGCCAGTCCCCGAGCCGGCAAACGACAGCCTCCCACTTCCCGGCACGGCTGGCACCCAAGCAGCTTCTGGCCGGTCACCCGTGTCGTGACATCGCATTCGCCGTGCCGCTCGAGGTGGGACCCGGACACGGTCCGGCTAGCGCACACGTTGCCCACGACCGGAAACAAGGGGCTCGGGACACCCGGCCCTACGCTGCCCGTGGACGGAAACACTTGTCGAGCGGTCGCTTTCCCCGTGCCGCTCGAGGTGGGACCCGAACCACGATGCGGCTGCCACACAGGTCGCCGTGCAACAGAGCTTAGGGCTTCGGGACGGACAGCCGCCGCCCCGCACGGGAACGAACCTCTGTCCTCCGGGACGGTCAGTCCCTGAGCCGGCGGACGAAAGCCTCCCGCTTCCAGGCACAGCTGGCACCCATGCCACTGGTGGCCGGAAAACATGTCGTGGCAACGCCTTACCCGAGCCGCCCGAGGTGGGACCCAGACACGGTCCGGCTAGCACACACGTCGCCCAGGACCGGAAACAAGGGGCTCGGGACACCCGGCCCCACGCTGCCCGTGGACGGACACCCGTGTCCTGCGATCGCCATACCAGAGCCACCCGAGGTGCGATCCTGACCCCGTTGCGGCTAGCAAACACTTCGGCTGGGACCGGAGTCCTGGGGCTCAGTACGTCCGGCTGCCGCCCCGCACGGGAACGAACCTCCGTTCTCCGGGACGGCCAGTCCCCGAGCCGGCAAACGACAGCCTCCCACTTCCCGGCACGGCTGGCACCCAAGCAGCTTGTGGCTGGACACCCGTGTCGTGGCATCGCCGTCCCCGAGCCGTTCGAGGTGGGACCCAGACACGGTCCGGCTAGCACACACGTCGCCCAGGACCGGAAACAAGGGGCTCGGGACACCCGGCCCCACGCTGCCCGTGGACGGAAACACGTGTCCTGCGATCGCTTTCCCCGTGCCGCTCGAGGTAGGACCCGGACCGCGGTGCTGCTACCACACAGGTCGCCGTGCAACAGAGCTTAGGGGTTCTGGACGGACGGCCGCCGCCCCGCACGGGAACGAACCTCCGGTCTCCGGGACGGTCAGTCCCTGAGCCGGCGGACGAAAGCCTCCCGCTTCCAGGCACAGCTGGCACCCATGCCACTGGTGGCCGGACAACGGTGTCGTGGCATCGCCTTCCACAAGCCACCAGAAACGGGACCCGGACACGGTTCGGCTAGCACACACGTAGCCCAGGACCGGAAACAAGGGGCTCGGGACACCCGGCCCCACGCTGCCCGTGGACGGACACCCGTGTCCTGCGATCACCATACCAGAGCCACCCGAGGTGCGATCCCGACCCCGTTGCGGCTAGCAAACACTTCGTCCGGGACCGGAGTCCTGGGGCTCAGTACGTCCGGCTGCCGCCCCGCACGGGAACGAACCTCCGTTCTCCGGGACGGCCTGTCCCCGAGCCGGCAAACGACAGCCTCCCACTTCCCGGCACGGCTGGCACCCAAGCAGCTTGTGGCTGGTCACCCGTGTCGTGACATCGCATTCGCCGTGCCGCTCGAGGTGGGACCCGGACACGGTCCGGCTAGCGCACACGTTGCCCACGACCGGAAACAAGGGGCTCGGGACACCCGGCCCTACGCTGCCCGTGGACGGAAACACTTGTCGAGCTGTCGCTTTCCCCGTGCCGCTCGAGGTGGGACCCGAACCACGATGCGGCTGCCACACAGGTCGCCGTGCAACAGAGCTTAGGGCTTCGGGACGGACGGCCGCCGCCCCGCACGGGAACGAACCTCTGTCCTCCGGGACGGTCAGTCCCTGAGCCGGCGGACGAAAGCCTCCCGTTTCCAGGCACAGCTGGCACCCATGCCACTGGTGGCCGGAAAACATGTCGTGGCAACGCCTTACCCGAGCCGCTCGAGGTGGGACCCAGACACGGTCCGGCTAGCACACACGTAGCCCAGGACCGGAAACAAGGGGCTCGGGACACCCGGCCCCACGCTGCCCGTGGACGGACACCCGTGTCCTGCGATCGCCATACCAGAGCCACCCGAGGTGCGATCCTGACCCCGTTGCGGCTAGCAAACACTTCGTCCGGGACCGGAGTCCTGGGGCTCAGTACGTCCGGCTGCCGCCCCGCACGGGAACGAACCTTCGTTCTCCGGGACGGCCAGTCGCCGAGCCGGCAAACGACAGCCTCCCACTTCCCGGCACGGCTGGCACCCAAGCAGCTTGTGGCCGGTCACCCGTGTCGTGACATCGCATTCGCCGTGCCGCTCGAGGTGGGACCCAGACACGGTCCGGCTAGCACACACGTCGCCCAGGACCGGAAACAAGGGGCTCGGGACACCCGGCCCCACGCTGCCCGTGGACGGAAACACGTGTCCTGCGATCGCTTTCCCCGTGCCGCTCGAGGTAGGACCCGGACCACGATGCGGCTGCCACACAGGTCGCCGTGCAACAGAGCTTAGGGGTTCTGGACGGACGGCCGCCGCCCCGCACGGGAACGAACCTCCGGTCTCCGGGACGGTCAGTCCCTGAGCCGGCGGACGAAAGCCTCCCGCTTCCAGGCACAGCTGGCACCCATGCCACTGGTGGCCGGACAACGGTGTCGTGGCATCGCCTTCCACTAGCCACCAGAAACGGGACCCGGACACGGTTCGGCTAGCACACACGTCGCCCAGGACCGGAAACAAGGGGCTCGGGACACCCGGCCCCACGCTGCCCGTGGACGGACACCCGTGTCCTGCGATCGCCATACCAGAGCCACCCGACGTGCGATCCTGACCCCGTTGCGGCTAGCAAACACTTCGGCCGGGACCGGAGTCCTGGGGCTCAGTACGTCCGGCTGCCGCCCCGCACGGGAACGAACCTCCGTTCTCCGGGACGGCCAGTCCCCGAGCCGGCAAACGACAGCCTCCCACTTCCCGGCACGGCTGGCACCCAAGCAGCTTCTGGCCGGTCACCCGTGTCGTGACATCGCATTCGCCGTGCCGCTCGAGGTGGGACCCGGACACGGTCCGGCTAGCGCACACGTTGCCCACGACCGGAAACAAGGGGCTCGGGACACCCGGCCCTACGCTGCCCGTGGACGGAAACACTTGTCGAGCGGTCGCTTACCCCGTGCCGCTCGAGGTGGGACCCGAACCACGATGCGGCTGCCACACAGGTCGCCGTGCAACAGAGCTTAGGGGTTCTGGACGGACGGCCGCCGCCCCGCACGGGAACGAACCTCTGTCCTCCGGGACGGTCAGTCCCTGAGCCGGCGGACGAAAGCCTCCCGCTTCCAGGCACAGCTGGCACCCATGCCACTGGTGGCCGGACAACGGTGTCGTGGCATCGCCTTCCACAAGCCACCAGAAACGGGACCCGGACACGGTTCGGCTAGCACACACGTCGCCCAGGACCGGAAACAAGGGGCTCGGGACACCCGGCCCCACGCTGCCCGTGGACGGACACCCGTGTCCTGCGATCGCCATACCAGAGCCACCCGAGGTGCGATCCTGACCCCGTTGCGGCTAGCAAACACTTCGGCCGGGACCGGAGTCCTGGGGCTCAGTACGTCCGGCTGCCGCCCCACACGGGAACGAACCTCCGTTCTCCGGGACGGCCAGTCCCCGAGCCGGCAAACGACAGCCTCCCACTTCCCGGCACGGCTGGCACCCAAGCAGCTTGTGGCTGGACACCCGTGTCGTGGCATCGCCGTCCCCGAGCCGTTCGAGGTGGGACCCAGACACGGTCCGGCTAGCACACACGTCGCCCAGGACCGGAAACAAGGGGATCGGGACACCCGGCCCCACGCTGCCCGTGGACGGAAACACGTGTCCTGCGATCGCTTTCCCCGTGCCGCTCGAGGTAGGACCCGGACCGCGGTGCTGCTACCACACAGGTCGCCGTGCAACAGAGCTTAGGGGTTCTGGACGGACGGCCGCCGCCCCGCACGGGAACGAACCTCCGGTCTCCGGGACGGTCAGTCCCTGAGCCGGCGGACGAAAGCCTCCCGCTTCCAGGCACAGCTGGCACCCATGCCACTGGTGGCCGGACAACGGTGTCGTGGCATCGCCTTCCACAAGCCACCAGAAACGGGACCCGGACACGGTTCGGCTAGCACACACGTCGCCCAGGACCGGAAACAAGGGGCTCGGGACACCCGGCCCCACGCTGCCCGTGGACGGACACCCGTGTCCTGCGATCGCCATACCAGAGCCACCCGAGGTGCGATCCTGACCCCGTTGCGGCTAGCAAACACTTCGGCCGGGACCGGAGTCCTGGGGCTCAGTACGTCCGGCTGCCGCCCCGCACGGGAACGAACCTCCGTTCTCCGGGACGGCCAGTCCCCGAGCCGGCAAACGACAGCCTCCCACTTCCCGGCACGGCTGGCACCCAAGCAGCTTCTGGCCGGTCACCCGTGTCGTGACATCGCATTCGCCGTGCCGCTCGAGGTGGGACCCGGACACGGTCCGGCTAGCGCACACGTTGCCCACGACCGGAAACAAGGAGCTCGGGACACCCGGCCCTACGCTGCCCGTGGACGGAAACACTTGTCGAGCGGTCGCTTTCCCCGTGCCGCTCGAGGTGGGACCCGAACCACGATGCGGCTGCCACACAGGTCGCCGTGCAACAGAGCTTAGGGCTTCGGGACGGACAGCCGCCGCCCCGCACGGGAACGAACCTCTGTCCTCCGGGACGGTCAGTCCCTGAGCCGGCGGACGAAAGCCTCCCGCTTCCAGGCACAGCTGGCACCCATGCCACTGGTGGCCGGAAAACATGTCGTGGCAACGCCTTACCCGAGCCGCTCGAGGTGGGACCCAGACACGGTCCGGCTAGCACACACGTCGCCCAGGACCGGAAACAAGGGGCTCGGGACACCCGGCCCCACGCTGCCCGTGGACGGACACCCGTGTCCTGCGATCGCCATACCAGAGCCACCCGAGGTGCGATCCTGACCCCGTTGCGGCTAGCAAACACTTCGGCTGGGACCGGAGTCCTGGGGCTCAGTACGTCCGGCTGCCGCCCCGCACGGGAACGAACCTCCGTTCTCCGGGACGGCCAGTCCCCGAGCCGGCAAACGACAGCCTCCCACTTCCCGGCACGGCTGGCACCCAAGCAGCTTCTGGCCGGTCACCCGTGTCGTGACATCGCATTCGCCGTGCCGCTCGAGGTGGGACCCAGACACGGTCCGGCTAGCACACACGTCGCCCAGGACCGGAAACAAGGGGCTCGGGACACCCGGCCCCACGCTGCCCGTGGACGGAAACACGTGTCCTGCGATCGCTTTCCCCGTGCCGCTCGAGGTAGGACCCGGACCGCGGTGCTGCTACCACACAGGTCGCCGTGCAACAGAGCTTAAGGGTTCGGGACGGACGGCCGCCGCCCCGCACAGGAACGAACCTCCGTTCTCCGGGACGTTCAGTCCCCGAGCCGGCGGACGAAAGCCTCCCGCTTCCAGGCACAGCTGGCACCCATGCCACTGGTGGCCGGACAACGGTGTCGTGGCATCGCCTTCCACTAGCCACCAGAAACGGGACCCGGACACGGTTCGGCTAGCACACACGTAGCCCAGGACCAGAAACAAGGGGCTAGGGACAGCCGGCCCCAAGCTGCCCGTGGACGGACACCCGTGTCCTGCGATCGCCATACCAGAGCCACCCGAGGTGCGATCCTGACCCCGTTGCGGCTAGCAAACACTTCGGCCGGGACCGGAGTCCTGGGGCTCAGTACGTCCGGCTGCCGCCCCACACGGGAACGAACCTCCGTTCTCCGGGACGGCCAGTCCCCGAGCCGGCAAACGACAGCCTCCCACTTCCCGGCACGGCTGGCACCCAAGCAGCTTGTGGCTGGACACCCGTGTCGTGGCATCGCCGTCCCCGAGCCGTTCGAGGTGGGACCCAGACACGGTCCGGCTAGCACACACGTCGCCCAGGACCGGAAACAAGGGGCTCGGGACACCCGGCCCCACGCTGCCCGTGGACGGAAACACGTGTCCTGCGATCGCCATACCAGAGCCACCCGAGGTGCGATCCCAACCCCGTTGCGGCTAGCAAACACTTCGGCCGGGACCGGAGTCCTGGGGCTCAGTACGTCCGGCTGCCGCCCCGCACGGGAACGAACCTCCGTTCTCCGGGACGGCCAGTCCCCGAGCCGGCAAACGACAGCCTCCCACTTCCCGGCACGGCTGGCACCCAAGCAGCTTGTGGCTGGTCACCCGTGTCGTGACATCGCATTCGCCGTGCCGCTCGAGGTGGGACCCGGACACGGTCCGGCTAGCGCACACGTTGCCCACGACCGGAAACAAGGGGCTCGGGACACCCGGCCCTACGCTGCCCGTGGACGGAAACACTTGTCGAGCTGTCGCTTTCCCCGTGCCGCTCGAGGTGGGACCCGAACCACGATGCGGCTGCCACACAGGTCGCCGTGCAACAGAGCTTAGGGCTTCGGGACGGACGGCCGCCGCCCCGCACGGGAACGAACCTCTGTCCTCCGGGACGGTCAGTCCCTGAGCCGGCGGACGAAAGCCTCCCGTTTCCAGGCACAGCTGGCACCCATGCCACTGGTGGCCGGAAAACATGTCGTGGCAACGCCTTACCCGAGCCGCTCGAGGTGGGACCCAGACACGGTCCGGCTAGCACACACGTAGCCCAGGACCGGAAACAAGGGGCTCGGGACACCCGGCCCCATGCTGCCCGTGGACGGACACCCGTGTCCTGCGATCGCCATACCAGAGCCACCCGACGTGCGATCCTGACCCCGTTGCGGCTAGCAAACACTTCGTCCGGGACCGGAGTCCTGGGGCTCAGTACGTCCGGCTGCCGCCCCGCACGGGAACGAACCTTCGTTCTCCGGGACGGCCAGTCGCCGAGCCGGCAAACGACAGCCTCCCACTTCCCGGCACGGCTGGCACCCAAGCAGCTTGTGGCCGGTCACCCGTGTCGTGACATCGCATTCGCCGTGCCGCTCGGGGTGGGACCCAGACACGGTCCGGCTAGCACACACGTCGCCCAGGACCGGAAACAAGGGGCTCGGGACACACGGCCCCACGCTGCCCGTGGACGGAAACACGTGTCCTGCGATCGCTTTCCCCGTGCCGCTCGAGGTAGGACCCGGACCACGGTGCTGCTACCACACAGGTCGCCGTGCAACAGAGCTTAGGGGTTCGGGACGGACGGCCGCCGCCCCGCACGGGAACGAACCTCCGGTCTCCGGGACTGTCAGTCCGTGAGCCGGCGGACGAAAGCCTCCCGCTTCCAGGCACAGCTGGCACCCATGCCACTGGTGGCCGGACAACGGTGTCGTGGCATCGCCTTCCACAAGCCACCAGAAACGGGACCCGGACACGGTTCGGCTAGCACACACGTCGCCCAGGACCGGAAACAAGGGGCTCGGGACACCCGGCCCCACGCTGCCCGTGGACGGACACCCGTGTCCTGCGATCGCCATACCAGAGCCACCCGAGGTGCGATCCTGACCCCGTTGCGGCTAGCAAACACTTCGGCCGGGACCGGAGTCCTGGGGCTCAGTACGTCCGGCTGCCGCCCCGCACGGGAACGAACCTCCGTTCTCCGGGACGGCCAGTCCCCGAGCCGGCAAACGACAGCCTCCCACTTCCCGGCACGGCTGGCACCCAAGCAGCTTGTGGCTGGACACCCGTGTCGTGGCATCGCCGTCCCCGAGCCGTTCGAGGTGGGACCCAGACACGGTCCGGCTAGCACACACGTCGCCCAGGACCGGAAACAAGGGGCTCGGGACACCCGGCCCCACGCTGCCCGTGGACGGAAACACGTGTCCTGCGATCGCTTTCCCCGTGCCGCTCGAGGTAGGACCCGGACCGCGGTGCTGCTACCACACAGGTCGCCGTGCAACAGAGCTTAGGGCTTCGGGACGGACGGCCGCCGCCCCGCACGGGAACGAACCTCCGGTCTCCGGGACGGTCAGTCCCTGAGCCGGCGGACGAAAGCCTCCCGCTTCCAGGCACAGCTGGCACCCATGCCACTGGTGGCCGGACAACGGTGTCGTGGCATCGCCTTCCACAAGCCACCAGAAACGGGACCCGGACACGGTTCGGCTAGCACACACGTAGCCCAGGACCGGAAACAAGGGGCTCGGGACACCCGGCCCCACGCTGCCCGTGGACGGACACCCGTGTCCTGCGATCGCCATACCAGAGCCACCCGAGGTGCGATCCCGACCCCGTTGCGGCTAGCAAACACTTCGGCCGGGACCGGAGTCCTGGGGCTCAGTACGTCCGGCTGCCGCCCCGCACGGGAACGAACCTCCGTTCTCCGGGACGGCCAGTCCCCGAGCCGGCAAACGACAGCCTCCCACTTCCCGGCACGGCTGGCACCCAAGCAGCTTCTGGCCGGTCACCCGTGTCGTGACATCGCATTCGCCGTGCCGCTCGAGGTGGGACCCGGACACGGTCCGGCTAGCGCACACGTTGCCCACGACCGGAAACAAGGGGCTCGGGACACCCGGCCCTACGCTGCCCGTGGACGGAAACACTTGTCGAGCGGTCGCTTTCCCCGTGCCGCTCGAGGTGGGACCCGAACCACGATGCGGCTGCCACACAGGTCGCCGTGCAACAGAGCTTAGGGCTTCGGGACGGACGGCCGCCGCCCCGCACGGGAACGAACCTCTGTCCTCCGGGACGGTCAGTCCCTGAGCCGGCGGACGAAAGCCTCCCGCTTCCAGGCACAGCTGGCACCCATGCCACTGGTGGCCGGAAAACATGTCGTGGCAACGCCTTACCCGAGCCGCCCGAGGTGGGACCCAGACACGGTCCGGCTAGCACACACGTCGCCCAGGACCGGAAACAAGGGGCTCGGGACACCCGGCCCCACGCTGCCCGTGGACGGACACCCGTGTCCTGCGATCGCCATACCAGAGCCACCCGAGGTGCGATCCTGACCCCGTTGCGGCTAGCAAACACTTCGGCTGGGACCGGAGTCCTGGGGCTCAGTACGTCCGGCTGCCGCCCCGCACGGGAACGAACCTCCGTTCTCCGGGACGGCCAGTCCCCGAGCCGGCAAACGACAGCCTCCCACTTCCCGGCACGGCTGGCACCCAAGCAGCTTGTGGCTGGACACCCGTGTCGTGGCATCGCCGTCCCCGAGCCGTTCGAGGTGGGACCCAGACACGGTCCGGCTAGCACACACGTCGCCCAGGACCGGAAACAAGGGGCTCGGGACACCCGGCCCCACGCTGCCCGTGGACGGAAACACGTGTCCTGCGATCGCTTTCCCCGTGCCGCTCGAGGTAGGACCCGGACCACGATGCGGCTGCCACACAGGTCGCCGTGCAACAGAGCTTAGGGGTTCTGGACGGACGGCCGCCGCCCCGCACGGGAACGAACCTCCGGTCTCCGGGACGGTCAGTCCCTGAGCCGGCGGACGAAAGCCTCCCGCTTCCAGGCACAGCTGGCACCCATGCCACTGGTGGCCGGACAACGGTGTCGTGGCATCGCCTTCCACTAGCCACCAGAAACGGGACCCGGACACGGTTCGGCTAGCACACACGTCGCCCAGGACCGGAAACAAGGGGCTCGGGACACCCGGCCCCACGCTGCCCGTGGACGGACACCCGTGTCCTGCGATCGCCATACCAGAGCCACCCGACGTGCGATCCTGACCCCGTTGCGGCTAGCAAACACTTCGGCCGGGACCGGAGTCCTGGGGCTCAGTACGTCCGGCTGCCGCCCCGCACGGGAACGAACCTCCGTTCTCCGGGACGGCCAGTCCCCGAGCCGGCAAACGACAGCCTCCCACTTCCCGGCACGGCTGGCACCCAAGCAGCTTCTGGCCGGTCACCCGTGTCGTGACATCGCATTCGCCGTGCCGCTCGAGGTGGGACCCGGACACGGTCCGGCTAGCGCACACGTTGCCCACGACCGGAAACAAGGGGCTCGGGACACCCGGCCCTACGCTGCCCGTGGACGGAAACACTTGTCGAGCGGTCGCTTTCCCCGTGCCGCTCGAGGTGGGACCCGAACCACGATGCGGCTGCCACACAGGTCGCCGTGCAACAGAGCTTAGGGGTTCTGGACGGACGGCCGCCGCCCCGCACGGGAACGAACCTCTGTCCTCCGGGACGGTCAGTCCCTGAGCCGGCGGACGAAAGCCTCCCGCTTCCAGGCACAGCTGGCACCCATGCCACTGGTGGCCGGACAACGGTGTCGTGGCATCGCCTTCCACAAGCCACCAGAAACGGGACCCGGACACGGTTCGGCTAGCACACACGTCGCCCAGGACCGGAAACAAGGGGCTCGGGACACCCGGCCCCACGCTGCCCGTGGACGGACACCCGTGTCCTGCGATCGCCATACCAGAGCCACCCGAGGTGCGATCCTGACCCCGTTGCGGCTAGCAAACACTTCGGCCGGGACCGGAGTCCTGGGGCTCAGTACGTCCGGCTGCCGCCCCACACGGGAACGAACCTCCGTTCTCCGGGACGGCCAGTCCCCGAGCCGGCAAACGACAGCCTCCCACTTCCCGGCACGGCTGGCACCCAAGCAGCTTGTGGCTGGACACCCGTGTCGTGGCATCGCCGTCCCCGAGCCGTTCGAGGTGGGACCCAGACACGGTCCGGCTAGCACACACGTCGCCCAGGACCGGAAACAAGGGGATCGGGACACCCGGCCCCACGCTGCCCGTGGACGGAAACACGTGTCCTGCGATCGCTTTCCCCGTGCCGCTCGAGGTAGGACCCGGACCGCGGTGCTGCTACCACACAGGTCGCCGTGCAACAGAGCTTAGGGGTTCTGGACGGACGGCCGCCGCCCCGCACGGGAACGAACCTCCGGTCTCCGGGACGGTCAGTCCCTGAGCCGGCGGACGAAAGCCTCCCGCTTCCAGGCACAGCTGGCACCCATGCCACTGGTGGCCGGACAACGGTGTCGTGGCATCGCCTTCCACAAGCCACCAGAAACGGGACCCGGACACGGTTCGGCTAGCACACACGTAGCCCAGGACCGGAAACAAGGGGCTCGGGACACCCGGCCCCACGCTGCCCGTGGACGGACACCCGTGTCCTGCGATCGCCATACCAGAGCCACCCGACGTGCGATCCTGACCCCGTTGCGGCTAGCAAACACTTCGGCCGGGACCGGAGTCCTGGGGCTCAGTACGTCCGGCTGCCGCCCCGCACGGGAACGAACCTCCGTTCTCCGGGACGGCCAGTCCCCGAGCCGGCAAACGACAGCCTCCCACTTCCCGGCACGGCTGGCACCCAAGCAGCTTCTGGCCGGTCACCCGTGTCGTGACATCGCATTCGCCGTGCCGCTCGAGGTGGGACCCGGACACGGTCCGGCTAGCGCACACGTTGCCCACGACCGGAAACAAGGAGCTCGGGACACCCGGCCCTACGCTGCCCGTGGACGGAAACACTTGTCGAGCGGTCGCTTTCCCCGTGCCGCTCGAGGTGGGACCCGAACCACGATGCGGCTGCCACACAGGTCGCCGTGCAACAGAGCTTAGGGCTTCGGGACGGACAGCCGCCGCCCCGCACGGGAACGAACCTCTGTCCTCCGGGACGGTCAGTCCCTGAGCCGGCGGACGAAAGCCTCCCGCTTCCAGGCACAGCTGGCACCCATGCCACTGGTGGCCGGAAAACATGTCGTGGCAACGCCTTACCCGAGCCGCTCGAGGTGGGACCCAGACACGGTCCGGCTAGCACACACGTCGCCCAGGACCGGAAACAAGGGGCTCGGGACACCCGGCCCCACGCTGCCCGTGGACGGACACCCGTGTCCTGCGATCGCCATACCAGAGCCACCCGAGGTGCGATCCTGACCCCGTTGCGGCTAGCAAACACTTCGGCTGGGACCGGAGTCCTGGGGCTCAGTACGTCCGGCTGCCGCCCCGCACGGGAACGAACCTCCGTTCTCCGGGACGGCCAGTCCCCGAGCCGGCAAACGACAGCCTCCCACTTCCCGGCACGGCTGGCACCCAAGCAGCTTCTGGCCGGTCACCCGTGTCGTGACATCGCATTCGCCGTGCCGCTCGAGGTGGGACCCAGACACGGTCCGGCTAGCACACACGTCGCCCAGGACCGGAAACAAGGGGCTCGGGACACCCGGCCCCACGCTGCCCGTGGACGGAAACACGTGTCCTGCGATCGCTTTCCCCGTGCCGCTCGAGGTAGGACCCGGACCGCGGTGCTGCTACCACACAGGTCGCCGTGCAACAGAGCTTAAGGGTTCGGGACGGACGGCCGCCGCCCCGCACAGGAACGAACCTCCGTTCTCCGGGACGTTCAGTCCCCGAGCCGGCGGACGAAAGCCTCCCGCTTCCAGGCACAGCTGGCACCCATGCCACTGGTGGCCGGACAACGGTGTCGTGGCATCGCCTTCCACTAGCCACCAGAAACGGGACCCGGACACGGTTCGGCTAGCACACACGTAGCCCAGGACCAGAAACAAGGGGCTAGGGACAGCCGGCCCCAAGCTGCCCGTGGACGGACACCCGTGTCCTGCGATCGCCATACCAGAGCCACCCGAGGTGCGATCCTGACCCCGTTGCGGCTAGCAAACACTTCGGCCGGGACCGGAGTCCTGGGGCTCAGTACGTCCGGCTGCCGCCCCACACGGGAACGAACCTCCGTTCTCCGGGACGGCCAGTCCCCGAGCCGGCAAACGACAGCCTCCCACTTCCCGGCACGGCTGGCACCCAAGCAGCTTGTGGCTGGACACCCGTGTCGTGGCATCGCCGTCCCCGAGCCGTTCGAGGTGGGACCCAGACACGGTCCGGCTAGCACACACGTCGCCCAGGACCGGAAACAAGGGGCTCGGGACACCCGGCCCCACGCTGCCCGTGGACAGAAACACGTGTCCTGCGATCGCCATACCAGAGCCACCCGAGGTGCGATCCCAACCCCGTTGCGGCTAGCAAACACTTCGGCCGGGACCGGAGTCCTGGGGCTCAGTACGTCCGGCTGCCGCCCCGCACGGGAACGAACCTCCGTTCTCCGGGACGGCCAGTCCCCGAGCCGGCAAACGACAGCCTCCCACTTCCCGGCACGGCTGGCACCCAAGCAGCTTGTGGCTGGTCACCCGTGTCGTGACATCGCATTCGCCGTGCCGCTCGAGGTGGGACCCGGACACGGTCCGGCTAGCGCACACGTTGCCCACGACCGGAAACAAGGGGCTCGGGACACCCGGCCCTACGCTGCCCGTGGACGGAAACACTTGTCGAGCTGTCGCTTTCCCCGTGCCGCTCGAGGTGGGACCCGAACCACGATGCGGCTGCCACACAGGTCGCCGTGCAACAGAGCTTAGGGCTTCGGGACGGACGGCCGCCGCCCCGCACGGGAACGAACCTCTGTCCTCCGGGACGGTCAGTCCCTGAGCCGGCGGACGAAAGCCTCCCGTTTCCAGGCACAGCTGGCACCCATGCCACTGGTGGCCGGAAAACATGTCGTGGCAACGCCTTACCCGAGCCGCTCGAGGTGGGACCCAGACACGGTCCGGCTAGCACACACGTAGCCCAGGACCGGAAACAAGGGGCTCGGGACACCCGGCCCCATGCTGCCCGTGGACGGACACCCGTGTCCTGCGATCGCCATACCAGAGCCACCCGACGTGCGATCCTGACCCCGTTGCGGCTAGCAAACACTTCGTCCGGGACCGGAGTCCTGGGGCTCAGTACGTCCGGCTGCCGCCCCGCACGGGAACGAACCTTCGTTCTCCGGGACGGCCAGTCGCCGAGCCGGCAAACGACAGCCTCCCACTTCCCGGCACGGCTGGCACCCAAGCAGCTTGTGGCCGGTCACCCGTGTCGTGACATCGCATTCGCCGTGCCGCTCGGGGTGGGACCCAGACACGGTCCGGCTAGCACACACGTCGCCCAGGACCGGAAACAAGGGGCTCGGGACACCCGGCCCCACGCTGCCCGTGGACGGAAACACGTGTCCTGCGATCGCTTTCCCCGTGCCGCTCGAGGTAGGACCCGGACCACGGTGCTGCTACCACACAGGTCGCCGTGCAACAGAGCTTAGGGGTTCGGGACGGACGGCCGCCGCCCCGCACGGGAACGAACCTCCGGTCTCCGGGACTGTCAGTCCGTGAGCCGGCGGACGAAAGCCTCCCGCTTCCAGGCACAGCTGGCACCCATGCCACTGGTGGCCGGACAACGGTGTCGTGGCATCGCCTTCCACAAGCCACCAGAAACGGGACCCGGACACGGTTCGGCTAGCACACACGTCGCCCAGGACCGGAAACAAGGGGCTCGGGACACCCGGCCCCACGCTGCCCGTGGACGGACACCCGTGTCCTGCGATCGCCATACCAGAGCCACCCGAGGTGCGATCCTGACCCCGTTGCGGCTAGCAAACACTTCGGCCGGGACCGGAGTCCTGGGGCTCAGTACGTCCGGCTGCCGCCCCGCACGGGAACGAACCTCCGTTCTCCGGGACGGCCAGTCCCCGAGCCGGCAAACGACAGCCTCCCACTTCCCGGCACGGCTGGCACCCAAGCAGCTTGTGGCTGGACACCCGTGTCGTGGCATCGCCGTCCCCGAGCCGTTCGAGGTGGGACCCAGACACGGTCCGGCTAGCACACACGTCGCCCAGGACCGGAAACAAGGGGCTCGGGACACCCGGCCCCACGCTGCCCGTGGACGGAAACACGTGTCCTGCGATCGCTTTCCCCGTGCCGCTCGAGGTAGGACCCGGACCGCGGTGCTGCTACCACACAGGTCGCCGTGCAACAGAGCTTAGGGCTTCGGGACGGACAGCCGCCGCCCCGCACGGGAACGAACCTCCGGTCTCCGGGACGGTCAGTCCCTGAGCCGGCGGACGAAAGCCTCCCGCTTCCAGGCACAGCTGGCACCCATGCCACTGGTGGCCGGACAACGGTGTCGTGGCATCGCCTTCCACAAGCCACCAGAAACGGGACCCGGACACGGTTCGGCTAGCACACACGTAGCCCAGGACCGGAAACAAGGGGCTCGGGACACCCGGCCCCACGCTGCCCGTGGACGGACACCCGTGTCCTGCGATCGCCATACCAGAGCCACCCGAGGTGCGATCCCGACCCCGTTGCGGCTAGCAAACACTTCGGCCGGGACCGGAGTCCTGGGGCTCAGTACGTCCGGCTGCCGCCCCGCACGGGAACGAACCTCCGTTCTCCGGGACGGCCAGTCCCCGAGCCGGCAAACGACAGCCTCCCACTTCCCGGCACGGCTGGCACCCAAGCAGCTTCTGGCCGGTCACCCGTGTCGTGACATCGCATTCGCCGTGCCGCTCGAGGTGGGACCCGGACACGGTCCGGCTAGCGCACACGTTGCCCACGACCGGAAACAAGGGGCTCGGGACACCCGGCCCTACGCTGCCCGTGGACGGAAACACTTGTCGAGCGGTCGCTTTCCCCGTGCCGCTCGAGGTGGGACCCGAACCACGATGCGGCTGCCACACAGGTCGCCGTGCAACAGAGCTTAGGGCTTCGGGACGGACGGCCGCCGCCCCGCACGGGAACGAACCTCTGTCCTCCGGGACGGTCAGTCCCTGAGCCGGCGGACGAAAGCCTCCCGTTTCCAGGCACAGCTGGCACCCATGCCACTGGTGGCCGGAAAACATGTCGTGGCAACGCCTTACCCGAGCCGCCCGAGGTGGGACCCAGACACGGTCCGGCTAGCACACACGTCGCCCAGGACCGGAAACAAGGGGCTCGGGACACCCGGCCCCACGCTGCCCGTGGACGGACACCCGTGTCCTGCGATCGCCATACCAGAGCCACCCGAGGTGCGATCCTGACCCCGTTGCGGCTAGCAAACACTTCGTCCGGGACCGGAGTCCTGGGGCTCAGTACGTCCGGCTGCCGCCCCGCACGGGAACGAACCTCCGTTCTCCGGGACGGCCAGTCCCCGAGCCGGCAAACGACAGCCTCCCACTTCCCGGCACGGCTGGCACCCAAGCAGCTTGTGGCTGGACACCCGTGTCGTGGCATCGCCGTCCCCGAGCCGTTCGAGGTGGGACCCAGACACGGTCCGGCTAGCACACACGTCGCCCAGGACCGGAAACAAGGGGCTCGGGACACCCGGCCCCACGCTGCCCGTGGACGGAAACACGTGTCCTGCGATCGCTTTCCCCGTGCCGCTCGAGGTAGGACCCGGACCGCGGTGCTGCTACCACACAGGTCGCCGTGCAACAGAGCTTAGGGCTTCGGGACGGACGGCCGCCGCCCCGCACGGGAACGAACCTCCGGTCTCCGGGACGGTCAGTCCCTGAGCCGGCGGACGAAAGCCTCCCGCTTCCAGGCACAGCTGGCACCCATGCCACTGGTGGCCGGACAACGGTGTCGTGGCATCGCCTTCCACAAGCCACCAGAAACGGGACCCGGACACGGTTCGGCTAGCACACACGTAGCCCAGGACCGGAAACAAGGGGCTCGGGACACCCGGCCCCACGCTGCCCGTGGACGGACACCCGTGTCCTGCGATCGCCATACCAGAGCCACCCGAGGTGCGATCCTGACCCCGTTGCGGCTAGCAAACACTTCGTCCGGGACCGGAGTCCTGGGGCTCAGTACGTCCGGCTGCCGCCCCGCACGGGAACGAACCTTCGTTCTCCGGGACGGCCAGTCGCCGAGCCGGCAAACGACAGCCTCCCACTTCCCGGCACGGCTGGCACCCAAGCAGCTTGTGGCCGGTCACCCGTGTCGTGACATCGCATTCGCCGTGCCGCTCGAGGTGGGACCCAGACACGGTCCGGCTAGCACACACGTCGCCCAGGACCGGAAACAAGGGGCTCGGGACACCCGGCCCCACGCTGCCCGTGGACGGAAACACGTGTCCTGCGATCGCTTTCCCCGTGCCGCTCGAGGTAGGACCCGGACCACGATGCGGCTGCCACACAGGTCGCCGTGCAACAGAGCTTAGGGGTTCTGGACGGACGGCCGCCGCCCCGCACGGGAACGAACCTCCGGTCTCCGGGACGGTCAGTCCCTGAGCCGGCGGACGAAAGCCTCCCGCTTCCAGGCACAGCTGGCACCCATGCCACTGGTGGCCGGACAACGGTGTCGTGGCATCGCCTTCCACAAGCCACCAGAAACGGGACCCGGACACGGTTCGGCTAGCACACACGTCGCCCAGGACCGGAAACAAGGGGCTCGGGACACCCGGCCCCACGCTGCCCGTGGACGGACACCCGTGTCCTGCGATCGCCATACCAGAGCCACCCGAGGTGCGATCCTGACCCCGTTGCGGCTAGCAAACACTTCGGCCGGGACCGGAGTCCTGGGGCTCAGTACGTCCGGCTGCCGCCCCGCACGGGAACGAACCTCCGTTCTCCGGGACGGCCAGTCCCCGAGCCGGCAAACGACAGCCTCCCACTTCCCGGCACGGCTGGCACCCAAGCAGCTTCTGGCCGGTCACCCGTGTCGTGACATCGCATTCGCCGTGCCGCTCGAGGTGGGACCCGGACACGGTCCGGCTAGCGCACACGTTGCCCACGACCGGAAACAAGGGGCTCGGGACACCCGGCCCTACGCTGCCCGTGGACGGAAACACTTGTCGAGCGGTCGCTTACCCCGTGCCGCTCGAGGTGGGACCCGAACCACGATGCGGCTGCCACACAGGTCGCCGTGCAACAGAGCTTAGGGGTTCTGGACGGACGGCCGCCGCCCCGCACGGGAACGAACCTCTGTCCTCCGGGACGGTCAGTCCCTGAGCCGGCGGACGAAAGCCTCCCGCTTCCAGGCACAGCTGGCACCCATGCCACTGGTGGCCGGACAACGGTGTCGTGGCATCGCCTTCCACAAGCCACCAGAAACGGGACCCGGACACGGTTCGGCTAGCACACACGTCGCCCAGGACCGGAAACAAGGGGCTCGGGACACCCGGCCCCACGCTGCCCGTGGACGGACACCCGTGTCCTGCGATCGCCATACCAGAGCCACCCGAGGTGCGATCCTGACCCCGTTGCGGCTAGCAAACACTTCGGCCGGGACCGGAGTCCTGGGGCTCAGTACGTCCGGCTGCCGCCCCACACGGGAACGAACCTCCGTTCTCCGGGACGGCCAGTCCCCGAGCCGGCAAACGACAGCCTCCCACTTCCCGGCACGGCTGGCACCCAAGCAGCTTGTGGCTGGACACCCGTGTCGTGGCATCGCCGTCCCCGAGCCGTTCGAGGTGGGACCCAGACACGGTCCGGCTAGCACACACGTCGCCCAGGACCGGAAACAAGGGGCTCGGGACACCCGGCCCCACGCTGCCCGTGGACGGAAACACGTGTCCTGCGATCGCTTTCCCCGTGCCGCTCGAGGTAGGACCCGGACCGCGGTGCTGCTACCACACAGGTCGCCGTGCAACAGAGCTTAGGGCTTCGGGACGGACAGCCGCCGCCCCGCACGGGAACGAACCTCTGTCCTCCGGGACGGTCAGTCCCTGAGCCGGCGGACGAAAGCCTCCCGCTTCCAGGCACAGCTGGCACCCATGCCACTGGTGGCCGGACAACGGTGTCGTGGCATCGCCTTCCACTAGCCACCAGAAACGGGACCCGGACACGGTTCGGCTAGCACACACGTAGCCCAGGACCAGAAACAAGGGGCTAGGGACAGCCGGCCCCAAGCTGCCCGTGGACGGACACCCGTGTCCTGCGATCGCCATACCAGAGCCACCCGAGGTGCGATCCTGACCCCGTTGCGGCTAGCAAACACTTCGGCCGGGACCGGAGTCCTGGGGCTCAGTACGTCCGGCTGCCGCCCCACACGGGAACGAACCTCCGTTCTCCGGGACGGCCAGTCCCCGAGCCGGCAAACGACAGCCTCCCACTTCCCGGCACGGCTGGCACCCAAGCAGCTTGTGGCTGGACACCCGTGTCGTGGCATCGCCGTCCCAGAGCCGTTCGAGGTGGGACCCAGACACGGTCCGGCTAGCACACACGTCGCCCAGGACCGGAAACAAGGGGCTCGGGACACCCGGCCCCACGCTGCCCGTGGACGGAAACACGTGTCCTGCGATCGCCATACCAGAGCCACCCGAGGTGCGATCCCAACCCCGTTGCGGCTAGCAAACACTTCGTCCGGGACCGGAGTCCTGGGGCTCAGTACGTCCGGCTGCCGCCCCGCACGGGAACGAACCTCCGTTCTCCGGGACGGCCAGTCCCCGAGCCGGCAAACGACAGCCTCCCACTTCCCGGCACGGCTGGCACCCAAGCAGCTTGTGGCTGGTCACCCGTGTCGTGACATCGCATTCGCCGTGCCGCTCGAGGTGGGATCCGGACACGGTCCGGCTAGCGCACACGTTGCCCACGACCGGAAACAAGGGGCTCGGGACACCCGGCCCTACGCTGCCCGTGGACGGAAACACTTGTCGAGCTGTCGCTTTCCCCGTGCCGCTCGAGGTGGGACCCGAACCACGATGCGGCTGCCACACAGGTCGCCGTGCAACAGAGCTTAGGGCTTCGGGACGGAGGGCCGCCGCCCCGCACGGGAACGAACCTCTGTCCTCCGGGACGGTCAGTCCCTGAGCCGGCGGACGAAAGCCTCCCGTTTCCAGGCACAGCTGGCACCCATGCCACTGGTGGCCGGAAAACATGTCGTGGCAACGCCTTACCCGAGCCGCTCGAGGTGGGACCCAGACACGGTCCGGCTAGCACACACGTAGCCCAGGACCGGAAACAAGGGGCTCGGGACACCCGGCCCCACGCTGCCCGTGGACGGACACCCGTGTCCTGCGATCGCCATACCAGAGCCACCCGACGTGCGATCCTGACCCCGTTGCGGCTAGCAAACACTTCGTCCGGGACCGGAGTCCTGGGGCTCAGTACGTCCGGCTGCCGCCCCGCACGGGAACGAACCTTCGTTCTCCGGGACGGCCAGTCGCCGAGCCGGCAAACGACAGCCTCCCACTTCCCGGCACGGCTGGCACCCAAGCAGCTTGTGGCCGGTCACCCGTGTCGTGACATCGCATTCGCCGTGCCGCTCGGGGTGGGACCCAGACACGGTCCGGCTAGCACACACGTCGCCCAGGACCGGAAACAAGGGGCTCGGGACACCCGGCCCCACGCTGCCCGTGGACGGAAACACGTGTCCTGCGATCGCTTTCCCCCGTGCCGCTCGAGGTAGGACCCGGACCGTGGTGCTGCTACCACACAGGTCGCCGTGCAACAGAGCTTAGGGGTTCTGGACGGACGGCCGCCGCCCCGCACGGGAACGAACCTCCGGTCTCCGGGACGGTCAGTCCCTGAGCCGGCGGACGAAAGCCTCCCGCTTCCAGGCACAGCTGGCACCCATGCCACTGGTGGCCGGAAAACATGTCGTGGCAACGCCTTCCACAAGCCACCAGAAACGGGACCCGGACACGGTTCGGCTAGCACACACGTAGCCCAGGACCGGAAACAAGGGGCTAGGGACACCCGGCCCCACGCTGCCCGTGGACGGACACCCGTGTCCTGCGATCGCCATACCAGAGCCACCCGAGGTGCGATCCTGACCCCGTTGCGGCTAGCAAACACTTCGGCCGGGACCGGAGTCCTGGGGCTCAGTACGTCCGGCTGCCGCCCCGCACGGGAACGAACCTCCGTTCTCCGGGACGGCCAGTCCCCGAGCCGGCAAACGACAGCCTCCCACTTCCCGGCACGGCTGGCACCCAAGCAGCTTCTGGCCGGTCACCCGTGTCGTGACATCGCATTCGCCGTGCCGCTCGAGGTGGGACCCGGACACGGTCCGGCTAGCGCACACGTTGCCCACGACCGGAAACAAGGGGCTCGGGACACCCGGCCCTACGCTGCCCGTGGACGGAAACACTTGTCGAGCGGTCGCTTACCCCGTGCCGCTCGAGGTGGGACCCGAACCACGATGCGGCTGCCACACAGGTCGCCGTGCAACAGAGCTTAGGGGTTCTGGACGGACGGCCGCCGCCCCGCACGGGAACGAACCTCTGTCCTCCGGGACGGTCAGTCCCTGAGCCGGCGGACGAAAGCCTCCCGCTTCCAGGCACAGCTGGCACCCATGCCACTGGTGGCCGGACAACGGTGTCGTGGCATCGCCTTCCACAAGCCACCAGAAACGGGACCCGGACACGGTTCGGCTAGCACACACGTCGCCCAGGACCGGAAACAAGGGGCTCGGGACACCCGGCCCCACGCTGCCCGTGGACGGACACCCGTGTCCTGCGATCGCCATACCAGAGCCACCCGAGGTGCGATCCTGACCCCGTTGCGGCTAGCAAACACTTCGGCCGGGACCGGAGTCCTGGGGCTCAGTACGTCCGGCTGCCGCCCCGCACGGGAACGAACCTTCGTTCTCCGGGACGGCCAGTCCCCGAGCCGGCAAACGACAGCCTCCCACTTCCCGGCACGGCTGGCACCCAAGCAGCTTCTGGCCGGTCACCCGTGTCGTGACATCGCATTCGCCGTGCCGCTCGAGGTGGGACCCAGACACGGTCCGGCTAGCACACACGTCGCCCAGGACCGGAAACAAGGGGCTCGGGACACCCGGCCCCACGCTGCCCGTGGACGGAAACACGTGTCCTGCGATCGCTTTCCCCGTGCCGCTCGAGGTAGGACCCGGACCGCGGTGCTGCTACCACACAGGTCGCCGTGCAACAGAGCTTAAGGGTTCGGGACGGACGGCCGCCGCCCCGCACAGGAACGAACCTCCGTTCTCCGGGACGGTCAGTCCCCGAGCCGGCGGACGAAAGCCTCCCGCTTCCAGGCACAGCTGGCACCCATGCCACTGGTGGCCGGACAACGGTGTCGTGGCATCGCCTTCCACTAGCCACCAGAAACGGGACCCGGACACGGTTCGGCTAGCACACACGTAGCCCAGGACCAGAAACAAGGGGCTAGGGACAGCCGGCCCCAAGCTGCCCGTGGACGGACACCCGTGTCCTGCGATCGCCATACCAGAGCCACCCGACGTGCGATCCTGACCCCGTTGCGGCTAGCAAACACTTCGGCCGGGACCGGAGTCCTGGGGCTCAGTACGTCCGGCTGCCGCCCCACACGGGAACGAACCTCCGTTCTCCGGGACGGCCAGTCCCCGAGCCGGCAAACGACAGCCTCCCACTTCCCGGCACGGCTGGCACCCAAGCAGCTTGTGGCTGGACACCCGTGTCGTGGCATCGCCGTCCCCGAGCCGTTCGAGGTGGGACCCAGACACGGTCCGGCTAGCACACACGTCGCCCAGGACCGGAAACAAGGGGCTCGGGACACCCGGCCCCACGCTGCCCGTGGACGGAAACACGTGTCCTGCGATCGCTTTCCCTGTGCCGCTCGAGGTAGGACCCGGACCGCGGTGCTGCTACCACACAGGTCGCCGTGCAACAGAGCTTAGGGCTTCGGGACGGACGGCCGCCGCCCCGCACGGGAACGAACCTCCGGTCTCCGGGACGGTCAGTCCCTGAGCCGGCGGACGAAAGCCTCCCGCTTCCAGGCACAGCTGGCACCCATGCCACTGGTGGCCGGACAACGGTGTCGTGGCATCGCCTTCCACAAGCCACCAGAAACGGGACCCGGACACGGTTCGGCTAGCACACACGTAGCCCAGGACCGGAAACAAGGGGCTCGGGACACCCGGCCCCACGCTGCCCGTGGACGGACACCCGTGTCCTGCGATCGCCATACCAGAGCCACCCGACGTGCGATCCTGACCCCGTTGCGGCTAGCAAACACTTCGGCCGGGACCGGAGTCCTGGGGCTCAGTACGTCCGGCTGCCGCCCCGCACGGGAACGAACCTCCGTTCTCCGGGACGGCCAGTCCCCGAGCCGGCAAACGACAGCCTCCCACTTCCCGGCACGGCTGGCACCCAAGCAGCTTCTGGCCGGTCACCCGTGTCGTGACATCGCATTCGCCGTGCCGCTCGAGGTGGGACCCGGACACGGTCCGGCTAGCGCACACGTTGCCCACGACCGGAAACAAGGAGCTCGGGACACCCGGCCCTACGCTGCCCGTGGACGGAAACACTTGTCAAGCGGTCGCTTTCCCCGTGCCGCTCGAGGTGGGACCCGAACCACGATGCGGCTGCCACACAGGTCGCCGTGCAACAGAGCTTAGGGCTTCGGGACGGACAGCCGCCGCCCCGCACGGGAACGAACCTCTGTCCTCCGGGACGGTCAGTCCCTGAGCCGGCGGACGAAAGCCTCCCGCTTCCAGGCACAGCTGGCACCCATGCCACTGGTGGCCGGAAAACATGTCGTGGCAACGCCTTACCCGAGCCGCTCGAGGTGGGACCCAGACACGGTCCGGCTAGCACACACGTCGCCCAGGACCGGAAACAAGGGGCTAGGGACACCCGGCCCCACGCTGCCCGTGGACGGACACCCGTGTCCTGCGATCGCCATACCAGAGCCACCCGAGGTGCGATCCTGACCCCGTTGCGGCTAGCAAACACTTCGTCCGGGACCGGAGTCCTGGGGCTCAGTACGTCCGGCTGCCGCCCCGCACGGGAACGAACCTCCGTTCTCCGGGACGGCCAGTCCCCGAGCCGGCAAACGACAGCCTCCCACTTCCCGGCACGGCTGGCACCCAAGCAGCTTCTGGCCGGTCACCCGTGTCGTGACATCGCATTCGCCGTGCCGCTCGAGGTGGGACCCAGACACGGTCCGGCTAGCACACACGTCGCCCAGGACCGGAAACAAGGGGCTCGGGACACCCGGCCCCACGCTGCCCGTGGACGGAAACACGTGTCCTGCGATCGCTTTCCCCGTGCCGCTCGAGGTAGGACCCGGACCGCGGTGCTGCTACCACACAGGTCGCCGTGCAACAGAGCTTAAGGGTTCGGGACGGACGGCCGCCGCCCCGCACAGGAACGAACCTCCGGTCTCCGGGACGTTCAGTCCCCGAGCCGGCGGACGAAAGCCTCCCGCTTCCAGGCACAGCTGGCACCCATGCCACTGGTGGCCGGACAACGGTGTCGTGGCATCGCCTTCCACTAGCCACCAGAAACGGGACCCGGACACGGTTCGGCTAGCACACACGTAGCCCAGGACCAGAAACAAGGGGCTAGGGACAGCCGGCCCCAAGCTGCCCGTGGACGGACACCCGTGTCCTGCGATCGCCATACCAGAGCCACCCGAGGTGCGATCCTGACCCCGTTGCGGCTAGCAAACACTTCGGCCGGGACCGGAGTCCTGGGGCTCAGTACGTCCGGCTGCCGCCCCACACGGGAACGAACCTCCGTTCTCCGGGACGGCCAGTCCCCGAGCCGGCAAACGACAGCCTCCCACTTCCCGGCACGGCTGGCACCCAAGCAGCTTGTGGCTGGACACCCGTGTCGTGGCATCGCCGTCCCCGAGCCGTTCGAGGTGGGACCCAGACACGGTCCGGCTAGCACACACGTCGCCCAGGACCGGAAACAAGGGGATCGGGACACCCGGCCCCACGCTGCCCGTGGACGGAAACACGTGTCCTGCGATCGCTTTCCCCGTGCCGCTCGAGGTAGGACCCGGACCGCGGTGCTGCTACCACACAGGTCGCCGTGCAACAGAGCTTAGGGGTTCTGGACGGACGGCCGCCGCCCCGCACGGGAACGAACCTCCGGTCTCCGGGACGGTCAGTCCCTGAGCCGGCGGACGAAAGCCTCCCGCTTCCAGGCACAGCTGGCACCCATGCCACTGGTGGCCGGACAACGGTGTCGTGGCATCGCCTTCCACAAGCCACCAGAAACGGGACCCGGACACGGTTCGGCTAGCACACACGTAGCCCAGGACCGGAAACAAGGGGCTCGGGACACCCGGCCCCACGCTGCCCGTGGACGGACACCCGTGTCCTGCGATCGCCATACCAGAGCCACCCGACGTGCGATCCTGACCCCGTTGCGGCTAGCAAACACTTCGGCCGGGACCGGAGTCCTGGGGCTCAGTACGTCCGGCTGCCGCCCCGCACGGGAACGAACCTCCGTTCTCCGGGACGGCCAGTCCCCGAGCCGGCAAACGACAGCCTCCCACTTCCCGGCACGGCTGGCACCCAAGCAGCTTCTGGCCGGTCACCCGTGTCGTGACATCGCATTCGCCGTGCCGCTCGAGGTGGGACCCGGACACGGTCCGGCTAGCGCACACGTTGCCCACGACCGGAAACAAGGAGCTCGGGACACCCGGCCCTACGCTGCCCGTGGACGGAAACACTTGTCGAGCTGTCACTTTCCCCGTGCCGCTCGAGGTGGGACCCGAACCACGATGCGGCTGCCACACAGGTCGCCGTGCAACAGAGCTTAGGGCTTCAGGACGGACAGCCGCCGCCCCGCACGGGAACGAACCTCTGTCCTCCGGGACGGTCAGTCCCTGAGCCGGCGGACGAAAGCCTCCCGCTTCCAGGCACAGCTGGCACCCATGCCACTGGTGGCCGGAAAACATGTCGTGGCAACGCCTTACCCGAGCCGCTCGAGGTGGGACCCAGACACGGTCCGGCTAGCACACACGTCGCCCAGGACCGGAAACAAGGGGCTAGGGACACCCGGCCCCACGCTGCCCGTGGACGGACACCCGTGTCCTGCGATCGCCATACCAGAGCCACCCGAGGTGCGATCCTGACCCCGTTGCGGCTAGCAAACACTTCGGCCGGGACCGGAGTCCTGGGGCTCAGTACGTCCGGCTGCCGCCCCGCACGGGAACGAACCTTCGTTCTCCGGGACGGCCAGTCCCCGAGCCGGCAAACGACAGCCTCCCACTTCCCGGCACGGCTGGCACCCAAGCAGCTTCTGGCCGGTCACCCGTGTCATGACATCGCATTCGCCGTGCCGCTCGAGGTGGGACCCAGACACGGTCCGGCTAGCACACACGTCGCCCAGGACCGGAAACAAGGGGCTCGGGACACCCGGACCCACGCTGCCCGTGGACGGAAACACGTGTCCTGCGATCGCTTTCCCCGTGCCGCTCGAGGTAGGACCCGGACCGCGGTGCTGCTACCACACAGGTCGCCGTGCAACAGAGCTTAAGGGTTCGGGACGGACGGCCGCCGCCCCGCACAGGAACGAACCTCTGTCCTCCGGGACGTTCAGTCCCCGAGCCGGCGGACGAAAGCCTCCCGCTTCCAGGCACAGCTGGCACCCATGCCACTGGTGGCCGGACAACGGTGTCGTGGCATCGCCTTCCAAAAGCCACCAGAAACGGGACCCGGACACGGTTCGGCTAGCACACACGTAGCCCAGGACCAGAAACAAGGGGCTAGGGACAGCCGGCCCACGCTGCCCGTGGACGGACACCCGTGTCCTGCGATCGCCATACCAGAGCCACCCGAGGTGCGATCCTGACCCCGTTGCGGCTAGCAAACACTTCGGCCGGGACCGGAGTCCTGGGGCTCAGTACGTCCGGCTGCCGCCCCGCACGGGAACGAACCTCCGTTCTCCGGGACGGCCAGTCCCCGAGCCGGCAAACGACAGCCTCCCACTTCCCGGCACGGCTGGCACCCA
Source organism: Somateria mollissima (assembly GCA_951411735.1). Classification (NCBI taxonomy): domain Eukaryota; kingdom Metazoa; phylum Chordata; class Aves; order Anseriformes; family Anatidae; genus Somateria; species Somateria mollissima. Next base: position 202,706 of record CATOCB010000342.1, read on the forward strand.
AGCAGCTTCTGGCCGGTCACCCGTGTCGTGACATCGCATTCGCCGTGCCGCTCGAGGTGGGACCCGGACACGGTCCGGCTAGCGCACACGTTGCCCAGGACCGGAAACAAGGAGCTCGGGACACCCGGCCCTACGCTGCCCGTGGACGGAAACACTTGTCGAGCGGTCGCTTTCCCCGTGCCGCTCGAGGTGGGACCCGAACCACGATGCGGCTGCCACACAGGTCGCCGTGCAACAGAGCTTAGGGCTTCGGGACGGACAGCCGCCGCCCCGCACGGGAACGAACCTCTGTCCTCCGGGACGGTCAGTCCCTGAGCCGGCGGACGAAAGCCTCCCGCTTCCAGGCACAGCTGGCACCCATGCCACTGGTGGCCGGAAAACATGTCGTGGCAACGCCTTACCCGAGCCGCTCGAGGTGGGACCCAGACACGGTCCGGCTAGCACACACGTCGCCCAGGACCGGAAACAAGGGGCTCGGGACACCCGGCCCCACGCTGCCCGTGGACGGACACCCGTGTCCTGCGATCGCCATACCAGAGCCACCCGAGGTGTGATCCTGACCCCGTTGCGGCTAGCAAACACTTCGGCCGGGACCGGAGTCCTGGGGCTCAGTACGTCCGGCTGCCGCCCCGCACGGGAACGAACCTCCGTTCTCCGGGACGGCCAGTCCCCGAGCCGGCAAACGACAGCCTCCCACTTCCCGGCACGGCTGGCACCCAAGCAGCTTGTGGCTGGACACCCGTGTCGTGGCATCGCCGTCCCCGAGCCGTTCGAGGTGGGACCCGTACCGCGATGTGGCTGCCACACAGGTCGCCGTGCAACAGAGCTTAGGGCTTCGGTACGGACGGTCGCCACCCCACACGGGAACGAACCTCCGTTCTCCGGGACGGTCAGCCCGCGAGCCGGCGGACGACAGCCTCGCTCTTCCGGCACAGTTGGCACCCATTCCACTCGTGACCGGACAACCGTGTCGTGGCATCGCCTTACCCGAGCCGCTTGAAACGGGACCCGGACACGGTCTGGGTCGCACACGTCGCCCAGGACCGGAAACAAGGGGCTCGGGACACCCGGCCCTACGCTGCCCGTGGACGGAAACACTTGTCGAGCAGTCGCTTTCCCCGTGCCGCTCGAGGTGGGACCCGAACCACGATGCGGCTGCCACACAGGTCGCCGTGCAACAGAGCTTAGGGCTTCGGGACGGACAGCCGCCGCCCCGCACGGGAACGAACCTCTGTCCTCCGGGACGGTCAGTCCCTGAGCCGGCGGACGAAAGCCTCCCGCTTCCAGGCACAGCTGGCACCCATGCCACTGGTGGCCGGAAAACATGTCGTGGCAACGCCTTACCCGAGCCGCTCGAGGTGGGACCCAGACACAGTCCGGCTAGCACACACGTCGCCCAGGACCGGAAACAAGGGGCTCGGGACACCCGGACCCACGCTGCCCGTGGACGGAAACACGTGTCCTGCGATCGCTTTCCCCGTGCCGCTCGAGGTAGGACCCGGACCGCGGTGCTGCTACCACACAGGTCGCCGTGCAACAGAGCTTAAGGGTTCGGGACGGACGGCCGCCGCCCCGCACGGGAACGAACCTCTGTCCTCCGGGACGGTCAGTCTCTGAGCCGGCGGACGAAAGCCTCCCGCTTCCAGGCACAGCTGGCACCCATGCCACTGGTGGCCGGACATTACGGTGTCGTGGCATCGCCTTCCACAAGCCACCAGAAACGGGACCCGGACACGGTTCGGCTAGCACACACGTAGCCCAGGACCGGAAACAAGGGGCTCGGGACACCCGGCCCCACGCTGCCCGTGGACGGACACCCGTGTCCTGCGATCGCCATACCAGAGCCACCCGAGGTGCGATCCTGACCCCGTTGCGGCTAGCAAACACTTCGGCCGGGACCGGAGTCCTGGGGCTCAGTACGTCCGGCTGCCGCCCCGCACGGGAACGAACCTCCGTTCTCCGGGACGGCCAGTCCCCGAGCCGGCAAACGACAGCCTCCCACTTCCCGGCACGGCTGGCACCCAAGCAGCTTCTGGCCGGTCACCCGTGTCGTGACATCGCATTCGCCGTGCCGCTCGAGGTGGGACCCAGACACGGTCCGGCTAGCACACACGTCGCCCAGGACCGGAAACAAGGGGCTCGGGACACCCGGACCCACGCTGCCCGTGGACGGAAACACGTGTCCTGCGATCGCTTTCCCCGTGCCGCTCGAGGTAGGACCCGGACCGCGGTGCTGCTACCACACAGGTCGCCGTGCAACAGAGCTTAAGGGTTCGGAACGGACGGCCGCCGCCCCGCACAGGAACGAACCTCTGTCCTCCGGGACGTTCAGTCCCCGAGCCGGCGGACGAAAGCCTCCCGCTTCCAGGCACAGCTGGCACCCATGCCACTGGTGGCCGGACAACGGTGTCGTGGCATCGCCTTCCAAAAGCCACCAGAAACGGGACCCGGACACGGTTCGGCTAGCACACACGTAGCCCAGGACCAGAAACAAGGGGCTAGGGACAGCCGGCCCACGCTGCCCGTGGACGGACACCCGTGTCCTGCGATCGCCATACCAGAGCCACCCGAGGTGCGATCCTGACCCCGTTGCGGCTAGCAAACACTTCGGCCGGGACCGGAGTCCTGGGGCTCAGTACGTCCGGCTGCCGCCCCGCACGGGAACGAACCTCCGTTCTCCGGGACGGCCAGTCCCCGAGCCGGCAAACGACAGCCTCCCACTTCCCGGCACGGCTGGCACCCAAGCAGCTTGTGGCTGGACACCCGTGTCGTGGCATCGCCGTCCCCGAGCCGTTCGAGGTGGGACCCGTACCGCGATGTGGCTGCCACACAGGTCGCCGTGCAACAGAGCTTAGGGCTTCGGTACGGACGGCCGCCACCCCACACGGGAACGAACCTCCGTTCTCCGGGACGGCCAGTCCCCGAGCCGGCAAACGACAGCCTCCCACTTCCCGGCACGGCTGGCACCCAAGCAGCTTGTGGCTGGACAACCGTGTCGTGGCATCGCCTTACCCGAGCCGCTTGAAACGGGACCCGGACACGGTCTGGGTCGCACACGTCGCCCAGGACCGGAAACAAGGGGCTCGGGACACCCGGCCCCACGCTGCCCGTGGACGGAAACACGTGTCCTGCGATCGCTTTCCCCGTGCCGCTCGAGGTAGGACCCGGACCGCGGTGCTGCTACCACACAGGTCGCCGTGCAACAGAGCTTAAGGGTTCGGGACGGACGGCCGCCGCCCCGCACGGGAACGAACCTCCGGTCTCCGGGACGGTCAGTCCCTGAGCCGGCGGACGAAAGCCTCCCGCTTCCAGGCACAGCTGGCACCCATGCCACTGGTGGCCGGACAACGGTGTCGTGGCATCGCCTTCCACAAGCCACCAGAAACGGGACCCGGACACGGTTCGGCTAGCACACACGTAGCCCAGGACCGGAAACAAGGGGCTAGGGACAGCCGGCCCCACGCTGCCCGTGGACGGACACTTGTGTCCTGCGATCGCTTTCCCCGTGCCGCTCGAGGTGGGACCCGGACCGCGGTGCTGCTACCACACAGGTCGCCGTGCAACAGAGCTTAGGGGTTCTGGACGGACGGCTGCCGCCCCGCACGGGAAAGAACCTCCGGTCTCCGGGAAGGTCAGTCCCTGAGCCGGCGGATGAAAGCCTCCCGCTTCCAGGCACAGTTGGCACCCATGCCACTGGTGGCCGGACAACGGTGTCGTGGCATCGCCTTCCACAAGCCACCAGAAACGGGATCCGGACACGGTTCGGCTAGCACACACGTCGCCCAGGACCGGAAACAAGGGGCTCGGGACACCCGGACCCACGCTGCCCGTGGACGGAAACACGTGTCCTGCGATCGCTTTCCCCGTGCCGCTCGAGGTAGGACACGTACCGCGGTGCTGCTACCACACAGGTCGCCGTGCAACAGAGCTTAAGGGTTCGGGACGGACGGCCGCCGCCCCGCACGGGAACGAACCTCTGTCCTCCGGGACGTTCAGTCCCCGAGCCGGCGGACGAAAGCCTCCCGCTTCCAGGCACAGCTGGCACCCATGCCACTGGTGGCCGGACAACGGTGTCGTGGCATCGCCTTCCAAAAGCCACCAGAAACGGGACCCGGACACGGTTCGGCTAGCACACACGTAGCCCAGGACCAGAAACAAGGGGCTAGGGACAGCCGGCCCCACGCTGCCCGTGGACGGACACCCGTGTCCTGCGATCGCCATACCAGAGCCTCCCGACGTGCGATCCTGACCCCGTTGCGGCTAGCAAACACTTCGTCCGGGACCGGAGTCCTGGGGCTCAGTACGTCCGGCTGCCGCCCCGCACGGGAACGAACCTCCGTTCTCCGGGACGGCCAGTCCCCGAGCCGGCAAACGACAGCCTCCCACTTCCCGGCACGGCTGGCACCCAAGCAGCTTGTGGCTGGACACCCGTGTCGTGGCATCGCCGTCCCCGAGCCGTTCGAGGTGGGACCCGTACCGCGATGTGGCTGCCACACAGGTCGCCGTGCAACAGAGCTTAGGGCTTCGGTACGGACGGCCGCCACCCCACACGGGAACGAACCTCCGTTCTCCGGGACGGTCAGCCCGCGAGCCGGCGGACGACAGCCTCGCTCTTCCGGCACAGTTGGCACCCATTCCACTCGTGACCGGACAACCGTGTCGTGGCATCGCCTTACCCGAGCCGCTTGAAACGGGACCCGGACACGGTCTGGGTCGCACACGTCGCCCAGGACCGGAAACAAGGGGCTCGGGACACCCGGCCCCACGCTGCCCGTGGACGGAAACACGTGTCCTGCGATCGCTTTCCCCGTGCCGCTCGAGGTAGGACCCGGACCACGGTGCTGCTACCACACAGGTCGCCGTGCAACAGAGCTTAAGGGTTCTGGACGGACGGCCGCCGCCCCGCACGGGAACGAACCTCCGGTCCTCCGGGACGGTCAGTCTCTGAGCCGGCGGACGAAAGCCTCCCGCTTCCAGGCACAGCTGGCACCCATGCCACTGGTGGCCGGACAACGGTGTCGTGGCATCGCCTTCCACAAGCCACCAGAAACGGGACCCGGACACGGTTCGGCTAGCACACACGTAGCCCAGGACCGGAAACAAGGGGCTAGGGACAGCCGGCCCCACGCTGCCCGTGGACGGACACTTGTGTCCTGCGATCGCTTTCGCCAGGCCGCTCGAGGTGGGACCCGGACCGCGGTGCTGCTACCACACAGGTCGCCGTGCAACAGAGCTTAGGGGTTCTGGACGGACGGCTGCCGCCCCGCACGGGAACGAACCTCCGGTCTCCGGGACGGTCAGTCCCTGAGCCGGCGGATGAAAGCCTCCCGCTTCCAGGCACAGTTGGCACCCATGCCACTGGTGGCCGGACAACGGTGTCGTGGCATCGCCTTCCACAAGCCACCAGAAACGGGACCCGGACACGGTTCGGCTAGCACACACGTCGCCCAGGACCGGAAACAAGGGGCTCGGGACACCCGGACCCACGCTGCCCGTGGACGGAAACACGTGTCCTGCGATCGCTTTCCCCGTGCTGCTCGAGGTAGGACACGTACCGCGGTGCTGCTACCACACAGGTCGCCGTGCAACAGAGCTTAAGGGTTCGGGACGGACGGCCGCCGCCCCGCACGGGAACGAACCTCTGTCCTCCGGGACGTTCAGTCCCCGAGCCGGCGGACGAAAGCCTCCCGCTTCCAGGCACAGCTGGCACCCATGCCACTGGTGGCCGGACAACGGTGTCGTGGCATCGCCTTCCAAAAGCCACCAGAAACGGGACCCGGACACGGTTCGGCTAGCACACACGTAGCCCAGGACCAGAAACAAGGGGCTCGGGACAGCCGGCCCCACGCTGCCCGTGGACGGACACCCGTGTCCTGCGATCGCCATACCAGAGCCTCCCGACGTGCGATCCTGACCCCGTTGCGGCTAGCAAACACTTCGTCCGGGACCGGAGTCCTGGGGCTCAGTACGTCCGGCTGCCGCCCCGCACGGGAACGAACCTCCGTTCTCCGGGACGGCCAGTCCCCGAGCCGGCAAACGACAGCCTCCCACTTCCCGGCACGGCTGGCACCCAAGCAGCTTGTGGCTGGACACCCGTGTCGTGGCATCGCCGTCCCCGAGCCGTTCGAGGTGGGACCCGTACCGCGATGTGGCTGCCACACAGGTCGCCGTGCAACAGAGCTTAGGGCTTCGGTACGGACGGCCGCCACCCCACACGGGAACGAACCTCCGTTCTCCGGGACGGTCAGCCCGCGAGCCGGCGGACGACAGCCTCGCTCTTCCGGCACAGTTGGCACCCATTCCACTCGTGACCGGACAACCGTGTCGTGGCATCGCCTTACCCGAGCCGCTTGAAACGGGACCCGGACACGGTCTGGGTCGCACACGTCGCCCAGGACCGGAAACAAGGGGCTCGGGACACCCGGCCCCACGCTGCCCGTGGACGGAAACACGTGTCCTGCGATCGCTTTCCCCGTGCCGCTCGAGGTAGGACCCGGACCGCGGTGCTGCTACCACACAGGTCGCCGTGCAACAGAGCTTAGGGGTTCGGGACGGACGGCCGCCGCCCCGCACGGGAACGAACCTCTGTCCTCCGGGACGGTCAGTCTCTGAGCCGGCGGATGAAAGCCTCCCGCTTCCAGGCACAGCTGGCACCCATGCCACTGGTGGCCGGACAACGGTGTCGTGGCATCGCCTTCCACAAGCCACCAGAAACGGGACCCGGACACGGTTCGGCTAGCACACACGTAGCCCAGGACCGGAAACAAGGGGCTCGGGACACCCGGCCCCACGCTGCCCGTGGACGGACACCCGTGTCCTGCGATCGCCATACCAGAGCCACCCGAGGTGCGATCCTGACCCCGTTGCGGCTAGCAAACACTTCGTCCGGGACCGGAGTCCTGGGGCTCAGTACGTCCGGCTGCCGCCCCGCACGGGAACGAACCTTCGTTCTCCGGGACGGCCAGTCCCCGAGCCGGCAAACGACAGCCTCCCACTTCCCGGCACGGCTGGCACCCAAGCAGCTTCTGGCCGGTCACCCGTGTCGTGACATCGCATTCGCCGTGCCGCTCGAGGTGGGACCCAGACACGGTCCGGCTAGCACACACGTCGCCCAGGACCGGAAACAAGGGGCTCGGGACACCCGGACCCACGCTGCCCGTGGACGGAAACACGTGTCCTGCGATCGCTTTCCCCGTGCCGCTCGAGGTAGGACACGTACCGCGGTGCTGCTACCACACAGGTCGCCGTGCAACAGAGCTTAAGGGTTCGGGACGGACGGCCGCCGCCCCGCACGGGAACGAACCTCTGTCCTCCGGGACGTTCAGTCCCCGAGCCGGCGGACGAAAGCCTCCCGCTTCCAGGCACAGCTGGCACCCATGCCACTGGTGGCCGGACAACGGTGTCGTGGCATCGCCTTCCAAAAGCCACCAGAAACGGGACCCGGACACGGTTCGGCTAGCACACACGTAGCCCAGGACCAGAAACAAGGGGCTAGGGACAGCCGGCCCCACGCTGCCCGTGGACGGACACCCGTGTCCTGCGATCGCCATACCAGAGCCTCCCGACGTGCGATCCTGACCCCGTTGCGGCTAGCAAACACTTCGGCCGGGACCGGAGTCCTGGGGCTCAGTACGTCCGGCTGCCGCCCCGCACGGGAACGAACCTCCGTTCTCCGGGACGGCCAGTCCCCGAGCCGGCAAACGACAGCCTCCCACTTCCCGGCACGGCTGGCACCCAAGCAGCTTGTGGCTGGACACCCGTGTCGTGGCATCGCCGTCCCCGAGCCGTTCGAGGTGGGACCCGTACCGCGATGTGGCTGCCACACAGGTCGCCGTGCAACAGAGCTTAGGGCTTCGGTACGGACGGCCGCCACCCCACACGGGAACGAACCTCCGTTCTCCGGGACGGTCAGCCCGCGAGCCGGCGGACGACAGCCTCGCTCTTCCGGCACAGTTGGCACCCATTCCACTCGTGACCGGACAACCGTGTCGTGGCATCGCCTTACCCGAGCCGCTTGAAACGGGACCCGGACACGGTCTGGGTCGCACACGTCGCCCAGGACCGGAAACAAGGGGCTCGGGACACCCGGCCCCACGCTGCCCGTGGACGGAAACACGTGTCCTGCGATCGCTTTCCCCGTGCCGCTCGAGGTAGGACCCGGACCACGGTGCTGCTACCACACAGGTCGCCGTGCAACAGAGCTTAAGGGTTCTGGACGGACGGCCGCCGCCCCGCACGGGAACGAACCTCCGGTCCTCCGGGACGGTCAGTCTCTGAGCCGGCGGACGAAAGCCTCCCGCTTCCAGGCACAGCTGGCACCCATGCCACTGGTGGCCGGACAACGGTGTCGTGGCATCGCCTTCCACAAGCCACCAGAAACGGGACCCGGACACGGTTCGGCTAGCACACACGTAGCCCAGGACCGGAAACAAGGGGCTAGGGACAGCCGGCCCCACGCTGCCCGTGGACGGACACTTGTGTCCTGCGATCGCTTTCGCCAGGCCGCTCGAGGTGGGACCCGGACCGCGGTGCTGCTACCACACAGGTCGCCGTGCAACAGAGCTTAGGGGTTCTGGACGGACGGCTGCCGCCCCGCACGGGAACGAACCTCCGGTCTCCGGGACGGTCAGTCCCTGAGCCGGCGGATGAAAGCCTCCCGCTTCCAGGCACAGTTGGCACCCATGCCACTGGTGGCCGGACAACGGTGTCGTGGCATCGCCTTCCACAAGCCACCAGAAACGGGACCCGGACACGGTTCGGCTAGCACACACGTCGCCCAGGACCGGAAACAAGGGGCTCGGGACACCCGGACCCACGCTGCCCGTGGACGGAAACACGTGTCCTGCGATCGCTTTCCCCGTGCTGCTCGAGGTAGGACACGTACCGCGGTGCTGCTACCACACAGGTCGCCGTGCAACAGAGCTTAAGGGTTCGGGACGGACGGCCGCCGCCCCGCACGGGAACGAACCTCTGTCCTCCGGGACGTTCAGTCCCCGAGCCGGCGGACGAAAGCCTCCCGCTTCCAGGCACAGCTGGCACCCATGCCACTGGTGGCCGGACAACGGTGTCGTGGCATCGCCTTCCAAAAGCCACCAGAAACGGGACCCGGACACGGTTCGGCTAGCACACACGTAGCCCAGGACCAGAAACAAGGGGCTCGGGACAGCCGGCCCCACGCTGCCCGTGGACGGACACCCGTGTCCTGCGATCGCCATACCAGAGCCTCCCGACGTGCGATCCTGACCCCGTTGCGGCTAGCAAACACTTCGTCCGGGACCGGAGTCCTGGGGCTCAGTACGTCCGGCTGCCGCCCCGCACGGGAACGAACCTCCGTTCTCCGGGACGGCCAGTCCCCGAGCCGGCAAACGACAGCCTCCCACTTCCCGGCACGGCTGGCACCCAAGCAGCTTGTGGCTGGACACCCGTGTCGTGGCATCGCCGTCCCCGAGCCGTTCGAGGTGGGACCCGTACCGCGATGTGGCTGCCACACAGGTCGCCGTGCAACAGAGCTTAGGGCTTCGGTACGGACGGCCGCCACCCCACACGGGAACGAACCTCCGTTCTCCGGGACGGTCAGCCCGCGAGCCGGCGGACGACAGCCTCGCTCTTCCGGCACAGTTGGCACCCATTCCACTCGTGACCGGACAACCGTGTCGTGGCATCGCCTTACCCGAGCCGCTTGAAACGGGACCCGGACACGGTCTGGGTCGCACACGTCGCCCAGGACCGGAAACAAGGGGCTCGGGACACCCGGCCCCACGCTGCCCGTGGACGGAAACACGTGTCCTGCGATCGCTTTCCCCGTGCCGCTCGAGGTAGGACCCGGACCGCGGTGCTGCTACCACACAGGTCGCCGTGCAACAGAGCTTAGGGGTTCGGGACGGACGGCCGCCGCCCCGCACGGGAACGAACCTCTGTCCTCCGGGACGGTCAGTCTCTGAGCCGGCGGATGAAAGCCTCCCGCTTCCAGGCACAGCTGGCACCCATGCCACTGGTGGCCGGACAACGGTGTCGTGGCATCGCCTTCCACAAGCCACCAGAAACGGGACCCGGACACGGTTCGGCTAGCACACACGTAGCCCAGGACCGGAAACAAGGGGCTCGGGACACCCGGCCCCACGCTGCCCGTGGACGGACACCCGTGTCCTGCGATCGCCATACCAGAGCCACCCGAGGTGCGATCCTGACCCCGTTGCGGCTAGCAAACACTTCGTCCGGGACCGGAGTCCTGGGGCTCAGTACGTCCGGCTGCCGCCCCGCACGGGAACGAACCTTCGTTCTCCGGGACGGCCAGTCCCCGAGCCGGCAAACGACAGCCTCCCACTTCCCGGCACGGCTGGCACCCAAGCAGCTTCTGGCCGGTCACCCGTGTCGTGACATCGCATTCGCCGTGCCGCTCGAGGTGGGACCCAGACACGGTCCGGCTAGCACACACGTCGCCCAGGACCGGAAACAAGGGGCTCGGGACACCCGGACCCACGCTGCCCGTGGACGGAAACACGTGTCCTGCGATCGCTTTCCCCGTGCCGCTCGAGGTAGGACACGTACCGCGGTGCTGCTACCACACAGGTCGCCGTGCAACAGAGCTTAAGGGTTCGGGACGGACGGCCGCCGCCCCGCACGGGAACGAACCTCTGTCCTCCGGGACGTTCAGTCCCCGAGCCGGCGGACGAAAGCCTCCCGCTTCCAGGCACAGCTGGCACCCATGCCACTGGTGGCCGGACAACGGTGTCGTGGCATCGCCTTCCAAAAGCCACCAGAAACGGGACCCGGACACGGTTCGGCTAGCACACACGTAGCCCAGGACCAGAAACAAGGGGCTAGGGACAGCCGGCCCCACGCTGCCCGTGGACGGACACCCGTGTCCTGCGATCGCCATACCAGAGCCTCCCGACGTGCGATCCTGACCCCGTTGCGGCTAGCAAACACTTCGGCCGGGACCGGAGTCCTGGGGCTCAGTACGTCCGGCTGCCGCCCCGCACGGGAACGAACCTCCGTTCTCCGGGACGGCCAGTCCCCGAGCCGGCAAACGACAGCCTCCCACTTCCCGGCACGGCTGGCACCCAAGCAGCTTGTGGCTGGACACCCGTGTCGTGGCATCGCCGTCCCCGAGCCGTTCGAGGTGGGACCCGTACCGCGATGTGGCTGCCACACAGGTCGCCGTGCAACAGAGCTTAGGGCTTCGGTACGGACGGCCGCCACCCCACACGGGAACGAACCTCCGTTCTCCGGGACGGTCAGCCCGCGAGCCGGCGGACGACAGCCTCGCTCTTCCGGCACAGTTGGCACCCATTCCACTCGTGACCGGACAACCGTGTCGTGGCATCGCCTTACCCGAGCCGCTTGAAACGGGACCCGGACACGGTCTGGGTCGCACACGTCGCCCAGGACCGGAAACAAGGGGCTCGGGACACCCGGCCCCATGCTGCCCGTGGACGGAAACACGTGTCCTGCGATCGCTTTCCCCGTGCCGCTCGAGGTAGGACCCGGACCACGGTGCTGCTACCACACAGGTCGCCGTGCAACAGAGCTTAAGGGTTCTGGACGGACGGCCGCCGCCCCGCACGGGAACGAACCTCCGGTCCTCCGGGACGGTCAGTCTCTGAGCCGGCGGACGAAAGCCTCCCGCTTCCAGGCACAGCTGGCACCCATGCCACTGGTGGCCGGACAACGGTGTCGTGGCATCGCCTTCCACAAGCCACCAGAAACGGGACCCGGACACGGTTCGGCTAGCACACACGTAGCCCAGGACCGGAAACAAGGGGCTAGGGACAGCCGGCCCCACGCTGCCCGTGGACGGACACTTGTGTCCTGCGATCGCTTTCGCCAGGCCGCTCGAGGTGGGACCCGGACCGCGGTGCTGCTACCACACAGGTCGCCGTGCAACAGAGCTTAGGGGTTCTGGACGGACGGCTGCCGCCCCGCACGGGAACGAACCTCCGGTCTCCGGGACGGTCAGTCCCTGAGCCGGCGGATGAAAGCCTCCCGCTTCCAGGCACAGTTGGCACCCATGCCACTGGTGGCCGGACAACGGTGTCGTGGCATCGCCTTCCACAAGCCACCAGAAACGGGACCCGGACACGGTTCGGCTAGCACACACGTCGCCCAGGACCGGAAACAAGGGGCTCGGGACACCCGGACCCACGCTGCCCGTGGACGGAAACACGTGTCCTGCGATCGCTTTCCCCGTGCTGCTCGAGGTAGGACACGTACCGCGGTGCTGCTACCACACAGGTCGCCGTGCAACAGAGCTTAAGGGTTCGGGACGGACGGCCGCCGCCCCGCACGGGAACGAACCTCTGTCCTCCGGGACGTTCAGTCCCCGAGCCGGCGGACGAAAGCCTCCCGCTTCCAGGCACAGCTGGCACCCATGCCACTGGTGGCCGGACAACGGTGTCGTGGCATCGCCTTCCAAAAGCCACCAGAAACGGGACCCGGACACGGTTCGGCTAGCACACACGTAGCCCAGGACCAGAAACAAGGGGCTCGGGACAGCCGGCCCCACGCTGCCCGTGGACGGACACCCGTGTCCTGCGATCGCCATACCAGAGCCTCCCGACGTGCGATCCTGACCCCGTTGCGGCTAGCAAACACTTCGTCCGGGACCGGAGTCCTGGGGCTCAGTACGTCCGGCTGCCGCCCCGCACGGGAACGAACCTCCGTTCTCCGGGACGGCCAGTCCCCGAGCCGGCAAACGACAGCCTCCCACTTCCCGGCACGGCTGGCACCCAAGCAGCTTGTGGCTGGACACCCGTGTCGTGGCATCGCCGTCCCCGAGCCGTTCGAGGTGGGACCCGTACCGCGATGTGGCTGCCACACAGGTCGCCGTGCAACAGAGCTTAGGGCTTCGGTACGGACGGCCGCCACCCCACACGGGAACGAACCTCCGTTCTCCGGGACGGTCAGCCCGCGAGCCGGCGGACGACAGCCTCGCTCTTCCGGCACAGTTGGCACCCATTCCACTCGTGACCGGACAACCGTGTCGTGGCATCGCCTTACCCGAGCCGCTTGAAACGGGACCCGGACACGGTCTGGGTCGCACACGTCGCCCAGGACCGGAAACAAGGGGCTCGGGACACCCGGCCCCACGCTGCCCGTGGACGGAAACACGTGTCCTGCGATCGCTTTCCCCGTGCCGCTCGAGGTAGGACCCGGACCGCGGTGCTGCTACCACACAGGTCGCCGTGCAACAGAGCTTAGGGGTTCGGGACGGACGGCCGCCGCCCCGCACGGGAACGAACCTCTGTCCTCCGGGACGGTCAGTCTCTGAGCCGGCGGATGAAAGCCTCCCGCTTCCAGGCACAGCTGGCACCCATGCCACTGGTGGCCGGACAACGGTGTCGTGGCATCGCCTTCCACAAGCCACCAGAAACGGGACCCGGACACGGTTCGGCTAGCACACACGTAGCCCAGGACCGGAAACAAGGGGCTCGGGACACCCGGCCCCACGCTGCCCGTGGACGGACACCCGTGTCCTGCGATCGCCATACCAGAGCCACCCGAGGTGCGATCCTGACCCCGTTGCGGCTAGCAAACACTTCGTCCGGGACCGGAGTCCTGGGGCTCAGTACGTCCGGCTGCCGCCCCGCACGGGAACGAACCTTCGTTCTCCGGGACGGCCAGTCCCCGAGCCGGCAAACGACAGCCTCCCACTTCCCGGCACGGCTGGCACCCAAGCAGCTTCTGGCCGGTCACCCGTGTCGTGACATCGCATTCGCCGTGCCGCTCGAGGTGGGACCCAGACACGGTCCGGCTAGCACACACGTCGCCCAGGACCGGAAACAAGGGGCTCGGGACACCCGGACCCACGCTGCCCGTGGACGGAAACACGTGTCCTGCGATCGCTTTCCCCGTGCCGCTCGAGGTAGGACCCGGACCACGGTGCTGCTACCACACAGGTCGCCGTGCAACAGAGCTTAAGGGTTCTGGACGGACGGCCGCCGCCCCGCACGGGAACGAACCTCCGGTCCTCCGGGACGGTCAGTCCCTGAGCCGGCGGACGAAAGCCTCCCGCTTCCAGGCACAGTTGGCACCCATGCCACTGGTGGCCGGACAACGGTGTCGTGGCATCGCCTTCCACTTGCCACCAGAAACGGGACCCGGACACGGTTCGGCTAGCACACACGTAGCCCAGGACCGGAAACAAGGGGCTCGGGACACCCGGACCCACGCTGCCCGTGGACGGAAACACGTATCCTGCGATCGCTTTCCCCGTGCCGCTCGAGGTAGGACCCGGACCGCGGTGCTGCTACCACACAGGTCGCCGTGCAACAGAGCTTAAGGGTTCGGGACGGACGGCCGCCGCCCCGCACGGGAACGAACCTCTGTCCTCCGGGACGGTCAGTCTCTGAGCCGGCGGACGAAAGCCTCCCGCTTCCAGGCACAGCTGGCACCCATGCCACTGGTGGCCGGACAACGGTGTCGTGGCATCGCCTTCCACAAGCCACCAGAAACGGGACCCGGACACGGTTCGGCTAGCACACACGTAGCCCAGGACCGGAAACAAGGGGCTCGGGACACCCGGCCCCACGCTGCCCGTGGACGGACACCCGTGTCCTGCGATCGCCATACCAGAGCCACCCGAGGTGCGATCCTGACCCCGTTGCAACTAGCAAACACTTCGGCCGGGACCGGAGTCCTGGGGCTCAGTACGTCCGGCTGCCGCCCCGCACGGGAACGAACCTCCGTTCTCCGGGACGGCCCGTCCCCGAGCCGGCAAAGGACAGCCTCCCACTTCCCGGCACGGCTGGCACCCAAGCAGCTTCTGGCCGGTCACCCGTGTCGTGACATCGCATTCGCCGTGCCGCTCGAGGTGGGACCCAGACACCGTCCGGCTAGCACACACGTCGCCCAGGACCGGAAACAAGGGGCTCGGGACACCCGGCCCTACGCTGCCCTTGGACGGAAACACTTGTCGAGCGGTCGCTTTCCCCGTGCCGCTCGAGGTGGGACCCGAACCACGATGCGGCTGCCACACAGGTCGCCGTGCAACAGAGCTTAGGGGTTCTGGACGGACGGCCGCCGCCCCGCACGGGAACGAACCTCCGGTCCTCCGGGACGGTCAGTCCCTGAGCCGGCGGACGAAAGCCTCCCGCTTCCAGGCACAGTTGGCACCCATGCCACTGGTGGCCGGACAACGGTGTCGTGGCATCGCCTTCCACAAGCCACCAGAAACGGGACCCGGACACGGTTCGGCTAGCACACACGTAGCCCAGGACCGGAAACAAGGGGCTCGGGACACCCGGCCCCACGCTGCCCGTGGACGGACACCCGTGTCCTGCGATCGCCATACCAGAGCCACCCGAGGTGCGATCCTGACCCCGTTGCGGCTAGCAAACACTTCGGCCGGGACCGGAGTCCTGGGGCTCAGTACGTCCGGCTGCCGCCCCGCACGGGAACGAACCTCCGTTCTCCGGGACGGCCAGTCCCCGAGCCGGCAAACGACAGCCTCCCACTTCCCGGCACGGCTGGCACCCAAGCAGCTTGTGGCTGGACACCCGTGTCGTGGCATCGCCGTCCCCGAGCCGTTCGAGGTGGGACCCGGACCGCGATGTGGCTGCCACACAGGTCGCCGTGCAACAGAGCTTAGGGGTTCGGGACGGACGGCCGCCACCCCACACGGGAACGAACCTCCGTTCTCCGGGACGGTCAGCCCGCGAGCCGGCGGACGACAGCCTCGCTCTTCCGGCACAGTTGGCACCCATTCCACTCGTGACCGGACAACCGTGTCGTGGCATCGCCTTACCCGAGCCGCTTGAAACGGGACCCGGACACGGTCTGGGTCGCACACGTCGCCCAGGACCGGAAACAAGGGGCTCGGGATACCCGGCCCCACGCTGCCCGTGGACGGAAACACGTGTCCTGCGATCGCTTTCCCCGTGCCGCTCGAGGTAGGACCCGGACCGCGGTGCTGCTACCACACAGGTCGCCGTGCAACAGAGCTTAAGGGTTCTGGACGGACGGCCGCCGCCCCGCACGGGAACGAACCTCCGGTCTCCGGGACGGTCAGTCCCTGAGCCGGCGGACGAAAGCCTCCCGCTTCCAGGCACAGCCGGCAACCATGCCACTGGTGGCCGGACAACGGTGTCGTGGCATCGCCTTACCCGAGCCGCTTGAAACGGGACCCGGACACGGTCTGGGTCGCACACGTCGCCCAGGACCGGAAACAAGGGGCTCGGGACACCCGGCCCCACGCTGCCCGTGGACGGACACTTGTGTCCTGCGATCGCTTTCCCCGTGCCGCCTGTGGTGGGACCCGGACCGCGGTGCTGCTACCACACAGGTCGCCGTGCAACAGAGCTTAGGGGTTCTGGACGGACGGCTGCCGCCCCGCACGGGAACGAACCTCCGGTCTCCGGGACGGTCAGTCCCTGAGCCGGCGGAAGAAAGCCTCCCGCTTCCAGGCACAGTTGGCACCCATGCCACTGGTGGCCGGACAACGGTGTCGTGGCATCGCCTTCCACAAGCCACCAGAAACGGGACCCGGACACGGTTCGGCTAGCACACACGTCGCCCAGGACCGGAAACAAGGGGCTCGGGACACCCGGCCCCACGCTGCCCGTGGACGGACACCCGTGTCCTGCGATCGCCATACCAGAGCCACCCGAGGTGCGATCCTGACCCCGTTGCGGCTAGCAAACACTTCGGCCGGGACCGGAGTCCTGGGGCTCAGTACGTCCGGCTGCCGCCCCGCACGGGAACGAACCTCCGTTCTCCGGGACGGCCAGTCCCCGAGCCGGCAAACGACAGCCTCCCACTTCCCGGCACGGCTGGCACCCAAGCAGCTTCTGGCCGGTCACCCGTGTCGTGACATCGCATTCGCCGTGCCGCTCGAGGTGGGACCCGGACACGGTCCGGCTAGCGCACACGTTGCCCAGGACCGGAAACAAGGGGCTCGGGACACCCGGCCCTACGCTGCCCTTGGACGGAAACACTTGTCGAGCGGTCGCTTTCCCCGTGCCGCTCGAGGTGGGACCCGAACCACGATGCGGCTGCCACACAGGTCGCCGTGCAACAGAGCTTAGGGCTTCGGGACGGACAGCCGCCGCCCCGCACGGGAACGAACCTCTGTCCTCCGGGACGGTCAGTCCCTGAGCCGGCGGACGAAAGCCTCCCGCTTCCAGGCACAGCTGGCACCCATGCCACTGGTGGCCGGAAAACATGTCGTGGCAACGCCTTACCCGAGCCGCTCGAGGTGGGACCCAGACACGGTCCGGCTAGCACACACGTCGCCCAGGACCGGAAACAAGGGGCTCGGGACACCCGGCCCCACGCTGCCCGTGGACGGAAACACGTGTCCTGCGATCGCTTTCCCCGTGCCGCTCGAGGTAGGACCCGGACCGCGGTGCTGCTACCACACAGGTCGCCGTGCAACAGAGCTTAAGGGTTCGGGACGGACGGCCGCCGCCCCGCACGGGAACGAACCTCTGTCCTCCGGGACGGTCAGTCTCTGAGCCGGCGGACGAAAGCCTCCCGCTTCCAGGCACAGCTGGCACCCATGCCACTGGTGGCCGGACATTACGGTGTCGTGGCATCGCCTTCCACAAGCCACCAGAAACGGGACCCGGACACGGTTCGGCTAGCACACACGTAGCCCAGGACCGGAAACAAGGGGCTCGGGACACCCGGCCCCACGCTGCCCGTGGACGGACACCCGTGTCCTGCGATCGCCATACCAGAGCCACCCGAGGTGCGATCCTGACCCCGTTGCGGCTAGCAAACACTTCGGCCGGGACCGGAGTCCTGGGGCTCAGTACGTCCGGCTGCCGCCCCGCACGGGAACGAACCTCCGTTCTCCGGGACGGCCAGTCCCCGAGCCGGCAAACGACAGCCTCCCACTTCCCGGCACGGCTGGCACCCAAGCAGCTTCTGGCCGGTCACCCGTGTCGTGACATCGCATTCGCCGTGCCGCTCGAGGTGGGACCCGGACAAGGTCCGGCTAACGCACACGTTGCCCAGGACCGGAAACAAGGGGCTCGGGACACCCGGCCCTACGCTGCCCTTGGACGGAAACACTTGTCGAGCGGTCGCTTTCCCCGTGCCGCTCGAGGTAGGACCCGGACCACGATGCGGCTGCCACACAGGTCGCCGTGCAACAGAGCTTAAGGGTTCTGGACGGACGGCCGCCGCCCCGCACGGGAACGAACCTCCGGTCCTCCGGGACGGTCAGTCCCTGAGCCGGCGGACGAAAGCCTCCCGCTTCCAGGCACAGTTGGCACCCATGCCACTGGTGGCCGGACAACGGTGTCGTGGCATCGCCTTCCACAAGCCACCAGAAACGGGACCCGGACACGGTTCGGCTAGCACACACGTAGCCCAGGACCGGAAACAAGGGGCTCGGGACACCCGGACCCACGCTGCCCGTGGACGGAAACACGTATCCTGCGATCGCTTTCCCCGTGCCGCTCGAGGTAGGACCCGGACCGCGGTGCTGCTACCACACAGGTCGCCGTGCAACAGAGCTTAAGGGTTCGGGACGGACGGCCGCCGCCCCGCACGGGAACGAACCTCTGTCCTCCGGGACGGTCAGTCTCTGAGCCGGCGGACGAAAGCCTCCCGCTTCCAGGCACAGCTGGCACCCATGCCACTGGTGGCCGGACAACGGTGTCGTGGCATCGCCTTCCACAAGCCACCAGAAACGGGACCCGGACACGGTTCGGCTAGCACACACGTAGCCCAGGACCGGAAACAAGGGGCTCGGGACACCCGGCCCCACGCTGCCCGTGGACGGACACCCGTGTCCTGCGATCGCCATACCAGAGCCACCCGAGGTGCGATCCTGACCCCGTTGCGGCTAGCAAACACTTCGGCCGGGACCGGAGTCCTGGGGCTCAGTACGTCCGGCTGCCGCCCCGCACGGGAACGAACCTCCGTTCTCCGGGACGGCCAGTCCCCGAGCCGGCAAAGGACAGCCTCCCACTTCCCGGCACGGCTGGCACCCAAGCAGCTTGTGGATGGTCACCCGTGTCTTGGCATCGCCGTCCACGAGCCGTTCGAGGTGGGACCCGGACCGCGATGTGGCTGCCACACAGGTCGCCGTGCAACAGAGCTTAGGGGTTCGGGACGGACGGCCGCCACCCCACACGGGAACGAACCTCCGTTCTCCGGGACGATCAGCCCGCGAGCCGGCGGACGACAGCCTCCCGCTTCCGGCACAGTTGGCACCCATTCCACTCGTGGCCGGACAAACATGTCGTGGCAACGCCTTACCCGAGCCGCTCGAGGTGGGACCCAGACACGGTCCGGGTAGCACACACGTCGCCCAGGACCGGAAACAAGGGGCTCGGGACACCCGACCCCACGCTGCCTGTGGACGGACACCCGTGTCCTGCGATCGCCCTACCAGAGCCACCCGAGGTGCGATCCTGAACCCGTTGCGGCTAGCAAACACTTCGGCTGGGACCGTAGTCCTGGGGCTCAGTACGTCCGGCTGCCGCCCCGCACAGCATCGTCACTGCATCATCACAGTATCATTTCAACATCATCACAGTGTCATCACAGCATCATCACTGCATAATCACTGAATCATCAAAACATCATAACTGCGTCTTCACAGCGTCATCACTGCATCATCTCTGCATCATCACAGCATCATCACATCATCATCAGTGCATCAACACAGTGTCATAACTGCAACATCACTGCATCATCACAGTATCATCACTGCAACATCACAGCCTCGTCACTGCATAAACACTGCATCATCAAAGCATCATTACTGCGTAATCACTGCATCATCAAAGCATCATTACTGCGTAATCACTGCATCATCAAAGCATCATAACTGCGTCTTCACTCCGTCATCACTGCATCATCACTGCATCATCTCTGCATCATCACAGCATCATCACTGCGTCATCACACCATCATCACTGCATCATCACAGCATCATTGCATGGTGAACACTGCATCATCACAGTATCATCAAAACGTAATCATAGCATCATTACAGTATCAACACTGCATCATCACTGCATCATCTCTGCATCATCAAAGCATCATCACTGCATTATCACTGCATCATCACAGCATCATCACAACATCATCTCAGCATCATCACACCATCATCACAGCATCATCACAGCATCATCTGAGCATCATCTCTGCATCATTACTGCTTAATCACTGCATCATCTCAGTATCATCACAGCATCATCACTGCATCATCACATAGTCATCGCATCATCATCACAGCATCATAACTGCGTCTTCACAGCGTCATCACTGCATCATCTCTGCATCATCACAGCATCATCATTACTGCATCATCACTGCAGAATCACTGCATCATCATACCATCATCACAGTGTCATCACAGCATCATCACTGCATAATCACACCATCATCACAGTGTCATCACAGCATCATCACTGCATAATCACAGCATAACCTGAGCATCATCACAGCATCATTACTGCATCATCACTCCATCATCACTGCGTCATCACAGTATCATCACTGCATCATCACATACTCATGGCATCATCATCACAGCATCATAACTGCGTCTTCACAGGGTCATCACTGCATCATCTCTGCATCATCACAGCATCATCTCTGCATCAACACAGTGTCATAACTGCATCATCACTGCATCAACACAGTATCATCACTGCGTCATCACAGCCTCGTCACTGCATCATCACAGCATCATAACTGCGTCTTCACTGCGTCATCACTGCATCATCTCTGCATCATCACAGCATCATTACAGCATCATCACTGCGTCATCACACCATCATCACTGCATCATCACAGCATCATTGCATGGTGAACACTGCATCATCACAGTATCATCACAACGTAATCATAGCATCATTACAGTATCACCAATGCATCATCATCTCTGCATCACCAAAGCATCATCACAGCATCATCACTGCATCATCTCTGCATGATCAGTGCATCATCACAGCATCACCACTGCATCATCACAGCATCACCACTGCATCATCACTGCATAATCAAAGCATCATCACTGCATTATCACTGCATCATTACAGCATCATCACTGCGTCTTCACTGCGTCATCACTGCATCATCACAGCATCATCACTGCATAATCACTGCATCATCACAGCATCACCACTGCATCATCACTGCATCATCAAAGCATCATCACTGCATCATCACAGCATCTTCTCAGCATCATCACTGCGTCTTCACTGAGTCATCATTGCATCATCACAGCATCACCACTGCATCATCACTGCATCATCACGGCATCACCACTGCATCATCACTGCATCATCAAAGCATCATCACTGCATTATCACTGCATCATCTCAGCATCATCACTGCGTCTTCACTGCGTCATCACTGCATCATCACAGTATCACCACTGCATAATCACTGCATCATCACAGCATCACCACTGCATCATCACTGCATCATGAAAGCATCATCACTGCATTATCACTGCATCATTTCAGCATCATCACTGCATCATCACAGCATCATAACTGCGTCATCACACCATCATCTCAGCAGCATCACTGCATCATCACTGCATCATCACTGCATCATCTCTGCATGATCAATGCATCATCACAGCATCATCACATCAACTACACAACATCATCGCAGTGTCATCACAGCGTCATCACTGCATGATCACAGCATAATCTGAGCATCATCACACCATCATTACAGCATCATCACACCATCATCACAGCATCATCTAAGCTTCATCACTGCATAATCACTGCATCATCACAACATCATCAGTTTCATCAAAGCATCATCACAACATAATCACTGCATCATCACTGCATCATCACAGCATCTTCTCAGCATCATCACAGCATCATTACTGCTTACTCACTGCATCATCACAGCGCCATCACAGTTTCATCACTGCATCATCACTTCATCATCTCTGCATAATTACTGCATCATCACAGCATCATCACTGCATCATCACAGCATCTTCTCAGCATCATCAGTGCATCATCATAGCATCATCACTGCATCATCACTGCATCATCACAGCATCATCAAAGCATCATCACAGCATCATCATAGCATCATCATTGCATCATCACTGCATCATCATAGCATCATCACACCATCATCACTGCATCATCACAGCATCATCGCATGGTGAACACTGCATCATCACAGTATCATCACAACATAATCATAGCATAATCACAGCATCACCACTGCATCATCGCAGCGTCATCACAGCATCATCACTCCGTCATCACACCATCATCACAGCATCATCACTGCATCATCATTGCATCATCTCTGCATGACCAGTGCATCATCACAGCATCATCACATCAACTACACAACATCATCACAGTGTCATCACAGCATCATCACTGCATAATCACAGCATAACCTGAGCATCATCACAGCATACTCACTGCATCATCACAGCGTCACCACAGTATCATCACTGCATCATCAGAGCATCATCACTGCATCATCAGAGCATACTCACTGCATCGTCACAGCATCATCATAGCATCATCACTGCATCATCAGAGCATCATCACTGCATCATCAGAGCATACTCACTGCATCGTCACAGCATCATCATAGCATCATCACTGCATCATCACATAGTCATCGCATCATCATCACAGCATCATAACTGCGTCTTCACAGCGTCATCACTGCATCATCTCTGCATCATCGCAGCATCATCACTGCATCATCACAGCATCAACGCACCATCATCACTGCATCACAGCATCATCACAACATCATCACAGAGTCATCAAAGAATCATCACAGCATCATCACAATATCATCACAGAATCATCACAGCATCTTCTCAGCATCATCACAGCATCATTACTGCTTACTCTGCATCATCACAGCGCCATCACAGTTTCATCACTGCATCATCACTGCATCATCTCTGCATAATTACTGCATCATGACAGCATCATCACTGCATCAACACAGCATCTTCTCAGCATCATCACTGCATCAACACAGCGTCATCACTGCATCATCACTACATCATCACAGTGTAATCGCAGCATCATCACTGCGTCTTCACTGCGTCATCACTGCATCATCACAGCATCATTACAGCATCATCACTGCATAATCACTGCATCATCACAGCATCTTCTCAGCATCATCACTGCATCATCACACCATCATCACTGCATCATCACAGCATCATCTGAGCTTCATCACAGTATCATTACTGCTTACTCACTGCATCATCACAGCGTCATCATAGCATCATCACTGCATCATCACAGCATCATCACAGCATCATTAGAGCGTCATCACTGCATCATCACAGCGTCTTCACAGCATCATCACAGCATCATCACTGCATATTGACTGCATCATCACACCATCATCACTGCATCAACACAGCGTCATCACTGAATCATCACAGTGTAATCACAGCATCATCACTGCGTCATCACTGCGTCATCACAGCATAATCATCACTGCGACATCACACCATCATCACAGCATCATTACTGCATCATCACAGCATCATCACAGTGTCATCACAGCACCATCACTGCATCACAAGAGCATCATCACAGCATCATCACAGCATCATCACATCATCACTGCATCATAAAAACATAAACATAGTATTGTCACAGCAACAAAACATCATCATCGCAGCATCATCACTGCATCAACACATCATCATCACAGCGTTATCACTTCATAATCACTGCATCATCACACCATCATCACAATATCATCACAGTGTCATCACAGCATCATCACAACATAATCACTGCATCATCACAGTATCATCACTGCATCATCTCAGCATCATCACTGCATGATCACAGCATCATCACTGCATGATCACAGCAAAATCCCTGCATCATCACATCATCATCACAGCATCATCACAGCATCATCACACAATCATCACTGCATCATCACAGCATCATCACTGCATCATCACTGCATCATCACAGCATCATCACACCTTCATTACTGCATCATCACTGCAGAATCACTGCATCATCATACCATCATCACAGTGTCATCACAGCATCATCACTGCGTCATCACACCATCATCACTGCATCATCACTGCGTCATTATAGCATCATCACTGCATCATCTCCGCATGACCAGTGCATAATCACAGCATCATCGCATCAACTACACAACATCATCACAGTGTCATCACAGCATCATCACATAGTCATGGCATCATCATCACAGCATCATAACTGCGTCTTCACAGGGTCATCACTGCATCATCTCTGCATCATCACAGCATCATCTGAGCATCGTTACTGCTTTCTCACTGCATCATCACAGCATCATCTCTGCATCATCACTGCATCATCATAGCATCATCACTGCATCATCACAGCATCATAATAGCACCATCACAGCATCATTAGAGCGTCAACACTGCATCATCACAGCGTCATCACAGCATCATCACAGCATCATCACTGCATATTCACTGCATATTCACTGCATCATCACACCATCATCACTGCATCAACACAGCGTCATCACTGCATCATCACAGTGTAATCGCAGCATCATCAGTGCGTCTTCACTGCGTCATCACTGCATTATCACTGCATCATCAAAGCATCATCACAGCATCATCGCTGCATCATCACACCATCATCACAGCATCATCACAGCATCATTACACTATCATCACTGCATCATCACTGCGTCATCACACCATCATCTCAGCAGCATCACTGCATCATCACAGCATCATCACTGCATCACCTCTGCATGATCAATGCATCATCACAGCATCATCACATCAACTACACAACATCATCGCAGTGTCATCACAGCATCATCACTGCATGATCACAGCATAATCTGAGCATCATCACAGCATCATTACTGCATCATCACAGCATCATTACTGCATCATCAGAGAATCATCACTGCATAGTCACAGCATCATCACACCATCATCACAGCATCATCTGAGCATCATCACTGCATAATCACTGCATCATCACAACATCATCAGTTTCATCAAAGCATCATCACAACATAATCACTGCATCATCACAGCATCATCACTGCATCATCACAGCATCTTCTCAGCATCATCACAGCATCATTACTGCTTACTCACTGCATCATCACAGCGCCATCACAGTTTCATCACTGCATCATCACTTCATCATCTCTGCATAATTACTGCATCATCACAGCATCATCACTGCATCATCACAGCATCTTCTCAGCATCATCAGTGCATCATCATAGCATCATCACTGCATCATCACTGCATCATCACAGCATCATCAAAGCATCATCACAGCATCATCATAGCATCATCATTGCATCATCACAGCATCATCACTGCATCATCACTGCGTCATCACACCATCATCTCAGCAGCATCACTGCATAATCACTGCATCATCACAGCATCACCACTTCATCATCACTGCATCATCAAAGCATCATCACAGCATCATCGCTGCATCATCACACCATCATCACAGCATCATCACAGCATCATTACACTATCATCACTGCATCATCACTGCGTCATCACACCATCATCTCAGCAGCATCACTGCATCATCACAGCATCATCACATCAACTACACAACATCATCGCAGTGTCATCACAGCATCATCACTGCATGATCACAGCATAATCTGAGCATCATCACAACATCATTACTGCATCATCACAGCATCATTACTGCATCATCAGAGAATCATCACTGCATAGTCACAGCATCATCACACCATCATCACAGCATCATCTGAGCATCATCACTGCATAATCACTGCATCATCACAACATCATCAGTTTCATCAAAGCATCATCACAACATAATCACTGCATCATCACAGCATCATCACTGCATCATCACAGCATCTTCTCAGCATCATCACAGCATCATTACTGCTTACTCACTGCATCATCACAGCGCCATCACAGTTTCATCACTGCATCATCACTTCATCATCTCTGCATAATCACTGCATCATCACAGCATCATCACTGCATCATCACAGCATCTTCTCAGCATCATCAGTGCATCATCATAGCATCATCACTGCATCATCACTGCATCATCACAGCATCATCAAAGCATCATCACAGCATCATCATAGCATCATCATTGCATCATCACTGCATCATCATAGCATCATCACACCATCATCACTGCATCATCGCATGGTGAACACTGCATCATCACAGTATCATCACAACATAATCATAGCATAATCACAGCATCACCACTGCATCATCGCAGCGTCATCACAGCATCATCACTCCGTCATCACACCATCATCACAGCATCATCACTGCATCATCATTGCATCATCTCTGCATGACCAGTGCATCATCACAGCATCATCACATTAACTACACAACATCATCACAGCGTCACCACAGTATCATCACTGCATCATCAGAGCATCATCACTGGATCATCAGAGCATACTCACTGCATCGTCACAGCATCATCATAGCATCATCACTGCATCATCAGAGCATCATCACTGCATCATCAGAGCATACTCACTGCATCGTCACAGCATCATCATAGCATCATCACTGCATCATCACATAGTTATCGCATCATCATCACAGCATCATAACTGCATCTTCACAGCGTCATCACTGCATCATCTCTGCATCATCGCAGCATCATCACTGCATCATCACAGCATCAACGCACCATCATCACTGCATCACAGCATCATCACAACATCATCACAGAGTCATCAAAGAATCATCACAGCATCATCACAATATCATCACAGAATCATCACAGCATCTTCTCAGCATCATCACAGCATCATTACTGCTTACTCTGCATCATCACAGCGCCATCACAGTTTCATCACTGCATCATCACTGCATCATCTCTGCATAATTACTGCATCATGACAGCATCATCACTGCATCATCACAGCATCTTCTCAGCATCATCACTGCATCAACACAGCGTCATCACTGCATCATCACTACATCATCACAGTGTAATCGCAGCATCATCACTGCGTCTTCACTGCGTCATCACTGCATCATCACAGCATCATTACAGCATCATCACTGCATAATCACTGCATCATCACAGCATCTTCTCAGCATCATCACTGCATCATCACACCATCATCACTGCATCATCACAGCACCATCACAGCATCATTAGAGCGTCATCACTGCATCATCACAGCGTCTTCACAGCATCATCACAGCATCATCACTGCATATTGACTGCATCATCACACCATCATCACTGCATCAACACAGCGTCATCACTGAATCATCACAGTGTAATCGCAGCATCATCACTGCGTCATCACTGCGTCATCACAGCATAATCATCACTGCGACATCACACCATCATCACAGCATCATTACTGCATCATCACAGCATCATCACAGTGTCATCACAGCACCATCACTGCATCACAAGAGCATCATCACAGCATTATCACAGCATCATCACATCATCACTGCATCATAAAAACATAAACATAGTATTGTCACAGCAACAAAACATCATCATCGCAGCATCATCACTGCATCAACACATCATCATCACAGCGTTATCACTTCATAATCACACCATCATCACAATATCATCACAGTGTCATCACAGCATCATCACAACATAATCACTGCATCATCACAGTATCATCACTGCATCATCTCAGCATCATCACAGCATCATCACTGCATGATCACAGCAAAATCCCTGCATCATCACATCATCATCACAGCATCATCACAGCATCATCACACAATCATCACTGCATCATCACAGCATCATCACTGCATCATCACAGCATCATCACACCTTCATTACTGCATCATCACTGCAGAATCACTGCATCATCATACCATCATCACAGTGTCATCACAGCATCATCACTGCGTCATCACACCATCATCACTGCATCATCACTGCGTCATTATAGCATCATCACTGCATCATCTCTGCATGACCAGTGCATAATCACAGCATCATCGCATCAACTACACAACATCATCACAGTGTCATCACAGCATCATCACTGCATAATCACAGCATAACCTGAGCATCATCACAGCATCATCACATAGTCATGGCATCATCATCACAGCATCATAACTGCGTCTTCACAGGGTCATCACTGCATCATCTCTGCATCATCACAGCATCATCTGAGCATCGTTACTGCTTTCTCACTGCATCATCACAGCATCATCTCTGCATCATCACTGCATCATCATAGCATCATCACTGCATCATCACAGCATCATAATAGCACCATCACAGCATCATTAGAGCGTCAACACTGCATCATCACAGCGTCATCACAGCATCATCACAGCATCATCACTGCATATTCACTGCATATTCACTGCATCATCACACCATCATCACTGCATCAACACAGCGTCATCACTGCATCATCACAGTGTAATCGCAGCATCATCACTGCGTCTTCACTGCGTCATCACTGCATTATCACTGCATCATCAAAGCATCATCACAGCATCATCGCTGCATCATCACACCATCATCACAGCATCATCACAGCATCATTACACTATCATCACTGCATCATCACTGCGTCATCACACCATCATCTCAGCAGCATCACTGCATAATCACTGCATCATCACAGCATCACCACTTCATCATCACTGCATCATCAAAGCATCATCACAGCATCATCGCTGCATCATCACACCATCATCACAGCATCATCACAGCATCATTACACTATCATCACTGCATCATCACTGCGTCATCACACCATCATCTCAGCAGCATCACTGCATCATCACAGCATCATCACTGCATCACCTCTGCATGATCAATGCATCATCACAGCATCATCACATCAACTACACAACATCATCGCAGTGTCATCACAGCATCATCACTGCATGATCACAGCATAATCTGAGCATCATCACAGCATCATTACTGCATCATCACAGCATCATTACTGCATCATCAGAGAATCATCACTGCATAGTCACAGCATCATCACACCATCATCACAGCATCATCTGAGCATCATCACTGCATAATCACTGCATCATCACAACATCATCAGTTTCATCAAAGCATCATCACAACATAATCACTGCATCATCACAGCATCATCACTGCATCATCACAGCATCTTCTCAGCATCATCACAGCATCATTACTGCTTACTCACTGCATCATCACAGCGCCATCACAGTTTCATCACTGCATCATCACTTCATCATCTCTGCATAATTACTGCATCATCACAGCATCATCACTGCATCATCACTGCGTCATCACACCATCATCTCAGCAGCATCACTGCATAATCACTGCATCATCACAGCATCACCACTTCATCATCACTGCATCATCAAAGCATCATCACAGCATCATCGCTGCATCATCACACCATCATCACAGCATCATCACAGCATCATTACACTATCATCACTGCATCATCACTGCGTCATCACACCATCATCTCAGCAGCATCACTGCATCATCACAGCATCATCACATCAACTACACAACATCATCGCAGTGTCATCACAGCATCATCACTGCATGATCACAGCATAATCTGAGCATCATCACAGCATCATTACTGCATCATCACAGCATCATTACTGCATCATCAGAGAATCATCACTGCATAGTCACAGCATCATCACACCATCATCACAGCATCATCTGAGCATCATCACTGCATAATCACTGCATCATCACAACATCATCAGTTTCATCAAAGCATCATCACAACATAATCACTGCATCATCACAGCATCATCACTGCATCATCACAGCATCTTCTCAGCATCATCACAGCATCATTACTGCTTACTCACTGCATCATCACAGCGCCATCACAGTTTCATCACTGCATCATCACTTCATCATCTCTGCATAATCACTGCATCATCACAGCATCATCACTGCATCATCACAGCATCTTCTCAGCATCATCAGTGCATCATCATAGCATCATCACTGCATCATCACTGCATCATCACAGCATCATCAAAGCATCATCACAGCATCATCATAGCATCATCATTGCATCATCACTGCATCATCATAGCATCATCACACCATCATCACTGCATCATCACAGCATCATCGCATGGTGAACACTGCATCATCACAGTATCATCACAACATAATCATAGCATAATCACAGCATCACCACTGCATCATCGCAGCGTCATCACAGCATCATCACTCCGTCATCACACCATCATCACAGCATCATCACTGCATCATCATTGCATCATCTCTGCATGACCAGTGCATCATCACAGCATCATCACATTAACTACACAACATCATCACAGCGTCACCACAGTATCATCACTGCATCATCAGAGCATCATCACTGGATCATCAGAGCATACTCACTGCATCGTCACAGCATCATCATAGCATCATCACTGCATCATCAGAGCATCATCACTGCATCATCAGAGCATACTCACTGCATCGTCACAGCATCATCATAGCATCATCACTGCATCATCACATAGTCATCGCATCATCATCACAGCATCATAACTGCGTCTTCACAGCGTCATCACTGCATCATCTCTGCATCATCGCAGCATCATCACTGCATCATCACAGTATCAACGCACCATCATCACTGCATCACAGCATCATCACAACATCATCACAGAGTCATCAAAGAATCATCACAGCATCATCACAATATCATCACAGAATCATCACAGCATCTTCTCAGCATCATCACAGCATCATTACTGCTTACTCTGCATCATCACAGCGCCATCACAGTTTCATCACTGCATCATCACTGCATCATCTCTGCATAATTACTGCATCATGACAGCATCATCACTGCATCATCACAGCATCTTCTCAGCATCATCACTGCATCAACACAGCGTCATCACTGCATCATCACTACATCATCACAGTGTAATCGCAGCATCATCACTGCGTCTTCACTGCGTCATCACTGCATCATCACAGCATCATTACAGCATCATCACTGCATAATCACTGCATCATCACAGCATCTTCTCAGCATCATCACTGCATCATCACACCATCATCACTGCATCATCACAGCATCATCACAGCATCATTAGAGCGTCATCACTGCATCATCACAGCGTCTTCACAGCATCATCACAGCATCATCACTGCATATTGACTGCATCATCACACCATCATCACTGCATCAACACAGCGTCATCACTGAATCATCACAGTGTAATCGCAGCATCATCACTGCGTCATCACTGCGTCATCACAGCATAATCATCACTGCGACATCACACCATCATCACAGCATCATTACTGCATCATCACAGCATCATCACAGTGTCATCACAGCACCATCACTGCATCACAAGAGCATCATCACAGCATTATCACAGCATCATCACATCATCACTGCATCATAAAAACATAAACATAGTATTGTCACAGCAACAAAACATCATCATCGCAGCATCATCACTGCATCAACACATCATCATCACAGCGTTATCACTTCATAATCACACCATCATCACAATATCATCACAGTGTCATCACAGCATCATCACAACATAATCACTGCATCATCACAGTATCATCACTGCATCATCTCAGCATCATCACAGCATCATCACTGCATGATCACAGCAAAATCCCTGCATCATCACATCATCATCACAGCATCATCACAGCATCATCACACAATCATCACTGCATCATCACAGCATCATCACTGCATCATCACAGCATCATCACACCTTCATTACTGCATCATCACTGCAGAATCACTGCATCATCATACCATCATCACAGTGTCATCACAGCATCATCACTGCGTCATCACACCATCATCACTGCATCATCACTGCGTCATTATAGCATCATCACTGCATCATCTCTGCATGACCAGTGCATAATCACAGCATCATCGCATCAACTACACAACATCATCACAGTGTCATCACAGCATCATCACTGCATAATCACAGCATAACCTGAGCATCATCACAGCATCATCACATAGTCATGGCATCATCATCACAGCATCATAACTGCGTCTTCACAGGGTCATCACTGCATCATCTCTGCATCATCACAGCATCATCTGAGCATCGTTACTGCTTTCTCACTGCATCATCACAGCATCATCTCTGCATCATCACTGCATCATCATAGCATCATCACTGCATCATCACAGCATCATAATAGCACCATCACAGCATCATTAGAGCGTCAACACTGCATCATCACAGCGTCATCACAGCATCATCACAGCATCATCACTGCATATTCACTGCATATTCACTGCATCATCACACCATCATCACTGCATCAACACAGCGTCATCACTGCATCATCACAGTGTAATCGCAGCATCATCACTGCGTCTTCACTGCGTCATCACTGCATTATCACTGCATCATCAAAGCATCATCACAGCATCATCGCTGCATCATCACACCATCATCACAGCATCATCACAGCATCATTACACTATCATCACTGCATCATCACTGCGTCATCACACCATCATCTCAGCAGCATCACTGCATAATCACTGCATCATCACAGCATCACCACTTCATCATCACTGCATCATCAAAGCATCATCACAGCATCATCGCTGCATCATCACACCATCATCACAGCATCATCACAGCATCATTACACTATCATCACTGCATCATCACTGCGTCATCACACCATCATCTCAGCAGCATCACTGCATCATCACAGCATCATCACTGCATCACCTCTGCATGATCAATGCATCATCACAGCATCATCACATCAACTACACAACATCATCGCAGTGTCATCACAGCATCATCACTGCATGATCACAGCATAATCTGAGCATCATCACAGCATCATTACTGCATCATCACAGCATCATTACTGCATCATCAGAGAATCATCACTGCATAGTCACAGCATCATCACACCATCATCACAGCATCATCTGAGCATCATCACTGCATAATCACTGCATCATCACAACATCATCAGTTTCATCAAAGCATCATCACAACATAATCACTGCATCATCACAGCATCATCACTGCATCATCACAGCATCTTCTCAGCATCATCACAGCATCATTACTGCTTACTCACTGCATCATCACAGCGCCATCACAGTTTCATCACTGCATCATCACTTCATCATCTCTGCATAATTACTGCATCATCACAGCATCATCACTGCATCATCACTGCGTCATCACACCATCATCTCAGCAGCATCACTGCATAATCACTGCATCATCACAGCATCACCACTTCATCATCACTGCATCATCAAAGCATCATCACAGCATCATCGCTGCATCATCACACCATCATCACAGCATCATCACAGCATCATTACACTATCATCACTGCATCATCACTGCGTCATCACACCATCATCTCAGCAGCATCACTGCATCATCACAGCATCATCACATCAACTACACAACATCATCGCAGTGTCATCACAGCATCATCACTGCATGATCACAGCATAATCTGAGCATCATCACAACATCATTACTGCATCATCACAGCATCATTACTGCATCATCAGAGAATCATCACTGCATAGTCACAGCATCATCACACCATCATCACAGCATCATCTGAGCATCATCACTGCATAATCACTGCATCATCACAACATCATCAGTTTCATCAAAGCATCATCACAACATAATCACTGCATCATCACAGCATCATCACTGCATCATCACAGCATCTTCTCAGCATCATCACAGCATCATTACTGCTTACTCACTGCATCATCACAGCGCCATCACAGTTTCATCACTGCATCATCACTTCATCATCTCTGCATAATCACTGCATCATCACAGCATCATCACTGCATCATCACAGCATCTTCTCAGCATCATCAGTGCATCATCATAGCATCATCACTGCATCATCACTGCATCATCACAGCATCATCAAAGCATCATCACAGCATCATCATAGCATCATCATTGCATCATCACTGCATCATCATAGCATCATCACACCATCATCACTGCATCATCGCATGGTGAACACTGCATCATCACAGTATCATCACAACATAATCATAGCATAATCACAGCATCACCACTGCATCATCGCAGCGTCATCACAGCATCATCACTCCGTCATCACACCATCATCACAGCATCATCACACCTTCATTACTGCATCATCACTGCGTCATCACACCATCATCACTGCATCATCACTGCGTCATTATAGCATCATCACTGCATCATCTCTGCATGACCAGTGCATAATCACAGCATCATCGCATCAACTACACAGCATCATCACAGTGTCATCACAGCATCATCACTGCATAATCACAGCATAACCTGAGCATCATCACAGCATCATCACATAGTCATGGCATCATCATCACAGCATCATAACTGCGTCTTCACAGGGTCATCACTGCATCATCTCTGCATCATCACAGCATCATCTGAGCATCGTTACTGCTTTCTCACTGCATCATCACAGCATCATCTCTGCATCATCACTGCATCATCATAGCATCATCACTGCATCATCACAGCATCATAATAGCACCATCACAGCATCATTAGAGCGTCAACACTGCATCATCACAGCGTCATCACAGCATCATCACAGCATCATCACTGCATATTCACTGCATCATCACACCATCATCACTGCATCAACACAGCGTCATCACTGCATCATCACAGTGTAATCGCAGCATCATCACTGCGTCTTCACTGCGTCATCACTGCATTATCACTGCATCATCAAAGCATCATCACAGCATCATCGCTGCATCATCACACCATCATCACAGCATCATCACAGCATCATTACACTATCATCACTGCATCATCACTGCGTCATCACACCATCATCTCAGCAGCATCACTGCATAATCACTGCATCATCACAGCATCACCACTTCATCATCACTGCATCATCAAAGCATCATCACAGCATCATCGCTGCATCATCACACCATCATCACAGCATCATCACAGCATCATTACACTATCATCACTGCATCATCACTGCGTCATCACACCATCATCTCAGCAGCATCACTGCATCATCACAGCATCATCACTGCATCACCTCTGCATGATCAATGCATCATCACATCAACTACACAACATCATCGCAGTGTCATCACAGCATCATCACTGCATGATCACAGCATAATCTGAGCATCATCACAGCATCATTACTGCATCATCACAGCATCATTACTGCATCATCAGAGAATCATCACTGCATAGTCACAGCATCATCACACCATCATCACAGCATCATCTGAGCATCATCACTGCATAATCACTGCATCATCACAACATCATCAGTTTCATCAAAGCATCATCACAACATAATCACTGCATCATCACAGCATCATCACTGCATCATCACAGCATCTTCTCAGCATCATCACAGCATCATTACTGCTTACTCACTGCATCATCACAGCGCCATCACAGTTTCATCACTGCATCATCACTTCATCATCTCTGCATAATTACTGCATCATCACAGCATCATCACTGCATCATCACTGCGTCATCACACCATCATCTCAGCAGCATCACTGCATAATCACTGCATCATCACAGCATCACCACTTCATCATCACTGCATCATCAAAGCATCATCACAGCATCATCGCTGCATCATCACACCATCATCACAGCATCATCACAGCATCATTACACTATCATCACTGCATCATCACTGCGTCATCACACCATCATCTCAGCAGCATCACTGAATCATCACAGCATCATCACATCAACTACACAACATCATCGCAGTGTCATCACAGCATCATCACTGCATGATCACAGCATAATCTGAGCATCATCACAACATCATTACTGCATCATCACAGCATCATTACTGCATCGTCAGAGAATCATCACTGCATAGTCACAGCATCATCACACCATCATCACAGCATCATCTGAGCATCATCACTGCATAATCACTGCATCATCACAACATCATCAGTTTCATCAAAGCATCATCACAACATAATCACTGCATCATCACAGCATCATCACTGCATCATCACACCATCTTCTCAGCATCATCACAGCATCATTACTGCTTACTCACTGCATCATCACAGCGCCATCACAGTTTCATCACTGCATCATCACTTCATCATCTCTGCATAATCACTGCATCATCACAGCATCATCACTGCATCATCACAGCATCTTCTCAGCATCATCAGTGCATCATCATAGCATCATCACTGCATCATCACTGCATCATCACAGCATCATCAAAGCATCATCACAGCATCATCATAGCATCATCATTGCATCATCACTGCATCATCATAGCATCATCACACCATCATCACTGCATCATCACAGCATCATCGCATGGTGAACACTGCATCATCACAGTATCATCACAACATAATCATAGCATAATCACAGCATCACCACTGCATCATCGCAGCGTCATCACAGCATCATCACTCCGTCATCACACCATCATCACAGCATCATCACTGCATCATCATTGCATCATCTCTGCATGACCAGTGCATCATCACAGCATCATCACATCAACTACACAACATCATCACAGTGTCATCACAGCATCATCACTGCATAATCACAGCATAACCTGAGCATCATCACAGCATACTCACTGCATCATCACAGCGTCACCACAGTATCATCACTGCATCATCAGAGCATACTCACTGCATCATCAGAGCATACTCACTGCATCGTCACAGCATCATCATAGCATCATCACTGCATCATCAGAGCATCATCACTGCATCATCAGAGCATACTCACTGCATCATCACAGCATCATCATAGCATCATCACTGCATCATCACATAGTCATCGCATCATCATCACAGCATCATAACTGCGTCTTCACAGCGTCATCACTGCATCATCTCTGCATCATCGCAGCATCATCACTGCATCATCACAGCATCAACGCACCATCATCACTGCATCACAGCATCATCACAACATCATCACAGAGTCATCAAAGAATCATCACAGCATCATCACAATATCATCACAGAATCATCACAGCATCTTCTCAGCATCATCACAGCATCATTACTGCTTACTCTGCATCATCACAGCGCCATCACAGTTTCATCACTGCATCATCACTGCATCATCTCTGCATAATTACTGCATCAACACAGCGTCATCACTGCATCATCACTACATCATCACAGTGTAATCGCAGCATCATCACTGCGTCTTCACTGCGTCATCACTGCATCATCACAGCATCATTACAGCATCATCACTGCATAATCACTGCATCATCACAGCATCTTCTCAGCATCATCACTGCATCATCACACCATCATCACTGCATCATCACAGCATCATCTGAGCTTCATCACAGTATCATTACTGCTTACTCACTGCATCATCACAGCGTCATCATAGCATCATCACTGCATCATCACAGCATCATCACAGCATCATCACTGCATATTGACTGCATCATCACACCATCATCACTGCATCAACACAGCGTCATCACTGAATCATCACAGTGTAATCGCAGCATCATCACTGCGTCATCACTGCGTCATCACAGCATAATCATCACTGCGACATCACACCATCATCACAGCATCATTACTGCATCATCACAGCATCATCACAGTGTCATCACAGCACCATCACTGCATCACAAGAGCATCATCACAGCATCATCACAGCATCATCACATCATCACTGCATCATAAAAACATAAACATAGTATTGTCACAGCAACAAAACATCATCATCGCAGCATCATCACTGCATCAACACATCATCATCACAGCGTTATCACTTCATAATCACTGCATCATCACACCATCATCACAATATCATCACAGTGTCATCACAGCATCATCACAACATAATCACTGCATCATCACAGTATCATCACTGCATCATCTCAGCATCATCACTGCATGATCACAGCATCATCACTGCATGATCACAGCAAAATCCCTGCATCATCACAGCATCATCACAGCATCATCACACAATCATCACTGCATCATCACAGCATCATCACTGCATCATCACAGCATCATCACACCTTCATTACTGCATCATCACTGCAGAATCACTGCATCATCATACCGTCATCACAGCATCATCACTGCGTCATCACACCATCATCACTGCATCATCACTGCGTCATTATAGCATCATCACTGCATCATCTCTGCATGACCAGTGCATAATCACAGCATCATCGCATCAACTACACAACATCATCACAGTGTCATCACAGCATCATCACTGCATAATCACAGCATAACCTGAGCATCATCACAGCATCATCACATAGTCATGGCATCATCATCACAGCATCATAACTGCGTCTTCACAGGGTCATCACTGCATCATCTCTGCATCATCACAGCATCATCTGAGCATCGTTACTGCTTTCTCACTGCATCATCACAGCATCATCTCTGCATCATCACTGCATCATCATAGCATCATCACTGCATCATCACAGCATCATAATAGCACCATCACAGCATCATTAGAGCGTCAACACTGCATCATCACAGCGTCATCACAGCATCATCACAGCATCATCACTGCATATTCACTGCATCATCACACCATCATCACTGCATCAACACAGCGTCATCACTGCATCATCACAGTGTAATCGCAGCATCATCACTGCGTCTTCACTGCGTCATCACTGCATTATCACTGCATCATCAAAGCATCATCACAGCATCATCGCTGCATCATCACACCATCATCACAGCATCATCACAGCATCATTACACTATCATCACTGCATCATCACTGCGTCATCACACCATCATCTCAGCAGCATCACTGCATAATCACTGCATCATCACAGCATCACCACTTCATCATCACTGCATCATCAAAGCATCATCACAGCATCATCGCTGCATCATCACACCATCATCACAGCATCATCACAGCATCATTACACTATCATCACTGCATCATCACTGCGTCATCACACCATCATCTCAGCAGCATCACTGCATCATCACTGCGTCATCACACCATCATCTCAGCAGCATCACTGCATCATCACAGCATCATCACATCAACTACACAACATCATCGCAGTGTCATCACAGCATCATCACTGCATGATCACAGCATAATCTGAGCATCATCACAGCATCATTACTGCATCATCACAGCATCATTACTGCATCATCAGAGAATCATCACTGCATAGTCACAGCATCATCACACCATCATCACAGCATCATCTGAGCATCATCACTGCATAATCACTGCATCATCACAACATCATCAGTTTCATCAAAGCATCATCACAACATAATCACTGCATCATCACAGCATCATCACTGCATCATCACAGCATCTTCTCAGCATCATCACAGCATCATTACTGCTTACTCACTGCATCATCACAGCGCCATCACAGTTTCATCACTGCATCATCACTTCATCATCTCTGCATAATTACTGCATCATCACAGCATCATCACTGCATCATCACTGCGTCATCACACCATCATCTCAGCAGCATCACTGCATAATCACTGCATCATCACAGCATCACCACTTCATCATCACTGCATCATCAAAGCATCATCACAGCATCATCGCTGCATCATCACACCATCATCACAGCATCATCACAGCATCATTACACTATCATCACTGCATCATCACTGCGTCATCACACCATCATCTCAGCAGCATCACTGCATCATCACAGCATCATCACATCAACTACACAACATCATCGCAGTGTCATCACAGCATCATCACTGCATGATCACAGCATAATCTGAGCATCATCACAACATCATTACTGCATCATCACAGCATCATTACTGCATCATCAGAGAATCATCACTGCATAGTCACAGCATCATCACACCATCATCACAGCATCATCTGAGCATCATCACTGCATAATCACTGCATCATCACAACATCATCAGTTTCATCAAAGCATCATCACAACATAATCACTGCATCATCACAGCATCATCACTGCATCATCACAGCATCTTCTCAGCATCATCACAGCATCATTACTGCTTACTCACTGCATCATCACAGCGCCATCACAGTTTCATCACTGCATCATCACTTCATCATCTCTGCATAATCACTGCATCATCACAGCATCATCACTGCATCATCACAGCATCTTCTCAGCATCATCAGTGCATCATCATAGCATCATCACTGCATCATCACTGCATCATCACAGCATCATCAAAGCATCATCACAGCATCATCATAGCATCATCATTGCATCATCACTGCATCATCATAGCATCATCACACCATCATCACTGCATCATCACAGCATCATCGCATGGTGAACACTGCATCATCACAGTATCATCACAACATAATCATAGCATAATCACAGCATCACCACTGCATCATCGCAGCGTCATCACAGCATCATCACTCCGTCATCACACCATCATCACAGCATCATCACTGCATCATCATTGCATCATCTCTGCATGACCAGTGCATCATCACAGCATCATCACATCAACTACACAACATCATCACAGTGTCATCACAGCATCATCACTGCATAATCACAGCATAACCTGAGCATCATCACAGCATACTCACTGCATCATCACAGCGTCACCACAGTATCATCACTGCATCATCAGAGCATCATCACTGCATCATCAGAGCATACTCACTGCATCGTCACAGCATCATCATAGCATCATCACTGCATCATCACATAGTCATCGCATCATCATCACAGCATCATAACTGCGTCTTCACAGCGTCATCACTGCATCATCTCTGCATCATCGCAGCATCATCACTGCATCATCACAGCATCAACGCACCATCATCACTGCATCACAGCATCATCACAACATCATCACAGAGTCATCAAAGAATCATCACAGCATCATCACAATATCATCACAGAATCATCACAGCATCTTCTCAGCATCATCACAGCATCATTACTGCTTACTCTGCATCATCACAGCGCCATCACAGTTTCATCACTGCATCATCACTGCATCATCTCTGCATAATTACTGCATCATCACTGCATCATCATAGCATCATCACACCATCATCACTGCATCATCACAGCATCATCGCATGGTGAACACTGCATCATCACAGTATCATCACAACATAATCATAGCATAATCACAGCATCACCACTGCATCATCGCAGCGTCATCACAGCATCATCACTCCGTCATCACACCATCATCACAGCATCATCACTGCATCATCATTGCATCATCTCTGCATGACCAGTGCATCATCACAGCATCATCACATCAACTACACAACATCATCACAGTGTCATCACAGCATCATCACTGCATAATCACAGCATAACCTGAGCATCATCACAGCATACTCACTGCATCATCACAGCGTCACCACAGTATCATCACTGCATCATCAGAGCATCATCACTGCATCATCAGAGCATACTCACTGCATCGTCACAGCATCATCATAGCATCATCACTGCATCATCAGAGCATCATCACTGCATCATCAGAGCATACTCACTGCATCGTCACAGCATCATCATAGCATCATCACTGCATCATCACATAGTCATCGCATCATCATCACAGCATCATAACTGCGTCTTCACAGCGTCATCACTGCATCATCTCTGCATCATCGCAGCATCATCACTGCATCATCACAGCATCAACGCACCATCATCACTGCATCACAGCATCATCACAACATCATCACAGAGTCATCAAAGAATCATCACAGCATCATCACAATATCATCACAGAATCATCACAGCATCTTCTCAGCATCATCACAGCATCATTACTGCTTACTCTGCATCATCACAGCGCCATCACATTTTCATCACTGCATCATCACTGCATCATCTCTGCATAATTACTGCATCATGACAGCATCATCACTGCATCATCACAGCATCTTCTCAGCATCATCACTGCATCAACACAGCGTCATCACTGCATCATCACTACATCATCACAGTGTAATCGCAGCATCATCACTGCGTCTTCACTGCGTCATCACTGCATCATCACAGCATCATTACAGCATCATCACTGCATAATCACTGCATCATCACAGCATCTTCTCAGCATCATC
The DNA here is from genome assembly GCA_951411735.1 of Somateria mollissima. NCBI lineage: Eukaryota > Metazoa > Chordata > Aves > Anseriformes > Anatidae > Somateria > Somateria mollissima. Next base: position 244,794 of record CATOCB010000342.1, read on the forward strand.
ACTGCATCATCACACCATCATCACTGCATCATCACAGCATCATCTGAGCTTCATCACAGTATCATTACTGCTTACTCACTGCATCATCACAGCGTCATCATAGCATCATCACTGCATCATCACAGCATCATCACTGCATATTGACTGCATCATCACACCATCATCACTGCATCAACACAGCGTCATCACTGAATCATCACAGTGTAATCGCAGCATCATCACTGCGTCATCACTGCGTCATCACAGCATAATCATCACTGCGACATCACACCATCATCACAGCATCATTACTGCATCATCACAGCATCATCACAGTGTCATCACAGCACCATCACTGCATCACAAGAGCATCATCACAGCATCATCACAGCATCATCACATCATCACTGCATCATAAAAACATAAACATAGTATTGTCACAGCAACAAAACATCATCATCGCAGCATCATCACTGCATCAACACATCATCATCACAGCGTTATCACTTCATAATCACTGCATCATCACACCATCATCACAATATCATCACAGTGTCATCACAGCATCATCACAACATAATCACTGCATCATCACAGTATCATCACTGCATCATCTCAGCATCATCACAGCATCATCACTGCATGATCACAGCAAAATCCCTGCATCATCACATCATCATCACTGCATCATCACTGCGTCATTATAGCATCATCACTGCATCATCTCTGCATGACCAGTGCATAATCACAGCATCATCGCATCAACTACACAACATCATCACAGTGTCATCACAGCATCATCACTGCATAATCACAGCATAACCTGAGCATCATCACAGCATCATCACATAGTCATGGCATCATCATCACAGCATCATAACTGCGTCTTCACAGGGTCATCACTGCATCATCTCAGCATCATCTGAGCATCGTTACTGCTTTCTCATTGCATCATCACAGCATCATCTCTGCATCATCACTGCATCATCATAGCATCATCACTGCATTATCACAGCATCATAATAGCACCATCACAGCATCATTAGAGCGTCAACACTGCATCATCACAGCGTCATCACAGCATCATCACAGCATCATCACTGCATATTCACTGCATATTCACTGCATCATCACACCATCATCACTGCATCAACACAGCGTCATCACTGCATCATCACAGTGTAATCGCAGCATCATCACTGCGTCTTCACTGCGTCATCACTGCATTATCACTGCATCATCACAGCGTCATCACAGCATCATCACAGCATCATCACTGCATATTCACTGCATATTCACTGCATCATCACACCATCATCACTGCATCAACACAGCGTCATCACTGCATCATCACAGTGTAATCGCAGCATCATCACTGCGTCTTCACTGCGTCATCACTGCATTATCACTGCATCATCAAAGCATCATCACAGCATCATCGCTGCATCATCACACCATCATCACAGCATCATCACAGCATCATTACACTATCATCACTGCATCATCACTGCGTCATCACTGCATCACCTCTGCATGATCAATGCATCATCACAGCATCATCACATCAACTACACAACATCATCGCAGTGTCATCACAGCATCATCACTGCATGATCACAGCATAATCTGAGCATCATCACAGCATCATTACTGCATCATCACAGCATCATTACTGCATCATCAGAGAATCATCACTGCATAGTCACAGCATCATCACACCATCATCACAGCATCATCTGAGCATCATCACTGCATAATCACTGCATCATCACAACATCATCAGTTTCATCAAAGCATCATCACAACATAATCACTGCATCATCACAGCATCATCACTGCATCATCACAGCATCTTCTCAGCATCATCACAGCATCATTACTGCTTACTCACTGCATCATCACAGCGCCATCACAGTTTCATCACTGCATCATCACTTCATCATCTCTGCATAATCACTGCATCATCACAGCATCATCACTGCATCATCACAGCATCTTCTCAGCATCATCCGTGCATCATCATAGCATCATCACTGCATCATCACTGCATCATCATTGCATCATCACTGCATCATCATAGCATCATCACACCATCATCACTGCATCATCACAGCATCATCGCATGGTGAACACTGCATCATCACAGTATCATCACAACATAATCATAGCATAATCACAGCATCACCACTGCATCATCGCAGCGTCATCACAGCATCATCACTCCGTCATCACACCATCATCACAGCATCATCACTGCATCATCATTGCATCATCTCTGCATGACCAGTGCATCATCACATCAACTACACAACATCATCACAGTGTCATCACAGCATCATCACTGCATAATCACAGCATAACCTGAGCATCATCACAGCATACTCACTGCATCATCACAGCGTCACCACAGTATCATCACTGCATCATCAGAGCATCATCACTGCATCATCAGAGCATACTCACTGCATCGTCACAGCATCATCATAGCATCATCACTGCATCATCAGAGCATCATCACTGCATCATCAGAGCATACTCACTGCATCGTCACAGCATCATCATAGCATCATCACTGCATCATCACATAGTCATCGCATCATCATCACAGCATCATAACTGCGTCTTCACAGCGTCATCACTGCATCATCTCTGCATCATCGCAGCATCATCACTGCATCATCACAGCATCAACGCACCATCATCACTGCATCACAGCATCATCACAACATCATCACAGAGTCATCAAAGAATCATCACAGCATCATCACAATATCATCACAGAATCATCACAGCATCTTCTCAGCATCATCACAGCATCATTACTGCTTACTCTGCATCATCACAGCGCCATCACAGTTTCATCACTGCATCATCACTGCATCATCTCTGCATAATTACTGCATCATGACAGCATCATCACTGCATCATCACAGCATCTTCTCAGCATCATCACTGCATCAACACAGCGTCATCACTGCATCATCACTACATCATCACAGTGTAATCGCAGCATCATCACTGCGTCTTCACTGCGTCATCACTGCATCATCACAGCATCATTACAGCATCATCACTGCATCATCACAGCATCTTCTCAGCATCATCACTGCATCATCACACCATCATCACTGCATCATCACAGCATCATCTGAGCTTCATCACAGTATCATTACTGCTTACTCACTGCATCATCACAGCGTCATCATAGCATCATCACTGCATCATCACAGCATCATCACAGCATCATTAGAGCGTCATCACTGCATCATCACAGCGTCTTCACAGCATCATCACAGCATCATCACTGCATATTGACTGCATCATCACACCATCATCACTGCATCAACACAGCGTCATCACTGAATCATCACAGTGTAATCGCAGCATCATCACTGCGTCATCACTGCGTCATCACAGCATAATCATCACTGCGACATCACACCATCATCACAGCATCATTACTGCATCATCACAGCATCATCACAGTGTCATCACAGCACCATCACTGCATCACAAGAGCATCATCACAGCATCATCACAGCATCATCACATCATCACTGCATCATAAAAACATAAACATAGTATTGTCACAGCAACAAAACATCATCATCGCAGCATCATCACTGCATCAACACATCATCATCACAGCGTTATCACTTCATAATCACTGCATCATCACACCATCATCACAATATCATCACAGTGTCATCACAGCATCATCACAACATAATCACTGCATCATCACAGTATCATCACTGCATCATCTCAGCATCATCACTGCATGATCACAGCATCATCACTGCATGATCACAGCAAAATCCCTGCATCATCACAGCATCATCACAGCATCATCACACAATCATCACTGCATCATCACTGCATCATCACAGCATCATCACACCTTCATTACTGCATCATCACTGCAGAATCACTGCATCATCATACCATCATCACAGTGTCATCACAGCATCATCACTGCGTCATCACACCATCATCACTGCATCATCACTGCGTCATTATAACATCATCACTGCATCATCTCTGCATGACCAGTGCATAATCACAGCATCATCGCATCAACTACACAACATCATCACAGTGTCATCACAGCATCATCACTGCATAATCACAGCATAACCTGAGCATCATCACAGCATCATCACATAGTCATGGCATCATCATCACAGCATCATAACTGCGTCTTCACAGGGTCATCACTGCATCATCTCTGCATCATCACAGCATCATCTGAGCATCGTTACTGCTTTCTCACTGCATCATCACAGCATCATCTCTGCATCATCACTGCATCATCATAGCATCATCACTGCATCATCACAGCATCATAATAGCACCATCACAGCATCATTAGAGCGTCAACACTGCATCATCACAGCGTCATCACTGCATATTCACTGCATCATCACAGCATCATCACTGCATATTCACTGCATCATCACACCATCATCACTGCATCAACACAGCGTCATCACTGCATCATCACAGTGTAATCACAGCATCATCACTGCGTCTTCACTGCGTCATCACTGCATTATCACTGCATCATCAAAGCATCATCACAGCATCATCGCTGCATCATCACACCATCATCACAGCATCATCACAGCATCATTACACTATCATCACTGCATCATCACTGCGTCATCACACCATCATCTCAGCAGCATCACTGCATAATCACTGCATCATCACAGCATCACCACTTCATCATCACTGCATCATCAAAGCATCATCACAGCATCATCGCTGCATCATCACACCATCATCACAGCATCATCACAGCATCATTACACTATCATCACTGCATCATCACTGCGTCATCACACCATCATCTCAGCAGCATCACTGCATCATCACAGCATCATCACTGCATCACCTCTGCATGATCAATGCATCATCACAGCATCATCACATCAACTACACAACATCATCGCAGTGTCATCACAGCATCATCACTGCATGATCACAGCATAATCTGAGCATCATCACAGCATCATTACTGCATCATCACAGCATCATTACTGCATCATCAGAGAATCATCACTGCATAGTCACAGCATCATCACACCATCATCACAGCATCATCTGAGCATCATCACTGCATAATCACTGCATCATCACAACATCATCAGTTTCATCAAAGCATCATCACAACATAATCACTGCATCATCACAGCATCATCACTGCATCATCACAGCATCTTCTCAGCATCATCACAGCATCATTACTGCTTACTCACTGCATCATCACAGCGCCATCACAGTTTCATCACTGCATCATCACTTCATCATCTCTGCATAATTACTGCATCATCACAGCATCATCACTGCATCATCACTGCGTCATCACACCATCATCTCAGCAGCATCACTGCATAATCACTGCATCATCACAGCATCACCACTTCATCATCACTGCATCATCAAAGCATCATCACAGCATCATCGCTGCATCATCACACCATCATCACAGCATCATCACAGCATCATTACACTATCATCACTGCATCATCACTGCGTCATCACACCATCATCTCAGCAGCATCACTGCATCATCACAGCATCATCACATCAACTACACAACATCATCGCAGTGTCATCACAGCATCATCACTGCATGATCACAGCATAATCTGAGCATCATCACAGCATCATTACTGCATCATCACAGCATCATTACTGCATCATCAGAGAATCATCACTGCATAGTCACAGCATCATCACACCATCATCACAGCATCATCTGAGCATCATCACTGCATAATCACTGCATCATCACAACATCATCAGTTTCATCAAAGCATCATCACAACATAATCACTGCATCATCACAGCATCATCACTGCATCATCACAGCATCTTCTCAGCATCATCACAGCATCATTACTGCTTACTCACTGCATCATCACAGCGCCATCACAGTTTCATCACTGCATCATCACTTCATCATCTCTGCATAATTACTGCATCATCACAGCATCATCACTGCATCATCACTGCGTCATCACACCATCATCTCAGCAGCATCACTGCATAATCACTGCATCATCACAGCATCACCACTTCATCATCACTGCATCATCAAAGCATCATCACAGCATCATCGCTGCATCATCACACCATCATCACAGCATCATCACAGCATCATTACACTATCATCACTGCATCATCACTGCGTCATCACACCATCATCTCAGCAGCATCACTGCATCATCACAGCATCATCACATCAACTACACAACATCATCGCAGTGTCATCACAGCATCATCACTGCATGATCACAGCATAATCTGAGCATCATCACAGCATCATTACTGCATCATCACAGCATCATTACTGCATCATCAGAGAATCATCACTGCATAGTCACAGCATCATCACACCATCATCACAGCATCATCTGAGCATCATCACTGCATAATCACTGCATCATCACAACATCATCAGTTTCATCAAAGCATCATCACAACATAATCACTGCATCATCACAGCATCATCACTGCATCATCACAGCATCTTCTCAGCATCATCACAGCATCATTACTGCTTACTCACTGCATCATCACAGCGCCATCACAGTTTCATCACTGCATCATCACTTCATCATCTCTGCATAATCACTGCATCATCACAGCATCATCACTGCATCATCACAGCATCTTCTCAGCATCATCAGTGCATCATCATAGCATCATCACTGCATCATCACTGCATCATCACAGCATCATCAAAGCATCATCACAGCATCATCATAGCATCATCATTGCATCATCACTGCATCATCATAGCATCATCACACCATCATCACTGCATCATCACAGCATCATCGCATGGTGAACACTGCATCATCACAGTATCATCACAACATAATCATAGCATAATCACAGCATCACCACTGCATCATCGCAGTGTCATCACAGCATCATCACTCCGTCATCACACCATCATCACAGCATCATCACTGCATCATCATTGCATCATCTCTGCATGACCAGTGCATCATCACAGCATCATCACATCAACTACACAACATCATCACAGTGTCATCACAGCATCATCACTGCATAATCACAGCATAACCTGAGCATCATCACAGCATACTCACTGCATCATCACAGCGTCACCACAGTATCATCACTGCATCATCAGAGCATCATCACTGCATCATCAGAGCATACTCACTGCATCGTCACAGCATCATCATAGCATCATCACTGCATCATCAGAGCATCATCACTGCATCATCAGAGCATACTCACTGCATCGTCACAGCATCATCATAGCATCATCACTGCATCATCACATAGTCATCGCATCATCATCACAGCATCATAACTGCGTCTTCACAGCGTCATCACTGCATCATCTCTGCATCATCGCAGCATCATCACAGCATCAACGCACCATCATCACTGCATCACAGCATCATCACAACATCATCACAGAGTCATCAAAGAATCATCACAGCATCATCACAATATCATCACAGAATCATCACAGCATCTTCTCAGCATCATCACAGCATCATTACTGCTTACTCTGCATCATCACAGCGCCATCACAGTTTCATCACTGCATCATCACTGCATCATCTCTGCATAATTACTGCATCATGACAGCATCATCACTGCATCATCACAGCATCTTCTCAGCATCATCACTGCATCAACACAGCGTCATCACTGCATCATCACTACATCATCACAGTGTAATCGCAGCATCATCACTGCGTCTTCACTGCGTCATCACTGCATCATCACAGCATCATTACAGCATCATCACTGCATAATCACTGCATCATCACAGCATCTTCTCAGCATCATCACTGCATCATCACACCATCATCACTGCATCATCACAGCATCATCTGAGCTTCATCACAGTATCATTACTGCTTACTCACTGCATCATCACAGCGTCATCATAGCATCATCACTGCATGATCACAGCAAAATCCCTGCATCATCACATCATCATCACAGCATCATCACAGCATCATCACACAATCATCACTGCATCATCACAGCATCATCACTGCATCATCACAGCATCATCACACCTTCATTACTGCATCATCACTGCAGAATCACTGCATCATCATACCATCATCACAGTGTCATCACAGCATCATCACTGCGTCATCACACCATCATCACTGCATCATCACTGCGTCATTATAGCATCATCACTGCATATTGACTGCATCATCACACCATCATCACTGCATCAACACAGCGTCATCACTGAATCATCACAGTGTAATCGCAGCATCATCACTGCGTCATCACTGCGTCATCACAGCATAATCATCACTGCGACATCACACCATCATCACAGCATCATTACTGCATCATCACAGCATCATCACAGTGTCATCACAGCACCATCACTGCATCACAAGAGCATCATCACAGCATCATCACAGCATCATCACATCATCACTGCATCATAAAAACATAAACATAGTATTGTCACAGCAACAAAACATCATCATCGCAGCATCATCACTGCATCAACACATCATCATCACAGCGTTATCACTTCATAATCACTGCATCATCACACCATCATCACAATATCATCACAGTGTCATCACAGCATCATCACAACATAATCACTGCATCATCACAGTATCATCACTGCATCATCTCAGCATCATCACAGCATCATCACTGCATGATCACAGCAAAATCCCTGCATCATCACATCATCATCACAGCATCATCACAGCATCATCACACAATCATCACTGCATCATCACAGCATCATCACTGCATCATCACAGCATCATCACACCTTCATTACTGCATCATCACTGCAGAATCACTGCATCATCATACCATCATCACAGTGTCATCACAGCATCATCACTGCGTCATCACACCATCATCACTGCATCATCACTGCGTCATTATAGCATCATCACTGCATCATCTCTGCATGACCAGTGCATAATCACAGCATCATCGCATCAACTACACAACATCATCACAGTGTCATCACAGCATCATCACTGCATAATCACAGCATAACCTGAGCATCATCACAGCATCATCACATAGTCATGGCATCATCATCACAGCATCATAACTGCGTCTTCACAGGGTCATCACTGCATCATCTCTGCATCATCACAGCATCATTTGAGCATCGTTACTGCTTTCTCACTGCATCATCACAGCATCATCTCTGCATCATCACTGCATCATCATAGCATCATCACTGCATCATCACAGCATCATAATAGCACCATCACAGCATCATTAGAGCGTCAACACTGCATCATCACAGCATCATCACAGTGTCATCACAGCACCATCACTGCATCACAAGAGCATCATCACAGCATCATCACAGCATCATCACATCATCACTGCATCATAAAAACATAAACATAGTATTGTCACAGCAACAAAACATCATCATCGCAGCATCATCACTGCATCAACACATCATCATCACAGCGTTATCACTTCATAATCACTGCATCATCACACCATCATCACAATATCATCACAGTGTCATCACAGCATCATCACAACATAATCACTGCATCATCACAGTATCATCACTGCATCATCTCAGCATCATCACAGCATCATCACTGCATGATCACAGCAAAATCCCTGCATCATCACATCATCATCACAGCATCATCACAGCATCATCACACAATCATCACTGCATCATCACAGCATCATCACTGCATCATCACAGCATCATCACACCTTCATTACTGCATCATCACTGCAGAATCACTGCATCATCATACCATCATCACAGTGTCATCACAGCATCATCACTGCGTCATCACACCATCATCACTGCATCATCACTGCGTCATTATAGCATCATCACTGCATCATCTCTGCATGACCAGTGCATAATCACAGCATCATCGCATCAACTACACAACATCATCACAGTGTCATCACAGCATCATCACTGCATAATCACAGCATAACCTGAGCATCATCACAGCATCATCACATAGTCATGGCATCATCATCACAGCATCATAACTGCGTCTTCACAGGGTCATCACTGCATCATCTCTGCATCATCACAGCATCATTTGAGCATCGTTACTGCTTTCTCACTGCATCATCACAGCATCATCTCTGCATCATCACTGCATCATCATAGCATCATCACTGCATCATCACAGCATCATAATAGCACCATCACAGCATCATTAGAGCGTCAACACTGCATCATCACAGCATCATCACAGTGTCATCACAGCACCATCACTGCATCACAAGAGCATCATCACAGCATCATCACAGCATCATCACATCATCACTGCATCATAAAAACATAAACATAGTATTGTCACAGCAACAAAACATCATCATCGCAGCATCATCACTGCATCAACACATCATCATCACAGCGTTATCACTTCATAATCACTGCATCATCACACCATCATCACAATATCATCACAGTGTCATCACAGCATCATCACAACATAATCACTGCATCATCACAGTATCATCACTGCATCATCTCAGCATCATCACAGCATCATCACTGCATGATCACAGCAAAATCCCTGCATCATCACATCATCATCACAGCATCATCACAGCATCATCACACAATCATCACTGCATCATCACAGCATCATCACTGCATCATCACAGCATCATCACACCTTCATTACTGCATCATCACTGCAGAATCACTGCATCATCATACCATCATCACAGTGTCATCACAGCATCATCACTGCGTCATCACACCATCATCACTGCATCATCACTGCGTCATTATAGCATCATCACTGCATCATCTCTGCATGACCAGTGCATAATCACAGCATCATCGCATCAACTACACAACATCATCACAGTGTCATCACAGCATCATCACTGCATAATCACAGCATAACCTGAGCATCATCACAGCATCATCACATAGTCATGGCATCATCATCACAGCATCATAACTGCGTCTTCACAGGGTCATCACTGCATCATCTCTGCATCATCACAGCATCATTTGAGCATCGTTACTGCTTTCTCACTGCATCATCACAGCATCATCTCTGCATCATCACTGCATCATCATAGCATCATCACTGCATCATCACAGCATCATAATAGCACCATCACAGCATCATTAGAGCGTCAACACTGCATCATCACAGCATCATCACAGCATCATCACTGCATATTCACTGCATATTCACTGCATCATCACACCATCATCACTGCATCAACACAGCGTCATCACTGCATCATCACAGTGTAATCGCAGCATCATCACTGCGTCTTCACTGCGTCATCACTGCATTATCACTGCATCATCAAAGCATCATCACAGCATCATCGCTGCATCATCACACCATCATCACAGCATCATCACAGCATCATTACACTATCATCACTGCATCATCACTGCGTCATCACACCATCATCTCAGCAGCATCACTGCATAATCACTGCATCATCACAGCATCACCACTTCATCATCACTGCATCATCAAAGCATCATCACAGCATCATCGCTGCATCATCACACCATCATCACAGCATCATCACAGCATCATTACACTATCATCACTGCATCATCACTGCGTCATCACACCATCATCTCAGCAGCATCACTGCATCATCACAGCATCATCACTGCATCACCTCTGCATGATCAATGCATCATCACAGCATCATCACATCAACTACACAACATCATCGCAGTGTCATCACAGCATCATCACTGCATGATCACAGCATAATCTGAGCATCATCACAGCATCATTACTGCATCATCACAGCATCATTACTGCATCATCAGAGAATCATCACTGCATAGTCACAGCATCATCACACCATCATCACAGCATCATCTGAGCATCATCACTGCATAATCACTGCATCATCACAACATCATCAGTTTCATCAAAGCATCATCACAACATAATCACTGCATCATCACACCATCATCACAGCATCATCACAGCATCTTCTCAGCATCATCACAGCATCATTACTGCTTACTCACTGCATCATCACAGCGCCATCACAGTTTCATCACTGCATCATCACTTCATCATCTCTGCATAATTACTGCATCATCACAGCATCATCACTGCATCATCACTGCGTCATCACACCATCATCTCAGCAGCATCACTGCATAATCACTGCATCATCACAGCATCACCACTTCATCATCACTGCATCATCAAAGCATCATCACAGCATCATCGCTGCATCATCACACCATCATCACAGCATCATCACAGCATCATTACACTATCATCACTGCATCATCACTGCGTCATCACACCATCATCTCAGCAGCATCACTGCATCATCACAGCATCATCACATCAACTACACAACATCATCGCAGTGTCATCACAGCATCATCACTGCATGATCACAGCATAATCTGAGCATCATCACAGCATCATTACTGCATCATCACAGCATCATTACTGCATCATCAGAGAATCATCACTGCATAGTCACAGCATCATCACACCATCATCACAGCATCATCTGAGCATCATCACTGCATAATCACTGCATCATCACAACATCATCAGTTTCATCAAAGCATCATCACAACATAATCACTGCATCATCACAGCATCATCACTGCATCATCACAGCATCTTCTCAGCATCATCACAGCATCATTACTGCTTACTCACTGCATCATCACAGCGCCATCACAGTTTCATCACTGCATCATCACTTCATCATCTCTGCATAATCACTGCATCATCACAGCATCATCACTGCATCATCACAGCATCTTCTCAGCATCATCAGTGCATCATCATAGCATCATCACTGCATCATCACTGCATCATCACAGCATCATCAAAGCATCATCACAGCATCATCATAGCATCATCATTGCATCATCACTGCATCATCATAGCATCATCACACCATCATCACTGCATCATCACAGCATCATCGCATGGTGAACACTGCATCATCACAGTATCATCACAACATAATCATAGCATAATCACAGCATCACCACTGCATCATCGCAGCGTCATCACAGCATCATCACTCCGTCATCACACCATCATCACAGCATCATCACTGCATCATCATTGCATCATCTCTGCATGACCAGTGCATCATCACAGCATCATCACATCAACTACACAACATCATCACAGTGTCATCACAGCATCATCACTGCATAATCACAGCATAACCTGAGCATCATCACAGCATACTCACTGCATCATCACAGCGTCACCACAGTATCATCACTGCATCATCAGAGCATCATCACTGCATCATCAGAGCATACTCACTGCATCGTCACAGCATCATCATAGCATCATCACTGCATCATCAGAGCATCATCACTGCATCATCAGAGCATACTCACTGCATCATCACAGCATCATCATAGCATCATCACTGCATCATCACATAGTCATCGCATCATCATCACAGCATCATAACTGCGTCTTCACAGCGTCATCACTGCATCATCTCTGCATCATCGCAGCATCATCACTGCATCATCACAGCATCAACGCACCATCATCACTGCATCACAGCATCATCACAACATCATCACAGAGTCATCAAAGAATCATCACAGCATCATCACAATATCATCACAGAATCATCACAGCATCTTCTCAGCATCATCACAGCATCATTACTGCTAACTCTGCATCATCACAGCGCCATCACAGTTTCATCACTGCATCATCACTGCATCATCTCTGCATAATTACTGCATCAACACAGCGTCATCACTGCATCATCACTACATCATCACAGTGTAATCGCAGCATCATCACTGCGTCTTCACTGCGTCATCACTGCATCATCACAGCATCATCACTGCATAATCACTGCATCATCACAGCATCTTCTCAGCATCATCACTGCATCATCACACCATCATCACTGCATCATCACAGCATCATCTGAGCTTCATCACAGTATCATTACTGCTTACTCACTGCATCATCACAGCGTCATCATAGCATCATCACTGCATCATCACAGCATCATCACAGCATCATCACTGCATATTGACTGCATCATCACACCATCATCACTGCATCAACACAGCGTCATCACTGAATCATCACAGTGTAATCGCAGCATCATCACTGCGTCATCACTGCGTCATCACAGCATAATCATCACTGCGACATCACACCATCATCACAGCATCATTACTGCATCATCACAGCATCATCACAGTGTCATCACAGCACCATCACTGCATCACAAGAGCATCATCACAGCATCATCACAGCATCATCACATCATCACTGCATCATAAAAACATAAACATAGTATTGTCACAGCAACAAAACATCATCATCGCAGCATCATCACTGCATCAACACATCATCATCACAGCGTTATCACTTCATAATCACTGCATCATCACACCATCATCACAATATCATCACAGTGTCATCACAGCATCATCACAACATAATCACTGCATCATCACAGTATCATCACTGCATCATCTCAGCATCATCACAGCATCATCACTGCATGATCACAGCAAAATCCCTGCATCATCACATCATCATCACAGCATCATCACAGCATCATCACACAATCATCACTGCATCATCACAGCATCATCACTGCATCATCACAGCATCATCACACCTTCATTACTGCATCATCACTGCAGAATCACTGCATCATCATACCATCATCACAGTGTCATCACAGCATCATCACTGCGTCATCACACCATCATCACTGCATCATCACTGCGTCATTATAGCATCATCACTGCATCATCTCTGCATGACCAGTGCATAATCACAGCATCATCGCATCAACTACACAACATCATCACAGTGTCATCACAGCATCATCACTGCATAATCACAGCATAACCTGAGCATCATCACAGCATCATCACATAGTCATGGCATCATCATCACAGCATCATAACTGCGTCTTCACAGGGTCATCACTGCATCATCTCTGCATCATCACAGCATCATTTGAGCATCGTTACTGCTTTCTCACTGCATCATCACAGCATCATCTCTGCATCATCACTGCATCATCATAGCATCATCACTGCATCATCACAGCATCATAATAGCACCATCACAGCATCATTAGAGCGTCAACACTGCATCATCACAGCATCATCACAGCATCATCACTGCATATTCACTGCATATTCACTGCATCATCACACCATCATCACTGCATCAACACAGCGTCATCACTGCATCATCACAGTGTAATCGCAGCATCATCACTGCGTCTTCACTGCGTCATCACTGCATTATCACTGCATCATCAAAGCATCATCACAGCATCATCGCTGCATCATCACACCATCATCACAGCATCATCACAGCATCATTACACTATCATCACTGCATCATCACTGCGTCATCACACCATCATCTCAGCAGCATCACTGCATAATCACTGCATCATCACAGCATCACCACTTCATCATCACTGCATCATCAAAGCATCATCACAGCATCATCGCTGCATCATCACACCATCATCACAGCATCATCACAGCATCATTACACTATCATCACTGCATCATCACTGCGTCATCACACCATCATCTCAGCAGCATCACTGCATCATCACAGCATCATCACTGCATCACCTCTGCATGATCAATGCATCATCACAGCATCATCACATCAACTACACAACATCATCGCAGTGTCATCACAGCATCATCACTGCATGATCACAGCATAATCTGAGCATCATCACAGCATCATTACTGCATCATCACAGCATCATTACTGCATCATCAGAGAATCATCACTGCATAGTCACAGCATCATCACACCATCATCACAGCATCATCTGAGCATCATCACTGCATAATCACTGCATCATCACAACATCATCAGTTTCATCAAAGCATCATCACAACATAATCACTGCATCATCACACCATCATCACAGCATCATCACAGCATCTTCTCAGCATCATCACAGCATCATTACTGCTTACTCACTGCATCATCACAGCGCCATCACAGTTTCATCACTGCATCATCACTTCATCATCTCTGCATAATTACTGCATCATCACAGCATCATCACTGCATCATCACTGCGTCATCACACCATCATCTCAGCAGCATCACTGCATAATCACTGCATCATCACAGCATCACCACTTCATCATCACTGCATCATCAAAGCATCATCACAGCATCATCGCTGCATCATCACACCATCATCACAGCATCATCACAGCATCATTACACTATCATCACTGCATCATCACTGCGTCATCACACCATCATCTCAGCAGCATCACTGCATCATCACAGCATCATCACATCAACTACACAACATCATCGCAGTGTCATCACAGCATCATCACTGCATGATCACAGCATAATCTGAGCATCATCACAGCATCATTACTGCATCATCACAGCATCATTACTGCATCATCAGAGAATCATCACTGCATAGTCACAGCATCATCACACCATCATCACAGCATCATCTGAGCATCATCACTGCATAATCACTGCATCATCACAACATCATCAGTTTCATCAAAGCATCATCACAACATAATCACTGCATCATCACAGCATCATCACTGCATCATCACAGCATCTTCTCAGCATCATCACAGCATCATTACTGCTTACTCACTGCATCATCACAGCGCCATCACAGTTTCATCACTGCATCATCACTTCATCATCTCTGCATAATCACTGCATCATCACAGCATCATCACTGCATCATCACAGCATCTTCTCAGCATCATCAGTGCATCATCATAGCATCATCACTGCATCATCACTGCATCATCACAGCATCATCAAAGCATCATCACAGCATCATCATAGCATCATCATTGCATCATCACTGCATCATCATAGCATCATCACACCATCATCACTGCATCATCACAGCATCATCGCATGGTGAACACTGCATCATCACAGTATCATCACAACATAATCATAGCATAATCACAGCATCACCACTGCATCATCGCAGCGTCATCACAGCATCATCACTCCGTCATCACACCATCATCACAGCATCATCACTGCATCATCATTGCATCATCTCTGCATGACCAGTGCATCATCACAGCATCATCACATCAACTACACAACATCATCACAGTGTCATCACAGCATCATCACTGCATAATCACAGCATAACCTGAGCATCATCACAGCATACTCACTGCATCATCACAGCGTCACCACAGTATCATCACTGCATCATCAGAGCATCATCACTGCATCATCAGAGCATACTCACTGCATCGTCACAGCATCATCATAGCATCATCACTGCATCATCAGAGCATCATCACTGCATCATCAGAGCATACTCACTGCATCGTCACAGCATCATCATAGCATCATCACTGCATCATCACATAGTCATCGCATCATCATCACAGCATCATAACTGCGTCTTCACAGCGTCATCACTGCATCATCTCTGCATCATCGCAGCATCATCACTGCATCATCACAGCATCAACGCACCATCATCACTGCATCACAGCATCATCACAACATCATCACAGAGTCATCAAAGAATCATCACAGCATCATCACAATATCATCACAGAATCATCACAGCATCTTCTCAGCATCATCACAGCATCATTACTGCTTACTCTGCATCATCACAGCGCCATCACAGTTTCATCACTGCATCATCACTGCATCATCTCTGCATAATTACTGCATCATCACTGCATCATCATAGCATCATCACACCATCATCACTGCATCATCACAGCATCATCGCATGGTGAACACTGCATCATCACAGTATCATCACAACATAATCATAGCATAATCACAGCATCACCACTGCATCATCGCAGCGTCATCACAGCATCATCACTCCGTCATCACACCATCATCACAGCATCATCACTGCATCATCATTGCATCATCTCTGCATGACCAGTGCATCATCACAGCATCATCACATCAACTACACAACATCATCACAGTGTCATCACAGCATCATCACTGCATAATCACAGCATAACCTGAGCATCATCACAGCATACTCACTGCATCATCACAGCGTCACCACAGTATCATCACTGCATCATCAGAGCATCATCACTGCATCATCAGAGCATACTCACTGCATCGTCACAGCATCATCATAGCATCATCACTGCATCATCAGAGCATCATCACTGCATCATCAGAGCATACTCACTGCATCGTCACAGCATCATCATAGCATCATCACTGCATCATCACATAGTCATCGCATCATCATCACAGCATCATAACTGCGTCTTCACAGCGTCATCACTGCATCATCTCTGCATCATCGCAGCATCATCACTGCATCATCACAGCATCAACGCACCATCATCACTGCATCACAGCATCATCACAACATCATCACAGAGTCATCAAAGAATCATCACAGCATCATCACAATATCATCACAGAATCATCACAGCATCTTCTCAGCATCATCACAGCATCATTACTGCTTACTCTGCATCATCACAGCGCCATCACAGTTTCATCACTGCATCATCACTGCATCATCTCTGCATAATTACTGCATCATGACAGCATCATCACTGCATCATCACAGCATCTTCTCAGCATCATCACTGCATCAACACAGCGTCATCACTGCATCATCACTACATCATCACAGTGTAATCGCAGCATCATCACTGCGTCTTCACTGCGTCATCACTGCATCATCACAGCATCATTACAGCATCATCACTGCATAATCACTGCATCATCACAGCATCTTCTCAGCATCATCACTGCATCATCACACCATCATCACTGCATCATCACAGCATCATCTGAGCTTCATCACAGTATCATTACTGCTTACTCACTGCATCATCACAGCGTCATCATAGCATCATCACTGCATCATCACAGCATCATCACAGCATCATCACTGCATATTGACTGCATCATCACACCATCATCACTGCATCAACACAGCGTCATCACTGAATCATCACAGTGTAATCGCAGCATCATCACTGCGTCATCACTGCGTCATCACAGCATAATCATCACTGCGACATCACACCATCATCACAGCATCATTACTGCATCATCACAGCATCATCACAGTGTCATCACAGCACCATCACTGCATCACAAGAGCATCATCACAGCATCATCACAGCATCATCACATCATCACTGCATCATAAAAACATAAACATAGTATTGTCACAGCAACAAAACATCATCATCGCAGCATCATCACTGCATCAACACATCATCATCACAGCGTTATCACTTCATAATCACTGCATCATCACACCATCATCACAATATCATCACAGTGTCATCACAGCATCATCACAACATAATCACTGCATCATCACAGTATCATCACTGCATCATCTCAGCATCATCACAGCATCATCACTGCATGATCACAGCAAAATCCCTGCATCATCACATCATCATCACAGCATCATCACAGCATCATCACACAATCATCACTGCATCATCACAGCATCATCACTGCATCATCACAGCATCATCACACCTTCATTACTGCATCATCACTGCAGAATCACTGCATCATCATACCATCATCACAGTGTCATCACAGCATCATCACTGCGTCATCACACCATCATCACTGCATCATCACTGCGTCATTATAGCATCATCACTGCATCATCTCTGCATGACCAGTGCATAATCACAGCATCATCGCATCAACTACACAACATCATCACAGTGTCATCACAGCATCATCACTGCATAATCACAGCATAACCTGAGCATCATCACAGCATCATCACATAGTCATGGCATCATCATCACAGCATCATAACTGCGTCTTCACAGGGTCATCACTGCATCATCTCTGCATCATCACAGCATCATCTGAGCATCGTTACTGCTTTCTCACTGCATCATCACAGCATCATCTCTGCATCATCACTGCATCATCATAGCATCATCACTGCATCATCACAGCATCATAATAGCACCATCACAGCATCATTAGAGCGTCAACACTGCATCATCACAGCGTCATCACAGCATCATCACAGCATCATCACTGCATATTCACTGCATATTCACTGCATCATCACACCATCATCACTGCATCAAAACAGCGTCATCACTGCATCATCACAGTGTAATCGCAGCATCATCACTGCGTCTTCACTGCATCAACACAGCGTCATCACTGCATCATCACAGTGTAATCGCAGCATCATCACTGCGTCTTCACTGCGTCATCACTGCATTATCACTGCATCATCACAGCGTCATCACAGCGTCATCACAGCATCATCACAGCATCATCACTGCATATTCACTGCATATTCACTGCATCATCACACCATCATCACTGCATCAACACAGCGTCATCACTGCATCATCACAGTGTAATCGCAGCATCATCACTGCGTCTTCACTGCGTCATCACTGCATTATCACTGCATCATCAAAGCATCATCACAGCATCATCGCTGCATCATCACACCATCATCACAGCATCATCACAGCATCATTACACTATCATCACTGCATCATCACTGCGTCATCACACCATCATCTCAGCAGCATCACTGCATCATCACAGCATCATCACTGCATCACCTCTGCATGATCAATGCATCATCACAGCATCATCACATCAACTACACAACATCATCGCAGTGTCATCACAGCATCATCACTGCATGATCACAGCATAATCTGAGCATCATCACAGCATCATTACTGCATCATCACAGCATCATTACTGCATCATCAGAGAATCATCACTGCATAGTCACAGCATCATCACACCATCATCACAGCATCATCTGAGCATCATCACTGCATAATCACTGCATCATCACAACATCATCAGTTTCATCAAAGCATCATCACAACATAATCACTGCATCATCACAGCATCATCACTGCATCATCACAGCATCTTCTCAGCATCATCACAGCATCATTACTGCTTACTCACTGCATCATCACAGCGCCATCACAGTTTCATCACTGCATCATCACTTCATCATCTCTGCATAATTACTGCATCATCACAGCATCATCACTGCATCATCACAGCATCTTCTCAGCATCATCAGTGCATCATCATAGCATCATCACTGCATCATCACTGCATCATCACAGCATCATCAAAGCATCATCACAGCATCATCATAGCATCATCATTGCATCATCACTGCATCATCATAGCATCATCACACCATCATCACTGCATCATCACAGCATCATCGCATGATGAACACTGCATCATCACAGTATCATCACAACATAATCATAGCATAATCACAGCATCACCACTGCATCATCGCAGCGTCATCACAGCATCATCACTCCGTCATCACACCATCATCACAGCATCATCACTGCATCATCATTGCATCATCTCTGCATGACCAGTGCATCATCACAGCATCATCACATCAACTACACAACATCATCACAGTGTCATCACAGCATCATCACTGCATAATCACAGCATAACCTGAGCATCATCACAGCATACTCACTGCATCATCACAGCGTCACCACAGTATCATCACTGCATCATCAGAGCATCATCACTGCATCATCAGAGCATACTCACTGCATCGTCACAGCATCATCATAGCATCATCACTGCATCATCAGAGCATCATCACTGCATCATCAGAGCATACTCACTGCATCGTCACAGCATCATCATAGCATCATCACTGCATCATCACATAGTCATCGCATCATCATCACAGCATCATAACTGCGTCTTCACAGCGTCATCACTGCATCATCTCTGCATCATCGCAGCATCATCACTGCATCATCACAGCATCAACGCACCATCATCACTGCATCACAGCATCATCACAACATCATCACAGAGTCATCAAAGAATCATCACAGCATCATCACAATATCATCACAGAATCATCACAGCATCTTCTCAGCATCATCACAGCATCATTACTGCTTACTCTGCATCATCACAGCGCCATCACAGTTTCATCACTGCATCATCACTGCATCATCTCTGCATAATTACTGCATCATGACAGCATCATCACTGCATCATCACAGCATCTTCTCAGCATCATCACTGCATCAACACAGCGTCATCACTGCATCATCACTACATCATCACAGTGTAATCGCAGCATCATCACTGCGTCTTCACTGCGTCATCACTGCATCATCACAGCATCATTACAGCATCATCACTGCATAATCACTGCATCATCACAGCATCTTCTCAGCATCATCACTGCATCATCACACCATCATCACTGCATCATCACAGCATCATCTGAGCTTCATCACAGTATCATTACTGCTTACTCACTGCATCATCACAGCGTCATCATAGCATCATCACTGCATGATCACAGCAAAATCCCTGCATCATCACATCATCATCACAGCATCATCACAGCATCATCACACAATCATCACTGCATCATCACAGCATCATCACTGCATCATCACAGCATCATCACACCTTCATTACTGCATCATCACTGCAGAATCACTGCATCATCATACCATCATCACAGTGTCATCACAGCATCATCACTGCGTCATCACACCATCATCACTGCATCATCACTGCGTCATTATAGCATCATCACTGCATCATCTCTGCATGACCAGTGCATAATCACAGCATCATCGCATCAACTACACAACATCATCACAGTGTCATCACAGCATCATCACTGCATAATCACAGCATAACCTGAGCATCATCACAGCATCATCACATAGTCATGGCATCATCATCACAGCATCATAACTGCGTCTTCACAGGGTCATCACTGCATCATCTCAGCATCATCTGAGCATCGTTACTGCTTTCTCACTGCATCATCACAGCATCATCTCTGCATCATCACTGCATCATCATAGCATCATCACTGCATCATCACAGCATCATAATAGCACCATCACAGCATCATTAGAGCGTCAACACTGCATCATCACAGCGTCATCACAGCATCATCACAGCATCATCACTGCATATTCACTGCATCATCACACCATCATCACTGCATCAACACAGCGTCATCACTGCATCATCACAGTGTAATCGCAGCATCATCACTGCGTCTTCACTGCGTCATCACTGCATTATCACTGCATCATCAAAGCATCATCACAGCATCATCGCTGCATCATCACACCATCATCACAGCATCATCACAGCATCATTACACTATCATCACTGCATAATCACTGCATCATCACACCATCATCTCAGCAGCATCACTGCATAATCACTGCATCATCACAGCATCACCACTTCATCATCACTGCATCATCAAAGCATCATCACAGCATCATCGCTGCATCATCACACCATCATCACAGCATCATCACAGCATCATTACACTATCATCACTGCATCATCACTGCGTCATCACACCATCATCTCAGCAGCATCACTGCATCATCACAGCATCATCACTGCATCACCTCTGCATGATCAATGCATCATCACAGCATCATCACATCAACTACACAACATCATCGCAGTGTCATCACAGCATCATCACTGCATGATCACAGCATAATCTGAGCATCATCACAGCATCATTACTGCATCATCACAGCATCATTACTGCATCATCAGAGAATCATCACTGCATAGTCACAGCATCATCACACCATCATCACAGCATCATCTGAGCATCATCACTGCATAATCACTGCATCATCACAACATCATCAGTTTCATCAAAGCATCATCACAACATAATCACTGCATCATCACAGCATCATCACTGCATCATCACAGCATCGTCTCAGCATCATCACAGCATCATTACTGCTTACTCACTGCATCATCACAGCGCCATCACAGTTTCATCACTGCATCATCACTTCATCATCTCTGCATAATTACTGCATCATCACAGCATCATCACTGCATCATCACTGCGTCATCACACCATCATCTCAGCAGCATCACTGCATAATCACTGCATCATCACAGCATCACCACTTCATCATCACTGCATCATCAAAGCATCATCACAGCATCATCGCTGCATCATCACACCATCATCACAGCATCATCACAGCATCATTACACTATCATCACTGCATCATCACTGCGTCATCACACCATCATCTCAGCAGCATCACTGCATCATCACAGCATCATCACTGCATCACCTCTGCATGATCAATGCATCATCACAGCATCATCACATCAACTACACAACATCATCGCAGTGTCATCACAGCATCATCACTGCATGATCACAGCATAATCTGAGCATCATCACAGCATCATTACTGCATCATCACAGCATCATTACTGCATCATCAGAGAATCATCACTGCATAGTCACAGCATCATCACACCATCATCACAGCATCATCTGAGCATCATCACTGCATAATCACTGCATCATCACAACATCATCAGTTTCATCAAAGCATCATCACAACATAATCACTGCATCATCACAGCATCATCACTGCATCATCACAGCATCTTCTCAGCATCATCACAGCATCATTACTGCTTACTCACTGCATCATCACAGCGCCATCACAGTTTCATCACTGCATCATCACTTCATCATCTCTGCATAATCACTGCATCATCACAGCATCATCACTGCATCATCACAGCATCTTCTCAGCATCATCAGTGCATCATCATAGCATCATCACTGCATCATCACTGCATCATCACAGCATCATCAAAGCATCATCACAGCATCATCATAGCATCATCATTGCATCATCACTGCATCATCATAGCATCATCACACCATCATCACTGCATCATCACAGCATCATCGCATGGTGAACACTGCATCATCACAGTATCATCACAACATAATCATAGCATAATCACAGCATCACCACTGCATCATCGCAGCGTCATCACAGCATCATCACTCCGTCATCACACCATCATCACAGCATCATCACTGCATCATCATTGCATCATCTCTGCATGACCAGTGCATCATCACAGCATCATCACATCAACTACACAACATCATCACAGTGTCATCACAGCATCATCACTGCATAATCACAGCATAACCTGAGCATCATCACAGCATACTCACTGCATCATAACAGCGTCACCACAGTATCATCACTGCATCATCAGAGCATCATCACTGCATCATCAGAGCATACTCACTGCATCGTCACAGCATCATCATAGCATCATCACTGCATCATCAGAGCATCATCACTGCATCATCAGAGCATACTCACTGCATCGTCACAGCATCATCATAGCATCATCACTGCATCATCACATAGTCATCGCATCATCATCACAGCATCATAACTGCGTCTTCACAGCGTCATCACTGCATCATCTCTGCATCATCGCAGCATCATCACTGCATCATCACAGCATCAACGCACCATCATCACTGCATCACAGCATCATCACAACATCATCACAGAGTCATCAAAGAATCATCACAGCATCATCACAATATCATCACAGAATCATCACAGCATCTTCTCAGCATCATCACAGCATCATTACTGCTTACTCTGCATCATCACAGCGCCATCACAGTTTCATCACTGCATCATCACTGCATCATCTCTGCATAATTACTGCATCATGACAGCATCATCACTGCATCATCACAGCATCTTCTCAGCATCATCACTGCATCAACACAGCGTCATCACTGCATCATCACTACATCATCACAGTGTAATCGCAGCATCATCACTGCGTCTTCACTGCGTCATCACTGCATCATCACAGCATCATTACAGCATCATCACTGCATAATCACTGCATCATCACAGCATCTTCTCAGCATCATCACTGCATCATCACACCATCATCACTGCATCATCACAGCATCATCTGAGCTTCATCACAGTATCATTACTGCTTACTCACTGCATCATCACAGCGTCATCATAGCATCATCACTGCATGATCACAGCAAAATCCCTGCATCATCACATCATCATCACAGCATCATCACAGCATCATCACACAATCATCACTGCATCATCACAGCATCATCACTGCATCATCACAGCATCATCACACCTTCATTACTGCATCATCACTGCAGAATCACTGCATCATCATACCATCATCACAGTGTCATCACAGCATCATCACTGCGTCATCACACCATCATCACTGCATCATCACTGCGTCATTATAGCATCATCACTGCATCATCTCTGCATGACCAGTGCATAATCACAGCATCATCGCATCAACTACACAACATCATCACAGTGTCATCACAGCATCATCACTGCATAATCACAGCATAACCTGAGCATCATCACAGCATCATCACATAGTCATGGCATCATCATCACAGCATCATAACTGCGTCTTCACAGGGTCATCACTGCATCATCTCAGCATCATCTGAGCATCGTTACTGCTTTCTCACTGCATCATCACAGCATCATCTCTGCATCATCACTGCATCATCATAGCATCATCACTGCATCATCACAGCATCATAATAGCACCATCACAGCATCATTAGAGCGTCAACACTGCATCATCACAGCGTCATCACAGCATCATCACAGCATCATCACTGCATATTCACTGCATCATCACACCATCATCACTGCATCAACACAGCGTCATCACTGCATCATCACAGTGTAATCGCAGCATCATCACTGCGTCTTCACTGCGTCATCACTGCATTATCACTGCATCATCAAAGCATCATCACAGCATCATCGCTGCATCATCACACCATCATCACAGCATCATCACAGCATCATTACACTATCATCACTGCATAATCACTGCATCATCACACCATCATCTCAGCAGCATCACTGCATAATCACTGCATCATCACAGCATCACCACTTCATCATCACTGCATCATCAAAGCATCATCACAGCATCATCGCTGCATCATCACACCATCATCACAGCATCATCACAGCATCATTACACTATCATCACTGCATCATCACTGCGTCATCACACCATCATCTCAGCAGCATCACTGCATCATCACAGCATCATCACTGCATCACCTCTGCATGATCAATGCATCATCACAGCATCATCACATCAACTACACAACATCATCGCAGTGTCATCACAGCATCATCACTGCATGATCACAGCATAATCTGAGCATCATCACAGCATCATTACTGCATCATCACAGCATCATTACTGCATCATCAGAGAATCATCACTGCATAGTCACAGCATCATCACACCATCATCACAGCATCATCTGAGCATCATCACTGCATAATCACTGCATCATCACAACATCATCAGTTTCATCAAAGCATCATCACAACATAATCACTGCATCATCACAGCATCATCACTGCATCATCACAGCATCGTCTCAGCATCATCACAGCATCATTACTGCTTACTCACTGCATCATCACAGCGCCATCACAGTTTCATCACTGCATCATCACTTCATCATCTCTGCATAATTACTGCATCATCACAGCATCATCACTGCATCATCACTGCGTCATCACACCATCATCTCAGCAGCATCACTGCATAATCACTGCATCATCACAGCATCACCACTTCATCATCACTGCATCATCAAAGCATCATCACAGCATCATCGCTGCATCATCACACCATCATCACAGCATCATCACAGCATCATTACACTATCATCACTGCATCATCACTGCGTCATCACACCATCATCTCAGCAGCATCACTGCATCATCACAGCATCATCACTGCATCACCTCTGCATGATCAATGCATCATCACAGCATCATCACATCAACTACACAACATCATCGCAGTGTCATCACAGCATCATCACTGCATGATCACAGCATAATCTGAGCATCATCACAGCATCATTACTGCATCATCACAGCATCATTACTGCATCATCAGAGAATCATCACTGCATAGTCACAGCATCATCACACCATCATCACAGCATCATCTGAGCATCATCACTGCATAATCACTGCATCATCACAACATCATCAGTTTCATCAAAGCATCATCACAACATAATCACTGCATCATCACAGCATCATCACTGCATCATCACAGCATCTTCTCAGCATCATCACAGCATCATTACTGCTTACTCACTGCATCATCACAGCGCCATCACAGTTTCATCACTGCATCATCACTTCATCATCTCTGCATAATCACTGCATCATCACAGCATCATCACTGCATCATCACAGCATCTTCTCAGCATCATCAGTGCATCATCATAGCATCATCACTGCATCATCACTGCATCATCACAGCATCATCAAAGCATCATCACAGCATCATCATAGCATCATCATTGCATCATCACTGCATCATCATAGCATCATCACACCATCATCACTGCATCATCACAGCATCATCGCATGGTGAACACTGCATCATCACAGTATCATCACAACATAATCATAGCATAATCACAGCATCACCACTGCATCATCGCAGCGTCATCACAGCATCATCACTCCGTCATCACACCATCATCACAGCATCATCACTGCATCATCATTGCATCATCTCTGCATGACCAGTGCATCATCACAGCATCATCACATCAACTACACAACATCATCACAGTGTCATCACAGCATCATCACTGCATAATCACAGCATAACCTGAGCATCATCACAGCATACTCACTGCATCATAACAGCGTCACCACAGTATCATCACTGCATCATCAGAGCATCATCACTGCATCATCAGAGCATACTCACTGCATCGTCACAGCATCATCATAGCATCATCACTGCATCATCAGAGCATCATCACTGCATCATCAGAGCATACTCACTGCATCGTCACAGCATCATCATAGCATCATCACTGCATCATCACATAGTCATCGCATCATCATCACAGCATCATAACTGCGTCTTCACAGCGTCATCACTGCATCATCTCTGCATCATCGCAGCATCATCACTGCATCATCACAGCATCAACGCACCATCATCACTGCATCACAGCATCATCACAACATCATCACAGAGTCATCAAAGAATCATCACAGCATCATCACAATATCATCACAGAATCATCACAGCATCTTCTCAGCATCATCACAGCATCATTACTGCTTACTCTGCATCATCACAGCGCCATCACAGTTTCATCACTGCATCATCACTGCATCATCTCTGCATAATTACTGCATCATGACAGCATCATCACTGCATCATCACAGCATCTTCTCAGCATCATCACTGCATCAACACAGCGTCATCACTGCATCATCACTACATCATCACAGTGTAATCGCAGCATCATCACTGCGTCTTCACTGCGTCATCACTGCATCATCACAGCATCATTACAGCATCATCACTGCATAATCACTGCATCATCACAGCATCTTCTCAGCATCATCACTGCATCATCACACCATCATCACTGCATCATCACAGCATCATCTGAGCTTCATCACAGTATCATTACTGCTTACTCACTGCATCATCACAGCGTCATCATAGCATCATCACTGCATGATCACAGCAAAATCCCTGCATCATCACATCATCATCACAGCATCATCACAGCATCATCACACAATCATCACTGCATCATCACAGCATCATCACTGCATCATCACAGCATCATCACACCTTCATTACTGCATCATCACTGCAGAATCACTGCATCATCATACCATCATCACAGTGTCATCACAGCATCATCACTGCGTCATCACACCATCATCACTGCATCATCACTGCGTCATTATAGCATCATCACTGCATCATCTCTGCATGACCAGTGCATAATCACAGCATCATCGCATCAACTACACAACATCATCACAGTGTCATCACAGCATCATCACTGCATAATCACAGCATAACCTGAGCATCATCACAGCATCATCACATAGTCATGGCATCATCATCACAGCATCATAACTGCGTCTTCACAGGGTCATCACTGCATCATCTCTGCATCATCACAGCATCATCTGAGCATCGTTACTGCTTTCTCACTGCATCATCACAGCATCATCTCTGCATCATCACTGCATCATCATAGCATCATCACTGCATCATCACAGCATCATAATAGCACCATCACAGCATCATTAGAGCGTCAACACTGCATCATCACAGCGTCATCACAGCATCATCACAGCATCATCACTGCATATTCACTGCATCAACACAGCGTCATCACTGCATCATCACAGTGTAATCGCAGCATCATCACTGCGTCTTCACTGCGTCATCACTGCATTATCACTGCATCATCAAAGCATCATCACAGCATCATCGCTGCATCATCACACCATCATCACAGCATCATCACAGCATCATTACACTATCATCACTGCATCATCACACCATCATCTCAGCAGCATCACTGCATAATCACTGCATCATCACAGCATCACCACTTCATCATCACTGCATCATCAAAGCATCATCACAGCATCATCGCTGCATCATCACACCATCATCACAGCATCATCACAGCATCATTACACTATCATCACTGCATCATCACTGCGTCATCACACCATCATCTCAGCAGCATCACTGCATCATCACTGCGTCATCACACCATCATCTCAGCAGCATCACTGCATCATCACAGCATCATCACATCAACTACACAACATCATCGCAGTGTCATCACAGCATCATCACTGCATGATCACAGCATAATCTGAGCATCATCACAGCATCATTACTGCATCATCACAGCATCATTACTGCATCATCAGAGAATCATCACTGCATAGTCACAGCATCATCACAGCATCATCTGAGCATCATCACTGCATAATCACTGCATCATCACAACATCATCAGTTTCATCAAAGCATCATCACAACATAATCACTGCATCATCACAGCATCATCACTGCATCATCACAGCATCTTCTCAGCATCATCACAGCATCATTACTGCTTACTCACTGCATCATCACAGCGCCATCACAGTTTCATCACTGCATCATCACTTCATCATCTCTGCATAATTACTGCATCATCACAGCATCATCACTGCATCATCACTGCGTCATCACACCATCATCTCAGCAGCATCACTGCATAATCACTGCATCATCACAGCATCACCACTTCATCATCACTGCATCATCAAAGCATCATCACAGCATCATCGCTGCATCATCACACCATCATCACAGCATCATCACAGCATCATTACACTATCATCACTGCATCATCACTGCGTCATCACACCATCATCTCAGCAGCATCACTGCATCATCACAGCATCATCACATCAACTACACAACATCATCGCAGTGTCATCACAGCATCATCACTGCATGATCACTGCATAATCTGAGCATCATCACAGCATCATTACTGCATCATCACAGCATCATTACTGCATCATCAGAGAATCATCACTGCATAGTCACAGCATCATCACACCATCATCACAGCATCATCTGAGCATCATCACTGCATAATCACTGCATCATCACAACATCATCAGTTTCATCAAAGCATCATCACAACATAATCACTGCATCATCACAGCATCATCACTGCATCATCACAGCATCTTCTCAGCATCATCACAGCATCATTACTGCTTACTCACTGCATCATCACAGCGCCATCACAGTTTCATCACTGCATCATCACTTCATCATCTCTGCATAATCACTGCATCATCACAGCATCATCACTGCATCATCACAGCATCTTCTCAGCATCATCAGTGCATCATCATAGCATCATCACTGCATCATCACTGCATCATCACAGCATCATCAAAGCATCATCACAGCATCATCATAGCATCATCATTGCATCATCACTGCATCATCATAGCATCATCACACCATCATCACTGCATCATCACAGCATCATCGCATGGTGAACACTGCATCATCACAGTATCATCACAACATAATCATAGCATAATCACAGCATCACCACTGC
Organism: Somateria mollissima; assembly: GCA_951411735.1. Lineage (NCBI taxonomy): Eukaryota > Metazoa > Chordata > Aves > Anseriformes > Anatidae > Somateria > Somateria mollissima. Next base: position 276,689 of record CATOCB010000342.1, read on the forward strand.
ATCATCGCAGCGTCATCACAGCATCATCACTCCGTCATCACACCATCATCACAGCATCATCACTGCATCATCATTGCATCATCTCTGCATGACCAGTGCATCATCACAGCATCATCACATCAACTACACAACATCATCACAGTGTCATCACAGCATCATCACTGCATAATCACAGCATAACCTGAGCATCATCACAGCATACTCACTGCATCATCACAGTGTCACCACAGTATCATCACTGCATCATCAGAGCATCATCACTGCATCATCAGAGCATACTCACTGCATCGTCACAGCATCATCATAGCATCATCACTGCATCATCACATAGTCATCGCATCATCATCACAGCATCATAACTGCGTCTTCACAGCGTCATCACTGCATCATCTCTGCATCATCGCAGCATCATCACTGCATCATCACAGCATCAACGCACCATCATCACTGCATCACAGCATCATCACAACATCATCACAGAGTCATCAAAGAATCATCACAGCATCATCACAATATCATCACAGAATCATCACAGCATCTTCTCAGCATCATCACAGCATCATTACTGCTTACTCTGCATCATCACAGCGCCATCACAGTTTCATCACTGCATCATCACTGCATCATCTCTGCATAATTACTGCATCATCACTGCATCATCATAGCATCATCACACCATCATCACTGCATCATCACAGCATCATCGCATGGTGAACACTGCATCATCACAGTATCATCACAACATAATCATAGCATAATCACAGCATCACCACTGCATCATCGCAGCGTCATCACAGCATCATCACTCCGTCATCACACCATCATCACAGCATCATCACTGCATCATCATTGCATCATCTCTGCATGACCAGTGCATCATCACAGCATCATCACATCAACTACACAACATCATCACAGTGTCATCACAGCATCATCACTGCATAATCACAGCATAACCTGAGCATCATCACAGCATACTCACTGCATCATCACAGCGTCACCACAGTATCATCACTGCATCATCAGAGCATCATCACTGCATCATCAGAGCATACTCACTGCATCGTCACAGCATCATCATAGCATCATCACTGCATCATCACATAGTCATCGCATCATCATCACAGCATCATAACTGCGTCTTCACAGCGTCATCACTGCATCATCTCTGCATCATCGCAGCATCATCACTGCATCATCACAGCATCAACGCACCATCATCACTGCATCACAGCATCATCACAACATCATCACAGAGTCATCAAAGAATCATCACAGCATCATCACAATATCATCACAGAATCATCACAGCATCTTCTCAGCATCATCACAGCATCATTACTGCTTACTCTGCATCATCACAGCGCCATCACAGTTTCATCACTGCATCATCACTGCATCATCTCTGCATAATTACTGCATCAACACAGCGTCATCACTGCATCATCACTACATCATCACAGTGTAATCGCAGCATCATCACTGCGTCTTCACTGCGTCATCACTGCATCATCACAGCATCATCACTGCATAATCACTGCATCATCACAGCATCTTCTCAGCATCATCACTGCATCATCACACCATCATCACTGCATCATCACAGCATCATCTGAGCTTCATCACAGTATCATTACTGCTTACTCACTGCATCATCACAGCGTCATCATAGCATCATCACTGCATCATCACAGCATCATCACAGCATCATCACTGCATATTGACTGCATCATCACACCATCATCACTGCATCAACACAGCGTCATCACTGAATCATCACAGTGTAATCGCAGCATCATCACTGCGTCATCACTGCGTCATCACAGCATAATCATCACTGCGACATCACACCATCATCACAGCATCATTACTGCATCATCACAGCATCATCACAGTGTCATCACAGCACCATCACTGCATCACAAGAGCATCATCACAGCATCATCACAGCATCATCACATCATCACTGCATCATAAAAACATAAACATAGTATTGTCACAGCAACAAAACATCATCATCGCAGCATCATCACTGCATCAACACATCATCATCACAGCGTTATCACTTCATAATCACTGCATCATCACACCATCATCACAATATCATCACAGTGTCATCACAGCATCATCACAACATAATCACTGCATCATCACAGTATCATCACTGCATCATCTCAGCATCATCACAGCATCATCACTGCATGATCACAGCAAAATCCCTGCATCATCACATCATCATCACTGCATCATCACAGCATCATCACTGCATCATCACAGCATCATCACACCTTCATTACTGCATCATCACTGCAGAATCACTGCATCATCATACCATCATCACAGTGTCATCACAGCATCATCACTGCGTCATCACACCATCATCACTGCATCATCACTGCGTCATTATAGCATCATCACTGCATCATCTCTGCATGACCAGTGCATAATCACAGCATCATCGCATCAACTACACAACATCATCACAGTGTCATCACAGCATCATCACTGCATAATCACAGCATAACCTGAGCATCATCACAGCATCATCACATAGTCATGGCATCATCATCACAGCATCATAACTGCGTCTTCACAGGGTCATCACTGCATCATCTCAGCATCATCTGAGCATCGTTACTGCTTTCTCACTGCATCATCACAGCATCATCTCTGCATCATCACTGCATCATCATAGCATCATCACTGCATCATCACAGCATCATAATAGCACCATCACAGCATCATTAGAGCGTCAACACTGCATCATCACAGCGTCATCACAGCATCATCACAGCATCATCACTGCATATTCACTGCATCATCACACCATCATCACTGCATCAACACAGCGTCATCACTGCATCATCACAGTGTAATCGCAGCATCATCACTGCGTCTTCACTGCGTCATCACTGCATTATCACTGCATCATCAAAGCATCATCACAGCATCATCGCTGCATCATCACACCATCATCACAGCATCATCACAGCATCATTACACTATCATCACTGCATAATCACTGCATCATCACACCATCATCTCAGCAGCATCACTGCATAATCACTGCATCATCACAGCATCACCACTTCATCATCACTGCATCATCAAAGCATCATCACAGCATCATCGCTGCATCATCACACCATCATCACAGCATCATCACAGCATCATTACACTATCATCACTGCATCATCACTGCGTCATCACACCATCATCTCAGCAGCATCACTGCATCATCACAGCATCATCACTGCATCACCTCTGCATGATCAATGCATCATCACAGCATCATCACATCAACTACACAACATCATCGCAGTGTCATCACAGCATCATCACTGCATGATCACAGCATAATCTGAGCATCATCACAGCATCATTACTGCATCATCACAGCATCATTACTGCATCATCAGAGAATCATCACTGCATAGTCACAGCATCATCACACCATCATCACAGCATCATCTGAGCATCATCACTGCATAATCACTGCATCATCACAACATCATCAGTTTCATCAAAGCATCATCACAACATAATCACTGCATCATCACAGCATCATCACTGCATCATCACAGCATCTTCTCAGCATCATCACAGCATCATTACTGCTTACTCACTGCATCATCACAGCGCCATCACAGTTTCATCACTGCATCATCACTTCATCATCTCTGCATAATCACTGCATCATCACAGCATCATCACTGCATCATCACTGCGTCATCACACCATCATCTCAGCAGCATCACTGCATAATCACTGCATCATCACAGCATCACCACTTCATCATCACTGCATCATCATAGCATCATCACACCATCATCACTGCATCATCACAGCATCATCGCATGGTGAACACTGCATCATCACAGTATCATCACAACATAATCATAGCATAATCACAGCATCACCACTGCATCATCGCAGCGTCATCACAGCATCATCACTCCGTCATCACACCATCATCACAGCATCATCACTGCATCATCATTGCATCATCTCTGCAGGACCAGTGCATCATCACATCAACTACACAACATCATCACAGTGTCATCACAGCATCATCACAGCATAACCTGAGCATCATCACAGCATACTCACTGCATCATCACAGCGTCACCACAGTATCATCACTGCATCATCAGAGCATCATCACTGCATCATCAGAGCATACTCACTGCATCGTCACAGCATCATCATAGCATCATCACTGCATCATCAGAGCATCATCACTGCATCATCAGAGCATACTCACTGCATCGTCACAGCATCATCATAGCATCATCACTGCATCATCACATAGTCATCGCATCATCATCACAGCATCATAACTGCGTCTTCACAGCGTCATCACTGCATCATCTCTGCATCATCGCAGCATCATCACTGCATCATCACAGCATCAACGCACCATCATCACTGCATCACAGCATCATCACAACATCATCACAGAGTCATCAAAGAATCATCACAGCATCATCACAATATCATCACAGAATCATCACAGCATCTTCTCAGCATCATCACAGCATCATTACTGCTTACTCTGCATCATCACAGCGCCATCACAGTTTCATCACTGCATCATCACTGCATCATCTCTGCATAATTACTGCATCATGACAGCATCATCACTGCATCATCACAGCATCTTCTCAGCATCATCACTGCATCAACACAGCGTCATCACTGCATCATCACTACATCATCACAGTGTAATCGCAGCATCATCACTGCGTCTTCACTGCGTCATCACTGCATCATCACAGCATCATTACAGCATCATCACTGCATAATCACTGCATCATCACAGCATCTTCTCAGCATCATCACTGCATCATCACACCATCATCACTGCATCATCACAGCATCATCTGAGCTTCATCACAGTATCATTACTGCTTACTCACTGCATCATCACAGCGTCATCATAGCATCATCACTGCATGATCACAGCAAAATCCCTGCATCATCACATCATCATCACAGCATCATCACAGCATCATCACACAATCATCACTGCATCATCACAGCATCATCACTGCATCATCACAGCATCATCACACCTTCATTACTGCATCATCACTGCAGAATCACTGCATCATCATACCATCATCACAGTGTCATCACAGCATCATCACTGCGTCATCACACCATCATCACTGCATCATCACTGCGTCATTATAGCATCATCACTGCATCATCTCTGCATGACCAGTGCATAATCACAGCATCATCGCATCAACTACACAACATCATCACAGTGTCATCACAGCATCATCACTGCATAATCACAGCATAACCTGAGCATCATCACAGCATCATCACATAGTCATGGCATCATCATCACAGCATCATAACTGCGTCTTCACAGGGTCATCACTGCATCATCTCTGCATCATCACAGCATCATCTGAGCATCGTTACTGCTTTCTCACTGCATCATCACAGCATCATCTCTGCATCATCACTGCATCATCATAGCATCATCACTGCATCATCACAGCATCATAATAGCACCATCACAGCATCATTAGAGCGTCAACACTGCATCATCACAGCGTCATCACAGCATCATCACAGCATCATCACTGCATATTCACTGCATCAACACAGCGTCATCACTGCATCATCACAGTGTAATCGCAGCATCATCACTGCGTCTTCACTGCGTCATCACTGCATTATCACTGCATCATCAAAGCATCATCACAGCATCATCGCTGCATCATCACACCATCATCACAGCATCATCACAGCATCATTACACTATCATCACTGCATCATCACACCATCATCTCAGCAGCATCACTGCATAATCACTGCATCATCACAGCATCACCACTTCATCATCACTGCATCATCAAAGCATCATCACAGCATCATCGCTGCATCATCACACCATCATCACAGCATCATCACAGCATCATTACACTATCATCACTGCATCATCACTGCGTCATCACACCATCATCTCAGCAGCATCACTGCATCATCACTGCGTCATCACACCATCATCTCAGCAGCATCACTGCATCATCACAGCATCATCACATCAACTACACAACATCATCGCAGTGTCATCACAGCATCATCACTGCATGATCACAGCATAATCTGAGCATCATCACAGCATCATTACTGCATCATCACAGCATCATTACTGCATCATCAGAGAATCATCACTGCATAGTCACAGCATCATCACAGCATCATCTGAGCATCATCACTGCATAATCACTGCATCATCACAACATCATCAGTTTCATCAAAGCATCATCACAACATAATCACTGCATCATCACAGCATCATCACTGCATCATCACAGCATCTTCTCAGCATCATCACAGCATCATTACTGCTTACTCACTGCATCATCACAGCGCCATCACAGTTTCATCACTGCATCATCACTTCATCATCTCTGCATAATTACTGCATCATCACAGCATCATCACTGCATCATCACTGCGTCATCACACCATCATCTCAGCAGCATCACTGCATAATCACTGCATCATCACAGCATCACCACTTCATCATCACTGCATCATCAAAGCATCATCACAGCATCATCGCTGCATCATCACACCATCATCACAGCATCATCACAGCATCATTACACTATCATCACTGCATCATCACTGCGTCATCACACCATCATCTCAGCAGCATCACTGCATCATCACAGCATCATCACATCAACTACACAACATCATCGCAGTGTCATCACAGCATCATCACTGCATGATCACTGCATAATCTGAGCATCATCACAGCATCATTACTGCATCATCACAGCATCATTACTGCATCATCAGAGAATCATCACTGCATAGTCACAGCATCATCACACCATCATCACAGCATCATCTGAGCATCATCACTGCATAATCACTGCATCATCACAACATCATCAGTTTCATCAAAGCATCATCACAACATAATCACTGCATCATCACAGCATCATCACTGCATCATCACAGCATCTTCTCAGCATCATCACAGCATCATTACTGCTTACTCACTGCATCATCACAGCGCCATCACAGTTTCATCACTGCATCATCACTTCATCATCTCTGCATAATCACTGCATCATCACAGCATCATCACTGCATCATCACAGCATCTTCTCAGCATCATCAGTGCATCATCATAGCATCATCACTGCATCATCACTGCATCATCACAGCATCATCAAAGCATCATCACAGCATCATCATAGCATCATCATTGCATCATCACTGCATCATCATAGCATCATCACACCATCATCACTGCATCATCACAGCATCATCGCATGGTGAACACTGCATCATCACAGTATCATCACAACATAATCATAGCATAATCACAGCATCACCACTGCATCATCGCAGCATCATCACAGCATCATCACTCCGTCATCACACCATCATCACAGCATCATCACTGCATCATCATTGCATCATCTCTGCATGACCAGTGCATCATCACAGCATCATCACATCAACTACACAACATCATCACAGTGTCATCACAGCATCATCACTGCATAATCACAGCATAACCTGAGCATCATCACAGCATACTCACTGCATCATCACAGTGTCACCACAGTATCATCACTGCATCATCAGAGCATCATCACTGCATCATCAGAGCATACTCACTGCATCGTCACAGCATCATCATAGCATCATCACTGCATCATCACATAGTCATCGCATCATCATCACAGCATCATAACTGCGTCTTCACAGCGTCATCACTGCATCATCTCTGCATCATCGCAGCATCATCACTGCATCATCACAGCATCAACGCACCATCATCACTGCATCACAGCATCATCACAACATCATCACAGAGTCATCAAAGAATCATCACAGCATCATCACAATATCATCACAGAATCATCACAGCATCTTCTCAGCATCATCACAGCATCATTACTGCTTACTCTGCATCATCACAGCGCCATCACAGTTTCATCACTGCATCATCACTGCATCATCTCTGCATAATTACTGCATCATCACTGCATCATCATAGCATCATCACACCATCATCACTGCATCATCACAGCATCATCGCATGGTGAACACTGCATCATCACAGTATCATCACAACATAATCATAGCATAATCACAGCATCACCACTGCATCATCGCAGCGTCATCACAGCATCATCACTCCGTCATCACACCATCATCACAGCATCATCACTGCATCATCATTGCATCATCTCTGCATGACCAGTGCATCATCACAGCATCATCACATCAACTACACAACATCATCACAGTGTCATCACAGCATCATCACTGCATAATCACAGCATAACCTGAGCATCATCACAGCATACTCACTGCATCATCACAGCGTCACCACAGTATCATCACTGCATCATCAGAGCATCATCACTGCATCATCAGAGCATACTCACTGCATCGTCACAGCATCATCATAGCATCATCACTGCATCATCAGAGCATCATCACTGCATCATCAGAGCATACTCACTGCATCGTCACAGCATCATCATAGCATCATCACTGCATCATCACATAGTCATCGCATCATCATCACAGCATCATAACTGCGTCTTCACAGCGTCATCACTGCATCATCTCTGCATCATCGCAGCATCATCACTGCATCATCACAGCATCAACGCACCATCATCACTGCATCACAGCATCATCACAACATCATCACAGAATCATCACAGCATCTTCTCAGCATCATCACAGCATCATTACTGCTTACTCTGCATCATCACAGCGCCATCACAGTTTCATCACTGCATCATCACTGCATCATGTCTGCATAATTACTGCATCAACACAGCGTCATCACTGCATCATCACTACATCATCACAGTGTAATCGCAGCATCATCACTGCGTCTTCACTGCGTCATCACTGCATCATCACAGCATCATCACTGCATAATCACTGCATCATCACAGCATCTTCTCAGCATCATCACTGCATCATCACACCATCATCACTGCATCATCACAGCATCATCTGAGCTTCATCACAGTATCATTACTGCTTACTCACTGCATCATCACAGCGTCATCATAGCATCATCACTGCATCATCACAGCATCATCACAGCATCATCACTGCATATTGACTGCATCATCACACCATCATCACTGCATCAACACAGCGTCATCACTGAATCATCACAGTGTAATCGCAGCATCATCACTGCGTCATCACTGCGTCATCACAGCATAATCATCACTGCGACATCACACCATCATCACAGCATCATTACTGCATCATCACAGCATCATCACAGTGTCATCACAGCACCATCACTGCATCACAAGAGCATCATCACAGCATCATCACAGCATCATCACATCATCACTGCATCATAAAAACATAAACATAGTATTGTCACAGCAACAAAACATCATCATCGCAGCATCATCACTGCATCAACACATCATCATCACAGCGTTATCACTTCATAATCACTGCATCATCACACCATCATCACAATATCATCACAGTGTCATCACAGCATCATCACAACATAATCACTGCATCATCACAGTATCATCACTGCATCATCTCAGCATCATCACAGCATCATCACTGCATGATCACAGCAAAATCCCTGCATCATCACATCATCATCACTGCATCATCACAGCATCATCACTGCATCATCACAGCATCATCACACCTTCATTACTGCATCATCACTGCAGAATCACTGCATCATCATACCATCATCACAGTGTCATCACAGCATCATCACTGCGTCATCACACCATCATCACTGCATCATCACTGCGTCATTATAGCATCATCACTGCATCATCTCTGCATGACCAGTGCATAATCACAGCATCATCGCATCAACTACACAACATCATCACAGTGTCATCACAGCATCATCACTGCATCATCACTGCATCATCAGAGCATCATCACTGCATCATCAGAGCATACTCACTGCATCGTCACAGCATCATCATAGCATCATCACTGCATCATCACATAGTCATCGCATCATCATCACAGCATCATAACTGCGTCTTCACAGCGTCATCACTGCATCATCTCTGCATCATCGCAGCATCATCACTGCATCATCACAGCATCAACGCACCATCATCACTGCATCACAGCATCATCACAACATCATCACAGAATCATCACAGCATCTTCTCAGCATCATCACAGCATCATTACTGCTTACTCTGCATCATCACAGCGCCATCACAGTTTCATCACTGCATCATCACTGCATCATGTCTGCATAATTACTGCATCAACACAGCGTCATCACTGCATCATCACTACATCATCACAGTGTAATCGCAGCATCATCACTGCGTCTTCACTGCGTCATCACTGCATCATCACAGCATCATCACTGCATAATCACTGCATCATCACAGCATCTTCTCAGCATCATCACTGCATCATCACACCATCATCACTGCATCATCACAGCATCATCTGAGCTTCATCACAGTATCATTACTGCTTACTCACTGCATCATCACAGCGTCATCATAGCATCATCACTGCATCATCACAGCATCATCACAGCATCATCACTGCATATTGACTGCATCATCACACCATCATCACTGCATCAACACAGCGTCATCACTGAATCATCACAGTGTAATCGCAGCATCATCACTGCGTCATCACTGCGTCATCACAGCATAATCATCACTGCGACATCACACCATCATCACAGCATCATTACTGCATCATCACAGCATCATCACAGTGTCATCACAGCACCATCACTGCATCACAAGAGCATCATCACAGCATCATCACAGCATCATCACATCATCACTGCATCATAAAAACATAAACATAGTATTGTCACAGCAACAAAACATCATCATCGCAGCATCATCACTGCATCAACACATCATCATCACAGCGTTATCACTTCATAATCACTGCATCATCACACCATCATCACAATATCATCACAGTGTCATCACAGCATCATCACAACATAATCACTGCATCATCACAGTATCATCACTGCATCATCTCAGCATCATCACAGCATCATCACTGCATGATCACAGCAAAATCCCTGCATCATCACATCATCATCACTGCATCATCACAGCATCATCACTGCATCATCACAGCATCATCACACCTTCATTACTGCATCATCACTGCAGAATCACTGCATCATCATACCATCATCACAGTGTCATCACAGCATCATCACTGCGTCATCACACCATCATCACTGCATCATCACTGCGTCATTATAGCATCATCACTGCATCATCTCTGCATGACCAGTGCATAATCACAGCATCATCGCATCAACTACACAACATCATCACAGTGTCATCACAGCATCATCACTGCATAATCACAGCATAACCTGAGCATCATCACAGCATCATCACATAGTCATGGCATCATCATCACAGCATCATAACTGCGTCTTCACAGGGTCATCACTGCATCATCTCAGCATCATCTGAGCATCGTTACTGCTTTCTCACTGCATCATCACAGCATCATCTCTGCATCATCACTGCATCATCATAGCATCATCACTGCATCATCACAGCATCATAATAGCACCATCACAGCATCATTAGAGCGTCAACACTGCATCATCACAGCGTCATCACAGCATCATCACAGCATCATCACTGCATATTCACTGCATATTCACTGCATCATCACACCATCATCACTGCATCAACACAGCGTCATCACTGCATCATCACAGTGTAATCGCAGCATCATCACTGCGTCTTCACTGCGTCATCACTGCATTATCACTGCATCATCACAGCGTCATCACAGCATCATCACAGCATCATCACTGCATATTCACTGCATATTCACTGCATCATCACACCATCATCACTGCATCAACACAGCGTCATCACTGCATCATCACAGTGTAATCGCAGCATCATCACTGCGTCTTCACTGCGTCATCACTGCATTATCACTGCATCATCAAAGCATCATCACAGCATCATCGCTGCATCATCACACCATCATCACAGCATCATCACAGCATCATTACACTATCATCACTGCATCATCACTGCGTCATCACACCATCATCTCAGCAGCATCACTGCATCATCACAGCATCATCACTGCATCACCTCTGCATGATCAATGCATCATCACAGCATCATCACATCAACTACACAACATCATCGCAGTGTCATCACAGCATCATCACTGCATGATCACAGCATAATCTGAGCATCATCACAGCATCATTACTGCATCATCACAGCATCATTACTGCATCATCAGAGAATCATCACTGCATAGTCACAGCATCATCACACCATCATCACAGCATCATCTGAGCATCATCACTGCATAATCACTGCATCATCACAACATCATCAGTTTCATCAAAGCATCATCACAACATAATCACTGCATCATCACAGCATCATCACTGCATCATCACAGCATCTTCTCAGCATCATCACAGCATCATTACTGCTTACTCACTGCATCATCACAGCGCCATCACAGTTTCATCACTGCATCATCACTTCATCATCTCTGCATAATCACTGCATCATCACAGCATCATCACTGCATCATCACAGCATCTTCTCAGCATCATCCGTGCATCATCATAGCATCATCACTGCATCATCACTGCATCATCATTGCATCATCACTGCATCATCATAGCATCATCACACCATCATCACTGCATCATCACAGCATCATCGCATGGTGAACACTGCATCATCACAGTATCATCACAACATAATCATAGCATAATCACAGCATCACCACTGCATCATCGCAGCGTCATCACAGCATCATCACTCCGTCATCACACCATCATCACAGCATCATCACTGCATCATCATTGCATCATCTCTGCATGACCAGTGCATCATCACATCAACTACACAACATCATCACAGTGTCATCACAGCATCATCACAGCATAACCTGAGCATCATCACAGCATACTCACTGCATCATCACAGCATACTCACTGCATCATCACAGTGTCACCACAGTATCATCACTGCATCATCAGAGCATACTCACTGCATCGTCACAGCATCATCATAGCATCATCACTGCATCATCAGAGCATCATCACTGCATCATCAGAGCATACTCACTGCATCGTCACAGCATCATCATAGCATCATCACTGCATCATCACATAGTCATCGCATCATCATCACAGCATCATAACTGCGTCTTCACAGCGTCATCACTGCATCATCTCTGCATCATCGCAGCATCATCACTGCATCATCACAGCATCAACGCACCATCATCACTGCATCACAGCATCATCACAACATCATCACAGAGTCATCAAAGAATCATCACAGCATCATCACAATATCATCACAGAATCATCACAGCATCTTCTCAGCATCATCACAGCATCATTACTGCTTACTCTGCATCATCACAGCGCCATCACTGTTTCATCACTGCATCATCACTGCATCATCTCTGCATAATTACTGCATCATGACAGCATCATCACTGCATCATCACAGCATCATAATAGCACCATCACAGCATCATTAGAGCGTCAACACTGCATCATCACAGCGTCATCACAGCATCATCACAGCATCATCACTGCATATTCACTGCATATTCACTGCATCATCACACCATCATCACTGCATCAACACAGCGTCATCACTGCATCATCACAGTGTAATCGCAGCATCATCACTGCGTCTTCACTGCGTCATCACTGCATTATCACTGCATCATCACAGCGTCATCACAGCATCATCACAGCATCATCACTGCATATTCACTGCATATTCACTGCATCATCACACCATCATCACTGCATCAACACAGCGTCATCACTGCATCATCACAGTGTAATCGCAGCATCATCACTGCGTCTTCACTGCGTCATCACTGCATTATCACTGCATCATCAAAGCATCATCACAGCATCATCGCTGCATCATCACACCATCATCACAGCATCATCACAGCATCATTACACTATCATCACTGCATCATCACTGCGTCATCACACCATCATCTCAGCAGCATCACTGCATCATCACAGCATCATCACTGCATCACCTCTGCATGATCAATGCATCATCACAGCATCATCACATCAACTACACAACATCATCGCAGTGTCATCACAGCATCATCACTGCATGATCACAGCATAATCTGAGCATCATCACAGCATCATTACTGCATCATCACAGCATCATTACTGCATCATCAGAGAATCATCACTGCATAGTCACAGCATCATCACACCATCATCACAGCATCATCTGAGCATCATCACTGCATAATCACTGCATCATCACAACATCATCAGTTTCATCAAAGCATCATCACAACATAATCACTGCATCATCACAGCATCATCACTGCATCATCACAGCATCTTCTCAGCATCATCACAGCATCATTACTGCTTACTCACTGCATCATCACAGCGCCATCACAGTTTCATCACTGCATCATCACTTCATCATCTCTGCATAATCACTGCATCATCACAGCATCATCACTGCATCATCACAGCATCTTCTCAGCATCATCCGTGCATCATCATAGCATCATCACTGCATCATCACTGCATCATCATTGCATCATCACTGCATCATCATAGCATCATCACACCATCATCACTGCATCATCACAGCATCATCGCATGGTGAACACTGCATCATCACAGTATCATCACAACATAATCATAGCATAATCACAGCATCACCACTGCATCATCGCAGCGTCATCACAGCATCATCACTCCGTCATCACACCATCATCACAGCATCATCACTGCATCATCATTGCATCATCTCTGCATGACCAGTGCATCATCACATCAACTACACAACATCATCACAGTGTCATCACAGCATCATCACAGCATAACCTGAGCATCATCACAGCATACTCACTGCATCATCACAGCGTCACCACAGTATCATCACTGCATCATCAGAGCATCATCACTGCATCATCAGAGCATACTCACTGCATCGTCACAGCATCATCATAGCATCATCACTGCATCATCAGAGCATCATCACTGCATCATCAGAGCATACTCACTGCATCGTCACAGCATCATCATAGCATCATCACTGCATCATCACATAGTCATCGCATCATCACAGCATCATAACTGCGTCTTCACAGCGTCATCACTGCATCATCTCTGCATCATCGCAGCATCATCACTGCATCATCACAGCATCAACGCACCATCATCACTGCATCACAGCATCATCACAACATCATCACAGAGTCATCAAAGAATCATCACAGCATCATCACAATATCATCACAGAATCATCACAGCATCTTCTCAGCATCATCACAGCATCATTACTGCTTACTCTGCATCATCACAGCGCCATCACAGTTTCATCACTGCATCATCACTGCATCATCTCTGCATAATTACTGCATCATGACAGCATCATCACTGCATCATCACAGCATCTTCTCAGCATCATCACTGCATCAACACAGCGTCATCACTGCATCATCACTACATCATCACAGTGTAATCGCAGCATCATCACTGCGTCTTCACTGCGTCATCACTGCATCATCACAGCATCATTACAGCATCATCACTGCATCATCACAGCATCTTCTCAGCATCATCACTGCATCATCACACCATCATCACTGCATCATCACAGCATCATCTGAGCTTCATCACAGTATCATTACTGCTTACTCACTGCATCATCACAGCGTCATCATAGCATCATCACTGCATCATCACAGCATCATCACAGCATCATTAGAGCGTCATCACTGCATCATCACAGCGTCTTCACAGCATCATCACAGCATCATCACTGCATATTGACTGCATCATCACACCATCATCACTGCATCAACACAGCGTCATCACTGAATCATCACAGTGTAATCGCAGCATCATCACTGCGTCATCACTGCGTCATCACAGCATAATCATCACTGCGACATCACACCATCATCACAGCATCATTACTGCATCATCACAGCATCATCACAGTGTCATCACAGCACCATCACTGCATCACAAGAGCATCATCACAGCATCATCACAGCATCATCACATCATCACTGCATCATAAAAACATAAACATAGTATTGTCACAGCAACAAAACATCATCATCGCAGCATCATCACTGCATCAAAACATCATCATCACAGCGTTATCACTTCATAATCACTGCATCATCACACCATCATCACAATATCATCACAGTGTCATCACAGCATCATCACAACATAATCACTGCATCATCACAGTATCATCACTGCATCATCTCAGCATCATCACTGCATGATCACAGCATCATCACTGCATGATCACAGCAAAATCCCTGCATCATCACAGCATCATCACAGCATCATCACACAATCATCACTGCATCATCACAGCATCATCACTGCATCATCACAGCATCATCACACCTTCATTACTGCATCATCACTGCAGAATCACTGCATCATCATACCATCATCACAGTGTCATCACAGCATCATCACTGCGTCATCACACCATCATCACTGCATCATCACTGCGTCATTATAGCATCATCACTGCATCATCTCTGCATGACCAGTGCATAATCACAGCATCATCGCATCAACTACACAACATCATCACAGTGTCATCACAGCATCATCACTGCATAATCACAGCATAACCTGAGCATCATCACAGCATCATCACATAGTCATGGCATCATCATCACAGCATCATAACTGCGTCTTCACAGGGTCATCACTGCATCATCTCTGCATCATCACAGCATCATCTGAGCATCGTTACTGCTTTCTCACTGCATCATCACAGCATCATCTCTGCATCATCACTGCATCATCATAGCATCATCACTGCATCATCACAGCATCATAATAGCACCATCACAGCATCATTAGAGCGTCAACACTGCATCATCACAGCGTCATCACTGCATATTCACTGCATCATCACAGCATCATCACTGCATATTCACTGCATCATCACACCATCATCACTGCATCAACACAGCGTCATCACTGCATCATCACAGTGTAATCACAGCATCATCACTGCGTCTTCACTGCGTCATCACTGCATTATCACTGCATCATCAAAGCATCATCACAGCATCATCGCTGCATCATCACACCATCATCACAGCATCATCACAGCATCATTACACTATCATCACTGCATCATCACTGCGTCATCACACCATCATCTCAGCAGCATCACTGCATAATCACTGCATCATCACAGCATCACCACTTCATCATCACTGCATCATCAAAGCATCATCACAGCATCATCGCTGCATCATCACACCATCATCACAGCATCATCACAGCATCATTACACTATCATCACTGCATCATCACTGCGTCATCACACCATCATCTCAGCAGCATCACTGCATCATCACAGCATCATCACATCAACTACACAACATCATCGCAGTGTCATCACAGCATCATCACTGCATGATCACAGCATAATCTGAGCATCATCACAGCATCATTACTGCATCATCACAGCATCATTACTGCATCATCAGAGAATCATCACTGCATAGTCACAGCATCATCACACCATCATCACAGCATCATCTGAGCATCATCACTGCATAATCACTGCATCATCACAACATCATCAGTTTCATCAAAGCATCATCACAACATAATCACTGCATCATCACAGCATCATCACTGCATCATCACAGCATCTTCTCAGCATCATCACAGCATCATTACTGCTTACTCACTGCATCATCACAGCGCCATCACAGTTTCATCACTGCATCATCACTTCATCATCTCTGCATAATCACTGCATCATCACTGCATCATCACAGCATCTTCTCAGCATCATCAGTGCATCATCACAGCATCATCAAAGCATCATCACAGCATCATCATAGCATCATCATTGCATCATCACTGCATCATCATAGCATCATCACACCATCATCACAGCATCATCACAGCATCATCGCATGGTGAACACTGCATCATCAAAGTATCATCACAACATAATCATAGCATAATCACAGCATCACCACTGCATCATCGCAGCGTCATCACAGCATCATCACTCCGTCATCACACCATCATCACTGCATCATCATTGCATCATCTCTGCATGACCAGTGCATCATCACAGCATCATCACATCAACTACACAACATCATCACAGTGTCATCACAGCATCATCACTGCATAATCACAGCATAACCTGAGCATCATCACAGCATACTCACTGCATCATCACAGCGTCACCACAGTATCATCACTGCATCATCAGAGCATACTCACTGCATCATCAGAGCATACTCACTGCATCGTCACAGCATCATCATAGCATCATCACTGCATCATCAGAGCATCATCACTGCATCATCAGAGCATACTCACTGCATCGTCACAGCATCATCATAGCATCATCACTGCATCATCACATAGTCATCGCATCATCATCACAGCATCATAACTGCGTCTTCACAGCGTCATCACTGCATCATCTCTGCATCATCGCAGCATCATCACTGCATCATCACAGCATCAACGCACCATCATCACTGCATCACAGCATCATCACAACATCATCACAGAGTCATCAAAGAATCATCACAGCATCATCACAATATCATCACAGAATCATCACAGCATCTTCTCAGCATCATCACAGCATCATTACTGCTTACTCTGCATCATCACAGCGCCATCACAGTTTCATCACTGCATCATCACTGCATCATCTCTGCATAATTACTGCATCATGACAGCATCATCACTGCATCATCACAGCATCTTCTCAGCATCATCACTGCATCAACACAGCGTCATCACTGCATCATCACTACATCATCACAGTGTAATCGCAGCATCATCACTGCGTCTTCACTGCGTCATCACTGCATCATCACAGCATCATTACAGCATCATCACTGCATAATCACTGCATCATCACAGCATCTTCTCAGCATCATCACTGCATCATCACACCATCATCACTGCATCATCACAGCATCATCTGAGCTTCATCACAGTATCATTACTGCTTACTCACTGCATCATCACAGCGTCATCATAGCATCATCACTGCATCATCACAGCATCATCACAGCATCATCACTGCATATTGACTGCATCATCACACCATCATCACTGCATCAACACAGCGTCATCACTGAATCATCACAGTGTAATCGCAGCATCATCACTGCGTCATCACTGCGTCATCACAGCATAATCATCACTGCGACATCACACCATCATCACAGCATCATTACTGCATCATCACAGCATCATCACAGTGTCATCACAGCACCATCACTGCATCACAAGAGCATCATCACAGCATCATCACAGCATCATCACATCATCACTGCATCATAAAAACATAAACATAGTATTGTCACAGCAACAAAACATCATCATCGCAGCATCATCACTGCATCAACACATCATCATCACAGCGTTATCACTTCATAATCACTGCATCATCACACCATCATCACAATATCATCACAGTGTCATCACAGCATCATCACAACATAATCACTGCATCATCACAGTATCATCACTGCATCATCTCAGCATCATCACAGCATCATCACTGCATGATCACAGCAAAATCCCTGCATCATCACATCATCATCACAGCATCATCACAGCATCATCACACAATCATCACTGCATCATCACAGCATCATCACTGCATCATCACAGCATCATCACACCTTCATTACTGCATCATCACTGCAGAATCACTGCATCATCATACCATCATCACAGTGTCATCACAGCATCATCACTGCGTCATCACACCATCATCACTGCATCATCACTGCGTCATTATAGCATCATCACTGCATCATCTCTGCATGACCAGTGCATAATCACAGCATCATCGCATCAACTACACAACATCATCACAGTGTCATCACAGCATCATCACTGCATAATCACAGCATAACCTGAGCATCATCACAGCATCATCACATAGTCATGGCATCATCATCACAGCATCATAACTGCGTCTTCACAGGGTCATCACTGCATCATCTCTGCATCATCACAGCATCATCTGAGCATCGTTACTGCTTTCTCACTGCATCATCACAGCATCATCTCTGCATCATCACTGCATCATCATAGCATCATCACTGCATCATCACAGCATCATAATAGCACCATCACAGCATCATTAGAGCGTCAACACTGCATCATCACAGCGTCATCACTGCATATTCACTGCATCATCACAGCATCATCACTGCATATTCACTGCATCATCACACCATCATCACTGCATCAACACAGCGTCATCACTGCATCATCACAGTGTAATCGCAGCATCATCACTGCGTCTTCACTGCGTCATCACTGCATTATCACTGCATCATCAAAGCATCATCACAGCATCATCGCTGCATCATCACACCATCATCACAGCATCATCACAGCATCATTACACTATCATCACTGCATCATCACTGCGTCATCACACCATCATCTCAGCAGCATCACTGCATAATCACTGCATCATCACAGCATCACCACTTCATCATCACTGCATCATCAAAGCATCATCACAGCATCATCGCTGCATCATCACACCATCATCACAGCATCATCACAGCATCATTACACTATCATCACTGCATCATCACTGCGTCATCACACCATCATCTCAGCAGCATCACTGCATCATCACAGCATCATCACTGCATCACCTCTGCATGATCAATGCATCATCACAGCATCATCACATCAACTACACAACATCATCGCAGTGTCATCACAGCATCATCACTGCATGATCACAGCATAATCTGAGCATCATCACAGCATCATTACTGCATCATCACAGCATCATTACTGCATCATCAGAGAATCATCACTGCATAGTCACAGCATCATCACACCATCATCACAGCATCATCTGAGCATCATCACTGCATAATCACTGCATCATCACAACATCATCAGTTTCATCAAAGCATCATCACAACATAATCACTGCATCATCACACCATCATCACAGCATCATCACAGCATCTTCTCAGCATCATCACAGCATCATTACTGCTTACTCACTGCATCATCACAGCGCCATCACAGTTTCATCACTGCATCATCACTTCATCATCTCTGCATAATTACTGCATCATCACAGCATCATCACTGCATCATCACTGCGTCATCACACCATCATCTCAGCAGCATCACTGCATAATAACTGCATCATCACAGCATCACCACTTCATCATCACTGCATCATCAAAGCATCATCACAGCATCATCGCTGCATCATCACACCATCATCACAGCATCATTACACTATCATCACTGCATCATCACTGCGTCATCACACCATCATCTCAGCAGCATCACTGCATCATCACAGCATCATCACATCAACTACACAACATCATCGCAGTGTCATCACAGCATCATCACTGCATGATCACAGCATAATCTGAGCATCATCACAGCATCATTACTGCATCATCACAGCATCATTACTGCATCATCAGAGAATCATCACTGCATAGTCACAGCATCATCACACCATCATCACAGCATCATCTGAGCATCATCACTGCATAATCACTGCATCATCACAACATCATCAGTTTCATCAAAGCATCATCACAACATAATCACTGCATCATCACAGCATCATCACTGCATCATCACAGCATCTTCTCAGCATCATCACAGCATCATTACTGCTTACTCACTGCATCATCACAGCGCCATCACAGTTTCATCACTGCATCATCACTTCATCATCTCTGCATAATCACTGCATCATCACAGCATCATCACTGCATCATCACAGCATCTTCTCAGCATCATCAGTGCATCATCATAGCATCATCACTGCATCATCACTGCATCATCACAGCATCATCAAAGCATCATCACAGCATCATCATAGCATCATCATTGCATCATCACTGCATCATCATAGCATCATCACACCATCATCACTGCATCATCACAGCATCATCGCATGGTGAACACTGCATCATCACAGTATCATCACAACATAATCATAGCATAATCACAGCATTACCACTGCATCAACGCAGCGTCAGCACAGCATCATCACTCCGTCATCACACCATCATCACAGCATCATCACTGCATCATCATTGCATCATCTCTGCATGACCAGTGCATCATCACAGCATCATCACATCAACTACACAACATCATCACAGTGTCATCACAGCATCATCACTGCATAATCACAGCATAACCTGAGCATCATCACAGCATACTCACTGCATCATCACAGCGTCACCACAGTATCATCACTGCATCATCAGAGCATCATCACTGCATCATCAGAGCATACTCACTGCATCGTCACAGCATCATCATAGCATCATCACTGCATCATCAGAGCATCATCACTGCATCATCAGAGCATACTCACTGCATCGTCACAGCATCATCATAGCATCATCACTGCATCATCACATAGTCATCGCATCATCATCACAGCATCATAACTGCGTCTTCACAGCGTCATCACTGCATCATCTCTGCATCATCGCAGCATCATCACTGCATCATCACAGCATCAACGCACCATCATCACTGCATCACAGCATCATCACAACATCATCACAGAGTCATCAAAGAATCATCACAGCATCATCACAATATCATCACAGAATCATCACAGCATCTTCTCAGCATCATCACAGCATCATTACTGCTTACTCTGCATCATCACAGCGCCATCACAGTTTCATCACTGCATCATCACTGCATCATGTCTGCATAATTACTGCATCAACACAGCGTCATCACTGCATCATCACTACATCATCACAGTGTAATCGCAGCATCATCACTGCGTCTTCACTGCGTCATCAC
The DNA here is from genome assembly GCA_951411735.1 of Somateria mollissima. NCBI lineage: Eukaryota > Metazoa > Chordata > Aves > Anseriformes > Anatidae > Somateria > Somateria mollissima. Next base: position 299,607 of record CATOCB010000342.1, read on the forward strand.
TGCATCATCACAGCATCATCACTGCATAATCACTGCATCATCACAGCATCTTCTCAGCATCATCACTGCATCATCACACCATCATCACTGCATCATCACAGCATCATCTGAGCTTCATCACAGTATCATTACTGCTTACTCACTGCATCATCACAGCGTCATCATAGCATCATCACTGCATCATCACAGCATCATCACAGCATCATCACTGCATATTGACTGCATCATCACACCATCATCACTGCATCAACACAGCGTCATCACTGAATCATCACAGTGTAATCGCAGCATCATCACTGCGTCATCACTGCGTCATCACAGCATAATCATCACTGCGACATCACACCATCATCACAGCATCATTACTGCATCATCACAGCATCATCACAGTGTCATCACAGCACCATCACTGCATCACAAGAGCATCATCACAGCATCATCACAGCATCATCACATCATCACTGCATCATAAAAACATAAACATAGTATTGTCACAGCAACAAAACATCATCATCGCAGCATCATCACTGCATCAACACATCATCATCACAGCGTTATCACTTCATAATCACTGCATCATCACACCATCATCACAATATCATCACAGTGTCATCACAGCATCATCACAACATAATCACTGCATCATCACAGTATCATCACTGCATCATCTCAGCATCATCACAGCATCATCACTGCATGATCACAGCAAAATCCCTGCATCATCACATCATCATCACAGCATCATCACAGCATCATCACACAATCATCACTGCATCATCACAGCATCATCACTGCATCATCACAGCATCATCACACCTTCATTACTGCATCATCACTGCAGAATCACTGCATCATCATACCATCATCACAGTGTCATCACAGCATCATCACTGCGTCATCACACCATCATCACTGCATCATCACTGCGTCATTATAGCATCATCACTGCATCATCTCTGCATGACCAGTGCATAATTACAGCATCATCGCATCAACTACACAACATCATCACAGTGTCATCACAGCATCATCACTGCATAATCACAGCATAACCTGAGCATCATCACAGCATCATCACATAGTCATGGCATCATCATCACAGCATCATAACTGCGTCTTCACAGGGTCATCACTGCATCATCTCTGCATCATCTGAGCATCGTTACTGCTTTCTCACTGCATCATCACAGCATCATCTCTGCATCATCACTGCATCATCATAGCATCATCACTGCATCATCACAGCATCATAATAGCACCATCACAGCATCATTAGAGCGTCAACACTGCATCATCACAGCGTCATCACAGCATCATCACAGCATCATCACTGCATATTCACTGCATATTCACTGCATCATCACACCATCATCACTGCATCAACACAGCGTCATCACTGCATCATCACAGTGTAATCGCAGCATCATCACTGCGTCTTCACTGCATCAACACAGCGTCATCACTGCATCATCACAGTGTAATCGCAGCATCATCACTGCGTCTTCACTGCGTCATCACTGCATTATCACTGCATCATCACAGCGTCATCACAGCGTCATCACAGCATCATCACAGCATCATCACTGCATATTCACTGCATATTCACTGCATCATCACACCATCATCACTGCATCAACACAGCGTCATCACTGCATCATCACAGTGTAATCGCAGCATCATCACTGCGTCTTCACTGCGTCATCACTGCATTATCACTGCATCATCAAAGCATCATCACAGCATCATCGCTGCATCATCACACCATCATCACAGCATCATCACAGCATCATTACACTATCATCACTGCATCATCACTGCGTCATCACACCATCATCTCAGCAGCATCACTGCATCATCACAGCATCATCACTGCATCACCTCTGCATGATCAATGCATCATCACAGCATCATCACATCAACTACACAACATCATCGCAGTGTCATCACAGCATCATCACTGCATGATCACAGCATAATCTGAGCATCATCACAGCATCATTACTGCATCATCACAGCATCATTACTGCATCATCAGAGAATCATCACTGCATAGTCACAGCATCATCACACCATCATCACAGCATCATCTGAGCATCATCACTGCATAATCACTGCATCATCACAACATCATCAGTTTCATCAAAGCATCATCACAACATAATCACTGCATCATCACAGCATCATCACTGCATCATCACAGCATCTTCTCAGCATCATCACAGCATCATTACTGCTTACTCACTGCATCATCACAGCGCCATCACAGTTTCATCACTGCATCATCACTTCATCATCTCTGCATAATTACTGCATCATCACAGCATCATCACTGCATCATCACAGCATCTTCTCAGCATCATCAGTGCATCATCATAGCATCATCACTGCATCATCACTGCATCATCACAGCATCATCAAAGCATCATCACAGCATCATCATAGCATCATCATTGCATCATCACTGCATCATCATAGCATCATCACACCATCATCACTGCATCATCACAGCATCATCGCATGATGAACACTGCATCATCACAGTATCATCACAACATAATCATAGCATAATCACAGCATCACCACTGCATCATCGCAGCGTCATCACAGCATCATCACTCCGTCATCACACCATCATCACAGCATCATCACTGCATCATCATTGCATCATCTCTGCATGACCAGTGCATCATCACAGCATCATCACATCAACTACACAACATCATCACAGTGTCATCACAGCATCATCACTGCATAATCACAGCATAACCTGAGCATCATCACAGCATACTCACTGCATCATCACAGCGTCACCACAGTATCATCACTGCATCATCAGAGCATCATCACTGCATCATCAGAGCATACTCACTGCATCGTCACAGCATCATCATAGCATCATCACTGCATCATCAGAGCATCATCACTGCATCATCAGAGCATACTCACTGCATCGTCACAGCATCATCATAGCATCATCACTGCATCATCACATAGTCATCGCATCATCATCACAGCATCATAACTGCGTCTTCACAGCGTCATCACTGCATCATCTCTGCATCATCGCAGCATCATCACTGCATCATCACAGCATCAACGCACCATCATCACTGCATCACAGCATCATCACAACATCATCACAGAGTCATCAAAGAATCATCACAGCATCATCACAATATCATCACAGAATCATCACAGCATCTTCTCAGCATCATCACAGCATCATTACTGCTTACTCTGCATCATCACAGCGCCATCACAGTTTCATCACTGCATCATCACTGCATCATCTCTGCATAATTACTGCATCATGACAGCATCATCACTGCATCATCACAGCATCTTCTCAGCATCATCACTGCATCAACACAGCGTCATCACTGCATCATCACTACATCATCACAGTGTAATCGCAGCATCATCACTGCGTCTTCACTGCGTCATCACTGCATCATCACAGCATCATTACAGCATCATCACTGCATAATCACTGCATCATCACAGCATCTTCTCAGCATCATCACTGCATCATCACACCATCATCACTGCATCATCACAGCATCATCTGAGCTTCATCACAGTATCATTACTGCTTACTCACTGCATCATCACAGCGTCATCATAGCATCATCACTGCATGATCACAGCAAAATCCCTGCATCATCACATCATCATCACAGCATCATCACAGCATCATCACACAATCATCACTGCATCATCACAGCATCATCACTGCATCATCACAGCATCATCACACCTTCATTACTGCATCATCACTGCAGAATCACTGCATCATCATACCATCATCACAGTGTCATCACAGCATCATCACTGCGTCATCACACCATCATCACTGCATCATCACTGCGTCATTATAGCATCATCACTGCATCATCTCTGCATGACCAGTGCATAATCACAGCATCATCGCATCAACTACACAACATCATCACAGTGTCATCACAGCATCATCACTGCATAATCACAGCATAACCTGAGCATCATCACAGCATCATCACATAGTCATGGCATCATCATCACAGCATCATAACTGCGTCTTCACAGGGTCATCACTGCATCATCTCTGCATCATCACAGCATCATCTGAGCATCGTTACTGCTTTCTCACTGCATCATCACAGCATCATCTCTGCATCATCACTGCATCATCATAGCATCATCACTGCATCATCACAGCATCATAATAGCACCATCACAGCATCATTAGAGCGTCAACACTGCATCATCACAGCGTCATCACAGCATCATCACAGCATCATCACTGCATATTCACTGCATCATCACACCATCATCACTGCATCAACACAGCGTCATCACTGCATCATCACAGTGTAATCGCAGCATCATCACTGCGTCTTCACTGCGTCATCACTGCATTATCACTGCATCATCAAAGCATCATCACAGCATCATCGCTGCATCATCACACCATCATCACAGCATCATCACAGCATCATTACACTATCATCACTGCATCATCACTGCGTCATCACACCATCATCTCAGCAGCATCACTGCATAATCACTGCATCATCACAGCATCACCACTTCATCATCACTGCATCATCAAAGCATCATCACAGCATCATCGCTGCATCATCACACCATCATCACAGCATCATCACAGCATCATTACACTATCATCACTGCATCATCACTGCGTCATCACACCATCATCTCAGCAGCATCACTGCATCATCACAGCATCATCACTGCATCACCTCTGCATGATCAATGCATCATCACAGCATCATCACATCAACTACACAACATCATCGCAGTGTCATCACAGCATCATCACTGCATGATCACAGCATAATCTGAGCATCATCACAGCATCATTACTGCATCATCGCAGCATCATCACTGCATCATCACAGCATCAACGCACCATCATCACTGCATCACAGCATCATCACAACATCATCACAGAGTCATCAAAGAATCATCACAGCATCATCACAATATCATCACAGAATCATCACAGCATCTTCTCAGCATCATCACAGCATCATTACTGCTTACTCTGCATCATCACAGCGCCATCACAGTTTCATCACTGCATCATCACTGCATCATCTCTGCATAATTACTGCATCATGACAGCATCATCACTGCATCATCACAGCATCTTCTCAGCATCATCACTGCATCAACACAGCGTCATCACTGCATCATCACTACATCATCACAGTGTAATCGCAGCATCATCACTGCGTCTTCACTGCGTCATCATAGCATCATCACAGCATCATTACAGCATCATCACTGCATAATCACTGCATCATCACAGCATCTTCTCAGCATCATCACTGCATCATCACACCATCATCACTGCATCATCACAGCATCATCTGAGCTTCATCACAGTATCATTACTGCTTACTCACTGCATCATCACAGCGTCATCATAGCATCATCACTGCATGATCACAGCAAAATCCCTGCATCATCACATCATCATCACAGCATCATCACAGCATCATCACACAATCATCACTGCATCATCACAGCATCATCACTGCATCATCACAGCATCATCACACCTTCATTACTGCATCATCACTGCAGAATCACTGCATCATCATACCATCATCACAGTGTCATCACAGCATCATCACTGCGTCATCACACCATCATCACTGCATCATCACTGCGTCATTATAGCATCATCACTGCATCATCTCTGCATGACCAGTGCATAATCACAGCATCATCGCATCAACTACACAACATCATCACAGTGTCATCACAGCATCATCACTGCATAATCACAGCATAACCTGAGCATCATCACAGCATCATCACATAGTCATGGCATCATCATCACAGCATCATAACTGCGTCTTCACAGGGTCATCACTGCATCATCTCTGCATCATCACAGCATCATCTGAGCATCGTTACTGCTTTCTCACTGCATCATCACAGCATCATCTCTGCATCATCACTGCATCATCATAGCATCATCACTGCATCATCACAGCATCATAATAGCACCATCACAGCATCATTAGAGCGTCAACACTGCATCATCACAGCGTCATCACAGCATCATCACAGCATCATCACTGCATATTCACTGCATCATCACACCATCATCACTGCATCAACACAGCGTCATCACTGCATCATCACAGTGTAATCGCAGCATCATCACTGCGTCTTCACTGCGTCATCACTGCATTATCACTGCATCATCAAAGCATCATCACAGCATCATCGCTGCATCATCACACCATCATCACAGCATCATCACAGCATCATTACACTATCATCACTGCATAATCACTGCATCATCACACCATCATCTCAGCAGCATCACTGCATAATCACTGCATCATCACAGCATCACCACTTCATCATCACTGCATCATCAAAGCATCATCACAGCATCATCGCTGCATCATCACACCATCATCACAGCATCATCACAGCATCATTACACTATCATCACTGCATCATCACTGCGTCATCACACCATCATCTCAGCAGCATCACTGCATCATCACAGCATCATCACTGCATCACCTCTGCATGATCAATGCATCATCACAGCATCATCACATCAACTACACAACATCATCGCAGTGTCATCACAGCATCATCACTGCATGATCACAGCATAATCTGAGCATCATCACAGCATCATTACTGCATCATCACAGCATCATTACTGCATCATCAATCATCACTGCATAGTCACAGCATCATCACACCATCATCACAGCATCATCTGAGCATCATCACTGCATAATCACTGCATCATCACAACATCATCAGTTTCATCAAAGCATCATCACAACATAATCACTGCATCATCACAGCATCATCACTGCATCATCACAGCATCTTCTCAGCATCATCACAGCATCATTACTGCTTACTCACTGCATCATCACAGCGCCATCACAGTTTCATCACTGCATCATCACTTCATCATCTCTGCATAATCACTGCATCATCACAGCATCATCACTGCATCATCACAGCATCTTCTCAGCATCATCAGTGCATCATCATAGCATCATCACTGCATCATCACTGCATCATCACAGCATCATCAAAGCATCATCACAGCATCATCATAGCATCATCATTGCATCATCACTGCATCATCATAGCATCATCACACCATCATCACTGCATCATCACAGCATCATCGCATGGTGAACACTGCATCATCACAGTATCATCACAACATAATCATAGCATAATCACAGCATCACCACTGCATCATCGCAGCGTCATCACAGCATCATCACTCCGTCATCACACCATCATCACAGCATCATCACTGCATCATCATTGCATCATCTCTGCATGACCAGTGCATCATCACAGCATCATCACATCAACTACACAACATCATCACAGTGTCATCACAGCATCATCACTGCATAATCACAGCATAACCTGAGCATCATCACAGCATACTCACTGCATCATCACAGCGTCACCACAGTATCATCACTGCATCATCAGAGCATACTCACTGCATCATCAGAGCATACTCACTGCATCGTCACAGCATCATCATAGCATCATCACTGCATCATCAGAGCATCATCACTGCATCATCAGAGCATACTCACTGCATCGTCACAGCATCATCATAGCATCATCACTGCATCATCACATAGTCATCGCATCATCATCACAGCATCATAACTGCGTCTTCACAGCGTCATCACTGCATCATCTCTGCATCATCGCAGCATCATCACTGCATCATCACAGCATCAACGCACCATCATCACTGCATCACAGCATCATCACAACATCATCACAGAGTCATCAAAGAATCATCACAGCATCATCACAATATCATCACAGAATCATCACAGCATCTTCTCAGCATCATCACAGCATCATTACTGCTTACTCTGCATCATCACAGCGCCATCACAGTTTCATCACTGCATCATCACTGCATCATCTCTGCATAATTACTGCATCATGACAGCATCATCACTGCATCATCACAGCATCTTCTCAGCATCATCACTGCATCAACACAGCGTCATCACTGCATCATCACTACATCATCACAGTGTAATCGCAGCATCATCACTGCGTCTTCACTGCGTCATCACTGCATCATCACAGCATCATTACAGCATCATCACTGCATAATCACTGCATCATCACAGCATCTTCTCAGCATCATCACTGCATCATCACACCATCATCACTGCATCATCACAGCATCATCTGAGCTTCATCACAGTATCATTACTGCTTACTCACTGCATCATCACAGCGTCATCATAGCATCATCACTGCATCATCACAGCATCATCACAGCATCATCACTGCATATTGACTGCATCATCACACCATCATCACTGCATCAACACAGCGTCATCACTGAATCATCACAGTGTAATCGCAGCATCATCACTGCGTCATCACTGCGTCATCACAGCATAATCATCACTGCGACATCACACCATCATCACAGCATCATTACTGCATCATCACAGCATCATCACAGTGTCATCACAGCACCATCACTGCATCACAAGAGCATCATCACAGCATCATCACAGCATCATCACATCATCACTGCATCATAAAAACATAAACATAGTATTGTCACAGCAACAAAACATCATCATCGCAGCATCATCACTGCATCAACACATCATCATCACAGCGTTATCACTTCATAATCACTGCATCATCACACCATCATCACAATATCATCACAGTGTCATCACAGCATCATCACAACATAATCACTGCATCATCACAGTATCATCACTGCATCATCTCAGCATCATCACAGCATCAGCACTGCATGATCACAGCAAAATCCCTGCATCATCACATCATCATCACTGCATCATCACAGCATCATCACTGCATCATCACAGCATCATCACACCTTCATTACTGCATCATCACTGCAGAATCACTGCATCATCATACCATCATCACAGTGTCATCACAGCATCATCACTGCGTCATCACACCATCATCACTGCATCATCACTACGTCATTATAGCATCATCACTGCATCATCTCTGCATGACCAGTGCATAATCACAGCATCATCGCATCAACTACACAACATCATCACAGTGTCATCACAGCATCATCACTGCATAATCACAGCATAACCTGAGCATCATCACAGCATCATCACATAGTCATGGCATCATCATCACAGCATCATAACTGCGTCTTCACAGGGTCATCACTGCATCATCTCTGCATCATCTCTGCATCATCTGAGCATCGTTACTGCTTTCTCACTGCATCATCACAGCATCATCTCTGCATCATCACTGCATCATCATAGCATCATCACTGCATCATCACAGCATCATAATAGCACCATCACAGCATCATTAGAGCGTCAACACTGCATCATCACAGCGTCATCACAGCATCATCACAGCATCATCACTGCATATTCACTGCATATTCACTGCATCATCACACCATCATCACTGCATCAACACAGCGTCATCACTGCATCATCACAGTGTAATCGCAGCATCATCACTGCGTCTTCACTGCGTCATCACTGCATCATCACAGCATCATAATAGCACCATCACAGCATCATTAGAGCGTCAACACTGCATCATCACAGCGTCATCACAGCATCATCACAGCATCATCACTGCATATTCACTGCATATTCACTGCATCATCACACCATCATCACTGCATCAACACAGCGTCATCACTGCATCATCACAGTGTAATCGCAGCATCATCACTGCGTCTTCACTGCATCAACACAGCGTCATCACTGCATCATCACAGTGTAATCGCAGCATCATCACTGCGTCTTCACTGCGTCATCACTGCATTATCACTGCATCATCACAGCGTCATCACAGCGTCATCACAGCATCATCACAGCATCATCACTGCATATTCACTGCATATTCACTGCATCATCACACCATCATCACTGCATCAACACAGCGTCATCACTGCATCATCACAGTGTAATCGCAGCATCATCACTGCGTCTTCACTGCGTCATCACTGCATTATCACTGCATCATCAAAGCATCATCACAGCATCATCGCTGCATCATCACACCATCATCACAGCATCATCACAGCATCATTACACTATCATCACTGCATCATCACTGCGTCATCACACCATCATCTCAGCAGCATCACTGCATCATCACAGCATCATCACTGCATCACCTCTGCATGATCAATGCATCATCACAGCATCATCACATCAACTACACAACATCATCGCAGTGTCATCACAGCATCATCACTGCATGATCACAGCATAATCTGAGCATCATCACAGCATCATTACTGCATCATCACAGCATCATTACTGCATCATCAGAGAATCATCACTGCATAGTCACAGCATCATCACACCATCATCACAGCATCATCTGAGCATCATCACTGCATAATCACTGCATCATCACAACATCATCAGTTTCATCAAAGCATCATCACAACATAATCACTGCATCATCACAGCATCATCACTGCATCATCACAGCATCTTCTCAGCATCATCACAGCATCATTACTGCTTACTCACTGCATCATCACAGCGCCATCACAGTTTCATCACTGCATCATCACTTCATCATCTCTGCATAATTACTGCATCATCACAGCATCATCACTGCATCATCACAGCATCTTCTCAGCATCATCAGTGCATCATCATAGCATCATCACTGCATCATCACTGCATCATCACAGCATCATCAAAGCATCATCACAGCATCATCATAGCATCATCATTGCATCATCACTGCATCATCATAGCATCATCACACCATCATCACTGCATCAACACAGCGTCATCACTGCATCATCACAGTGTAATCGCAGCATCATCACTGCGTCTTCACTGCGTCATCACTGCATCATCACAGCATCATAATAGCACCATCACAGCATCATTAGAGCGTCAACACTGCATCATCACAGCGTCATCACAGCATCATCACAGCATCATCACTGCATATTCACTGCATATTCACTGCATCATCACACCATCATCACTGCATCAACACAGCGTCATCACTGCATCATCACAGTGTAATCGCAGCATCATCACTGCGTCTTCACTGCATCAACACAGCGTCATCACTGCATCATCACAGTGTAATCGCAGCATCATCACTGCGTCTTCACTGCGTCATCACTGCATTATCACTGCATCATCACAGCGTCATCACAGCGTCATCACAGCATCATCACAGCATCATCACTGCATATTCACTGCATATTCACTGCATCATCACACCATCATCACTGCATCAACACAGCGTCATCACTGCATCATCACAGTGTAATCGCAGCATCATCACTGCGTCTTCACTGCGTCATCACTGCATTATCACTGCATCATCAAAGCATCATCACAGCATCATCGCTGCATCATCACACCATCATCACAGCATCATCACAGCATCATTACACTATCATCACTGCATCATCACTGCGTCATCACACCATCATCTCAGCAGCATCACTGCATCATCACAGCATCATCACTGCATCACCTCTGCATGATCAATGCATCATCACAGCATCATCACATCAACTACACAACATCATCGCAGTGTCATCACAGCATCATCACTGCATGATCACAGCATAATCTGAGCATCATCACAGCATCATTACTGCATCATCACAGCATCATTACTGCATCATCAGAGAATCATCACTGCATAGTCACAGCATCATCACACCATCATCACAGCATCATCTGAGCATCATCACTGCATAATCACTGCATCATCACAACATCATCAGTTTCATCAAAGCATCATCACAACATAATCACTGCATCATCACAGCATCATCACTGCATCATCACAGCATCTTCTCAGCATCATCACAGCATCATTACTGCTTACTCACTGCATCATCACAGCGCCATCACAGTTTCATCACTGCATCATCACTTCATCATCTCTGCATAATTACTGCATCATCACAGCATCATCACTGCATCATCACAGCATCTTCTCAGCATCATCAGTGCATCATCATAGCATCATCACTGCATCATCACTGCATCATCACAGCATCATCAAAGCATCATCACAGCATCATCATAGCATCATCATTGCATCATCACTGCATCATCATAGCATCATCACACCATCATCACTGCATCATCACAGCATCATCGCATGATGAACACTGCATCATCACAGTATCATCACAACATAATCATAGCATAATCACAGCATCACCACTGCATCATCGCAGCGTCATCACAGCATCATCACTCCGTCATCACACCATCATCACAGCATCATCACTGCATCATCATTGCATCATCTCTGCATGACCAGTGCATCATCACAGCATCATCACATCAACTACACAACATCATCACAGTGTCATCACAGCATCATCACTGCATAATCACAGCATAACCTGAGCATCATCACAGCATACTCACTGCATCATCACAGCGTCACCACAGTATCATCACTGCATCATCAGAGCATCATCACTGCATCATCAGAGCATACTCACTGCATCGTCACAGCATCATCATAGCATCATCACTGCATCATCAGAGCATCATCACTGCATCATCAGAGCATACTCACTGCATCGTCACAGCATCATCATAGCATCATCACTGCATCATCACATAGTCATCGCATCATCATCACAGCATCATAACTGCGTCTTCACAGCGTCATCACTGCATCATCTCTGCATCATCGCAGCATCATCACTGCATCATCACAGCATCAACGCACCATCATCACTGCATCACAGCATCATCACAACATCATCACAGAGTCATCAAAGAATCATCACAGCATCATCACAATATCATCACAGAATCATCACAGCATCTTCTCAGCATCATCACAGCATCATTACTGCTTACTCTGCATCATCACAGCGCCATCACAGTTTCATCACTGCATCATCACTGCATCATCTCTGCATAATTACTGCATCATGACAGCATCATCACTGCATCATCACAGCATCTTCTCAGCATCATCACTGCATCAACACAGCGTCATCACTGCATCATCACTACATCATCACAGTGTAATCGCAGCATCATCACTGCGTCTTCACTGCGTCATCACTGCATCATCACAGCATCATTACAGCATCATCACTGCATAATCACTGCATCATCACAGCATCTTCTCAGCATCATCACTGCATCATCACACCATCATCACTGCATCATCACAGCATCATCTGAGCTTCATCACAGTATCATTACTGCTTACTCACTGCATCATCACAGCGTCATCATAGCATCATCACTGCATGATCACAGCAAAATCCCTGCATCATCACATCATCATCACAGCATCATCACAGCATCATCACACAATCATCACTGCATCATCACAGCATCATCACTGCATCATCACAGCATCATCACACCTTCATTACTGCATCATCACTGCAGAATCACTGCATCATCATACCATCATCACAGTGTCATCACAGCATCATCACTGCGTCATCACACCATCATCACTGCATCATCACTGCGTCATTATAGCATCATCACTGCATCATCTCTGCATGACCAGTGCATAATCACAGCATCATCGCATCAACTACACAACATCATCACAGTGTCATCACAGCATCATCACTGCATAATCACAGCATAACCTGAGCATCATCACAGCATCATCACATAGTCATGGCATCATCATCACAGCATCATAACTGCGTCTTCACAGGGTCATCACTGCATCATCTCTGCATCATCACAGCATCATCTGAGCATCGTTACTGCTTTCTCACTGCATCATCACAGCATCATCTCTGCATCATCACTGCATCATCATAGCATCATCACTGCATCATCACAGCATCATAATAGCACCATCACAGCATCATTAGAGCGTCAACACTGCATCATCACAGCGTCATCACAGCATCATCACAGCATCATCACTGCATATTCACTGCATCATCACACCATCATCACTGCATCAACACAGCGTCATCACTGCATCATCACAGTGTAATCGCAGCATCATCACTGCGTCTTCACTGCGTCTTCACTGCATTATCACTGCATCATCAAAGCATCATCACAGCATCATCGCTGCATCATCACACCATCATCACAGCATCATCACAGCATCATTACACTATCATCACTGCATAATCACTGCATCATCACACCATCATCTCAGCAGCATCACTGCATAATCACTGCATCATCACAGCATCACCACTTCATCATCACTGCATCATCAAAGCATCATCACAGCATCATCGCTGCATCATCACACCATCATCACAGCATCATCACAGCATCATTACACTATCATCACTGCATCATCACTGCGTCATCACACCATCATCTCAGCAGCATCACTGCATCATCACAGCATCATCACTGCATCACCTCTGCATGATCAATGCATCATCACAGCATCATCACATCAACTACACAACATCATCGCAGTGTCATCACAGCATCATCACTGCATGATCACAGCATAATCTGAGCATCATCACAGCATCATTACTGCATCATCACAGCATCATTACTGCATCATCAGAGAATCATCACTGCATAGTCACAGCATCATCACACCATCATCACAGCATCATCTGAGCATCATCACTGCATAATCACTGCATCATCACAACATCATCAGTTTCATCAAAGCATCATCACAACATAATCACTGCATCATCACAGCATCATCACTGCATCATCACAGCATCGTCTCAGCATCATCACAGCATCATTACTGCTTACTCACTGCATCATCACAGCGCCATCACAGTTTCATCACTGCATCATCACTTCATCATCTCTGCATAATTACTGCATCATCACAGCATCATCACTGCATCATCACAGCATCACCACTTCATCATCACTGCATCATCAAAGCATCATCACAGCATCATCGCTGCATCATCACACCATCATCACAGCATCATCACAGCATCATTACACTATCATCACTGCATCATCACTGCGTCATCACACCATCATCTCAGCAGCATCACTGCATCATCACAGCATCATCACTGCATCACCTCTGCATGATCAATGCATCATCACAGCATCATCACATCAACTACACAACATCATCGCAGTGTCATCACAGCATCATCACTGCATGATCACAGCATAATCTGAGCATCATCACAGCATCATTACTGCATCATCACAGCATCATTACTGCATCATCAGAGAATCATCACTGCATAGTCACAGCATCATCACACCATCATCACAGCATCATCTGAGCATCATCACTGCATAATCACTGCATCATCACAACATCATCAGTTTCATCAAAGCATCATCACAACATAATCACTGCATCATCACAGCATCATCACTGCATCATCACAGCATCTTCTCAGCATCATCACAGCATCATTACTGCTTACTCACTGCATCATCACAGCGCCATCACAGTTTCATCACTGCATCATCACTTCATCATCTCTGCATAATCACTGCATCATCACTGCATCATCACAGCATCTTCTCAGCATCATCAGTGCATCATCATAGCATCATCACTGCATCATCACTGCATCATCACAGCATCATCAAAGCATCATCACAGCATCATCATAGCATCATCATTGCATCATCACTGCATCATCATAGCATCATCACACCATCATCACAGCATCATCACAGCATCATCGCATGGTGAACACTGCATCATCACAGTATCATCACAACATAATCATAGCATAATCACAGCATCACCACTGCATCATCGCAGCGTCATCACAGCATCATCACTCCGTCATCACACCATCATCACAGCATCATCACTGCATCATCATTGCATCATCTCTGCATGACCAGTGCATCATCACAGCATCATCACATCAACTACACAACATCATCACAGTGTCATCACAGCATCATCACTGCATAATCACAGCATAACCTGAGCATCATCACAGCATACTCACTGCATCATCACAGCGTCACCACAGTATCATCACTGCATCATCAGAGCATCATCACTGCATCATCAGAGCATACTCACTGCATCGTCACAGCATCATCATAGCATCATCACTGCATCATCAGAGCATCATCACTGCATCATCAGAGCATACTCACTGCATCGTCACAGCATCATCATAGCATCATCACTGCATCATCACATAGTCATCGCATCATCATCACAGCATCATAACTGCGTCTTCACAGCGTCATCACTGCATCATCTCTGCATCATCGCAGCATCATCACAGCATCAACGCACCATCATCACTGCATCACAGCATCATCACAACATCATCACAGAGTCATCAAAGAATCATCACAGCATCATCACAATATCATCACAGAATCATCACAGCATCTTCTCAGCATCATCACAGCATCATTACTGCTTACTCTGCATCATCACAGCGCCATCACAGTTTCATCACTGCATCATCACTGCATCATCTCTGCATAATTACTGCATCATGACAGCATCATCACTGCATCATCACAGCATCTTCTCAGCATCATCACTGCATCAACACAGCGTCATCACTGCATCATCACTACATCATCACAGTGTAATCGCAGCATCATCACTGCGTCTTCACTGCGTCATCACTGCATCATCACAGCATCATTACAGCATCATCACTGCATAATCACTGCATCATCACAGCATCTTCTCAGCATCATCACTGCATCATCACACCATCATCACTGCATCATCACAGCATCATCTGAGCTTCATCACAGTATCATTACTGCTTACTCACTGCATCATCACAGCGTCATCATAGCATCATCACTGCATCATCACAGCATCATCACAGCATCATCACTGCATATTGACTGCATCATCACACCATCATCACTGCATCAACACAGCGTCATCACTGAATCATCACAGTGTAATCGCAGCATCATCACTGCGTCATCACTGCGTCATCACAGCATAATCATCACTGCGACATCACACCATCATCACAGCATCATTACTGCATCATCACAGCATCATCACAGTGTCATCACAGCACCATCACTGCATCACAAGAGCATCATCACAGCATCATCACAGCATCATCACATCATCACTGCATCATAAAAACATAAACATAGTATTGTCACAGCAACAAAACATCATCATCGCAGCATCATCACTGCATCAACACATCATCATCACAGCGTTATCACTTCATAATCACTGCATCATCACACCATCATCACAATATCATCACAGTGTCATCACAGCATCATCACAACATAATCACTGCATCATCACAGTATCATCACTGCATCATCTCAGCATCATCACAGCATCATCACTGCATGATCACAGCAAAATCCCTGCATCATCACATCATCATCACTGCATCATCACAGCATCATCACACAATCATCACTGCATCATCACAGCATCATCACTGCATCATCACAGCATCATCACACCTTCATTACTGCATCATCACTGCAGAATCACTGCATCATCATACCATCATCACAGTGTCATCACAGCATCATCACTGCGTCATCACACCATCATCACTGCATCATCACTGCGTCATTATAGCATCATCACTGCATCATCTCTGCATGACCAGTGCATAATCACAGCATCATCGCATCAACTACACAACATCATCACAGTGTCATCACAGCATCATCACTGCATAATCACAGCATAACCTGAGCATCATCACAGCATCATCACATAGTCATGGCATCATCATCACAGCATCATAACTGCGTCTTCACAGGGTCATCACTGCATCATCTCTGCATCATCACAGCATCATCTGAGCATCGTTACTGCTTTCTCACTGCATCATCACAGCATCATCTCTGCATCATCACTGCATCATCATAGCATCATCACTGCATCATCACAGCATCATAATAGCACCATCACAGCATCATTAGAGCGTCAACACTGCATCATCACAGCGTCATCACAGCATCATCACAGCATCATCACTGCATATTCACTGCATATTCACTGCATCATCACACCATCATCACTGCATCAACACAGCGTCATCACTGCATCATCACAGTGTAATCGCAGCATCATCACTGCGTCTTCACTGCGTCATCACTGCATTATCACTGCATCATCAAAGCATCATCACAGCATCATCGCTGCATCATCACACCATCATCACAGCATCATCACAGCATCATTACACTATCATCACTGCATCATCACTGCGTCATCACACCATCATCTCAGCAGCATCACTGCATAATCACTGCATCATCACAGCATCACCACTTCATCATCACTGCATCATCAAAGCATCATCACAACATCATCGCTGCATCATCACACCATCATCACAGCATCATCACAGCATCATTACACTATCATCACTGCATCATCACTGCGTCATCACACCATCATCTCAGCAGCATCACTGCATCATCACAGCATCATCACTGCATCACCTCTGCATGATCAATGCATCATCACAGCATCATCACATCAACTACACAACATCATCGCAGTGTCATCACAGCATCATCACTGCATGATCACAGCATAATCTGAGCATCATCACAGCATCATTACTGCATCATCACTGCATCATCAGAGAATCATCACTGCATAGTCACAGCATCATCACACCATCATCACAGCATCATCTAAGCATCATCACTGCATAATCACTGCATCATCACAACATCATCAGTTTCATCAAAGCATCATCACAACATAATCACTGCATCATCACAGCATCATCACTGCATCATCACAGCATCTTCTCAGCATCATCACAGCATCATTACTGCTTACTCACTGCATCATCACAGCGCCATCACAGTTTCATCACTGCATCATCACTTCATCATCTCTGCATAATTACTGCATCATCACAGCATCATCACTGCATCATCACTGCGTCATCACACCATCATCTCAGCAGCATCACTGCATAATCACTGCATCATCACAGCATCACCACTTCATCATCACTGCATCATCAAAGCATCATCACAGCATCATCGCTGCATCATCACACCATCATCACAGCATCATCACAGCATCATTACACTATCATCACTGCATCATCACTGCGTCATCACACCATCATCTCAGCAGCATCACTGCATCATCACAGCATCATCACATCAACTACACAACATCATCGCAGTGTCATCACAGCATCATCACTGCATGATCACAGCATAATCTGAGCATCATCACAGCATCATTACTGCATCATCACAGCATCATTACTGCATCATCAGAGAATCATCACTGCATAGTCACAGCATCATCACACCATCATCACAGCATCATCTGAGCATCATCACTGCATAATCACTGCATCATCACAACATCATCAGTTTCATCAAAGCATCATCACAACATAATCACTGCATCATCACAGCATCATCACTGCATCATCACAGCATCTTCTCAGCATCATCACAGCATCATTACTGCTTACTCACTGCATCATCACAGCGCCATCACAGTTTCATCACTGCATCATCACTTCATCATCTCTGCATAATTACTGCATCATCACAGCATCATCACTGCATCATCACAGCATCTTCTCAGCATCATCAGTGCATCATCATAGCATCATCACTGCATCATCACTGCATCATCACAGCATCATCAAAGCATCATCACAGCATCATCATAGCATCATCATTGCATCATCACTGCATCATCATAGCATCATCACACCATCATCACTGCATCATCACAGCATCATCGCATGATGAACACTGCATCATCACAGTATCATCACAACATAATCATAGCATAATCACAGCATCACCACTGCATCATCGCAGCGTCATCACAGCATCATCACTCCGTCATCACACCATCATCACAGCATCATCACTGCATCATCATTGCATCATCTCTGCATGACCAGTGCATCATCACAGCATCATCACATCAACTACACAACATCATCACAGTGTCATCACAGCATCATCACTGCATAATCACAGCATAACCTGAGCATCATCACAGCATACTCACTGCATCATCACAGCGTCACCACAGTATCATCACTGCATCATCAGAGCATCATCACTGCATCATCAGAGCATACTCACTGCATCGTCACAGCATCATCATAGCATCATCACTGCATCATCAGAGCATCATCACTGCATCATCAGAGCATACTCACTGCATCGTCACAGCATCATCATAGCATCATCACTGCATCATCACATAGTCATCGCATCATCATCACAGCATCATAACTGCGTCTTCACAGCGTCATCACTGCATCATCTCTGCATCATCGCAGCATCATCACTGCATCATCACAGCATCAACGCACCATCATCACTGCATCACAGCATCATCACAACATCATCACAGAGTCATCAAAGAATCATCACAGCATCATCACAATATCATCACAGAATCATCACAGCATCTTCTCAGCATCATCACAGCATCATTACTGCTTACTCTGCATCATCACAGCGCCATCACAGTTTCATCACTGCATCATCACTGCATCATCTCTGCATAATTACTGCATCATGACAGCATCATCACTGCATCATCACAGCATCTTCTCAGCATCATCACTGCATCAACACAGCGTCATCACTGCATCATCACTACATCATCACAGTGTAATCGCAGCATCATCACTGCGTCTTCACTGCGTCATCACTGCATCATCACAGCATCATTACAGCATCATCACTGCATAATCACTGCATCATCACAGCATCTTCTCAGCATCATCACTGCATCATCACACCATCATCACTGCATCATCACAGCATCATCTGAGCTTCATCACAGTATCATTACTGCTTACTCACTGCATCATCACAGCGTCATCATAGCATCATCACTGCATGATCACAGCAAAATCCCTGCATCATCACATCATCATCACAGCATCATCACAGCATCATCACACAATCATCACTGCATCATCACTGCATCATCACAGCATCATCACACCTTCATTACTGCATCATCACTGCAGAATCACTGCATCATCATACCATCATCACAGTGTCATCACAGCATCATCACTGCGTCATCACACCATCATCACTGCATCATCACTGCGTCATTATAGCATCATCACTGCATCATCTCTGCATGACCAGTGCATAATCACAGCATCATCGCATCAACTACACAACATCATCACAGTGTCATCACAGCATCATCACTGCATAATCACAGCATAACCTGAGCATCATCACAGCATCATCACATAGTCATGGCATCATCATCACAGCATCATAACTGCGTCTTCACAGGGTCATCACTGCATCATCTCTGCATCATCACAGCATCATCTGAGCATCGTTACTGCTTTCTCACTGCATCATCACAGCATCATCTCTGCATCATCACTGCATCATCATAGCATCATCACTGCATCATCACAGCATCATAATAGCACCATCACAGCATCATTAGAGCGTCAACACTGCATCATCACAGCGTCATCACAGCATCATCACAGCATCATCACTGCATATTCACTGCATCATCACACCATCATCACTGCATCAACACAGCGTCATCACTGCATCATCACAGTGTAATCGCAGCATCATCACTGCGTCTTCACTGCGTCTTCACTGCATTATCACTGCATCATCAAAGCATCATCACAGCATCATCGCTGCATCATCACACCATCATCACAGCATCATCACAGCATCATTACACTATCATCACTGCATAATCACTGCATCATCACACCATCATCTCAGCAGCATCACTGCATAATCACTGCATCATCACAGCATCACCACTTCATCATCACTGCATCATCAAAGCATCATCACAGCATCATCGCTGCATCATCACACCATCATCACAGCATCATCACAGCATCATTACACTATCATCACTGCATCATCACTGCGTCATCACACCATCATCTCAGCAGCATCACTGCATCATCACAGCATCATCACTGCATCACCTCTGCATGATCAATGCATCATCACAGCATCATCACATCAACTACACAACATCATCGCAGTGTCATCACAGCATCATCACTGCATGATCACAGCATAATCTGAGCATCATCACAGCATCATTACTGCATCATCACAGCATCATTACTGCATCATCAGAGAATCATCACTGCATAGTCACAGCATCATCACACCATCATCACAGCATCATCTGAGCATCATCACTGCATAATCACTGCATCATCACAACATCATCAGTTTCATCAAAGCATCATCACAACATAATCACTGCATCATCACAGCATCATCACTGCATCATCACAGCATCGTCTCAGCATCATCACAGCATCATTACTGCTTACTCACTGCATCATCACAGCGCCATCACAGTTTCATCACTGCATCATCACTTCATCATCTCTGCATAATTACTGCATCATCACAGCATCATCACTGCATCATCACTGCGTCATCACACCATCATCTCAGCAGCATCACTGCATAATCACTGCATCATCACAGCATCACCACTTCATCATCACTGCATCATCAAAGCATCATCACAGCATCATCGCTGCATCATCACACCATCATCACAGCATCATTACACTATCATCACTGCATCATCACTGCGTCATCACACCATCATCTCAGCAGCATCACTGCATCATCACAGCATCATCACTGCATCACCTCTGCATGATCAATGCATCATCACAGCATCATCACATCAACTACACAACATCATCGCAGTGTCATCACAGCATCATCACTGCATGATCACAGCATAATCTGAGCATCATCACAGCATCATTACTGCATCATCACAGCATCATTACTGCATCATCAGAGAATCATCACTGCATAGTCACAGCATCATCACACCATCATCACAGCATCATCTGAGCATCATCACTGCATAATCACTGCATCATCACAACATCATCAGTTTCATCAAAGCATCATCACAACATAATCACTGCATCATCACAGCATCATCACTGCATCATCACAGCATCTTCTCAGCATCATCACAGCATCATTACTGCTTACTCACTGCATCATCACAGCGCCATCACAGTTTCATCACTGCATCATCACTTCATCATCTCTGCATAATCACTGCATCATCACTGCATCATCACAGCATCTTCTCAGCATCATCAGTGCATCATCATAGCATCATCACTGCATCATCACTGCATCATCACAGCATCATCAAAGCATCATCACAGCATCATCATAGCATCATCATTGCATCATCACTGCATCATCATAGCATCATCACACCATCATCACTGCATCATCACAGCATCATCGCATGGTGAACACTGCATCATCACAGTATCATCACAACATAATCATAGCATAATCACAGCATCACCACTGCATCATCGCAGCGTCATCACAGCATCATCACTCCGTCATCACACCATCATCACAGCATCATCACTGCATCATCATTGCATCATCTCTGCATGACCAGTGCATCATCACAGCATCATCACATCAACTACACAACATCATCACAGTGTCATCACAGCATCATCACTGCATAATCACAGCATAACCTGAGCATCATCACAGCATACTCACTGCATCATCACAGCGTCACCACAGTATCATCACTGCATCATCAGAGCATCATCACTGCATCATCAGAGCATACTCACTGCATCGTCACAGCATCATCATAGCATCATCACTGCATCATCAGAGCATCATCACTGCATCATCAGAGCATACTCACTGCATCGTCACAGCATCATCATAGCATCATCACTGCATCATCACATAGTCATCGCATCATCATCACAGCATCATAACTGCGTCTTCACAGCGTCATCACTGCATCATCTCTGCATCATCGCAGCATCATCACTGCATCATCACAGCATCAACGCACCATCATCACTGCATCACAGCATCATCACAACATCATCACAGAGTCATCAAAGAATCATCACAGCATCATCACAATATCATCACAGAATCATCACAGCATCTTCTCAGCATCATCACAGCATCATTACTGCTTACTCTGCATCATCACAGCGCCATCACAGTTTCATCACTGCATCATCACTGCATCATCTCTGCATAATTACTGCATCATGACAGCATCATCACTGCATCATCACAGCATCTTCTCAGCATCATCACTGCATCAACACAGCGTCATCACTGCATCATCACTACATCATCACAGTGTAATCGCAGCATCATCACTGCGTCTTCACTGCGTCATCACTGCATCATCACAGCATCATTACAGCATCATCACTGCATAATCACTGCATCATCACAGCATCTTCTCAGCATCATCACTGCATCATCACACCATCATCACTGCATCATCACAGCATCATCTGAGCTTCATCACAGTATCATTACTGCTTACTCACTGCATCATCACAGCGTCATCATAGCATCATCACTGCATGATCACAGCATCATCACAGCATCATCACTGCATATTGACTGCATCATCACACCATCATCACTGCATCAACACAGCGTCATCACTGAATCATCACAGTGTAATCGCAGCATCATCACTGCGTCATCACTGCGTCATCACAGCATAATCATCACTGCGACATCACACCATCATCACAGCATCATTACTGCATCATCACAGCATCATCACAGTGTCATCACAGCACCATCACTGCATCACAAGAGCATCATCACACCTTCATTACTGCATCATCACTGCAGAATCACTGCATCATCATACCATCATCACAGTGTCATCACAGCATCATCACTGCGTCATCACACCATCATCACTGCATCATCACTGCGTCATTATAGCATCATCACTGCATCATCTCTGCATGACCAGTGCATAATCACAGCATCATCGCATCAACTACACAACATCATCACAGTGTCATCACAGCATCATCACTGCATAATCACAGCATAACCTGAGCATCATCACAGCATCATCACATAGTCATGGCATCATCATCACAGCATCATAACTGCGTCTTCACAGGGTCATCACTGCATCATCTCTGCATCATCACAGCATCATCTGAGCATCGTTACTGCTTTCTCACTGCATCATCACAGCATCATCTCTGCATCATCACTGCATCATCATAGCATCATCACTGCATCATCACAGCATCATAATAGCACCATCACAGCATCATTAGAGCGTCAACACTGCATCATCACAGCGTCATCACAGCATCATCACAGCATCATCACTGCATATTCACTGCATATTCACTGCATCATCACACCATCATCACTGCATCAACACAGCGTCATCACTGCATCATCACAGTGTAATCGCAGCATCATCACTGCGTCTTCACTGCGTCATCACTGCATTATCACTGCATCATCAAAGCATCATCACAGCATCATCGCTGCATCATCACACCATCATCACAGCATCATCACAGCATCATTACACTATCATCACTGCATCATCACTGCGTCATCACACCATCATCTCAGCAGCATCACTGCATAATCACTGCATCATCACAGCATCACCACTTCATCATCACTGCATCATCAAAGCATCATCACAGCATCATCGCTGCATCATCACACCATCATCACAGCATCATCACAGCATCATTACACTATCATCACTGCATCATCACTGCGTCATCACACCATCATCTCAGCAGCATCACTGCATCATCACAGCATCATCACTGCATCACCTCTGCATGATCAATGCATCATCACAGCATCATCACATCAACTACACAACATCATCGCAGTGTCATCACAGCATCATCACTGCATGATCACAGCATAATCTGAGCATCATCACAGCATCATTACTGCATCATCACTGCATCATCAGAGAATCATCACTGCATAGTCACAGCATCATCACACCATCATCACAGCATCATCTAAGCATCATCACTGCATAATCACTGCATCATCACAACATCATCAGTTTCATCAAAGCATCATCACAACATAATCACTGCATCATCACAGCATCATCACTGCATCATCACAGCATCTTCTCAGCATCATCACAGCATCATTACTGCTTACTCACTGCATCATCACAGCGCCATCACAGTTTCATCACTGCATCATCACTTCATCATCTCTGCATAATTACTGCATCATCACAGCATCATCACTGCATCATCACTGCGTCATCACACCATCATCTCAGCAGCATCACTGCATAATCACTGCATCATCACAGCATCACCACTTCATCATCACTGCATCATCACAGCATCATCGCTGCATCATCACACCATCATCACAGCATCATCACAGCATCATTACACTATCATCACTGCATCATCACTGCGTCATCACACCATCATCTCAGCAGCATCACTGCATCATCACAGCATCATCACATCAACTACACAACATCATCGCAGTGTCATCACAGCATCATCACTGCATGATCACAGCATAATCTGAGCATCATCACAGCATCATTACTGCATCATCACAGCATCATTACTGCATCATCAGAGAATCATCACTGCATAGTCACAGCATCATCACACCATCATCACAGCATCATCTGAGCATCATCACTGCATAATCACTGCATCATCACAACATCATCAGTTTCATCAAAGCATCATCACAACATAATCACTGCATCATCACAGCATCATCACTGCATCATCACAGCATCTTCTCAGCATCATCACAGCATCATTACTGCTTACTCACTGCATCATCACAGCGCCATCACAGTTTCATCACTGCATCATCACTTCATCATCTCTGCATAATCACTGCATCATCACAGCATCATCACTGCATCATCACAGCATCTTCTCAGCATCATCAGTGCATCATCATAGCATCATCACTGCATCATCACTGCATCATCACTGCATCATCACAGCATCATCACAGCATCATCATAGCATCATCATTGCATCATCACTGCATCATCATAGCATCATCACACCATCATCACTGCATCATCACAGCATCATCGCATGGTGAACACTGCATCATCACAGTATCATCACAACATAATCATAGCATAATCACAGCATCACCACTGCATCATCGCAGCGTCATCACAGCATCATCACTCCGTCATCACACCATCATCACAGCATCATCACTGCATCATCATTGCATCATCTCTGCATGACCAGTGCATCATCACAGCATCATCACATCAACTACACAACATCATCACAGTGTCATCACAGCATCATCACTGCATAATCACAGCATAACCTGAGCATCATCACAGCATACTCACTGCATCATCACAGCGTCACCACAGTATCATCACTGCATCATCAGAGCATCATCACTGCATCATCAGAGCATACTCACTGCATCGTCACAGCATCATCATAGCATCATCACTGCATCATCAGAGCATCATCACTGCATCATCAGAGCATACTCACTGCATCGTCACAGCATCATCATAGCATCATCACTGCATCATCACATAGTCATCGCATCATCATCACAGCATCATAACTGCGTCTTCACAGCGTCATCACTGCATCATCTCTGCATCATCGCAGCATCATCACTGCATCATCACAGCATCAACGCACCATCATCACTGCATCACAGCATCATCACAACATCATCACAGAGTCATCAAAGAATCATCACAGCATCATCACAATATCATCACAGAATCATCACAGCATCTTCTCAGCATCATCACAGCATCATTACTGCTTACTCTGCATCATCACAGCGCCATCACAGTTTCATCACTGCATCATCACTGCATCATCTCTGCATAATTACTGCATCATCACTGCATCATCATAGCATCATCACACCATCATCACTGCATCATCACAGCATCATCGCATGATGAACACTGCATCATCACAGTATCATCACAACATAATCATAGCATAATCACAGCATCACCACTGCATCATCGCAGCGTCATCACAGCATCATCACTCCGTCATCACACCATCATCACAGCATCATCACTGCATCATCATTGCATCATCTCTGCATGACCAGTGCATCATCACAGCATCATCACATCAACTACACAACATCATCACAGTGTCATCACAGCATCATCACTGCATAATCACAGCATAACCTGAGCATCATCACAGCATACTCACTGCATCATCACAGCGTCACCACAGTATCATCACTGCATCATCAGAGCATACTCACTGCATCATCAGAGCATACTCACTGCATCGTCACAGCATCATCATAGCATCATCACTGCATCATCAGAGCATCATCACTGCATCATCAGAGCATACTCACTGCATCGTCACAGCATCATCATAGCATCATCACTGCATCATCACATAGTCATCGCATCATCATCACAGCATCATAACTGCGTCTTCACAGCGTCATCACTGCATCATCTCTGCATCATCGCAGCATCATCACTGCATCATCACAGCATCAACGCACCATCATCACTGCATCACAGCATCATCACAACATCATCACAGAGTCATCAAAGAATCATCACAGCATCATCACAATATCATCACAGAATCATCACAGCATCTTCTCAGCATCATCACAGCATCATTACTGCTTACTCTGCATCATCACAGCGCCATCACAGTTTCATCACTGCATCATCACTGCATCATCTCTGCATAATTACTGCATCATGACAGCATCATCACTGCATCATCACAGCATCTTCTCAGCATCATCACTGCATCAACACAGCGTCATCACTGCATCATCACTACATCATCACAGTGTAATCGCAGCATCATCACTGCGTCTTCACTGCGTCATCACTGCATCATCACAGCATCATTACAGCATCATCACTGCATAATCACTGCATCATCACAGCATCTTCTCAGCATCATCACTGCATCATCACACCATCATCACTGCATCATCACAGCATCATCTGAGCTTCATCACAGTATCATTACTGCTTACTCACTGCATCATCACAGCGTCATCATAGCATCATCACTGCATCATCACAGCATCATCACAGCATCATCACTGCATATTGACTGCATCATCACACCATCATCACTGCATCAACACAGCGTCATCACTGAATCATCACAGTGTAATCGCAGCATCATCACTGCGTCATCACTGCGTCATCACAGCATAATCATCACTGCGACATCACACCATCATCACAGCATCATTACTGCATCATCACAGCATCATCACAGTGTCATCACAGCACCATCACTGCATCACAAGAGCATCATCACAGCATCATCACAGCATCATCACATCATCACTGCATCATAAAAACATAAACATAGTATTGTCACAGCAACAAAACATCATCATCGCAGCATCATCACTGCATCAACACATCATCATCACAGCGTTATCACTTCATAATCACTGCATCATCACACCATCATCACAATATCATCACAGTGTCATCACAGCATCATCACAACATAATCACTGCATCATCACAGTATCATCACTGCATCATCTCAGCATCATCACAGCATCATCACTGCATGATCACAGCAAAATCCCTGCATCATCACATCATCATCACAGCATCATCACAGCATCATCACACAATCATCACTGCATCATCACAGCATCATCACTGCATCATCACAGCATCATCACACCTTCATTACTGCATCATCACTGCAGAATCACTGCATCATCATACCATCATCACAGTGTCATCACAGCATCATCACTGCGTCATCACACCATCATCACTGCATCATCACTGCGTCATTATAGCATCATCACTGCATCATCTCTGCATGACCAGTGCATAATCACAGCATCATCGCATCAACTACACAACATCATCACAGTGTCATCACAGCATCATCACTGCATAATCACAGCATAACCTGAGCATCATCACAGCATCATCACATAGTCATGGCATCATCATCACAGCATCATAACTGCGTCTTCACAGGGTCATCACTGCATCATCTCAGCATCATCTGAGCATCGTTACTGCTTTCTCACTGCATCATCACAGCATCATCTCTGCATCATCACTGCATCATCATAGCATCATCACTGTATCATCACAGCATCATAATAGCACCATCACAGCATTATTAGAGCGTCAACACTGCATCATCACAGCGTCATCACAGCATCATCACAGCATCATCACTGCATATTCACTGCATATTCACTGCATCATCACACCATCATCACTGCATCAACACAGCGTCATCACTGCATCATCACAGTGTAATCGCAGCATCATCACTGCGTCTTCACTGCATCAACACAGCGTCATCACTGCATCATCACAGTGTAATCGCAGCATCATCACTGCGTCTTCACTGCGTCATCACTGCATTATCACTGCATCATCACAGCGTCATCACAGCGTCATCACAGCATCATCACAGCATCATCACTGCATATTCACTGCATATTCACTGCATCATCACACCATCATCACTGCATCAACACAGCGTCATCACTGCATCATCACAGTGTAATCGCAGCATCATCACTGCGTCTTCACTGCGTCATCACTGCATTATCACTGCATCATCAAAGCATCATCACAGCATCATCGCTGCATCATCACACCATCATCACAGCATCATCACAGCATCATTACACTATCATCACTGCATCATCACTGCGTCATCACACCATCATCTCAGCAGCATCACTGCATCATCACAGCATCATCACTGCATCACCTCTGCATGATCAATGCATCATCACAGCATCATCACATCAACTACACAACATCATCGCAGTGTCATCACAGCATCATCACTGCATGATCACAGCATAATCTGAGCATCATCACAGCATCATTACTGCATCATCACAGCATCATTACTGCATCATCAGAGAATCATCACTGCATAGTCACAGCATCATCACACCATCATCACAGCATCATCTGAGCATCATCACTGCATAATCACTGCATCATCACAACATCATCAGTTTCATCAAAGCATCATCACAACATAATCACTGCATCATCACAGCATCATCACTGCATCATCACAGCATCTTCTCAGCATCATCACAGCATCATTACTGCTTACTCACTGCATCATCACAGCGCCATCACAGTTTCATCACTGCATCATCACTTCATCATCTCTGCATAATTACTGCATCATCACAGCATCATCACTG
Organism: Somateria mollissima; assembly: GCA_951411735.1. Lineage (NCBI taxonomy): Eukaryota > Metazoa > Chordata > Aves > Anseriformes > Anatidae > Somateria > Somateria mollissima. The sequence continues at coordinate 330,623 of CATOCB010000342.1, forward strand.
CATCATCACAGCATCTTCTCAGCATCATCAGTGCATCATCATAGCATCATCACTGCATCATCACTGCATCATCACAGCATCATCAAAGCATCATCACAGCATCATCATAGCATCATCATTGCATCATCACTGCATCATCATAGCATCATCACACCATCATCACTGCATCATCACAGCATCATCGCATGATGAACACTGCATCATCACAGTATCATCACAACATAATCATAGCATAATCACAGCATCACCACTGCATCATCGCAGCGTCATCACAGCATCATCACTCCGTCATCACACCATCATCACAGCATCATCACTGCATCATCATTGCATCATCTCTGCATGACCAGTGCATCATCACAGCATCATCACATCAACTACACAACATCATCACAGTGTCATCACAGCATCATCACTGCATAATCACAGCATAACCTGAGCATCATCACAGCATACTCACTGCATCATCACAGCGTCACCACAGTATCATCACTGCATCATCAGAGCATCATCACTGCATCATCAGAGCATACTCACTGCATCGTCACAGCATCATCATAGCATCATCACTGCATCATCAGAGCATCATCACTGCATCATCAGAGCATACTCACTGCATCGTCACAGCATCATCATAGCATCATCACTGCATCATCACATAGTCATCGCATCATCATCACAGCATCATAACTGCGTCTTCACAGCGTCATCACTGCATCATCTCTGCATCATCGCAGCATCATCACTGCATCATCACAGCATCAACGCACCATCATCACTGCATCACAGCATCATCACAACATCATCACAGAGTCATCAAAGAATCATCACAGCATCATCACAATATCATCACAGAATCATCACAGCATCTTCTCAGCATCATCACAGCATCATTACTGCTTACTCTGCATCATCACAGCGCCATCACAGTTTCATCACTGCATCATCACTGCATCATCTCTGCATAATTACTGCATCATGACAGCATCATCACTGCATCATCACAGCATCTTCTCAGCATCATCACTGCATCAACACAGCGTCATCACTGCATCATCACTACATCATCACAGTGTAATCGCAGCATCATCACTGCGTCTTCACTGCGTCATCACTGCATCATCACAGCATCATTACAGCATCATCACTGCATAATCACTGCATCATCACAGCATCTTCTCAGCATCATCACTGCATCATCACACCATCATCACTGCATCATCACAGCATCATCTGAGCTTCATCACAGTATCATTACTGCTTACTCACTGCATCATCACAGCGTCATCATAGCATCATCACTGCATGATCACAGCAAAATCCCTGCATCATCACATCATCATCACAGCATCATCACAGCATCATCACACAATCATCACTGCATCATCACAGCATCATCACTGCATCATCACAGCATCATCACACCTTCATTACTGCATCATCACTGCAGAATCACTGCATCATCATACCATCATCACAGTGTCATCACAGCATCATCACTGCGTCATCACACCATCATCACTGCATCATCACTGCGTCATTATAGCATCATCACTGCATCATCTCTGCATGACCAGTGCATAATCACAGCATCATCGCATCAACTACACAACATCATCACAGTGTCATCACAGCATCATCACTGCATAATCACAGCATAACCTGAGCATCATCACAGCATCATCACATAGTCATGGCATCATCATCACAGCATCATAACTGCGTCTTCACAGGGTCATCACTGCATCATCTCTGCATCATCACAGCATCATCTGAGCATCGTTACTGCTTTCTCACTGCATCATCACAGCATCATCTCTGCATCATCACTGCATCATCATAGCATCATCACTGCATCATCACAGCATCATAATAGCACCATCACAGCATCATTAGAGCGTCAACACTGCATCATCACAGCGTCATCACAGCATCATCACAGCATCATCACTGCATATTCACTGCATCATCACACCATCATCACTGCATCAACACAGCGTCATCACTGCATCATCACAGTGTAATCGCAGCATCATCACTGCGTCTTCACTGCGTCATCACTGCATTATCACTGCATCATCAAAGCATCATCACAGCATCATCGCTGCATCATCACACCATCATCACAGCATCATCACAGCATCATTACACTATCATCACTGCATAATCACTGCATCATCACACCATCATCTCAGCAGCATCACTGCATAATCACTGCATCATCACAGCATCACCACTTCATCATCACTGCATCATCAAAGCATCATCACAGCATCATCGCTGCATCATCACACCATCATCACAGCATCATCACAGCATCATTACACTATCATCACTGCATCATCACTGCGTCATCACACCATCATCTCAGCAGCATCACTGCATCATCACAGCATCATCACTGCATCACCTCTGCATGATCAATGCATCATCACAGCATCATCACATCAACTACACAACATCATCGCAGTGTCATCACAGCATCATCACTGCATGATCACAGCATAATCTGAGCATCATCACAGCATCATTACTGCATCATCACAGCATCATTACTGCATCATCAGAGAATCATCACTGCATAGTCACAGCATCATCACACCATCATCACAGCATCATCTGAGCATCATCACTGCATAATCACTGCATCATCACAACATCATCAGTTTCATCAAAGCATCATCACAACATAATCACTGCATCATCACAGCATCATCACAGCATCGTCTCAGCATCATCACAGCATCATTACTGCTTACTCACTGCATCATCACAGCGCCATCACAGTTTCATCACTGCATCATCACTTCATCATCTCTGCATAATTACTGCATCATCACAGCATCATCACTGCATCATCACTGCGTCATCACACCATCATCTCAGCAGCATCACTGCATAATCACTGCATCATCACAGCATCACCACTTCATCATCACTGCATCATCAAAGCATCATCACAGCATCATCGCTGCATCATCACACCATCATCACAGCATCATCACAGCATCATTACACTATCATCACTGCATCATCACTGCGTCATCACACCATCATCTCAGCAGCATCACTGCATCATCACAGCATCATCACTGCATCACCTCTGCATGATCAATGCATCATCACAGCATCATCACATCAACTACACAACATCATCGCAGTGTCATCACAGCATCATCACTGCATGATCACAGCATAATCTGAGCATCATCACAGCATCATTACTGCATCATCACAGCATCATTACTGCATCATCAGAGAATCATCACTGCATAGTCACAGCATCATCACACCATCATCACAGCATCATCTGAGCATCATCACTGCATAATCACTGCATCATCACAACATCATCAGTTTCATCAAAGCATCATCACAACATAATCACTGCATCATCACAGCATCATCACTGCATCATCACAGCATCTTCTCAGCATCATCACAGCATCATTACTGCTTACTCACTGCATCATCACAGCGCCATCACAGTTTCATCACTGCATCATCACTTCATCATCTCTGCATAATCACTGCATCATCACAGCATCATCACTGCATCATCACAGCATCTTCTCAGCATCATCAGTGCATCATCATAGCATCATCACTGCATCATCACTGCATCATCACAGCATCATCAAAGCATCATCACAGCATCATCATAGCATCATCATTGCATCATCACTGCATCATCATAGCATCATCACACCATCATCACTGCATCATCACAGCATCATCGCATGGTGAACACTGCATCATCACAGTATCATCACAACATAATCATAGCATAATCACAGCATCACCACTGCATCATCGCAGCGTCATCACAGCATCATCACTCCGTCATCACACCATCATCACAGCATCATCACTGCATCATCATTGCATCATCTCTGCATGACCAGTGCATCATCACAGCATCATCACATCAACTACACAACATCATCACAGTGTCATCACAGCATCATCACTGCATAATCACAGCATAACCTGAGCATCATCACAGCATACTCACTGCATCATCACAGCGTCACCACAGTATCATCACTGCATCATCAGAGCATCATCACTGCATCATCAGAGCATACTCACTGCATCGTCACAGCATCATCATAGCATCATCACTGCATCATCAGAGCATCATCACTGCATCATCAGAGCATACTCACTGCATCGTCACAGCATCATCATAGCATCATCACTGCATCATCACATAGTCATCGCATCATCATCACAGCATCATAACTGCGTCTTCACAGCGTCATCACTGCATCATCTCTGCATCATCGCAGCATCATCACTGCATCATCACAGCATCAACGCACCATCATCACTGCATCACAGCATCATCACAACATCATCACAGAGTCATCAAAGAATCATCACAGCATCACCACAATATCATCACAGAATCATCACAGCATCTTCTCAGCATCATCACAGCATCATTACTGCTTACTCTGCATCATCACAGCGCCATCACATTTTCATCACTGCATCATCACTGCATCATCTCTGCATAATTACTGCATCATGACAGCATCATCACTGCATCATCACAGCATCTTCTCAGCATCATCACTGCATCAACACAGCGTCATCACTGCATCATCACTACATCATCACAGTGTAATCGCAGCATCATCACTGCGTCTTCACTGCGTCATCACTGCATCATCACAGCATCATTACAGCATCATCACTGCATAATCACTGCATCATCACAGCATCTTCTCAGCATCATCACTGCATCATCACACCATCATCACTGCATCATCACAGCATCATCTGAGCTTCATCACAGTATCATTACTGCTTACTCACTGCATCATCACAGCGTCATCATAGCATCATCACTGCATCATCACAGCATCATCACAGCATCATCACTGCATATTGACTGCATCATCACACCATCATCACTGCATCAACACAGCGTCATCACTGAATCATCACAGTGTAATCGCAGCATCATCACTGCGTCATCACTGCGTCATCACAGCATAATCATCACTGCGACATCACACCATCATCACAGCATCATTACTGCATCATCACAGCATCATCACAGTGTCATCACAGCACCATCACTGCATCACAAGAGCATCATCACAGCATCATCACAGCATCATCACATCATCACTGCATCATAAAAACATAAACATAGTATTGTCACAGCAACAAAACATCATCATCGCAGCATCATCACTGCATCAACACATCATCATCACAGCGTTATCACTTCATAATCACTGCATCATCACACCATCATCACAATATCATCACAGTGTCATCACAGCATCATCACAACATAATCACTGCATCATCACAGTATCATCACTGCATCATCTCAGCATCATCACAGCATCATCACTGCATGATCACAGCAAAATCCCTGCATCATCACATCATCATCACAGCATCATCACAGCATCATCACACAATCATCACTGCATCATCACAGCATCATCACTGCATCATCACAGCATCATCACACCTTCATTACTGCATCATCACTGCAGAATCACTGCATCATCATACCATCATCACAGTGTCATCACAGCATCATCACTGCGTCATCACACCATCATCACTGCATCATCACTGCGTCATTATAGCATCATCACTGCATCATCTCTGCATGACCAGTGCATAATCACAGCATCATCGCATCAACTACACAACATCATCACAGTGTCATCACAGCATCATCACTGCATAATCACAGCATAACCTGAGCATCATCACAGCATCATCACATAGTCATGGCATCATCATCACAGCATCATAACTGCGTCTTCACAGGGTCATCACTGCATCATCTCTGCATCATCACAGCATCATCTGAGCATCGTTACTGCTTTCTCACTGCATCATCACAGCATCATCTCTGCATCATCACTGCATCATCATAGCATCATCACTGCATCATCACAGCATCATAATAGCACCATCACAGCATCATTAGAGCGTCAACACTGCATCATCACAGCGTCATCACAGCATCATCACAGCATCATCACTGCATATTCACTGCATATTCACTGCATCATCACACCATCATCACTGCATCAACACAGCGTCATCACTGCATCATCACAGTGTAATCGCAGCATCATCACTGCGTCTTCACTGCGTCATCACTGCATCTTCACAGCATCATAATAGCACCATCACAGCATCATTAGAGCGTCAACACTGCATCATCACAGCGTCATCACAGCATCATCACAGCATCATCACTGCATATTCACTGCATATTCACTGCATCATCACACCATCATCACTGCATCAACACAGCGTCATCACTGCATCATCACAGTGTAATCGCAGCATCATCACTGCGTCTTCACTGCGTCATCACTGCATCATCACAGCATCATAATAGCACCATCACAGCATCATTAGAGCGTCAACACTGCATCATCACAGCGTCATCACAGCATCATCACAGCATCATCACAGCGTCATCACAGCATCATCACAGCATCATCACTGCATATTCACTGCATATTCACTGCATCATCACACCATCATCACTGCATCAACACAGCGTCATCACTGCATCATCACAGTGTAATCGCAGCATCATCACTGCGTCTTCACTGCGTCATCACTGCATTATCACTGCATCATCAAAGCATCATCACAGCATCATCGCTGCATCATCACACCATCATCACAGCATCATCACAGCATCATTACACTATCATCACTGCATCATCACTGCGTCATCACACCATCATCTCAGCAGCATCACTGCATCATCACAGCATCATCACTGCATCACCTCTGCATGATCAATGCATCATCACAGCATCATCACATCAACTACACAACATCATCGCAGTGTCATCACAGCATCATCACTGCATGATCACAGCATAATCTGAGCATCATCACAGCATCATTACTGCATCATCACAGCATCATTACTGCATCATCAGAGAATCATCACTGCATAGTCACAGCATCATCACACCATCATCACAGCATCATCTGAGCATCATCACTGCATAATCACTGCATCATCACATCATCAGTTTCATCAAAGCATCATCACAACATAATCACTGCATCATCACAGCATCATCACTGCATCATCACAGCATCTTCTCAGCATCATCACAGCATCATTACTGCTTACTCACTGCATCATCACAGCGCCATCACAGTTTCATCACTGCATCATCACTTCATCATCTCTGCATAATTACTGCATCATCACAGCATCATCACTGCATCATCACAGCATCTTCTCAGCATCATCAGTGCATCATCATAGCATCATCACTGCATCATCACTGCATCATCACAGCATCATCAAAGCATCATCACAGCATCATCATAGCATCATCATTGCATCATCACTGCATCATCATAGCATCATCACACCATCATCACTGCATCATCACAGCATCATCGCATGGTGAACACTGCATCATCACAGTATCATCACAACATAATCATAGCATAATCACAGCATCACCACTGCATCATCGCAGCGTCATCACAGCATCATCACTCCGTCATCACACCATCATCACAGCATCATCACTGCATCATCATTGCATCATCTCTGCATGACCAGTGCATCATCACAGCATCATCACATCAACTACACAACATCATCACAGTGTCATCACAGCATCATCACTGCATAATCACAGCATAACCTGAGCATCATCACAGCATACTCACTGCATCATCACAGCGTCACCACAGTATCATCACTGCATCATCAGAGCATCATCACTGCATCATCAGAGCATACTCACTGCATCGTCACAGCATCATCATAGCATCATCACTGCATCATCAGAGCATCATCACTGCATCATCAGAGCATACTCACTGCATCGTCACAGCATCATCATAGCATCATCACTGCATCATCACATAGTCATCGCATCATCATCACAGCATCATAACTGCGTCTTCACAGCGTCATCACTGCATCATCTCTGCATCATCGCAGCATCATCACTGCATCATCACAGCATCAACGCACCATCATCACTGCATCACAGCATCATCACAACATCATCACAGAGTCATCAAAGAATCATCACAGCATCATCACAATATCATCACAGAATCATCACAGCATCTTCTCAGCATCATCACAGCATCATTACTGCTTACTCTGCATCATCACAGCGCCATCACAGTTTCATCACTGCATCATCACTGCATCATCTCTGCATAATTACTGCATCATGACAGCATCATCACTGCATCATCACAGCATCTTCTCAGCATCATCACTGCATCAACACAGCGTCATCACTGCATCATCACTACATCATCACAGTGTAATCGCAGCATCATCACTGCGTCTTCACTGCGTCATCACTGCATCATCACAGCATCATTACAGCATCATCACTGCATAATCACTGCATCATCACAGCATCTTCTCAGCATCATCACTGCATCATCACACCATCATCACTGCATCATCACAGCATCATCTGAGCTTCATCACAGTATCATTACTGCTTACTCACTGCATCATCACAGCGTCATCATAGCATCATCACTGCATGATCACAGCAAAATCCCTGCATCATCACATCATCATCACAGCATCATCACAGCATCATCACACAATCATCACTGCATCATCACAGCATCATCACTGCATCATCACAGCATCATCACACCTTCATTACTGCATCATCACTGCAGAATCACTGCATCATCATACCATCATCACAGTGTCATCACAGCATCATCACTGCGTCATCACACCATCATCACTGCATCATCACTGCGTCATTATAGCATCATCACTGCATCATCTCTGCATGACCAGTGCATAATCACAGCATCATCGCATCAACTACACAACATCATCACAGTGTCATCACAGCATCATCACTGCATAATCACAGCATAACCTGAGCATCATCACAGCATCATCACATAGTCATGGCATCATCATCACAGCATCATAACTGCGTCTTCACAGGGTCATCACTGCATCATCTCTGCATCATCACAGCATCATCTGAGCATCGTTACTGCTTTCTCACTGCATCATCACAGCATCATCTCTGCATCATCACTGCATCATCATAGCATCATCACTGCATCATCACAGCATCATAATAGCACCATCACAGCATCATTAGAGCGTCAACACTGCATCATCACAGCGTCATCACAGCATCATCACAGCATCATCACTGCATATTCACTGCATCATCACACCATCATCACTGCATCAACACAGCGTCATCACTGCATCATCACAGTGTAATCGCAGCATCATCACTGCGTCTTCACTGCGTCATCACTGCATTATCACTGCATCATCAAAGCATCATCACAGCATCATCGCTGCATCATCACACCATCATCACAGCATCATCACAGCATCATTACACTATCATCACTGCATCATCACTGCATCATCACACCATCATCTCAGCAGCATCACTGCATAATCACTGCATCATCACAGCATCACCACTTCATCATCACTGCATCATCAAAGCATCATCACAGCATCATCGCTGCATCATCACACCATCATCACAGCATCATCACAGCATCATTACACTATCATCACTGCATCATCACTGCGTCATCACACCATCATCTCAGCAGCATCACTGCATCATCACAGCATCATCACTGCATCACCTCTGCATGATCAATGCATCATCACAGCATCATCACATCAACTACACAACATCATCGCAGTGTCATCACAGCATCATCACTGCATGATCACAGCATAATCTGAGCATCATCACAGCATCATTACTGCATCATCACAGCATCATTACTGCATCATCAGAGAATCATCACTGCATAGTCACAGCATCATCACACCATCATCACAGCATCATCTGAGCATCATCACTGCATAATCACTGCATCATCACAACATCATCAGTTTCATCAAAGCATCATCACAACATAATCACTGCATCATCACAGCATCATCACTGCATCATCACAGCATCGTCTCAGCATCATCACAGCATCATTACTGCTTACTCACTGCATCATCACAGCGCCATCACAGTTTCATCACTGCATCATCACTTCATCATCTCTGCATAATTACTGCATCATCACAGCATCATCACTGCATCATCACTGCGTCATCACACCATCATCTCAGCAGCATCACTGCATAATCACTGCATCATCACAGCATCACCACTTCATCATCACTGCATCATCAAAGCATCATCACAGCATCATCGCTGCATCATCACACCATCATCACAGCATCATCACAGCATCATTACACTATCATCACTGCATCATCACTGCGTCATCACACCATCATCTCAGCAGCATCACTGCATCATCACAGCATCATCACTGCATCACCTCTGCATGATCAATGCATCATCACAGCATCATCACATCAACTACACAACATCATCGCAGTGTCATCACAGCATCATCACTGCATGATCACAGCATAATCTGAGCATCATCACAGCATCATTACTGCATCATCACAGCATCATTACTGCATCATCAGAGAATCATCACTGCATAGTCACAGCATCATCACACCATCATCACAGCATCATCTGAGCATCATCACTGCATAATCACTGCATCATCACAACATCATCAGTTTCATCAAAGCATCATCACAACATAATCACTGCATCATCACAGCATCATCACTGCATCATCACAGCATCTTCTCAGCATCATCACAGCATCATTACTGCTTACTCACTGCATCATCACAGCGCCATCACAGTTTCATCACTGCATCATCACTTCATCATCTCTGCATAATCACTGCATCATCACTGCATCATCACAGCATCTTCTCAGCATCATCAGTGCATCATCATAGCATCATCACTGCATCACCACTTCATCATCACTGCATCATCAAAGCATCATCACAGCATCATCGCTGCATCATCACACCATCATCACAGCATCATCACAGCATCATTACACTATCATCACTGCATCATCACTGCGTCATCACACCATCATCTCAGCAGCATCACTGCATCATCACAGCATCATCACATCAACTACACAACATCATCGCAGTGTCATCACAGCATCATCACTGCATCATCATTGCATCATCTCTGCATGACCAGTGCATCATCACAGCATCATCACATTAACTACACAACATCATCACAGCGTCACCACAGTATCATCACTGCATCATCAGAGCATCATCACTGGATCATCAGAGCATACTCACTGCATCGTCACAGCATCATCATAGCATCATCACTGCATCATCAGAGCATCATCACTGCATCATCAGAGCATACTCACTGCATCGTCACAGCATCATCATAGCATCATCACTGCATCATCACATAGTCATCGCATCATCATCACAGCATCATAACTGCATCTTCACAGCGTCATCACTGCATCATCTCTGCATCATCGCAGCATCATCACTGCATCATCACAGCATCAACGCACCATCATCACTGCATCACAGCATCATCACAACATCATCACAGAGTCATCAAAGAATCATCACAGCATCATCACAATATCATCACAGAATCATCACAGCATCTTCTCAGCATCATCACAGCATCATTACTGCTTACTCTGCATCATCACAGCGCCATCACAGTTTCATCACTGCATCATCACTGCATCATCTCTGCATAATTACTGCATCATGACAGCATCATCACTGCATCATCACAGCATCTTCTCAGCATCATCACTGCATCAACACAGCGTCATCACTGCATCATCACTACATCATCACAGTGTAATCGCAGCATCATCACTGCGTCTTCACTGCGTCATCACTGCATCATCACAGCATCATTACAGCATCATCACTGCATAATCACTGCATCATCACAGCATCTTCTCAGCATCATCACTGCATCATCACACCATCATCACTGCATCATCACAGCATCATCACAGCATCATTAGAGCGTCATCACTGCATCATCACAGCGTCTTCACAGCATCATCACAGCATCATCACTGCATATTGACTGCATCATCACACCATCATCACTGCATCAACACAGCGTCATCACTGAATCATCACAGTGTAATCGCAGCATCATCACTGCGTCATCACTGCGTCATCACAGCATAATCATCACTGCGACATCACACCATCATCACAGCATCATTACTGCATCTTCACAGCATCATCACAGTGTCATCACAGCACCATCACTGCATCACAAGAGCATCATCACAGCATCATCACAGCATCATCACATCATCACTGCATCATAAAAACATAAACATAGTATTGTCACAGCAACAAAACATCATCATCGCAGCATCATCACTGCATCAACACATCATCATCACAGCGTTATCACTTCATAATCACACCATCATCACAATATCATCACAGTGTCATCACAGCATCATCACAACATAATCACTGCATCATCACAGTATCATCACTGCATCATCTCAGCATCATCACAGCATCATCACTGCATGATCACAGCAAAATCCCTGCATCATCACATCATCATCACAGCATCATCACAGCATCATCACACAATCATCACTGCATCATCACAGCATCATCACTGCATCATCACAGCATCATCACACCTTCATTACTGCATCATCACTGCAGAATCACTGCATCATCATACCATCATCACAGTGTCATCACAGCATCATCACTGCGTCATCACACCATCATCACTGCATCATCACTGCGTCATTATAGCATCATCACTGCATCATCTCTGCATGACCAGTGCATAATCACAGCATCATCGCATCAACTACACAACATCATCACAGTGTCATCACAGCATCATCACTGCATAATCACAGCATAACCTGAGCATCATCACAGCATCATCACATAGTCATGGCATCATCATCACAGCATCATAACTGCGTCTTCACAGGGTCATCACTGCATCATCTCTGCATCATCACAGCATCATCTGAGCATCGTTACTGCTTTCTCACTGCATCATCACAGCATCATCTCTGCATCATCACTGCATCATCATAGCATCATCACTGCATCATCACAGCATCATAATAGCACCATCACAGCATCATTAGAGCGTCAACACTGCATCATCACAGCGTCATCACAGCATCATCACAGCATCATCACTGCATATTCACTGCATATTCACTGCATCATCACACCATCATCACTGCATCAACACAGCGTCATCACTGCATCATCACAGTGTAATCGCAGCATCATCACTGCGTCTTCACTGCGTCATCACTGCATCTTCACAGCATCATAATAGCACCATCACAGCATCATTAGAGCGTCAACACTGCATCATCACAGCGTCATCACAGCATCATCACAGCATCATCACTGCATATTCACTGCATATTCACTGCATCATCACACCATCATCACTGCATCAACACAGCGTCATCACTGCATCATCACAGTGTAATCGCAGCATCATCACTGCGTCTTCACTGCGTCATCACTGCATTATCACTGCATCATCAAAGCATCATCACAGCATCATCGCTGCATCATCACACCATCATCACAGCATCATCACAGCATCATTACACTATCATCACTGCATCATCACTGCGTCATCACACCATCATCTCAGCAGCATCACTGCATCATCACAGCATCATCACTGCATCACCTCTGCATGATCAATGCATCATCACAGCATCATCACATCAACTACACAACATCATCGCAGTGTCATCACAGCATCATCACTGCATGATCACAGCATAATCTGAGCATCATCACAGCATCATTACTGCATCATCACAGCATCATTACTGCATCATCAGAGAATCATCACTGCATAGTCACAGCATCATCACACCATCATCACAGCATCATCTGAGCATCATCACTGCATAATCACTGCATCATCACAACATCATCAGTTTCATCAAAGCATCATCACAACATAATCACTGCATCATCACAGCATCATCACAGCATCGTCTCAGCATCATCACAGCATCATTACTGCTTACTCACTGCATCATCACAGCGCCATCACAGTTTCATCACTGCATCATCACTTCATCATCTCTGCATAATTACTGCATCATCACAGCATCATCACTGCATCATCACAGCATCTTCTCAGCATCATCAGTGCATCATCATAGCATCATCACTGCATCATCACTGCATCATCACAGCATCATCAAAGCATCATCACAGCATCATCATAGCATCATCATTGCATCATCACTGCATCATCATAGCATCATCACACCATCATCACTGCATCATCACAGCATCATCGCATGGTGAACACTGCATCATCACAGTATCATCACAACATAATCATAGCATAATCACAGCATCACCACTGCATCATCGCAGCGTCATCACAGCATCATCACTCCGTCATCACACCATCATCACAGCATCATCACTGCATCATCATTGCATCATCTCTGCATGACCAGTGCATCATCACAGCATCATCACATCAACTACACAACATCATCACAGTGTCATCACAGCATCATCACTGCATAATCACAGCATAACCTGAGCATCATCACAGCATACTCACTGCATCATCACAGCGTCACCACAGTATCATCACTGCATCATCAGAGCATCATCACTGCATCATCAGAGCATACTCACTGCATCGTCACAGCATCATCATAGCATCATCACTGCATCATCAGAGCATCATCACTGCATCATCAGAGCATACTCACTGCATCGTCACAGCATCATCATAGCATCATCACTGCATCATCACATAGTCATCGCATCATCATCACAGCATCATAACTGCGTCTTCACAGCGTCATCACTGCATCATCTCTGCATCATCGCAGCATCATCACTGCATCATCACAGCATCAACGCACCATCATCACTGCATCACAGCATCATCACAACATCATCACAGAGTCATCAAAGAATCATCACAGCATCATCACAATATCATCACAGAATCATCACAGCATCTTCTCAGCATCATCACAGCATCATTACTGCTTACTCTGCATCATCACAGCGCCATCACAGTTTCATCACTGCATCATCACTGCATCATCTCTGCATAATTACTGCATCATGACAGCATCATCACTGCATCATCACAGCATCTTCTCAGCATCATCACTGCATCAACACAGCGTCATCACTGCATCATCACTACATCATCACAGTGTAATCGCAGCATCATCACTGCGTCTTCACTGCGTCATCACTGCATCATCACAGCATCATTACAGCATCATCACTGCATAATCACTGCATCATCACAGCATCTTCTCAGCATCATCACTGCATCATCACACCATCATCACTGCATCATCACAGCATCATCTGAGCTTCATCACAGTATCATTACTGCTTACTCACTGCATCATCACAGCGTCATCATAGCATCATCACTGCATGATCACAGCAAAATCCCTGCATCATCACATCATCATCACAGCATCATCACAGCATCATCACACAATCATCACTGCATCATCACAGCATCATCACTGCATCATCACAGCATCATCACACCTTCATTACTGCATCATCACTGCAGAATCACTGCATCATCATACCATCATCACAGTGTCATCACAGCATCATCACTGCGTCATCACACCATCATCACTGCATCATCACTGCGTCATTATAGCATCATCACTGCATCATCTCTGCATGACCAGTGCATAATCACAGCATCATCGCATCAACTACACAACATCATCACAGTGTCATCACAGCATCATCACTGCATAATCACAGCATAACCTGAGCATCATCACAGCATCATCACATAGTCATGGCATCATCATCACAGCATCATAACTGCGTCTTCACAGGGTCATCACTGCATCATCTCTGCATCATCACAGCATCATCTGAGCATCGTTACTGCTTTCTCACTGCATCATCACAGCATCATCTCTGCATCATCACTGCATCATCATAGCATCATCACTGCATCATCACAGCATCATAATAGCACCATCACAGCATCATTAGAGCGTCAACACTGCATCATCACAGCGTCATCACAGCATCATCACAGCATCATCACTGCATATTCACTGCATCATCACACCATCATCACTGCATCAACACAGCGTCATCACTGCATCATCACAGTGTAATCGCAGCATCATCACTGCGTCTTCACTGCGTCATCACTGCATTATCACTGCATCATCAAAGCATCATCACAGCATCATCGCTGCATCATCACACCATCATCACAGCATCATCACAGCATCATTACACTATCATCACTGCATCATCACTGCATCATCACACCATCATCTCAGCAGCATCACTGCATAATCACTGCATCATCACAGCATCACCACTTCATCATCACTGCATCATCAAAGCATCATCACAGCATCATCGCTGCATCATCACACCATCATCACAGCATCATCACAGCATCATTACACTATCATCACTGCATCATCACTGCGTCATCACACCATCATCTCAGCAGCATCACTGCATCATCACAGCATCATCACTGCATCACCTCTGCATGATCAATGCATCATCACAGCATCATCACATCAACTACACAACATCATCGCAGTGTCATCACAGCATCATCACTGCATGATCACAGCATAATCTGAGCATCATCACAGCATCATTACTGCATCATCACAGCATCATTACTGCATCATCAGAGAATCATCACTGCATAGTCACAGCATCATCACACCATCATCACAGCATCATCTGAGCATCATCACTGCATAATCACTGCATCATCACAACATCATCAGTTTCATCAAAGCATCATCACAACATAATCACTGCATCATCACAGCATCATCACTGCATCATCACAGCATCGTCTCAGCATCATCACAGCATCATTACTGCTTACTCACTGCATCATCACAGCGCCATCACAGTTTCATCACTGCATCATCACTTCATCATCTCTGCATAATTACTGCATCATCACAGCATCATCACTGCATCATCACTGCGTCATCACACCATCATCTCAGCAGCATCACTGCATAATCACTGCATCATCACAGCATCACCACTTCATCATCACTGCATCATCAAAGCATCATCACAGCATCATCGCTGCATCATCACACCATCATCACAGCATCATCACAGCATCATTACACTATCATCACTGCATCATCACTGCGTCATCACACCATCATCTCAGCAGCATCACTGCATCATCACAGCATCATCACTGCATCACCTCTGCATGATCAATGCATCATCACAGCATCATCACATCAACTACACAACATCATCGCAGTGTCATCACAGCATCATCACTGCATGATCACAGCATAATCTGAGCATCATCACAGCATCATTACTGCATCATCACAGCATCATTACTGCATCATCAGAGAATCATCACTGCATAGTCACAGCATCATCACACCATCATCACAGCATCATCTGAGCATCATCACTGCATAATCACTGCATCATCACAACATCATCAGTTTCATCAAAGCATCATCACAACATAATCACTGCATCATCACAGCATCATCACTGCATCATCACAGCATCTTCTCAGCATCATCACAGCATCATTACTGCTTACTCACTGCATCATCACAGCGCCATCACAGTTTCATCACTGCATCATCACTTCATCATCTCTGCATAATCACTGCATCATCACTGCATCATCACAGCATCTTCTCAGCATCATCAGTGCATCATCATAGCATCATCACTGCATCATCACTGCATCATCACAGCATCATCAAAGCATCATCACAGCATCTTCTCAGCATCATCATTGCATCATCACTGCATCATCATAGCATCATCACACCATCATCACTGCATCATCACAGCATCATCGCATGGTGAACACTGCATCATCACAGTATCATCACAACATAATCATAGCATAATCACAGCATCACCACTGCATCATCGCAGCGTCATCACAGCATCATCACTCCGTCATCACACCATCATCACAGCATCATCACTGCATCATCATTGCATCATCTCTGCATGACCAGTGCATCATCACAGCATCATCACATCAACTACACAACATCATCACAGTGTCATCACAGCATCATCACTGCATAATCACAGCATAACCTGAGCATCATCACAGCATACTCACTGCATCATCACAGCGTCACCACAGTATCATCACTGCATCATCAGAGCATCATCACTGCATCATCAGAGCATACTCACTGCATCGTCACAGCATCATCATAGCATCATCACTGCATCATCAGAGCATCATCACTGCATCATCAGAGCATACTCACTGCATCGTCACAGCATCATCATAGCATCATCACTGCATCATCACATAGTCATCGCATCATCATCACAGCATCATAACTGCGTCTTCACAGCGTCATCACTGCATCATCTCTGCATCATCGCAGCATCATCACTGCATCATCACAGCATCAACGCACCATCATCACTGCATCACAGCATCATCACAACATCATCACAGAGTCATCAAAGAATCATCACAGCATCATCACAATATCATCACAGAATCATCACAGCATCTTCTCAGCATCATCACAGCATCATTACTGCTTACTCTGCATCATCACAGCGCCATCACAGTTTCATCACTGCATCATCACTGCATCATCTCTGCATAATTACTGCATCATGACAGCATCATCACTGCATCATCACAGCATCTTCTCAGCATCATCACTGCATCAACACAGCGTCATCACTGCATCATCACAGTGTAATCGCAGCATCATCACTGCGTCTTCACTGCGTCATCACTGCATCATCACAGCATCATTACAGCATCATCACTGCATAATCACTGCATCATCACAGCATCTTCTCAGCATCATCACTGCATCATCACACCATCATCACTGCATCATCACAGCATCATCTGAGCTTCATCACAGTATCATTACTGCTTACTCACTGCATCATCACAGCGTCATCATAGCATCATCACTGCATCATCACAGCATCATCACAGCATCATCACTGCATATTGACTGCATCATCACACCATCATCACTGCATCAACACAGCGTCATCACTGAATCATCACAGTGTAATCGCAGCATCATCACTGCGTCATCACTGCGTCATCACAGCATAATCATCACTGCGACATCACACCATCATCACAGCATCATTACTGCATCATCACAGCATCATCACAGTGTCATCACAGCACCATCACTGCATCACAAGAGCATCATCACAGCATCATCACAGCATCATCACATCATCACTGCATCATAAAAACATAAACATAGTATTGTCACAGCAACAAAACATCATCATCGCAGCATCATCACTGCATCAACACATCATCATCACAGCGTTATCACTTCATAATCACTGCATCATCACACCATCATCACAATATCATCACAGTGTCATCACAGCATCATCACAACATAATCACTGCATCATCACAGTATCATCACTGCATCATCTCAGCATCATCACAGCATCATCACTGCATGATCACAGCAAAATCCCTGCATCATCACATCATCATCACAGCATCATCACAGCATCATCACACAATCATCACTGCATCATCACAGCATCATCACTGCATCATCACAGCATCATCACACCTTCATTACTGCATCATCACTGCAGAATCACTGCATCATCATACCATCATCACAGTGTCATCACAGCATCATCACTGCGTCATCACACCATCATCACTGCATCATCACTGCGTCATTATAGCATCATCACTGCATCATCTCTGCATGACCAGTGCATAATCACAGCATCATCGCATCAACTACACAACATCATCACAGTGTCATCACAGCATCATCACTGCATAATCACAGCATAACCTGAGCATCATCACAGCATCATCACATAGTCATGGCATCATCATCACAGCATCATAACTGCGTCTTCACAGGGTCATCACTGCATCATCTCTGCATCATCACAGCATCATCTGAGCATCGTTACTGCTTTCTCACTGCATCATCACAGCATCATCTCTGCATCATCACTGCATCATCATAGCATCATCACTGCATCATCACAGCATCATAATAGCACCATCACAGCATCATTAGAGCGTCAACACTGCATCATCACAGCGTCATCACAGCATCATCACAGCATCATCACTGCATATTCACTGCATATTCACTGCATCATCACACCATCATCACTGCATCAACACAGCGTCATCACTGCATCATCACAGTGTAATCGCAGCATCATCACTGCGTCTTCACTGCGTCATCACTGCATTATCACTGCATCATCAAAGCATCATCACAGCATCATCGCTGCATCATCACACCATCATCACAGCATCATCACAGCATCATTACACTATCATCACTGCATCATCACTGCGTCATCACACCATCATCTCAGCAGCATCACTGCATAATCACTGCATCATCACAGCATCACCACTTCATCATCACTGCATCATCAAAGCATCATCACAGCATCATCGCTGCATCATCACACCATCATCACAGCATCATCACAGCATCATTACACTATCATCACTGCATCATCACTGCGTCATCACACCATCATCTCAGCAGCATCACTGCATCATCACAGCATCATCACTGCATCACCTCTGCATGATCAATGCATCATCACAGCATCATCACATCAACTACACAACATCATCGCAGTGTCATCACAGCATCATCACTGCATGATCACAGCATAATCTGAGCATCATCACAGCATCATTACTGCATCATCACAGCATCATTACTGCATCATCAGAGAATCATCACTGCATAGTCACAGCATCATCACACCATCATCACAGCATCATCTGAGCATCATCACTGCATAATCACTGCATCATCACAACATCATCAGTTTCATCAAAGCATCATCACAACATAATCACTGCATCATCACAGCATCATCACTGCATCATCACAGCATCTTCTCAGCATCATCACAGCATCATTACTGCTTACTCACTGCATCATCACAGCGCCATCACAGTTTCATCACTGCATCATCACTTCATCATCTCTGCATAATTACTGCATCATCACAGCATCATCACTGCATCATCACTGCGTCATCACACCATCATCTCAGCAGCATCACTGCATCATCACAGCATCACCACTTCATCATCACTGCATCATCAAAGCATCATCACAGCATCATCGCTGCATCATCACACCATCATCACAGCATCATCACAGCATCATTACACTATCATCACTGCATCATCACTGCGTCATCACACCATCATCTCAGCAGCATCACTGCATCATCACAGCATCATCACATCAACTACACAACATCATCGCAGTGTCATCACAGCATCATCACTGCATGATCACAGCATAATCTGAGCATCATCACAGCATCATTACTGCATCATCACAGCATCATTACTGCATCATCAGAGAATCATCACTGCATAGTCACAGCATCATCACACCATCATCACAGCATCATCTGAGCATCATCACTGCATAATCACTGCATCATCACAACATCATCAGTTTCATCAAAGCATCATCACAACATAATCACTGCATCATCACAGCATCATCACTGCATCATCACAGCATCTTCTCAGCATCATCACAGCATCATTACTGCTTACTCACTGCATCATCACAGCGCCATCACAGTTTCATCACTGCATCATCACTTCATCATCTCTGCATAATCACTGCATCATCACAGCATCATCACTGCATCATCACAGCATCTTCTCAGCATCATCAGTGCATCATCATAGCATCATCACTGCATCATCACTGCATCATCACAGCATCATCAAAGCATCATCACAGCATCATCATAGCATCATCATTGCATCATCACTGCATCATCATAGCATCATCACACCATCATCACTGCATCATCACAGCATCATCGCATGGTGAACACTGCATCATCACAGTATCATCACAACATAATCATAGCATAATCACAGCATCACCACTGCATCATCGCAGCGTCATCACAGCATCATCACTCCGTCATCACACCATCATCACAGCATCATCACTGCATCATCATTGCATCATCTCTGCATGACCAGTGCATCATCACAGCATCATCACATCAACTACACAACATCATCACAGTGTCATCACAGCATCATCACTGCATAATCACAGCATAACCTGAGCATCATCACAGCATACTCACTGCATCATCACAGCGTCACCACAGTATCATCACTGCATCATCAGAGCATACTCACTGCATCGTCACAGCATCATCATAGCATCATCACTGCATCATCAGAGCATCATCACTGCATCATCAGAGCATACTCACTGCATCGTCACAGCATCATCATAGCATCATCACTTCATCATCACATAGTCATCGCATCATCATCACAGCATCATAACTGCGTCTTCACAGCGTCATCACTGCATCATCTCTGCATCATCGCAGCATCATCACTGCATCATCACAGCATCAACGCACCATCATCACTGCATCACAGCATCATCACAACATCATCACAGAGTCATCAAAGAATCATCACAGCATCATCACAATATCATCACAGAATCATCACAGCATCTTCTCAGCATCATCACAGCATCATTACTGCTTACTCTGCATCATCACAGCGCCATCACAGTTTCATCACTGCATCATCACTGCATCATCTCTGCATAATTACTGCATCATCACTGCATCATCATAGCATCATCACACCATCATCACTGCATCATCACAGCATCATCGCATGGTGAACACTGCATCATCACAGTATCATCACAACATAATCATAGCATAATCACAGCATCACCACTGCATCATCGCAGCGTCATCACAGCATCATCACTCCGTCATCACGCCATCATCACAGCATCATCACTGCATCATCATTGCATCATCTCTGCATGACCAGTGCATCATCACAGCATCATCACATCAACTACACAACATCATCACAGTGTCATCACAGCATCATCACTGCATAATCACAGCATAACCTGAGCATCATCACAGCATACTCACTGCATCATCACAGCGTCACCACAGTATCATCACTGCATCATCAGAGCATACTCACTGCATCATCAGAGCATACTCACTGCATCGTCACAGCATCATCATAGCATCATCACTGCATCATCAGAGCATCATCACTGCATCATCAGAGCATACTCACTGCATCGTCACAGCATCATCATAGCATCATCACTGCATCATCACATAGTCATCGCATCATCATCACAGCATCATAACTGCGTCTTCACAGCGTCATCACTGCATCATCTCTGCATCATCGCAGCATCATCACTGCATCATCACAGCATCAACGCACCATCATCACTGCATCACAGCATCATCACAACATCATCACAGAGTCATCAAAGAATCATCACAGCATCATCACAATATCATCACAGAATCATCACAGCATCTTCTCAGCATCATCACAGCATCATTACTGCTTACTCTGCATCATCACAGCGCCATCACAGTTTCATCACTGCATCATCACTGCATCATCTCTGCATAATTACTGCATCATGACAGCATCATCACTGCATCATCACAGCATCTTCTCAGCATCATCACTGCATCAACACAGCGTCATCACTGCATCATCACTACATCATCACAGTGTAATCGCAGCATCATCACTGCGTCTTCACTGCGTCATCACTGCATCATCACAGCATCATTACAGCATCATCACTGCATAATCACTGCATCATCACAGCATCTTCTCAGCATCATCACTGCATCATCACACCATCATCACTGCATCATCACAGCATCATCTGAGCTTCATCACAGTATCATTACTGCTTACTCACTGCATCATCACAGCGTCATCATAGCATCATCACTGCATGATCACAGCAAAATCCCTGCATCATCACATCATCATCACAGCATCATCACAGCATCATCACACAATCATCACTGCATCATCACAGCATCATCACTGCATCATCACAGCATCATCACACCTTCATTACTGCATCATCACTGCAGAATCACTGCATCATCATACCATCATCACAGTGTCATCACAGCATCATCACTGCGTCATCACACCATCATCACTGCATCATCACTGCGTCATTATAGCATCATCACTGCATCATCTCTGCATGACCAGTGCATAATCACAGCATCATCGCATCAACTACACAACATCATCACAGTGTCATCACAGCATCATCACTGCATAATCACAGCATAACCTGAGCATCATCACAGCATCATCACATAGTCATGGCATCATCATCACAGCATCATAACTGCGTCTTCACAGGGTCATCACTGCATCATCTCTGCATCATCACAGCATCATCTGAGCATCGTTACTGCTTTCTCACTGCATCATCACAGCATCATCTCTGCATCATCACTGCATCATCATAGCATCATCACTGCATCATCACAGCATCATAATAGCACCATCACAGCATCATTAGAGCGTCAACACTGCATCATCACAGCGTCATCACAGCATCATCACAGCATCATCACTGCATATTCACTGCATCATCACACCATCATCACTGCATCAACACAGCGTCATCACTGCATCATCACAGTGTAATCGCAGCATCATCACTGCGTCTTCACTGCGTCATCACTGCATTATCACTGCATCATCAAAGCATCATCACAGCATCATCGCTGCATCATCACACCATCATCACAGCATCATCACAGCATCATTACACTATCATCACTGCATCATCACTGCGTCATCACACCATCATCTCAGCAGCATCACTGCATAATCACTGCATCATCACAGCATCACCACTTCATCATCACTGCATCATCAAAGCATCATCACAGCATCATCGCTGCATCATCACACCATCATCACAGCATCATCACAGCATCATTACACTATCATCACTGCATCATCACTGCGTCATCACACCATCATCTCAGCAGCATCACTGCATCATCACAGCATCATCACTGCATCACCTCTGCATGATCAATGCATCATCACAGCATCATCACATCAACTACACAACATCATCGCAGTGTCATCACAGCATCATCACTGCATGATCACAGCATAATCTGAGCATCATCACAGCATCATTACTGCATCATCACAGCATCATTACTGCATCATCAGAGAATCATCACTGCATAGTCACAGCATCATCACACCATCATCACAGCATCATCTGAGCATCATCACTGCATAATCACTGCATCATCACAACATCATCAGTTTCATCAAAGCATCATCACAACATAATCACTGCATCATCACAGCATCATCACTGCATATTCACTGCATATTCACTGCATCATCACACCATCATCACTGCATCAACACAGCGTCATCACTGCATCATCACAGTGTAATCGCAGCATCATCACTGCGTCTTCACTGCGTCATCACTTCATTATCACTGCATAGTCACAGCATCATCACAGCGTCATTACAGCATCATCACAGCATCATCACAACATGATCAAAGCATCATCACAGCATCATCACATCATCTACACAACATCATCACAGTGACATCACAGCATCATCACAGCATCATCACAGCATCATCACAGTGTCAGCACAGCATCATCAATGCATCATCACTGCATCATCAGATAATCATCACAGCGTCATCACTGCGTAGTCACAGCATCATCACAGTGTCATCACAGCATCATCACTGCATAATCAATGCATCATATGAGCATCATCACACCATCACCACTGCATCATCACAGCATCATCACATCATCATCACAGAGTCATCACAACATAATCATAGCATCATCACAGCATCACCACATCATCATCGCAGATCCATCACTGCATCAACACAGCGTCATCAGTGCATCATCACTGCATCATCACAGTATCATCACTGCATCATCACAGAACAATTACAGCATCATCACAGAGTCATCAGAGCATCATCACTGCATCATTCCTGCACCATCACTACATCATCACAACATCATCACTGCATCATCACTGCATCATCACTGTATCATCAGAAAATCATCACAGCGTCATCACTGCATCATCACATCATCATCACTGCATCACTACAGCATCATCAGAGCGTCTTCACAGCATCATCACACCATCATCACTTCATCATCACTGCATCATCACATCATCATCACAGTCATCACAACATAATCATCGCATCATCACAGCATCACAACATAATCATCGCAGTGTCATCACTGCATCAACACAGCGTCATCAGTGCATAATCACTGCATCATTACAGTACCATCTCTGCATCATCACAGCATCATCACTGCATCGTCACATCATCATCACTGCATCCTCACATCATCAGCACAGCATCATCACAGCATCATTACAGCGTCAACACATCATATACACAACATCATCACAGCATCATCACAGCATCATTACAGCGTCATCAAATCATATACACAACATCATCACTGCATCATCAGAGAATCATCACAGCATCATCGCAGCGTCATCACTGCATCAACACAGCGTCATCACTGCATCATCACAGTATCAGCACTGCATCATCACAACAGCATCATAGTGTCATCACTGCATCATCACTGCATCATCACTGCATCATCACTGCTTACTCACTGCATCATCACAGCATCATCACAGCATCATTACTGCATCATTGCAGCATCATCACTGCATCATAACATAATCATTACAGCATCATCACATCATCATCACTGAATCATCACATCATCATCACAGCATCATCACAGCATCATCGCAGCGTCATCAGTGCATCATCACAATATCATCAGAGCGTCATCACTAGGTCATAACTGCATCATCACAGCATCATCACTGCATCATCACAGCATTATCACTGCATCACCACAGCATCATCACAGCATCATCACTGCATAATCACTGCATCATCACACCATCATCTCTGCATCGTCACACCATCATCTCAGCATCATCAGAACATCATCACTACATTATCACAGCGTCATCACTGCATCGTCACAGAATCATCACTGCATCATCACTGCATCATCACAGAATCATTACAGCATCATCACAGAGTCATCAGAGCATCATCACTGCATCATCAGGTAATCATCACAGCGTCATCACTGCATCGTCACAGAGTCATCACATCATCATCACAGCATCATCAGAGCGTCTTCAAAGCATCATCACTGCATCATCACTGCATCATCAGAGCATCATCACACTATCATCACAGCATCATCACTGCATAATTACTGCATCATCACAGCGCCATCATTGCATCATCAGAGCATCATCGCTGCATCATCACAGTGTCATCACAGCATCATAATTGCGTCATCACAGCAAGATCACTGCATCATCATAGCATCATCACAGCATCATCGCAGCATCATCGC
Organism: Somateria mollissima; assembly: GCA_951411735.1. NCBI lineage: Eukaryota > Metazoa > Chordata > Aves > Anseriformes > Anatidae > Somateria > Somateria mollissima. The sequence goes on from CATOCB010000342.1 coordinate 357,900, forward strand.
AGCATCATCACAACATTTATACAACATCATCACAGAGTCATCACAGCATCATCACTGCATAATTACTGCATCATCAGAGCATCCTTACAGCATCCTCACAGCATCATCACTGCATCATCACTGCATAGTCACAGCATCATCACAGCGTCATTACAGCATCATCACAGCATCATCACAACATGATCAAAGCATCATCACAGCATCATCACATCATCTACACAACATCATCACAGTGACATCACAGCATCATCACTGCATCATCACAGCATCATCACAGGGTCATCACAGCAGCATCAATGCATCATCACTGCATCATCAGATAATCATCACAGCGTCATCACTGCGTAGTCACAGCATCATCACAGTGTCATCACAGCATCATCACTGCATCATCACAGCATCATTTCTGCTTACTGACTGCATCATCACAGAGTCATCACAGCATCATCACAGAATCATTGCAGCATCATCACAGCATCATCACAGTGTCATCACAGCATCATCACAGCATCATCACAGCTAGATCACTGCATCATCACTGCATCATCACAGCATCATTACAGCATCACCACAGAGTCATCACAGCATCATCAGTGCATCATCCCTGCACCATCACTACATCATAACACCACCATCACAGCATCATCAATGCATCATCACTGCATCATCAGATAATCATCACAGCGTCATCACTGTATCATCACATCATCATCACTGCTTCATCACAGCATCATCAGAGCGCCTTTACAGCATCATCACAGCATCATCACAGCATCATCACTGCAACATCACATCATCCTCACTGCATCACACCATCATCACTGCATCATCACAGTATTATCACAGCATCATCACAGCATCATCACAGCATCATCACAGCATCATCACTGCATCATCACTGCATCATCACATCAACTACACAATATCATCACAGCGTCATCACTGCATCATCACAGCATCATCACTGCATCATCACAGCATCATCAGAGCGTCTTCACAGCATCATCACTGCATCATCACTGCATCATCACAACATCATCACAGTGTCATCACACCATCACCACTGCATCATCACAGCATCACAACATCATCATCGCAGCGTCATCACTACATCAACACAGCGTCATCACTGCATCATCGCAGTATCATCACTGCATCATCGCAGTATCATCACACCATCATCACAGTGTCATCACAGCATCATCACTGCATCATCACAGAATCATTACAGCATCATAACAGAGTCATCACAGCATCATCACAGCATCATCCCTGCACCATCACTACATCATCACAACACCATCACAGCATCATCAATGCATCATCACTGCATCATGAGGTAATCATTACAGAGTCATCACTGCATCATCACATCATCATCACTGCATCATCACAGCATCATCAGAGCGTCTTCACAGCATCATCACACCATCATCACTGCATAATCACAGCATCATCACAGCATCATCACTGCATCATCACAGAGTCATCGCAACATAATCATAGCATCATCACAGCATCACAACATCATCATCGCAGCGTCATCACTGCATCAACACAGCGTCATCACAGCATCATCACTGCATCATCACAGTATCATCACAAAATCACCACAGTGTCATCACAGCATCATCACTGCATAATCACTGCATCATCACAGCATTATATCAGCATCATCACAGCATCATCACAGCATGATCACTGCATCATCACTGCACCATCACAGCATCCTCACTGCATCATCACTGCATCATCACAGTATTATCACAGCATCATCACAGCGTCATCAAAGCATCATCACAGCATCATCACTGAATAATCACTGCATTATCACAATATCATCACAGCATCATCGCTGCATCATCTCTGCATCATTTCTGCATCATCACAGCATCATCACATCAAATACACAATATCATCACAGCGTCTTTCATCACAGCATCATCACTGCATCATCACAGCATCATCACTGCATCATCAGAGCGTCTTCACAGCATCATCACTGCATCATCAAAACATCATCAGAGTGTCATAACAGCATCATCACAGCATCATCACAGCATCATCAGAGCATGATTAGATATTCATCAGAGCATCATCACTGCATAATCACTGCATCATCACACCATCATCACAGCATAATCACTGCATCATCACTGTATCATCAGAGCATCATTAGACCGTCATCACACCATCATCACTGCATAATCACTGCATCATCAATGTATCATCACAGCATCATCACAGCATCATTACTGCTTATTACTGCATCATCACAGCGTCATCAGAGCATCATCATTGCATCATCATAGCATCATCACTGCATCATCACAGCATCATCACTGCATCATCAGAGCATCATCACTGCATCATCAGATAATCATCACAGCGTCATAAGTGTATCATCACATCATCATCACAGCATCATCAGAGCGTCTTCACAGCATCATCACACCATCATCACTGCATCGTCACAGCATCATCACTGCATCATCACAGAGTCATCGCAACATAATCATAGCATCATCACAGCATCACAACATCATCATTGCAGCGTTATCACTGCATCAACACAGCGTCATCACAGCATCATCACTGCATCATCACAGTATCATCACAAAATCACCACAGTGTCATCACAGCATCATCACTGCATAATCACTGCATCATCACAGCATTATATCAGCATCATCACTGCATCATCACAGCATGATCACTGCATCATCACTGCATCATCACAGCATCCTCACTGCATCATCACACCATCATCACTGCATCATCACAGTATTATCACAGCATCATCACAGCGTCATCAAAGCATCATCACAGCATCATCACTGAATTATCACTGCATCATCACTGCATCATCACAGCATCATCACTGCATCATCTCTGCATCATCACTGCATCATCACTGCATTATCACATCAACTACACAATATCATCACAGCGTCATCACTGCATCATCACAGCATCATCACTGCATCATCACAGCATCATCAGAGCGTCTTCACAGCATCATCACAGCATCATCACTGCATCATCACAGCATCACAACATCATCATCGCAGCGTCATCACTACATCAACACAGCCTCATGACTGCATCATCACAGTATCATCACTGCATCATCGCAGTATCATCACAACATCATCACAGTGTCATCACAGCATCATCACAGAATCATTACAGCATCATCACAGAGTCATCACAGCATCATCACAGCATCATCCCTGCACCATCACTACATCATCACACCACCATCGCAGCATCAACAATGCATCATCACTGCATCATCAGATAATCATTACAGCGTCATCACTGCATCATCACATCATCATCACTGCGTCATCACAGCATCATCAGAGCGTCTTCACAGCATCATCACACCATCATCACTGCATCATCACTGCATCGTCACAGCGTCATCACAGCATCATCACTGCATCATCAGAGCATCATCACACCATCACCACTGCATCATCACAGCATCACAACATCATCATCGCAGCGTCATCACTACATCAACACAGCCTCATCACTGCATCATCACAGTATCATCACTGCATCATCACAGAATCATTACAGCATCACCACAGAGTCATCACAGCATCATCACAGCATCATCCCTGCACCATCAATACATCATCACACCACCATCGCAGCATCATCAGTGCATCATCACTGCATCATCAGATAATCATTACAGCGTCATCACTGCATCATCACATCATCATCACTGCGACATCACAGCATCATCAGAGCGTCTTCACAGCATCATCACACCATCATGACTGCATCATCACTGCATCGTCACAGCGTCATCACAGTGTCATCACAGCATCATCACTGCATCATCAGAGCATCATCACACCATCACCACTGCATCATCACAGCATCACAACATCATCATCGCAGCGTCATCACTACATCAACACAGCCTCATCACTGCATCATCACAGTATCATCACTGCATCTTCACAACATTATCACAACATCATCACATTATTATCACTGCATCACTGCATCATCACAGCGTCATCACAGTGTCATCAAAGCATCATCACAGCATCATCACATCAACTACAAAACATCATTACAGTGTCATCACAGCACCATCACTGCATAATAAATGCATCATCACAGCATCATTAGACCGTCATCACACCATCATCACTGCATAATCACTGCATCATCAAAGCATCATCACAGCATCTTCACAGCATTATCACAAAATCATCACAGAATCAACACAGCATTACTGCATCATCACAGCATCATCACAGCATCACCACTGCATCATCGCAGCGTCATCACTACATCAACACAGCCTCATCACTGCATCATCACAGTATCATCACTGCATTATCGCAGTATCATCACAACATCATCACAGTGTCATCAAAGCATCATCACTGCATCATCACAGAATCATTACAGCATCATAACAGAGTCATCACAGCATCATCACAGCATCATCCCTGCACCATCACTACATCATCACAACATCATCACACCACCATCACAGCATCATCAATGCATCATCACTGCATCATCAGATAATCATTACAGTGTCATCACTGCATCATCACATCATCATCACTGCGTCATCACAGCATCATCAGAGTGTCTTCACAGCATCATCACACCATCATCACTGCATCATCAATGCATCGTCACAACATCATCACAGTGTCATCACTGCATCATCACAGAGTCATCGCAACATAATCATAGCATCATCACACCATCACAACATCATCATCGCACTGTCAACAAAGCATCAACAAAGCGTCATCAGTGCATCATTACTGCATCATCACAATATCATCACTGCATCATCACAGCATCATCACAGTGTCATCACAGCATCATCACTGTATAATCACAGCATCACCACAGCATTATCACTGCATCATCGCTGCATCATCACAGCATCATCACTACATCATCAAAGCGTCATCACAGCATCATCCAAGCATCATCACATCGTCTACACAACGTCATCACAGTGTCATAACAGCATCATCACTGCAAAATCACTGCATCATAACAGCATCATCACTGCATAATCACTACATCATCACAATATCATCACACCATCATCACAGCATCATCAATGCATCATCAGATAATCATCACAGCGTCATCACTGCATCATCACATCATTATCACTGCATCATGCCAGAATTATCAGAGCGTCTTCACAGCATCATCACAGCATCATCACTGCATCATCCCAGAATTATCAGAGCGTCTTCACAGCATCATCACAGCATCATCACAGCATCATCACATCATCATCACTGCATCATCAAAGCATCATCACACCATCATCACAGCATCATCACATCATCCTCACAGAGTCATCACAACATAATCATAGCCTCATCACAGCATCACAAAATCATCATCGCAACGTCATCACTGCATCAACACAGCGTCATCACTGCAGAATCACTGCATCGTCACAATATTATATCAGCGTCATCGCAGCATCATTACTGCTTACTCACTGCATCATCACAGCGTCATCACAGTATCATCACTGCATCATCAGAGTATAATCACTGCATCATCACAGCATCATCACAGCATCATCACAATAACATCACTGCATCATCACAACATAATCATAGCATCATCACAGCATCACAACATCATCATTGCAACCTCATCACTGCATCATCACTGCATAATCACAGCATCATCACTGCATCATCACAGCATCATCACATCATCATCAGAAATCATCACATCATCATCACAGCATCATCACAAAATCATCGCAGCCTCATAAGTGCATCATCACAATATCATCAGAGCGTCATCACTAGGTCATAACTGCATCATCACTGCCTCATCAACGCATCATCACTACATCATCACAGCATCATCACAGCGTCTACACAACATCATCACAGTGTCATAACAGCATCATCACTGCATAATCACTGCATCATCACAGCATCATTAGAGCATCATCACAGAGTCACCACAGCATCATCACAGCATCATCACTACATCATCACAGCATCATCACAGCATCATCGCAGCATCATCACAGCATAATCACTCATCATCACTGTATCATCACAGCATCATCACAGTGTTATCACAGCATCATCACTGCATAATCACTGCATCATCACAGCATTATATCAGCATCATCACAGCATCATTACTGCTTACTGACTGCATCATCACAGAGTCATCATAGTATCATCACTGCATCATAACAACATCATCGCAGCGTCATCAGTGCATCATCACAATATCATCAGAGCGTCATCACTAGGTCATAACTGCATCATCAGTGCATCATCACAGCATCCTCACAGCATCATCACTGCATAATCACTGCATCATCACACCATCATCTCTGCATCGTCACACCATCATCTCAGCATCATCACATCATCATCACAGCATCATCAGAGCGTCATCACAGCATCATCGCAGCGTCATCACTGCATCAACACAGCGTCATCACTGCATCATCACATCATCATCACTGCATCACTACAGCATCATCAGAGCGTCTTCACAGCATCATCACACCATCATCACTTCATCATCACTGCATCATCACATCATCATCACAGTCATCACAACATAATCATCGCATCATCACAGCATCACAACATAATCATCGCAGTGTCATCACTGCATCAACACAGCGTCATCAGTGCATAATCACTGCATCATTACAGTACCATCTCTGCATCATCACAGCATCATCACTGCATCGTCACATCATCATCACTGCATCCTCACATCATCAGCACAGCATCATCACAGCATCATTACAGCGTCAACACATCATATACACAACATCATCACAGCATCATCACAGCATCATTACAGCGTCATCAAATCATATACACAACATCATCACGGCATCATCACTGCATCATCAGAGAATCATCACAGCATCATCGCAGCGTCATCACTGCATCAACACAGCGTCATCACTGCATCATCACAGTATCAGCACTGCATCATCACAACAGCATCATAGTGTCATCACTGCATCATCACTGCATCATCACTGCATCATCACTGCTTACTCACTGCATCATCACAGCATCATCACAGCATCATTACTGCATCATTGCAGCATCATCACTGCATCATAACATAATCATTACAGCATCATCACATCATCATCACTGAATCATCACATCATCATCACAGCATCATCACAGCATCATCGCAGCGTCATCAGTGCATCATCACAATATCATCAGAGCGTCATCACTAGGTCATAACTGCATCATCACAGCATCATCACTGCATCATCACAGCATTATCACTGCATCACCACAGCATCATCACAGCATCATCACTGCATAATCACTGCATCATCACACCATCATCTCTGCATCGTCACACCATCATCTCAGCATCATCAGAACATCATCACTACATTATCACAGCGTCATCACTGCATCGTCACAGAATCATCACTGCATCATCACTGCATCATCACAGAATCATTACAGCATCATCACAGAGTCATCAGAGCATCATCACTGCATCATCAGGTAATCATCACAGCGTCATCACTGCATCGTCACAGAGTCATCACATCATCATCACAGCATCATCAGAGCGTCTTCAAAGCATCATCACTGCATCATCACTGCATCATCAGAGCATCATCACACTATCATCACAGCATCATCACTGCATAATTACTGCATCATCACAGCGCCATCATTGCATCATCAGAGCATCATCGCTGCATCATCACAGTGTCATCACAGCATCATAATTGCGTCATCACAGCAAGATCACTGCATCATCATAGCATCATCACAGCATCATCGCAGCATCATCGCAGCATCATCACAACATTTATACAACATCATCACAGAGTCATCACAGCATCATCACTGCATAATTACTGCATCATCAGAGCATCCTTACAGCATCCTCACAGCATCATCACTGCATCATCACTGCATAGTCACAGCATCATCACAGCGTCATTACAGCATCATCACAGCATCATCACAACATGATCAAAGCATCATCACAGCATCATCACATCATCTACACAACATCATCACAGTGACATCACAGCATCATCACTGCATCATCACAGCATCATCACAGGGTCATCACAGCAGCATCAATGCATCATCACTGCATCATCAGATAATCATCACAGCGTCATCACTGCGTAGTCACAGCATCATCACAGTGTCATCACAGCATCATCACTGCATCATCACAGCATCATTTCTGCTTACTGACTGCATCATCACAGAGTCATCACAGCATCATCACAGAATCATTGCAGCATCATCACAGCATCATCACAGTGTCATCACAGCATCATCAGAGCGTCTTCACAGCATCATCACTGCATCATCACTGCATCATCACTGCATCATCACAACATCATCACAGTGTCATCACACCATCACCACTGCATCATCACAGCATCACAACATCATCATCGCAGCGTCATCACTACATCAACACAGCGTCATCACTGCATCATCGCAGTATCATCACTGCATCATCGCAGTATCATCACACCATCATCACAGTGTCATCACAGCATCATCACTGCATCATCACAGAATCATTACAGCATCATAACAGAGTCATCACAGCATCATCACAGCATCATCCCTGCACCATCACTACATCATCACAACACCATCACAGCATCATCAATGCATCATCACTGCATCATGAGGTAATCATTACAGAGTCATCACTGCATCATCACATCATCATCACTGCATCATCACAGCATCATCAGAGCGTCTTCACAGCATCATCACACCATCATCACTGCATAATCACAGCATCATCACAGCATCATCACTGCATCATCACAGAGTCATCGCAACATAATCATAGCATCATCACAGCATCACAACATCATCATCGCAGCGTCATCACTGCATCAACACAGCGTCATCACAGCATCATCACTGCATCATCACAGTATCATCACAAAATCACCACAGTGTCATCACAGCATCATCACTGCATAATCACTGCATCATCACAGCATTATATCAGCATCATCACAGCATCATCACAGCATGATCACTGCATCATCACTGCACCATCACAGCATCCTCACTGCATCATCACTGCATCATCACAGTATTATCACAGCATCATCACAGCGTCATCAAAGCATCATCACAGCATCATCACTGAATAATCACTGCATTATCACAATATCATCACAGCATCATCGCTGCATCATCTCTGCATCATTTCTGCATCATCACAGCATCATCACATCAAATACACAATATCATCACAGCGTCTTTCATCACAGCATCATCACTGCATCATCACAGCATAATCACTGCATCATCAGAGCGTCTTCACAGCATCATCACTGCATCATCAAAACATCATCAGAGTGTCATAACAGCATCATCACAGCATCATCACAGCATCATCAGAGCATGATTAGATATTCATCAGAGCATCATCACTGCATAATCACTGCATCATCACACCATCATCACAGCATAATCACTGCATCATCACTGTATCATCAGAGCATCATTAGACCGTCATCACACCATCATCACTGCATAATCACTGCATCATCAATGTAGCATCACAGCATCATCACAGCATCATTACTGCTTATTACTGCATCATCACAGCGTCATCAGAGCATCATCATTGCATCATCATAGCATCATCACTGCATCATCACAGCATCATCACTGCATCATCAGAGCATCATCACTGCATCATCAGATAATCATCACAGCGTCATAAGTGTATCATCACATCATCATCACAGCATCATCAGAGCGTCTTCACAGCATCATCACACCATCATCACTGCATCGTCACAGCATCATCACTGCATCATCACAGAGTCATCGCAACATAATCATAGCATCATCACAGCATCACAACATCATCATTGCAGCGTTATCACTGCATCAACACAGCGTCATCACAGCATCATCACTGCATCATCACAGTATCATCACAAAATCACCACAGTGTCATCACAGCATCATCACTGCATAATCACTGCATCATCACAGCATTATATCAGCATCATCACTGCATCATCACAGCATGATCACTGCATCATCACTGCATCATCACAGCATCCTCACTGCATCATCACACCATCATCACTGCATCATCACAGTATTATCACAGCATCATCACAGCGTCATCAAAGCATCATCACAGCATCATCACTGAATTATCACTGCATCATCACTGCATCATCACAGCATCATCACTGCATCATCTCTGCATCATCACTGCATCATCACTGCATTATCACATCAACTACACAATATCATCACAGCGTCATCACTGCATCATCACAGCATCATCACTGCATCATCACAGCATCATCAGAGCGTCTTCACAGCATCATCACAGCATCATCACTGCATCATCACAGCATCACAACATCATCATCGCAGCGTCATCACTACATCAACACAGCCTCATGACTGCATCATCACAGTATCATCACTGCATCATCGCAGTATCATCACAACATCATCACAGTGTCATCACAGCATCATCACAGAATCATTACAGCATCATCACAGAGTCATCACAGCATCATCACAGCATCATCCCTGCACCATCACTACATCATCACACCACCATCGCAGCATCAACAATGCATCATCACTGCATCATCAGATAATCATTACAGCGTCATCACTGCATCATCACATCATCATCACTGCGTCATCACAGCATCATCAGAGCGTCTTCACAGCATCATCACACCATCATCACTGCATCATCACTGCATCGTCACAGCGTCATCACAGCATCATCACTGCATCATCAGAGCATCATCACACCATCACCACTGCATCATCACAGCATCACAACATCATCATCGCAGCGTCATCACTACATCAACACAGCCTCATCACTGCATCATCACAGTATCATCACTGCATCATCACAGAATCATTACAGCATCACCACAGAGTCATCACAGCATCATCACAGCATCATCCCTGCACCATCAATACATCATCACACCACCATCGCAGCATCATCAGTGCATCATCACTGCATCATCAGATAATCATTACAGCGTCATCACTGCATCATCACATCATCATCACTGCGACATCACAGCATCATCAGAGCGTCTTCACAGCATCATCACACCATCATGACTGCATCATCACTGCATCGTCACAGCGTCATCACAGTGTCATCACAGCATCATCACTGCATCATCAGAGCATCATCACACCATCACCACTGCATCATCACAGCATCACAACATCATCATCGCAGCGTCATCACTACATCAACACAGCCTCATCACTGCATCATCACAGTATCATCACTGCATCTTCACAACATTATCACAACATCATCACATTATTATCACTGCATCACTGCATCATCACAGCGTCATCACAGTGTCATCAAAGCATCATCACAGCATCATCACATCAACTACAAAACATCATTACAGTGTCATCACAGCACCATCACTGCATAATAAATGCATCATCACAGCATCATTAGACCGTCATCACACCATCATCACTGCATAATCACTGCATCATCAAAGCATCATCACAGCATCTTCACAGCATTATCACAAAATCATCACAGAATCAACACAGCATTACTGCATCATCACAGCATCATCACAGCATCACCACTGCATCATCGCAGCGTCATCACTACATCAACACAGCCTCATCACTGCATCATCACAGTATCATCACTGCATTATCGCAGTATCATCACAACATCATCACAGTGTCATCAAAGCATCATCACTGCATCATCACAGAATCATTACAGCATCATAACAGAGTCATCACAGCATCATCACAGCATCATCCCTGCACCATCACTACATCATCACAACATCATCACACCACCATCACAGCATCATCAATGCATCATCACTGCATCATCAGATAATCATTACAGTGTCATCACTGCATCATCACATCATCATCACTGCGTCATCACAGCATCATCAGAGTGTCTTCACAGCATCATCACACCATCATCACTGCATCATCAATGCATCGTCACAACATCATCACAGTGTCATCACTGCATCATCACAGAGTCATCGCAACATAATCATAGCATCATCACACCATCACAACATCATCATCGCACTGTCAACAAAGCATCAACAAAGCGTCATCAGTGCATCATTACTGCATCATCACAATATCATCACTGCATCATCACAGCATCATCACAGTGTCATCACAGCATCATCACTGTATAATCACAGCATCACCACAGCATTATCACTGCATCATCGCTGCATCATCACAGCATCATCACTACATCATCAAAGCGTCATCACAGCATCATCCAAGCATCATCACATCGTCTACACAACGTCATCACAGTGTCATAACAGCATCATCACTGCAAAATCACTGCATCATAACAGCATCATCACTGCATAATCACTACATCATCACAATATCATCACACCATCATCACAGCATCATCAATGCATCATCAGATAATCATCACAGCGTCATCACTGCATCATCACATCATTATCACTGCATCATGCCAGAATTATCAGAGCGTCTTCACAGCATCATCACAGCATCATCACTGCATCATCCCAGAATTATCAGAGCGTCTTCACAGCATCATCACAGCATCATCACAGCATCATCACATCATCATCACTGCATCATCAAAGCATCATCACACCATCATCACAGCATCATCACATCATCCTCACAGAGTCATCACAACATAATCATAGCCTCATCACAGCATCACAAAATCATCATCGCAACGTCATCACTGCATCAACACAGCGTCATCACTGCAGAATCACTGCATCGTCACAATATTATATCAGCGTCATCGCAGCATCATTACTGCTTACTCACTGCATCATCACAGCGTCATCACAGTATCATCACTGCATCATCAGAGTATAATCACTGCATCATCACAGCATCATCACAGCATCATCACAATAACATCACTGCATCATCACAACATAATCATAGCATCATCACAGCATCACAACATCATCATTGCAACCTCATCACTGCATCATCACTGCATAATCACAGCATCATCACTGCATCATCACAGCATCATCACATCATCATCAGAAATCATCACATCATCATCACAGCATCATCACAAAATCATCGCAGCCTCATAAGTGCATCATCACAATATCATCAGAGCGTCATCACTAGGTCATAACTGCATCATCACTGCCTCATCAACGCATCATCACTACATCATCACAGCATCATCACAGCGTCTACACAACATCATCACAGTGTCATAACAGCATCATCACTGCATAATCACTGCATCATCACAGCATCATTAGAGCATCATCACAGAGTCACCACAGCATCATCACAGCATCATCACTACATCATCACAGCATCATCACAGCATCATCGCAGCATCATCACAGCATAATCACTCATCATCACTGTATCATCACAGCATCATCACAGTGTTATCACAGCATCATCACTGCATAATCACTGCATCATCACAGCATTATATCAGCATCATCACAGCATCATTACTGCTTACTGACTGCATCATCACAGAGTCATCATAGTATCATCACTGCATCATAACAACATCATCGCAGCGTCATCAGTGCATCATCACAATATCATCAGAGCGTCATCACTAGGTCATAACTGCATCATCAGTGCATCATCACAGCATCCTCACAGCATCATCACTGCATAATCACTGCATCATCACACCATCATCTCTGCATCGTCACACCATCATCTCAGCATCATCACATCATCATCACAGCATCATCAGAGCGTCATCACAGCATCATCGCAGCGTCATCACTGCATCAACACAGCGTCATCACTGCATCATCACATCATCATCACTGCATCACTACAGCATCATCAGAGCGTCTTCACAGCATCATCACACCATCATCACTTCATCATCACTGCATCATCACATCATCATCACAGTCATCACAACATAATCATCGCATCATCACAGCATCACAACATAATCATCGCAGTGTCATCACTGCATCAACACAGCGTCATCAGTGCATAATCACTGCATCATTACAGTACCATCTCTGCATCATCACAGCATCATCACTGCATCGTCACATCATCATCACTGCATCCTCACATCATCAGCACAGCATCATCACAGCATCATTACAGCGTCAACACATCATATACACAACATCATCACAGCATCATCACAGCATCATTACAGCGTCATCAAATCATATACACAACATCATCACGGCATCATCACTGCATCATCAGAGAATCATCACAGCATCATCGCAGCGTCATCACTGCATCAACACAGCGTCATCACTGCATCATCACAGTATCAGCACTGCATCATCACAACAGCATCATAGTGTCATCACTGCATCATCACTGCATCATCACTGCATCATCACTGCTTACTCACTGCATCATCACAGCATCATCACAGCATCATTACTGCATCATTGCAGCATCATCACTGCATCATAACATAATCATTACAGCATCATCACATCATCATCACTGAATCATCACATCATCATCACAGCATCATCACAGCATCATCGCAGCGTCATCAGTGCATCATCACAATATCATCAGAGCGTCATCACTAGGTCATAACTGCATCATCACAGCATCATCACTGCATCATCACAGCATTATCACTGCATCACCACAGCATCATCACAGCATCATCACTGCATAATCACTGCATCATCACACCATCATCTCTGCATCGTCACACCATCATCTCAGCATCATCAGAACATCATCACTACATTATCACAGCGTCATCACTGCATCGTCACAGAATCATCACTGCATCATCACTGCATCATCACAGAATCATTACAGCATCATCACAGAGTCATCAGAGCATCATCACTGCATCATCAGGTAATCATCACAGCGTCATCACTGCATCGTCACAGAGTCATCACATCATCATCACAGCATCATCAGAGCGTCTTCAAAGCATCATCACTGCATCATCACTGCATCATCAGAGCATCATCACACTATCATCACAGCATCATCACTGCATAATTACTGCATCATCACAGCGCCATCATTGCATCATCAGAGCATCATCGCTGCATCATCACAGTGTCATCACAGCATCATAATTGCGTCATCACAGCAAGATCACTGCATCATCATAGCATCATCACAGCATCATCGCAGCATCATCGCAGCATCATCACAACATTTATACAACATCATCACAGAGTCATCACAGCATCATCACTGCATAATTACTGCATCATCAGAGCATCCTTACAGCATCCTCACAGCATCATCACTGCATCATCACTGCATAGTCACAGCATCATCACAGCGTCATTACAGCATCATCACAGCATCATCACAACATGATCAAAGCATCATCACAGCATCATCACATCATCTACACAACATCATCACAGTGACATCACAGCATCATCACTGCATCATCACAGCATCATCACAGGGTCATCACAGCAGCATCAATGCATCATCACTGCATCATCAGATAATCATCACAGCGTCATCACTGCATAATCACTGCATAAACACTGCATCATCTCTGCGTAATCACTGCATCATCACAGCATCATCACAGCATCATTTCTGCTTACTGACTGCATCATCACAGAGTCATCACAGCATCATCACAGAATCATTGCAGCATCATCACAGCATCATCACAGTGTCATCACAGCATCATCACAGCATCATCACAGCTAGATCACTGCATCATCACTGCATCATCACAGCATCATTACAGCATCACCACAGAGTCATCACAGCATCATCAGTGCATCATCCCTGCACCATCACTACATCATCACACCACCATCACAGCATCATCAATGCATCATCACTGCATCATCAGATAATCATCACAGCGTCATCACTGTATCATCACATCATCATCACTGCTTCATCACAGCATCATCAGAGCGTCTTTACAGCATCATCACAGCATCATCACAGCATCATCACTGCAACATCACATCATCCTCACTGCATCACACCATCATCACTGCATCATCACAGTATTATCACAGCATCATCACAGCATCATCACAGCATCATCACAGCATCATCACAGCATCATCACTGCATCATCTCTGCATCATCACTGCATCATCACTGCATCATCACATCAACTACACAATATCATCACAGCGTCATCACTGCATCATCACAGCATCATCACTGCATCATCACAGCATCATCAGAGCGTCTTCACAGCATCATCACTGCATCATCACTGCATCATCACAACATCATCACAGTGTCATCACACCATCACCACTGCATCATCACAGCATCACAACATCATCATCGCAGCGTCATCACTACATCAACACAGCGTCATCACTGCATCATCGCAGTATCATCACTGCATCATCACAGTATCATCACACCATCATCACAGTGTCATCACAGCATCATCACTGCATCATCACAGAATCATTACAGCATCATAACAGAGTCATCACAGCATCATCACAGCATCATCCCTGCACCATCACTACATCATCACAACACCATCACAGCATCATCAATGCATCATCACTGCATCATGAGGTAATCATTACAGAGTCATCACTGCATCATCACATCATCATCACTGCATCATCACAGCATCATCAGAGCGTCTTCACAGCATCATCACACCATCATCACTGCATAATCACAGCATCATCACAGCATCATCACTGCATCATCACAGAGTCATCGCAACATAATCATAGCATCATCACAGCATCACAACATCATCATCGCAGCGTCATCACTGCATCAACACAGCGTCATCACAGCATCATCACTGCATCATCACAGTATCATCACAAAATCACCACAGTGTCATCACAGCATCATCACTGCATAATCACTGCATCATCACAGCATTATATCAGCATCATCACAGCATCATCACAGCATGATCACTGCATCATCACTGCACCATCACAGCATCCTCACTGCATCATCACACCATCATCACTGCATAATCACAGCATCATCACAGCATCATCACTGCATCATCACAGAGTCATCGCAACATAATCATAGCATCATCACAGCATCACAACATCATCATCGCAGCGTCATCACTGCATCAACACAGCGTCATCACAGCATCATCACTGCATCATCACAGTATCATCACAAAATCACCACAGTGTCATCACAGCATCATCACTGCATAATCACTGCATCATCACAGCATTATATCAGCATCATCACAGCATCATCACAGTATTATCACAGCATCATCACAGCGTCATCAAAGCATCATCACAGCATCATCACTGAATAATCACTGCATTATCACAATATCATCACAGCATCATCGCTGCATCATCTCTGCATCATTTCTGCATCATCACAGCATCATCACATCAAATACACAATATCATCACAGCGTCTTTCATCACAGCATCATCACTGCATCATCACAGCATCATCACTGCATCATCAGAGCGTCTTCACAGCATCATCACTGCATCATCAAAACATCATCAGAGTGTCATAACAGCATCATCACAGCATCATCACAGCATCATCAGAGCATGATTAGATATTCATCAGAGCATCATCACTGCATAATCACTGCATCATCACACCATCATCACAGCATAATCACTGCATCATCACAGCATCATCACTGCATCATCAGAGCATCATTAGACCGTCATCACACCATCATCACTGCATAATCACTGCATCATCAATGTATCATCACAGCATCATCACAGCATCATTACTGCTTATTACTGCATCATCACAGCGTCATCAGAGCATCATCATTGCATCATCATAGCATCATCACTGCATCATCACAGCATCATCACTGCATCATCAGAGCATCATCACTGCATCATCAGATAATCATCACAGCGTCATAAGTGTATCATCACATCATCATCACTGCGTCATCACAGCATCATCAGAGCGTCTTCACAGCATCATCACACCATCATCACTGCATCGTCACAGCATCATCACTGCATCATCACAGAGTCATCGCAACATAATCATAGCATCATCACAGCATCACAACATCATCATTGCAGCGTTATCACTGCATCAACACAGCGTCATCACAGCATCATCACTGCATCATCACAGTATCATCACAAAATCACCACAGTGTCATCACAGCATCATCACTGCATAATCACTGCATCATCACAGCATTATATCAGCATCATCACTGCATCATCACAGCATGATCACTGCATCATCACTGCATCATCACAGCATCCTCACTGCATCATCACACCATCATCACTGCATCATCACAGTATTATCACAGCATCATCACAGCGTCATCAAAGCATCATCACAGCATCATCACTGAATTATCACTGCATCATCACTGCATCATCACAGCATCATCACTGCATCATCTCTGCATCATCACTGCATCATCACTGCATTATCACATCAACTACACAATATCATCACAGCGTCATCACTGCATCATCACAGCATCATCACTGCATCATCACAGCATCATCAGAGCGTCTTCACAGCATCATCACAGCATCATCACTGCATCATCACAGCATCACAACATCATCATCGCAGCGTCATCACTACATCAACACAGCCTCATGACTGCATCATCACAGTATCATCACTGCATCATCGCAGTATCATCACAACATCATCACAGTGTCATCACAGCATCATCACAGAATCATTACAGCATCATCACAGAGTCATCACAGCATCATCACAGCATCATCCCTGCACCATCACTACATCATCACACCACCATCGCAGCATCAACAATGCATCATCACTGCATCATCAGATAATCATTACAGCGTCATCACTGCATCATCACATCATCATCACTGCGTCATCACAGCATCATCAGAGCGTCTTCACAGCATCATCACACCATCATCACTGCATCATCACTGCATCGTCACAGCGTCATCACAGCATCATCACTGCATCATCAGAGCATCATCACACCATCACCACTGCATCATCACAGCATCACAACATCATCATCGCAGCGTCATCACTACATCAACACAGCCTCATCACTGCATCATCACAGTATCATCACTGCATCATCACAGAATCATTACAGCATCACCACAGAGTCATCACAGCATCATCACAGCATCATCCCTGCACCATCAATACATCATCACACCACCATCGCAGCATCATCAGTGCATCATCACTGCATCATCAGATAATCATTACAGCGTCATCACTGCATCATCACATCATCATCACTGCGACATCACAGCATCATCAGAGCGTCTTCACAGCATCATCACACCATCATGACTGCATCATCACTGCATCGTCACAGCGTCATCACAGTGTCATCACAGCATCATCACTGCATCATCAGAGCATCATCACACCATCACCACTGCATCATCACAGCATCACAACATCATCATCGCAGCGTCATCACTACATCAACACAGCCTCATCACTGCATCATCACAGTATCATCACTGCATCTTCACAACATTATCACAACATCATCACATTATTATCACTGCATCACTGCATCATCACAGCGTCATCACAGTGTCATCAAAGCATCATCACAGCATCATCACATCAACTACAAAACATCATTACAGTGTCATCACAGCACCATCACTGCATAATAAATGCATCATCACAGCATCATTAGACCGTCATCACACCATCATCACTGCATAATCACTGCATCATCAAAGCATCATCACAGCATCTTCACAGCATTATCACAAAATCATCACAGAATCAACACAGCATTACTGCATCATCACAGCATCATCACAGCATCACCACTGCATCATCGCAGCGTCATCACTACATCAACACAGCCTCATCACTGCATCATCACAGTATCATCACTGCATTATCGCAGTATCATCACAACATCATCACAGTGTCATCAAAGCATCATCACTGCATCATCACAGAATCATTACAGCATCATAACAGAGTCATCACAGCATCATCACAGCATCATCCCTGCACCATCACTACATCATCACAACATCATCACACCACCATCACAGCATCATCAATGCATCATCACTGCATCATCAGATAATCATTACAGTGTCATCACTGCATCATCACATCATCATCACTGCGTCATCACAGCATCATCAGAGTGTCTTCACAGCATCATCACACCATCATCACTGCATCATCAATGCATCGTCACAACATCATCACAGTGTCATCACTGCATCATCACAGAGTCATCGCAACATAATCATAGCATCATCACACCATCACAACATCATCATCGCACTGTCAACAAAGCATCAACAAAGCGTCATCAGTGCATCATTACTGCATCATCACAATATCATCACTGCATCATCACAGCATCATCACAGTGTCATCACAGCATCATCACTGTATAATCACAGCATCACCACAGCATTATCACTGCATCATCGCTGCATCATCACAGCATCATCACTACATCATCAAAGCGTCATCACAGCATCATCCAAGCATCATCACATTTGTCTACACAACGTCATCACAGTGTCATAACAGCATCATCACTGCAAAATCACTGCATCATAACAGCATCATCACTGCATAATCACTACATCATCACAATATCATCACACCATCATCACAGCATCATCAATGCATCATCAGATAATCATCACAGCGTCATCACTGCATCATCACATCATTATCACTGCATCATGCCAGAATTATCAGAGCGTCTTCACAGCATCATCACAGCATCATCACTGCATCATCCCAGAATTATCAGAGCGTCTTCACAGCATCATCACAGCATCATCACAGCATCATCACATCATCATCACTGCATCATCAAAGCATCATCACACCATCATCACAGCATCATCACATCATCCTCACAGAGTCATCACAACATAATCATAGCCTCATCACAGCATCACAAAATCATCATCGCAACGTCATCACTGCATCAACACAGCGTCATCACTGCAGAATCACTGCATCGTCACAATATTATATCAGCGTCATCGCAGCATCATTACTGCTTACTCACTGCATCATCACAGCGTCATCACAGTATCATCACTGCATCATCAGAGTATAATCACTGCATCATCACAGCATCATCACAGCATCATCACAATAACATCACTGCATCATCACAACATAATCATAGCATCATCACAGCATCACAACATCATCATTGCAACCTCATCACTGCATCATCACTGCATAATCACAGCATCATCACTGCATCATCACAGCATCATCACATCATCATCAGAAATCATCACATCATCATCACAGCATCATCACAAAATCATCGCAGCCTCATAAGTGCATCATCACAATATCATCAGAGCGTCATCACTAGGTCATAACTGCATCATCACTGCCTCATCAACGCATCATCACTACATCATCACAGCGTCTACACAACATCATCACAGTGTCATAACAGCATCATCACTGCATAATCACTGCATCATCACAGCATCATTAGAGCATCATCACAGAGTCACCACAGCATCATCACAGCATCATCACAGTCATCACAACATAATCATCGCATCATCACAGCATCACAACATAATCATCGCAGTGTCATCACTGCATCAACACAGCGTCATCAGTGCATAATCACTGCATCATTACAGTACCATCTCTGCATCATCACAGCATCATCACTGCATCGTCACATCATCATCACTGCATCCTCACATCATCAGCACAGCATCATCACAGCATCATTACAGCGTCAACACATCATATACACAACATCATCACAGCATCATCACAGCATCATTACAGCGTCATCAAATCATATACACAACATCATCACGGCATCATCACTGCATCATCAGAGAATCATCACAGCATCATCGCAGCGTCATCACTGCATCAACACAGCGTCATCACTGCATCATCACAGTATCAGCACTGCATCATCACAACAGCATCATAGTGTCATCACTGCATCATCACTGCATCATCACTGCATCATCACTGCTTACTCACTGCATCATCACAGCATCATCACAGCATCATTACTGCATCATTGCAGCATCATCACTGCATCATAACATAATCATTACAGCATCATCACATCATCATCACTGAATCATCACATCATCATCACAGCATCATCACAGCATCATCGCAGCGTCATCAGTGCATCATCACAAAATCATCAGAGCGTCATCACTAGGTCATAACTGCATCATCACAGCATCATCACTGCATCATCACAGCATTATCACTGCATCACCACAGCATCATCACAGCATCATCACTGCATAATCACTGCATCATCACACCATCATCTCTGCATCGTCACACCATCATCTCAGCATCATCAGAACATCATCACTACATTATCACAGCGTCATCACTGCATCGTCACAGAATCATCACTGCATCATCACTGCATCATCACAGAATCATTACAGCATCATCACAGAGTCATCAGAGCATCATCACTGCATCATCAGGTAATCATCACAGCGTCATCACTGCATCGTCACAGAGTCATCACATCATCATCACAGCATCATCAGAGCGTCTTCAAAGCATCATCACTGCATCATCACTGCATCATCAGAGCATCATCACACTATCATCACAGCATCATCACTGCATAATTACTGCATCATCACAGCGCCATCATTGCATCATCACTGCATCATCGCTGCATCATCACAGTGTCATCACAGCATCATAATTGCGTCATCACAGCAAGATCACTGCATCATCATAGCATCATCACAGCATCATCGCAGCATCATCGCAGCATCATCACAACATTTATACAACATCATCACAGAGTCATCACAGCATCATCACTGCATAATTACTGCATCATCAGAGCATCCTTACAGCATCCTCACAGCATCATCACTGCATCATCACTGCATAGTCACAGCATCATCACAGCGTCATTACAGCATCATCACAGCATCATCACAACATGATCAAAGCATCATCACAGCATCATCACATCATCTACACAACATCATCACAGTGACATCACAGCATCATCACTGCATCATCACAGCATCATCACAGGGTCATCACAGCAGCATCAATGCATCATCACTGCATCATCAGATAATCATCACAGCGTCATCACTGCATAATCACTGCATAAACACTGCATCATCTCTGCGTAATCACTGCATCATCACAGCATCATCACAGCATCATTTCTGCTTACTGACTGCATCATCACAGAGTCATCACAGCATCATCACAGAATCATTGCAGCATCATCACAGCATCATCACAGTGTCATCACAGCATCATCACAGCATCATCACAGCTAGATCACTGCATCATCACTGCATCATCACAGCATCATTACAGCATCACCACAGAGTCATCACAGCATCATCAGTGCATCATCCCTGCACCATCACTACATCATCACACCACCATCACAGCATCATCAATGCATCATCACTGCATCATCAGATAATCATCACAGCGTCATCACTGTATCATCACATCATCATCACTGCTTCATCACAGCATCATCAGAGCGTCTTTACAGCATCATCACAGCATCATCACAGCATCATCACTGCAACATCACATCATCCTCACTGCATCACACCATCATCACTGCATCATCACAGTATTATCACAGCATCATCACAGCATCATCACAGCATCATCACAGCATCATCACAGCATCATCACTGCATCATCACAGCATCATCAGAGCGTCTTCACAGCATCATCACTGCATCATCACTGCATCATCACAACATCATCACAGTGTCATCACACCATCACCACTGCATCATCACAGCATCACAACATCATCATCGCAGCGTCATCACTACATCAACACAGCGTCATCACTGCATCATCGCAGTATCATCACTGCATCATCACAGTATCATCACACCATCATCACAGTGTCATCACAGCATCATCACTGCATCATCACAGAATCATTACAGCATCATAACAGAGTCATCACAGCATCATCACAGCATCATCCCTGCACCATCACTACATCATCACAACACCATCACAGCATCATCAATGCATCATCACTGCATCATGAGGTAATCATTACAGAGTCATCACTGCATCATCACATCATCATCACTGCATCATCACAGCATCATCAGAGCGTCTTCACAGCATCATCACACCATCATCACTGCATAATCACAGCATCATCACAGCATCATCACTGCATCATCACAGAGTCATCGCAACATAATCATAGCATCATCACAGCATCACAACATCATCATCGCAGCGTCATCACTGCATCAACACAGCGTCATCACAGCATCATCACTGCATCATCACAGTATCATCACAAAATCACCACAGTGTCATCACAGCATCATCACTGCATAATCACTGCATCATCACAGCATTATATCAGCATCATCACAGCATCATCACAGCATGATCACTGCATCATCACTGCACCATCACAGCATCCTCACTGCATCATCACACCATCATCACTGCATCATCACAGTATTATCACAGCATCATCACAGCGTCATCAAAGCATCATCACAGCATCATCACTGAATAATCACTGCATTATCACAATATCATCACAGCATCATCGCTGCATCATCTCTGCATCATTTCTGCATCATCACAGCATCATCACATCAAATACACAATATCATCACAGCGTCTTTCATCACAGCATCATCACTGCATCATCACAGCATCATCACTGCATCATCAGAGCGTCTTCACAGCATCATCACTGCATCATCAAAACATCATCAGAGTGTCATAACAGCATCATCACAGCATCATCACAGCATCATCAGAGCATGATTAGATATTCATCAGAGCATCATCACTGCATAATCACTGCATCATCACACCATCATCACAGCATAATCACTGCATCATCACAGCATCATCACTGCATCATCAGAGCATCATTAGACCGTCATCACACCATCATCACTGCATAATCACTGCATCATCAATGTATCATCACAGCATCATCACAGCATCATTACTGCTTATTACTGCATCATCACAGCGTCATCAGAGCATCATCATTGCATCATCATAGCATCATCACTGCATCATCACAGCATCATCACTGCATCATCAGAGCATCATCACTGCATCATCAGATAATCATCACAGCGTCATAAGTGTATCATCACATCATCATCACTGCGTCATCACAGCATCATCAGAGCGTCTTCACAGCATCATCACACCATCATCACTGCATCGTCACAGCATCATCACTGCATCATCACAGAGTCATCGCAACATAATCATAGCATCATCACAGCATCACAACATCATCATTGCAGCGTTATCACTGCATCAACACAGCGTCATCACAGCATCATCACTGCATCATCACAGTA
Source organism: Somateria mollissima (assembly GCA_951411735.1). Taxonomy (NCBI): domain Eukaryota; kingdom Metazoa; phylum Chordata; class Aves; order Anseriformes; family Anatidae; genus Somateria; species Somateria mollissima. The sequence goes on from CATOCB010000342.1 coordinate 383,278, forward strand.
TCATCACAAAATCACCACAGTGTCATCACAGCATCATCACTGCATAATCACTGCATCATCACAGCATTATATCAGCATCATCACTGCATCATCACAGCATGATCACTGCATCATCACTGCATCATCACAGCATCCTCACTGCATCATCACACCATCATCACTGCATCATCACAGTATTATCACAGCATCATCACAGCGTCATCAAAGCATCATCACAGCATCATCACTGCATCATCACAGCATCATCACTGCATCATCTCTGCATCATCACTGCATCATCACTGCATTATCACATCAACTACACAATATCATCACAGCGTCATCACTGCATCATCACAGCATCATCACTGCATCATCACAGCATCATCAGAGCATCTTCACAGCATCATCACAGCATCATCACTGCATCATCACAGCATCACAACATCATCATCGCAGCGTCATCACTACATCAACACAGCCTCATGACTGCATCATCACAGTATCAAAACTGCATCATCGCAGTATCATCACAACATCATCACAGTGTCATCACAGCATCATCACAGAATCATTACAGCATCATCACAGAGTCATCACAGCATCATCACAGCATCATCCCTGCACCATCACTACATCATCACACCACCATCGCAGCATCAACAATGCATCATCACTGCATCATCAGATAATCATTACAGCGTCATCACTGCATCATCACATCATCATCACTGCGTCATCACAGCATCATCAGAGCGTCTTCACAGCATCATCACACCATCATGACTGCATCATCACTGCATCGTCACAGCGTCATCACAGCATCATCACTGCATCATCAGAGCATCATCACACCATCACCACTGCATCATCACAGCATCACAACATCATCATCGCAGCGTCATCACTACATCAACACAGCCTCATCACTGCATCATCACAGTATCATCACTGCATCATCACAGAATCATTACAGCATCACCACAGAGTCATCACAGCATCATCACAGCATCATCCCTGCACCATCAATACATCATCACACCACCATCGCAGCATCATCAGTGCATCATCACTGCATCATCAGATAATCATTACAGCGTCATCACTGCATCATCACATCATCATCACTGCGACATCACAGCATCATCAGAGCGTCTTCACAGCATCATCACACCATCATGACTGCATCATCACTGCATCGTCACAGCGTCATCACAGTGTCATCACAGCATCATCACTGCATCATCAGAGCATCATCACACCATCACCACTGCATCATCACAGCATCACAACATCATCATCGCAGCGTCATCACTACATCAACACAGCCTCATCACTGCATCATCACAGTATCATCACTGCATCTTCACAACATTATCACAACATCATCACATTATTATCACTGCATCACTGCATCATCACAGCGTCATCACAGTGTCATCAAAGCATCATCACAGCATCATCACATCAACTACAAAACATCATTACAGTGTCATCACAGCACCATCACTGCATAATAAATGCATCATCACAGCATCATTAGACCGTCATCACACCATCATCACTGCATAATCACTGCATCATCAAAGCATCATCACAGCATCTTCACAGCATTATCACAAAATCATCACAGAATCAACACAGCATTACTGCATCATCACAGCATCATCACAGCATCACCACTGCATCATCGCAGCGTCATCACTACATCAACACAGCCTCATCACTGCATCATCACAGTATCATCACTGCATTATCGCAGTATCATCACAACATCATCACAGTGTCATCAAAGCATCATCACTGCATCATCACAGAATCATTACAGCATCATAACAGAGTCATCACAGCATCATCACAGCATCATCCCTGCACCATCACTACATCATCACAACATCATCACACCACCATCACAGCATCATCAATGCATCATCACTGCATCATCAGATAATCATTACAGTGTCATCACTGCATCATCACATCATCATCACTGCGTCATCACAGCATCATCAGAGCGTCTTCACAGCATCATCACACCATCATCACTGCATCATCAATGCATCGTCACAACATCATCACAGTGTCATCACTGCATCATCACAGAGTCATCGCAACATAATCATAGCATCATCACACCATCACAACATCATCATCGCACCGTCAACAAAGCATCAACAAAGCGTCATCAGTGCATCATTACTGCATCATCACAATATCATCACTGCATCATCACAGCATCATCACAGTGTCATCACAGCATCATCACTGTATAATCACAGCATCACCACAGCATTATCACTGCATCATCGCTGCATCATCACAGCATCATCACTACATCATCAAAGCGTCATCACAGCATCATCCAAGCATCATCACATCGTCTACACAACGTCATCACAGTGTCATAACAGCATCATCACTGCAAAATCACTGCATCATAACAGCATCATCACTGCATAATCACTACATCATCACAATATCATCACACCATCATCACAGCATCATCAATGCATCATCAGATAATCATCACAGCGTCATCACAGCATCATTGCAGCATCATAACAGCATCATCACATCGTCTACACAACATCATCACAGTGTCATAACAGCATCATCACTGCATAATCACTGCATCATCACAGCATCATTAGAGCATCATCACAGAGTCATCACAGCATCATCACTACATCATCACTGCATAATCACGGCATCATCACAGCATCATCGCAGCATCATCAGAGCCTCTTCACAGCATAATCACTGCATCATCACTGTATCATCACAGCATCATCACAGTGTTATCACAGCATCATCACTGCATACTCACTGCATCATCACAGCATTATATCAGCATCATCACAGCATCATTGCTGCTTACTGACTGCATCATCACAGAGTCATCATAGTATCATCACTGCATCATAACAACATCATCGCAGCGTCATCAGTGCATCATCACAATATCATCAGAGCGTCATCACTAGGTCATAACTGCATCATCAGTGCATCATCACTGCATCATCACAGCATCCTCACAGCATCATCACTGCATAATCACTGCATCATCACACCATCATCTCTGCATCGTCACACCATCATCTCAGCATCATCACACCATCATCACAACATCATCAAAGCGTCATCACTACATCATCACATCATCATCACAGCATCATCAGAGCGTCATCACAACATCATCGCAGCGTCATCACTGCATCAACATAGCATCATCGCAGCGTCATCACTGCATCAACACAGCGTCATCACTGCATCATCACAGTATCATCACTGCATCATCACAACATCATCATAGTGTCATCATAGTGTCATCACAGCATCATCACTGCATCATTACTGCTTACTCACAGCATCATCACAGCATCATTACTGCATCATTGCAGCATCATCACTGCATCATAACATAATCATTACAGCATCATCACATCATCATCACTGAATCATCACATCATCATCACAGCATCATCACAACATCATCGCAGCGTCATCAGTGCATCATCACAATATCATCAGAGCGTCATCACTAGGTCATAACTGCATCATCACAGCATCATCACTGCATCATCACAGCATTATCACTGCATCACCACAGCATCATCACAGCATCATCACTGCATAATCACTGCATCATCACACCATCATCTCTGCATCGTCACACCATCATCTCAGCATCATCAGAACATCATCACTACATTATCACAGCGTCATCACTGCATCGTCACAGAATCATCACTGCATCATCACAGAATCATTACAGCATCATCACAGAGTCATCACAGCATCATCAATGCATCATCACTGCATCATCAGGTAGTCATCACAGCGTCATCACTGCATCGTCACAGAGTCATCACATCATCATCACTGCATCATCAGAGCATCATCACACCATCACCACTGCATCATCACTGCATCATCAGAGCATCATCACACTATCATCACAGCATCATCATTGCATCATCATAGCATCTTCTCAGCATCATCACAGCATCATTACTACTTACTCACTGCATCATCACAGCGCCATCACTGCATCATCACAACATCATCACTGCATCATCACAGTGTCATCACAGCATCATAATTGCGTCATCACAGCAAGATCACTGCATCATCACATCATCATCACTGCGACATCACAGCATCATCAGAGCGTCTTCACAGCATCATCACACCATCATGACTGCATCATCACTGCATCGTCACAGCGTCATCACAGTGTCATCACAGCATCATCACTGCATCATCAGAGCATCATCACACCATCACCACTGCATCATCACAGCATCACAACATCATCATCGCAGCGTCATCACTACATCAACACAGCCTCATCACTGCATCATCACAGTATCATCACTGCATCTTCACAACATTATCACAACATCATCACATTATTATCACTGCATCACTGCATCATCACAGCGTCATCACAGTGTCATCAAAGCATCATCACAGCATCATCACATCAACTACAAAACATCATTACAGTGTCATCACAGCACCATCACTGCATAATAAATGCATCATCACAGCATCATTAGACCGTCATCACACCATCATCACTGCATAATCACTGCATCATCAAAGCATCATCACAGCATCTTCACAGCATTATCACAAAATCATCACAGAATCAACACAGCATTACTGCATCATCACAGCATCATCACAGCATCACCACTGCATCATCGCAGCGTCATCACTACATCAACACAGCCTCATCACTGCATCATCACAGTATCATCACTGCATTATCGCAGTATCATCACAACATCATCACAGTGTCATCAAAGCATCATCACTGCATCATCACAGAATCATTACAGCATCATAACAGAGTCATCACAGCATCATCACAGCATCATCCCTGCACCATCACTACATCATCACAACATCATCACACCACCATCACAGCATCATCAATGCATCATCACTGCATCATCAGATAATCATTACAGTGTCATCACTGCATCATCACATCATCATCACTGCGTCATCACAGCATCATCAGAGCGTCTTCACAGCATCATCACACCATCATCACTGCATCATCAATGCATCGTCACAACATCATCACAGTGTCATCACTGCATCATCACAGAGTCATCGCAACATAATCATAGCATCATCACACCATCACAACATCATCATCGCACCGTCAACAAAGCATCAACAAAGCGTCATCAGTGCATCATTACTGCATCATCACAATATCATCACTGCATCATCACAGCATCATCACAGTGTCATCACAGCATCATCACTGTATAATCACAGCATCACCACAGCATTATCACTGCATCATCGCTGCATCATCACAGCATCATCACTACATCATCAAAGCGTCATCACAGCATCATCCAAGCATCATCACATCGTCTACACAACGTCATCACAGTGTCATAACAGCATCATCACTGCAAAATCACTGCATCATAACAGCATCATCACTGCATAATCACTACATCATCACAATATCATCACACCATCATCACAGCATCATCAATGCATCATCAGATAATCATCACAGCGTCATCACAGCATCATTGCAGCATCATAACAGCATCATCACATCGTCTACACAACATCATCACAGTGTCATAACAGCATCATCACTGCATAATCACTGCATCATCACAGCATCATTAGAGCATCATCACAGAGTCATCACAGCATCATCACTACATCATCACTGCATAATCACGGCATCATCACAGCATCATCGCAGCATCATCAGAGCCTCTTCACAGCATAATCACTGCATCATCACTGTATCATCACAGCATCATCACAGTGTTATCACAGCATCATCACTGCATACTCACTGCATCATCACAGCATTATATCAGCATCATCACAGCATCATTGCTGCTTACTGACTGCATCATCACAGAGTCATCATAGTATCATCACTGCATCATAACAACATCATCGCAGCGTCATCAGTGCATCATCACAATATCATCAGAGCGTCATCACTAGGTCATAACTGCATCATCAGTGCATCATCACTGCATCATCACAGCATCCTCACAGCATCATCACTGCATAATCACTGCATCATCACACCATCATCTCTGCATCGTCACACCATCATCTCAGCATCATCACACCATCATCACAACATCATCAAAGCGTCATCACTACATCATCACATCATCATCACAGCATCATCAGAGCGTCATCACAACATCATCGCAGCGTCATCACTGCATCAACATAGCATCATCGCAGCGTCATCACTGCATCAACACAGCGTCATCACTGCATCATCACAGTATCATCACTGCATCATCACAACATCATCATAGTGTCATCATAGTGTCATCACAGCATCATCACTGCATCATTACTGCTTACTCACAGCATCATCACAGCATCATTACTGCATCATTGCAGCATCATCACTGCATCATAACATAATCATTACAGCATCATCACATCATCATCACTGAATCATCACATCATCATCACAGCATCATCACAACATCATCGCAGCGTCATCAGTGCATCATCACAATATCATCAGAGCGTCATCACTAGGTCATAACTGCATCATCACAGCATCATCACTGCATCATCACAGCATTATCACTGCATCACCACAGCATCATCACAGCATCATCACTGCATAATCACTGCATCATCACACCATCATCTCTGCATCGTCACACCATCATCTCAGCATCATCAGAACATCATCACTACATTATCACAGCGTCATCACTGCATCGTCACAGAATCATCACTGCATCATCACAGAATCATTACAGCATCATCACAGAGTCATCACAGCATCATCAATGCATCATCACTGCATCATCAGGTAGTCATCACAGCGTCATCACTGCATCGTCACAGAGTCATCACATCATCATCACTGCATCATCAGAGCATCATCACACCATCACCACTGCATCATCACTGCATCATCAGAGCATCATCACACTATCATCACAGCATCATCATTGCATCATCATAGCATCTTCTCAGCATCATCACAGCATCATTACTACTTACTCACTGCATCATCACAGCGCCATCACTGCATCATCACAACATCATCACTGCATCATCACAGTGTCATCACAGCATCATAATTGCGTCATCACAGCAAGATCACTGCATCATCATAGCATCATCACAGCATCATCGCAGCATCATCGCAGCATCATCACAGCATCATCACAGCATTTACACAACATCATCACAGATTCATCACAGCATCATCACTGCATAATTACTGCATCATCAGAGCATCCTTACAGCATCCTCACAGCATCATCACTGCATCATCACTGCATAGTCACAGCATCATCACAGCGTCATTACAGCATCATCACAGCATCATCACAACATGATCAAAGCATCATCACAGCATCATCACATCATCTACACAACATCATCACAGTGACATCACAGCATCATCACAGCATCATCACAGCATCATCACAGTGTCAGCACAGCATCATCAATGCATCATCACTGCATCATCAGATAATCATCACAGCGTCATCACTGCGTAGTCACAGCATCATCACAGTGTCATCACAGCATCATCACTGCATAATCAATGCATCATATGAGCATCATCACACCATCACCACTGCATCATCACAGCATCATCACATCATCATCACAGAGTCATCACAACATAATCATAGCATCATCACAGCGTCACCACATCATCATCGCAGATCCATCACTGCATCAACACAGCGTCATCAGTGCATCATCACTGCATCATCACAGTATCATCACTGCATCATCATCACAACATCATCACAGTGTCATCACAACATCATCACAGCATCATCACTGCATCATCACAGAACAATTACAGCATCATCACAGAGTCATCAGAGCATCATCACTGCATCATTCCTGCACCATCACTACATCATCACAACATCATCACTGCATCATCACTGCATCATCACTGTATCATCAGAAAATCATCACAGCGTCATCACTGCATCATCACATCATCATCACTGCATCACTACAGCATCATCAGAGCGTCTTCACAGCATCATCACACCATCATCACTTCATCATCACTGCATCATCACATCATCATCACAGTCATCACAACATAATCATCGCATCATCACAGCATCACAACATAATCATCGCAGTGTCATCACTGCATCAACACAGCGTCATCAGTGCATAATCACTGCATCATTACAGTACCATCTCTGCATCATCACAGCATCATCACTGCATCGTCACATCATCATCACTGCATCCTCACATCATCAGCACAGCATCATCACAGCATCATTACAGCGTCAACACATCATATACACAACATCATCACAGCATCATCACAGCATCATTACAGCGTCATCAAATCATATACACAACATCATCACGGCATCATCACTGCATCATCAGAGAATCATCACAGCATCATCGCAGCGTCATCACTGCATCAACACAGCGTCATCACTGCATCATCACAGTATCAGCACTGCATCATCACAACAGCATCATAGTGTCATCACAGCATCATCACTGCATCATCACTGCATCATCACTGCTTACTCACTGCATCATCACAGCATCATCACAGCATCATTACTGCATCATTGCAGCATCATCACTGCATCATAACATAATCATTACAGCATCATCACATCATCATCACTTAATCATCACATCATCATCACAGCATCATCACAGCATCATCGCAGCGTCATCAGTGCATCATCACAATATCATCAGAGCGTCATCACTAGGTCATAACTGCATCATCACTGCATCATCACAGCATTATCACTGCATCACCACAGCATCATCACAGCATCATCACTGCATAATCACTGCATCATCACACCATCATCTCTGCATCGTCACACCATCATCTCAGCATCATCAGAACATCATCACTACATTATCACAGCGTCATCACTGCATCGTCACAGAATCATCACTGCATCATCACTGCATCATCACAGAATCATTACAGCATCATCACAGAGTCATCAGAGCATCATCACTGCATCATCAGGTAATCATCACAGCGTCATCACTGCATCGTCACAGAGTCATCACATCATCATCACAGCATCATCAGAGCGTCTTCAAAGCATCATCACTGCATCATCACTGCATCATCAGAGCATCATCACACTATCATCACAGCATCATCACTGCATAATTACTGCATCATCACAGCGCCATCATTGCATCATCAGAGCATCATCGCTGCATCATCACAGTGTCATCACAGCATCATAATTGCGTCATCACAGCAAGATCACTGCATCATCATAGCATCATCACAGCATCATCGCAGCATCATCGCAGCATCATCACAACATTTATACAACATCATCACAGAGTCATCACAGCATCATCACTGCATAATTACTGCATCATCAGAGCATCCTTACAGCATCCTCACAGCATCATCACTGCATCATCACTGCATAGTCACAGCATCATCACAGCGTCATTACAGCATCATCACAGCATCATCACAACATGATCAAAGCATCATCACATCATCTACACAACATCATCACAGTGACATCACAGCATCATCACTGCATCATCACAGCATCATCACTGCATTATCACAGCATCATTAGACCGTCATCACACCATCATCACTGCATAATCACTGCATTATCAATACATCATCACAGCATCATCACAGCATCATCACTGCATCATCAGAGCATCATTACAGCGTCACCACAGAGTCATCACAGCATCATCACAGCATCATTCCTGCACCATCACTACATCATCACAACATCATCACACCACCATCACAGCATCATCAGTGCATCATCACTGCATCATCAGATAATCATCACAGCGTCATCACTGTATCATCACATCATCATCACTGCGTCATCACAGCATCATCAGAGCGTCTTCACAGCATCATCACACCATCATCACTGCATCATCACTGCATCGTCACAGCATCATCCTAGAGTCATCGCAACATAATCATAGCATCATCACAGCATCACAACATCATCATCGCAGCGTCATCACTGCATCAACACAGCGTCATCACAGCATCATCACTGCATCATCACAGTATCATCACAAAATCACCACAGTGTCATCACAGCATCATCACTGCATAATCACTGCATCATCACAGCATTATATCAGCATCATCACAGCATCATCACAACATGATCACTGCATCATCACACCATCACAGCATCCTCACTGCATCATCACACCATCATCACTGCATCATCACAGTATTATCACAGCATCATCACAGCGTCATAAAAGCATCATCACAGCATCATCACTGAATAATCACTGCATTATCACAATATCATCACAGCATCATCGCTGCATCATCTCTGCATCATCTCTGCATCATTTCTGCATCATCACAGCATCATCACATCAAATACACAATATCATCACAGCGTCTTTCATCACAGCATCATCACTGCATCATCACAGCATCATTACAGCATCATCAGAGCGTCTTCACAGCATCATCACTGCATCATCAAAACATCATCAGAGTGTCATAACAGCATCATCACAGCATCATCACAGCATCATCAGAGCATGATTAGATATTCATCAGAGCATCATCACTGCATAATCACTGCATCATCACAGCATCATCACTGCATCATCACAGAGTCATCGCAACATAATCATAGCATCATCACAGCATCACAACATCATCATCGCAGCGTCATCTCTGCATCAACACAGCGTCATCACTGCATCATCACTGCATCACCACAGTATCATCACTGCATCATCACAGCATCATCACAAAATCACCACAGTGTCATCACAGCATCATCACTGCATAATCACTGCAGCATCACAGCATTATATCTGCATCATCACAGCATGATCACTGCATCATCACTGCATCATCACAGCATCCTCACTGCATCATCACACCATCATCACTGCATCATCACAGTATTATCACAGCATCATCACAGCATCATCAGAGCGTCTTCACAGCATCATCACACCATCATCACTGCATCACCACAGTATCATCACTGCATCATCACAGCATCATCACTGCATCATCACAGTATTATCACAGCATCATCACAGCATCATCAGAGCGTCTTCACAGCATCATCACAGCGTCATCACTGCATCATCACTGCATCGTCACAGCATCATCACAGTGTCATCACAGCATCATCACTGCATAATCACTGCATCATCAGAGCATCATCACACCATCATCACTGCATCATCACTGCATCATCACAGAGTCATCGCAACATAATCATAGCATCATCACAGCATCACAACATCATCATCGCAGCATCATCTCTGCATCAACACAGCGTCATCACTGCATCATCACTGCATCATCACATCATAATCACAAAATCACCACAGTGTCATAACAACATCATCACTGCATAATCACTGCATCATCACAGCATTATATCAACATCATCACAGCACCATCACAGCATTATCACTGCATCATCACAGAATCATTACAGCATCACCACAGCATCATAACAGCATCATCCCTGCACCATCACTACATCATCACAACATCATCACACCACCATCACAGCATCATCACTGCATCATCAGATAATCATTACAGCGTCATCATTGCATCATCACACCATCATCACTGCATCATCACTTCATCGTCACAGCATCATCACAGTGTCATCACAGCATCATCACTGCATAATCACTGCATCATCAGAGCAACATCACACCATCATCACTGCATCATCACAGCATCATCACATCATCATCACAGAGTCATCACAACATCATCATCGCAGCGTCATCACTGCATCAACACAGCGTCATCACTGCATCATCACTGCAACATCACAGTATCATCACTGCATCATCACGGAATCATTACAGCATCACCACAGCGTCATCATAGCATTATCACTACATCATCGCAGCATCATGACTGCATCATGACTGCATCATCAGAGCATCATCACTGCATCATCACAACATCATGACTGCGTAATCACTGCATAATCACATCTTCATCACAGCATCATCACAGCATCATTACTGCTTACTTACTCCATCATCACTGCATCATCGGAGCATCACCACTACATCATCATTGCATCATAACTGCATCATCACATCATCATCACTGCATCATCACAGCATCATCGGAGCGTCATCACAGCATCATCACAGCATCATCACAGTGTCATCACAGCATCACTGCATCATCACAGCGTCATCACAGTGTCATCGCAGCGTCATCACTGCATTATCACTGCGTCATCACAGCATCATCGCATGGTCAAAACTGCATCATCACAGCGTCATCACAGCATCATCACATCATCTACACAACATCATCACAGTGTCATCACAGCACCATCACTGCATAATCACTGTATCATCAAAGCATCATCACAGCGTCATCACAGCATCATAACTGCGTCATCACTGCATCATCCCTGCATCATCAAAGCATCATCACATCATCATCACAGCATCATCACAGCATCATCAGAGCATGATTAGAGCGTCATCAGAGCATCATCACTGCATAATCACTGCATCATCACACCATCATCACAGCATAATCACTGCATCATCACTGCATCAACACAGCATCATCACTGCATCATCACAGCATCATTAGACCGTCATCACACCATCATCACTACATAATAACTGCATCATCAAAGCATCATCACAGCATCATTACTGCTTATTACTGCATCATCACAGCGTCATCAGAGCATCATCATTGCATCATCACAGCATCATCACTGCATAGACACAGCATCATCAGTGCATCATCACAGTGTCATCACACCATCATCATGGCATCATCACTGCATCGTCACAGCATCATCACAGTGACATCACAGCATCATCACTGCATAATCACTGCATCATCAGAGCATCATCACACCATCATCACTGCATCATCACAGCATCATCACTGCATCATCACAGAGAAATCGCAACAGAATCATAGCATCATCACAGTATCACAACATCATCATCGCAGCGTCATCTCTGCATCAACACAGCGTCATCACAGCATCATCACAGCAAGATTACTGCATCATCACTGCATCATCACAGAGTCATCACAGCATCATCACTGCATAATCACTGCATCATCAGAGCATCATCACACCATCACCACTGCATCATCACTGCATCATCACAATATCATCATCGCAGCCTCATCACTACATCAACACAGCGTCATCACTGCATCATCACAGTATCATCACTGCATCATCGCAGCATCATCACAACGTCATCACAGCATCATCACAGTATCATCACTGCATCATCACAGCATCATTACAGCATCACCACAGAGACATCACAGCATCATCACAGCATCATCCCTGCACCATCACTACATCATCACAACATCATCACACCACCATCACAGCATCATCAGTGCATCATCACTGCATCATCAGATAATCATCACAGCGTCATCACTGTATCATCACATCATCATCACTGCGTCATCACAGCATCATCAGAGCGTCTTCACAGCATCATCACACCATCATCACTGCATCATCACTGCATCGTCACAACATCATCACAGTGTCATCACTGCATCATCACAGAGTCATCGCAACAGAATCATAGCATCATCACAGCATCACAACATCATCATCACAGCGTCATCTCTGCATCAACACAGCGTCATCACTGCATCATCACAGTATCATCACTGCATCATCACAGCATCATCACAAAATCACCACAGTGTCATCACAGCATCCTCACTGCATCATCACAACATCATCACTGCATCATCACAGTATTATCACAGCATGATCACAGCGTCATCAAAGCATCATCACAGCATTATCACTGAATAATCACTGCATCATCACAGCATCATCACAGCATCATCACTGCATCATCTCTGCATCATCACTGCATCATCACATCAACTACACAATATCATCACAGCGTCATCATTGAATCATCACAGCATCATCACTGCATCATCACAGCATCATCAGAGCGTCTTCACAGCATCATCACATCATCATCACTGCATCATCACAACATCATCACTGCATCATCACAGAGTCATCGCAACAGAATCATAGCATCATCACAGCATCACAACATCATCATCGCAGCGTCATCTCTGCATCAACACAGCGTCATCACTGCATCATCACTGCATCATCACAAAATCACCACAGTGTCATCACAGCATCATCACTGCATAATCACTGCAGCATCACAGCATTATATCTGCATCATCACAGCATGATCACTGCATCATCACTGCATCATCACAGCATCCTCACTGCATCATCACACCATCATCACTGCATCATCACAGTATTATCACAGCATCATCACAGCATCATCAGAGCGTCTTCACAGCATCATCACACCATCATCACTGCATCATCACTGCATCGTCAAAGCATCATCACAGTGTCATCACAGCATCATCACTGCATAATCACTGCATCATCAGAGCATCATCACACCATCATCACTGCATCATCACTGCATCATCACAGAGTCATCGCAACATAATCATAGCATCATCACAGCATCACAACATCATCATCGCAGCGTCATCTCTGCATCAACACAGCGTCATCACTGCATCATCACAGTATCATCACTGCATCATCACAGCATAATCACAAAATCACCACAGTGTCATAACAACATCATCACTGCATAATCACTGCATCATCATAGCATTATATCAGCATCATCACAGCACCATCACAGCATCATCACTGCATCATCACAGAATCATTACAGCATCACCACAGCATCATCACAGCATCATCCCTGCACCATCACTACATCATCACAACATCATCACACCACCATCACTGCATCATCACTTCATCGTCACAGCATCATCACAGTGTCATCACAGCATCATCACTGCATAATCACTGCATCATCAGAGCAACATCACACCATCATCACTGCATCATCACAGCATCATCACAGCATCATCACAGAGTCATCACAACAGAATCATAGCATCATCACAGCATCACAACATCATCATCGCAGCGTCATCTCTGCATCAACACAGCGTCATCACTGCATCATCACAGTATCATCACTGCATCATCACAGCATAATCACAAAATCACCACAGTGTCATAACAACATCATCACTGCATAATCACTGCATCATCACAGCATTATATCAGCATCATCACAGCACCATCACAGCATCATCACTGCATCATCACAGAATCATTACAGCATCACCACAGCATCATCACAGCATCATCCCTGCACCATCACTACATCATCACAACATCATCACACCACCATCACAGCATCATCACTGCATCATCAGATAATCATTACAGCGTCATCATTGCATCATCACACCATCATCACTGCATCATCACTTCATCGTCACAGCATCATCACAGTGTCATCACAGCATCATCACTGCATAATCACTGCATCATCAGAGCAACATCACACCATCATCACTGCATCATCACAGCATCATCACATCATCATCACAGAGTCATCACAACATCATCATCGCAGCGTCATCACTGCATCAACACAGCGTCATCACTGCATCATCACTGCAACATCACAGTATCATCACGGAATCATCACGGAATCATTACAGCATCACCACAGCGTCATCATAGCATTATCACTACATCATCACAGCATCATGACTGCATCATGACTGCATCATCAGAGCATCATCACTGCATCATCACAACATCATGACTGCGTAATCACTGCATAATCACATCTTCATCACAGCATCATCACAGCATCATTACTGCTTACTTACTCCATCATCACTGCATCATCGGAGCATCACCACTACATCATCATTGCATCATAACTACATCATCATTGCATCATAACTGCATCATCACAGCATCATCGGAGCGTCATCACAGCATCATCACAGCATCATCACAGCATCACTGCATCATCACAGCGTCATCACAGTGTCATCGCAGCGTCATCACTGCATTATCACTGCGTCATCACAGCATCATCGCATGGTCAAAACTGCATCATCACAGCGTCATCACAGCATCATCACATCATCTACACAACATCATCACAGTGTCATCACAGCACCATCACTGCATAATCACTGTATCATCAAAGCATCATCACAGCGTCATCACAGCATCATCACTGCATCATCACTTCATCGTCACAGCATCATCACAGTGTCATCACAGCATCATCACTGCATAATCACTGCATCATCAGAGCAACATCACACCATCATCACTGCATCATCACAGCATCATCACATCATCATCACAGAGTCATCACAACAGAATCATAGCATCATCACAGCATCACAACATCATCATCGCAGCGTCATCTCTGCATCAACACAGCGTCATCACTGCATCATCACTGCAACATCACAGTATCATCACGGAATCATCACGGAATCATTACAGCATCACCACAGCGTCATCATAGCATTATCACTACATCATCACAGCATCATGACTGCATCATGACTGCATCATGAGAGCGTCATCACTGCATCATCACAACATCATGACTGCGTAATCACTGCATAATCACATCTTCATCACAGCATCATCACAGCATCATTACTGCTTACTTACTGCATCATCACTGCATCATCGGAGCATCACCACTACATCATCATTGCATCATAACTGCATCATCACATCATCATCACTGCATCATCACAGCATCATCGGAGCGTCATCACAGCATCATCACAGCATCATCACAGTGTCATCACAGCATCACTGCATCACCACAGCGTCATCACAGTGTCATCGCAGCGTCATCACTGCATCATCACTGCGTCATCACAGCATCATTGCATGGTCAAAACTGCATCATCACAGCATCATCACAGCGTCATCACAGCATCATCACATCATCTACACAACATCATCACAGTGTCATCACAGCATCATCACTGCATAATCACTGCATCATCACACCATCATCACAGCATAATCACTGCATCATCACTGCATCAACCCAGCATCATCACTGCATCATTAGACCGTCATCACACCATCATCACTGCATAATCACTGCATCATCAAAGCATCATCACAGCATCATCACAGCATCATTACTGCTTATTACTGCATCATCACAGCGTCATCAGAGCATCATCATTGCATCATCAGAGCATCATCGCTGCATCATCACAGCATCATCACTGCATCATCACAGCATCATCGGAGCGTCATCACAGCATCATCACAGCATCTTAACTGCTTCATCACTGCCTCATCACAGCATCATCGCATGGTCAACACTGCATCATCACAGCATCATCACTGCATAGTCACAACATCATCAGTGCATCATCACAGTGTCATCACAGCATGATCACTGCATCATCACTGCATCATCAGAGCATCATCACACCATCACCACTGCATCATCACTGCATCATCACAATATCATCATCGCAGCCTCATCACTACATCAACACAGCGTCATCACTGCATCATCACAGTATCATCACTGCATCATCACAGCATCATTACAGCATCACCACAGAGACATCACAGCATCATCACAGCATCATCCCTGCACCATCACTACATCATCACAACATCATCACACCACCATCACAGCATCATCAGTGCATCATCAGATAATCATCACAGCGTCATCACTGTATCATCACATCATCATCACTGCGTCATCACAGCATCATCAGAGCGTCTTCACAGCATCATCACACCATCATCACTGCATCATCACTGCATCGTCACAGCATCATCACAGTGTCATCACAGCATCATCACTGCATAATCACTGCATCATCACAGCATCATCACACCATCATCACTGCATCATCACTGCATCATCACAGAGTCATCGCAACATAATCATAGCATCATCACAGCATCACAACATCATCATCGCAGCGTCATCTCTGCATCAAAACAGCGTCATCACTGCATCATCACAGTATCATCACTGAATCATCACAGCATCATCACAAAATCACCAGTGTCATCACAGCATCATCACTGCATCATCACTGCATCATCACAGCATCCTCACTGTATCATCACACCATCAACACTGCATCATCACACCATCATCACTGCATCATCACAGCATCATCACTGCATCATCACAGAGTCATCGCAACATAATCATAGCATAATCGCAGCATCACAACATCATCATCACTGCATCATCTCTGCATCAACACAGCGTCATCACTGCATCATCACAGTATCATCACAGCATCATCAAAAAACTCACCACAGTGTCATCACAGCATCATCACTGCATAATCACTGCATCATCACAGCATTATATCAGCATCATCACAGCATCATCACAGCATGATCACTGCATCATCACTGCATCATCACAGAATCATTACAACATCACCACAGCGTCATCATAGCATTATCACTACATCATCACAGCATCATGACTGCATCATCAGAGCATCATCACTGCATCATCACAACATCATGACTGCGTAATCACTGCATAATCACATCTTCATCACAGCATCATCACAGCATCATTACTGCTTACTTACTGCATCATCACTGCATCATCGGAGCATCACCACTACATCATCATTGCATCATAACTGCATCATCACATCATCATCACAGCGTCATCGGAGCGTCATCACAGCATCATCACAGCATCATCACAGTGCCATCACAGCATCACTGCATCATCACAGCGTCATCACAGTGTCATCGCAGCGTCATCACTGCATTATCACTCCGTCATCACAGCATCATCGCATGGTCAAAACTGCATCATCACAGCGTCATCACAGCATCATCACATCATCTACACAACATCATCACAGTGTCATCACAGCACCATCACTGCATAATCACTGTATCATCAAAGCATCATCACAGCGTCATCACAGCATCATCACAGCGTCATCTCTGCATCAACACAGCGTCATCACTGCATCATCACAGTATCATCACTGCATCATCAGAGCATCATCACAAAATCACCACAGTGTCATCACAGCATCATCACTGCATCATCACTGCATCATCACAGCATCCTCACTGCATCATCACACCATCATCACTGCATCATCACAGTATTATCACAGCATGATCACAGCGTCATCAAAGCATCATCACAGCATTATCACTGAATAATCACTGCATCATCACTGCATCATCTCTGCATCATCACTGCATCATCACATCAACTACACAATATCATCACAGCGTCATCATTGAATCATCACAGCATCATCACTGCATCATCACAGCGTCTTCACAGCATCATCACATCATCATCACTGCATCATCACAACATCATCACTGCATCATCACAGAGTCATCGCAACATAATCATAGCATCATCACAGCATCACAACATCATCATCGCAGCGTCATCTCTGCATCAACACAGCGTCATCACTACATCATCACTGCATCACCACAGTATCATCACTGCATCATCACAGCATCATCACAAAATCACCACAGTGTCATCACAGCATCATCACTGCATAATCACTGCAGCATCACAGCATTATATCTGCATCATCACAGCATGATCACTGCATCATCACTGCATCATCACAGCATCCTCACTGCATCATCACACCATCATCACTGCATCATCACAGTATTATCACAGCATCATCACAACATCATCAGAGCGTCTTCACAGCATCATCACACCATCATCACTGCATCATCACTGCATCGTCAAAGCATCATCACAGTGTCATCACAGCATCATCACTGCATAATCACTGCATCATCACAGCATTATATCAGCATCATCACAGCACCATCACAGCATCATCACTGCATCATCACAGAATCATTACAGCATCACCACAGCATCATCCCTGCACCATTACTACATCATCACAACATCATCACACCACCATCACAGCATCATCACTGCATCATCAGATAATCATTACAGCGTCATCATTGCATCATCACACCATCATCACTGCATCATCACTTCATCGTCACAGCATCATCACAGTGTCATCACAGCATCATCACTGCATAATCACTGCATCATCAGAGCAACATCACACCATCATCACTGCATCATCACAGCATCATCACAGAGTCATCACAACAGAATCATAACATCATCACAGCATCACAACATCATCATCGCAGCGTCATCACTGCATCAACACAGCGTCATCACTGAATCATCACTGCAACATCACAGTATCATCACTGCATCATCACGGAATCATTACAGCATCATAACAGCATTATATCAGCATCATCACAGCATCATCACAGCATGATCACTGCATCATCACTGCATCATCTGAGCATCCTCACTGCATCATCACACCATCATCACAGCATCATCACAGCGTCATCAAAGCATCATCACTGAATAATCACTGAATAATCACTGCATCATCACAGCATCATCACTGCATCATCTCTGCATCATCACTGCATCATCACATCAGCTACACAATGTCATCACAGCGTCATCACTGCATCATCACAGCATCATCACTGCATCATCACAGCATTATCAGAGCGTCTTCACAGCATCATCACACCATCATCACTGCATCATCCCTGCACCATCACTACATCATCACAACATCATCACACCACCATCACAGCATCATTAGTGCATCATCACTGCATCATCAGATAATCATCACAGCGTCATCACTGTATCATCACATCATCATCACAGCATCATCAGAGCGTCTTCACAGCATCATTACACCATCATCACTGCATCATCACAGCATCATCACTGCATAATCACTGCATCATCAGAGCATCATCACTGCATCATCACTGCATCATCACTGCATCATCACAGAGTCATCGCAACATAATCATAGCATCATCACAGCATCACAACATCATCATCGCAGCGTCATCACTGTATCAACACAGCATCATCACTGCATCATCGCAGTATCATCACAGCATCATCACAAAATCACCACAGTGTCATCACTGCATCATCACTGCATAATCACTGCATCATCACAGCATTATATCAGCATCATCACATCATCATCACAGCATGATCACTGCATCATCACTGCATCATCACAGCATCCTCACTGCATCATCACACCATCATCACTGCATCATCACAGCATCATCACAGCGTCATCAAAGCATCATCACTGAATAATCACTGCATCATCACAGCATCATTACTGCTTATTACTGCATCATCACAGTTTCATCAGAGCATCATCATTGCATCATCAGAGCATCATCGCTGCATCATCACAGCATCATCACTGCATCATCCCAGCATCATCAGAGTGTCATCAGAGCATCATCACAGCATCTTAACTGCTTCATCACAGCATCATCACAGCATCATTACTGCTTATTACTGCATCATCACAGCGTCATCAGAGCATCATCACTGAATAATCACTGCATCATCACAGCATCATCACTGCATCATCTCTGCATCATCACTGCATCATCACAACATCATGACTGCGTAATCACAGCATAATCACATCTTCATCACAGCATCATCACAGCATCATTACTGCTTACTTACTGCATCATCACTGCATCATCGGAGCATCACCACTACATCATCATTGCATCATAACTGCATCATCACATCATCATCACTGCATCATCACAGCATCATCAGAGCGTCATCACAGTGTCATCGCAGCGTCATCACTGCATCATCACTGCGTCATCACAGCATAATCACAGTGCCATCACATCATCTACACAATATCATCACAGTGTCATCACAGCATCATCACTCCATAATCACTGTATCATCACAGCATCATCACTGCATCATCAAAGCGTCATCACAGCATCATCACATCATCTACACAACATCATCACAGTGTCATCACAGCATCATCAAAGCATCATCACATCATCATCAAAGCATCATCACATCATCATCAGAGCATGATTAGAGCGTCATCAGAGCATCATCACTGCATAATCACTGCATCATCACTGCATCAACACAGCATCATCACTGCATCATCACAGCATCATTAGACCGTCATCACACCATCATCACTGCATAATCACTGCATCATCACAGCATCATTACTGCTTATTACTGCATCATCACAGTGTCATCGGAGCATCATCATTGCATCATCAGAGCATCATCGCTGCATCATCACAGCATCATCACTGCATCATCCCAGCATCATCGGAGTGTCATCAGAGCATCATCACAGCATCTTAACTGCTTCATCAAAGCATCATCACAGCATCATTACTGCTTATTACTGCATCATCACAGCGTCATCAGAGCATCATCACTGCATCATCTCTGCATCATCACTGCATCATCACAACATCATGACTGCGTAGTCACAGCATAATCACATCTTCATCACAGCATCATCACAGCATCATTACTGCTTACTTACTGCATCATCACTGCATCATCGGAGCATCACCTCTACATCATCATTGCATCATAACTGCATCATCACATCATCATCACTGCATCATCACAGCATCATCAGAGCGTCATCACAGTGTCATCGCAGCATCATCACTGCATCATCACTGCGTCATCACAGCATAATCACAGCGCCATCACATCATCTACACAATATCATCACAGTGTCATCACAGCATCATCACTCCATAATCACTGTATCATCACAGCATCATCACTGCATCATCAAAGCGTCATCAAAGCATCATTGCAGCATCATCACATCGTCTACACAACATCATCACAGTGTCATAACAGCATCATCACTGCATAATCACTGTATCATCACAGCATCATCACAGCGTCATCACAGCATCATAACTGCGTCTTCACAGCGTCATCACTGCATCATCAAAGCATCATCACATCATCATCACAGCATCATCACAGCATCATCAGAGCATGATTAGAGCATCATCAGAGCATCATCACTGCATAATCACTGCATCATCACAGCATCATCACTGCATCATCTCTGCATCATCACTGCATCATCACAGCATCATTACTGCTTATTACTGCATCATCACAGCGTCATCAGAGCATCATCATTGCATCATCAGAGCATCATCACTGCATCATCACAGCATCATCACTGCATTATCACAGCATCATCAGAGTGTCATCAGAGCATCATCACAGCATCTTAACTGCTTCATCACCGCCTCATCACAGCATCATCGCATGGTCAACACTGCATCATCACTGCATAGTCACAGCATCATCACTGCATCATCACAGTATCATCACAGCATCATCGCAGCATCATCACATCATCATCACTGCGTCATCACAGCATCATCACAGTATCATCACTGCATCATTACAGCATCACCACAGAGTCATCACAACATAATCACAGCATCATCACACCATCATCACTGCATCATCACAACATCATCACAGTGTCATCACAACATCATCACTGCATCATCGCAGCATCATCACATCATCACAGTGTTATCACAGCATCATCACAGAATCATTACAGCATCATCACAGTGTCATCACAGCATCATCACTGCATCATCACAGAATCATTACAGCATCATAACAGAGTCATCACAGCATCACCACAGCATCATCCCTGCACCATCACACCACCATCACAGCATCATCAATGCATCATCACTGGATCATCAGATAATCATTACAGCGTCATCACTGCATCATCACATCATCATCACTGCGTCATCACAGCATCATCAGAGCGTCTTCACAGCATCATCACACCATCATCACTGCATCATCACTGCATCGTCACAGTGTCATCACAGCATCATCACTGCATCATCACTGCATCGTCCCAGCATCATCACAGTGTCATCACAGCATCATCACTGCATAATCACTGCATCATCAGAGCATCATCACACCATCATCACTGCATCATCACAGCATCATCACTGCATCATCACAGAGTCATCGCAACATAATCATAGCATCATCACAGCATCACAACATCATCATCGCACCGTCAACAAAGCATCAACAAAGCGTCATCAGTGCAGCATTACTGCATCATCACAGTATCATCACTGCATCATCATAGCATCATCACAGTGTCATCACTATATCATGACGGCGTCATCACTGCATCATCACATCATAATCACAGCATCATCACTGCATCATCAATGCGTCATCAAAAAATCATTGCAGCATCATCACAGCATCATCACAACGTCTACACAACATCATCACTGTGTCATAACAGCATCATCACTGCATAATCACTGCATCATCACAGCATCATCACAGTGTCATCACAGCGTCATCACAGCATCATCAAAGCGTCATCACTGCATCATCACAGCATCATCACATCGTCTACACAACATCATCACAGTGTCATCACAGCATCATCACATCATCATCACTGCATAATCACTGCATCATCACATCATCATCACTGCATAGTCACAGCATCATCACAGTCATCACAGCATCATCACTGCATCATCAAAGCGTCATCACAGCATCATCGCAGCATCATCCAAGCATCATCACATCGTCTACACAACATCATCACAGTGTCATAACAGCATCATCACTGCAAAATCACTTCATCATAACAGCATCATTAGAGCATCATCACAGAGTCATCACAGCATCATCACAGCATCATCACTGCATCATCACTACATCATCTCAATATCATCACACCACCATCACAGCATCATCAATGCATCATAACTGCATCATCAGATAATCATCACAGCGTCATCACTGCATCATCACATCATTATCACTGCATCATGCCAGAATTATCACAGCATCTTCACAGCATGATCACTGCATCATCACACCATCATCACTGCATCATCACAACATAATCATAGCCTCATCACAGCATCACAACATCATCATCGCAATGTCATCACTGCATCATCACAAATCATCACATCATCATCACAGCATCATCACAAAATCAACGCAGCCTCATAAGTGCATCATCACAATATCATCAGAGCGTCATCACAGTGTCATCACAGCATCATCACTGCATCATCACCGCATCATCACTACATCATCACAGCATCATCACAGCGTCATCACAGCATCATTGCAGCATCATAACAACATCATCACATCGTCTACACAACATCATCACAGTGTCATAACAGCATCATCACTGCATAATCACTGCAGCATCACAGCATCATTAGAGCATCATCACAGAGTCATCACAGCATCATCACTACATCATCATCACAGCATACTCACTGCATCATCACAGCATCATCGCAGCATCATCAGAGCGTCTTCACAGCATAATCACTGCATCATCACAGCATCATCACAGTGTAATCACAGCA
Source organism: Somateria mollissima (assembly GCA_951411735.1). Lineage (NCBI taxonomy): Eukaryota > Metazoa > Chordata > Aves > Anseriformes > Anatidae > Somateria > Somateria mollissima. Next base: position 408,546 of record CATOCB010000342.1, read on the forward strand.
TCATCACTGCATAATCACTGCATCATCACAGCATTATATCAGCATCATCACAGCATCATTACTGCTTACTGACTGCATCATCACAGAGTCATCATAGTATCATCGCTGCATCATAACAACATCATCGCAGCGTCATCAGTGCATCATCACAATATCATCAGAGCGTCATCACTAGGTCATAACTGCATCATCAGTGCATCATCACAGCATTATCACTGCATCATCACTGCATCATCACACCATCACCACTGCATCATCACTGCATAATCACTGCATCATCACCGCATCATCTCTGCATCGTCACACCATCATCTCAGCATCATCACTACATCATCAAAGCGTCATCACTACATCATCACAGCATCATCAGAGCATCATCACAGCATCATCGCAGCGTCATCACTGCATCAACACAGCGTCATCACTGCATCATCACTACATCATCACAGTATCATCACTGCATCATCACAACATCATCATAGTGTCATCACAGCATCATCACTGCATCATCACAGCATCATTACTGCTTACTCACTGCATCATCAAAGCATCATCACAGCATCATTACTGCATCATTGCAGCATCTTCACTGCATCATAACATAATCATTACAGCATCATCACATCATCATCACTTAATCATCACATCATCATCACAGCATCATCACAACATCATCGCAGCGTCATCAGTGCATCATCACAATATCATCAGAGCGTCATCACTAGGTCATAACTGCATCATCACAGCATCACCACTGCATCATCACAGCATTATCACTACATCACGACAGCATCACCACAGCATCATCACTGCATCATCACACCATCATCTCTGCATCGTCACACCATCATCTCAGCATCATCAGAACATCATCACTGCATTATCACAGCGTCATCACTGCATCATCACAGAATCATCACTGCATCAGCAATGCATCATCACAGAATCATTGCAGCATCATTACAGAGTCATCACAACATCATCAATGCATCATCACTGCATAATCACTGCATCATCACAGTGTCATCACAGCATCATCACTGCATAATCACTGCATCATCACATCATCCTCACTGCATCATCACACCATCATCACTGCATCATCACAGCATCATCACAGCATCAACACTGCATCATCACATCATCCTCACTGCATCACACCATCATCACTGCATCATCACAGTATTATCACAGCATCATCACAGCGTCATCAAAGCATCATCACAGCATCATCACAGCATCATCACAGCATCATCACAGCATCATCACTGCATCATCTCTGCATCATCACTGCATCATCACTGCATCATCACATCAACTACACAATATCATCACAGCGTCATCACTGCATCATCACAGCATCATCACTGCATCATGACAGCATCATCAGAGCGTCTTCACAGCATCATCACTGCATCATCACTGCATCATCACAACATCATCACAGTGTCATCACACCATCACCACTGCATCATCACAGCATCACAACATCATCATCGCAGCGTCATCACTACATCACCACAGCGTCATCACTGCATCATCGCAGTATCATCACACCATCATCACAGTGTCATCACAGCATCATCACTGCATCATCACAGAATCATTACAGCATCATAACAGAGTCATCACAGCATCATCACAGCATCATCCCTGCACCATCACTACATCATCACAACACCATCACAGCATCATCAATGCATCATCACTGCATCATGAGGTAATCATTACAGAGTCATCACTGCATCATCACATCATCATCACTGCATCATCACAGCGTCTTCACAGCATCATCACACCATCATCACTGCATCATCACAGCATCATCACAGCATCATCACTGCATCATCACAGAGTCATCGCAACATAATCATAGCATCATCACAGCATCACGACATCATCATCGCAGCGTCATCACTGCATCAACACAGCGTCATCACAGCATCATCACTGCATCATCACAAAATCACCACAGTGTCATCACAGCATCATCACTGCATAATCACTGCATCATCACACCATTATATCAGCATCATCACAGCATCATCACAGCATGATCACTGCATCATCACTGCATCATAACAGCATCCTCACTGCCTCATCACAGTATCATCACAGCATCATCACAGCGTCATCAAAGCATCATCACAGCATCATCACAGCATCATCACTGCATCATCACAGCATCATCACTGCATCATCACAATATCGTCAGAGCATGATTAGAGCGTCATCAGAGCATCATCACTGCATAATCACTGCATCATCACACCATCATCACAGCATAATCACTGCATCATCACAGCATCATCACTGCATTATCACAGCATCATTAGACCGTCATCACACCATCATCACTGCATAATCACTGCATCATCAATACATCATCACAGCATCATCACAGCATCATCACTGCATCATCAGAGCATCATTACAGCGTCACCACAGAGTCATCACAGCATCATCAAAGCATCATTCCTGCACCATCACTACATCATCACAACATCATCACACCACCATCACAGCATCATCAGTGCATCATCACTGCATCATCAGATAATCATCACAGCGTCATCACATCATCATCACATCATCATCACAGCATCATCAGAGCGTCTTCACAGCATCATCACACCATCATCACTGCATCATCACTGCATCGTCACAGCATCATCCTAGAGTCATCACAACATAATCATAGCATCATCACAGCATCACAACATCATCATCGCAGCGTCATCACTACATCAACACAGCATCATCACTGCATCATCGCAGTATCATCACTGCATCATCACAGTATCATCACACCATCATCACAGTGTCGTCACAGCATCATCACTGCATCATCACAGAATCATTACAGCATCATAACAGAGTCATCACAGCATCATCACTGCATCATCCCTGCACCATCACAGCATCCTCACTGCATCATCACACCATCATCACTGCATCATCACAGTATTATCACAGCATCATCACAGCGTCATCAAAGCATCATCACAGCATCATCACTGAATAATCACTGCATTATTACAATATCATCACAGCATCATCGCTGCATCATCTCTGCATCATTTCTGCATCATCACAGCATCATCACATCAACTACACAATATCATCACAGCGTCTTTCATCACAGCATCATCACTGCATCATCACTGCATCATCACAGCATCATCACTGCATCATCTCTGCATCATTTCTGCATCATCACAGCATCATCACATCAACTACACAATATCATCACAGCGTCTTTCATCACTGCATCATCACAGCATCATCACTGCATCATCAGAGCGTCTTCACAGCATCATCACTGCATCATCACAACATCATCAGAGTGTCATAACAGCATCATCACAGCATCATCACTGCATCATCAGAGCATCATTAGACCGTCATCACACCATCATCACTGCATAATCACTGCATCATCAATGTATCATCACAGCATCATCACAGCATCATTACTTCTTATTACTGCATCATCACAGCGTCATCAGAGCATCATCATTGCATCATCATAGTATCATCACTGCACCATCACAGCATCATCACTGCATCATCAGAGCATCATTACAGCATGATTCCTGCACCATCACTACATCATCACAACATCATCACAGCATCATCAGTGCATCATCACTGCATCATCAGATAATCATCACAGCGTCATAAGTGTATCATCACATCATCATCACTGCATCATCACAGCATCATCAGAGCGTCTTCACAGCATCATCACACCATCATCACTGCATCATCACTGCATCGTCACAGCATCATCACTGCATCATCACAGAGTCATCGCAACATAATCATAGCATCATCACAGCATCACAACATCATCATCACAGCGTTATCACTGCATCAACACAGCGTCATCACAGCATCATCACTGCATCATCACAGTATCATCACAAAATCACCACAGTGTCATCACAGCATCATCACTGCATAATCACTGCATCATCACAGCATTATATCAGCATCATCACAGCATGATCACTGCATCATCACAGCATCCTCACTGCATCATCACACCATCATCACTGGATCATCACAGTATCATCACAGCATCATCACTGCATCATTGCAGCATCTTCACTGCATCATAACATAGTCATTACAGCATCATCACATCATCATCACTGAATCATCACGTCATCATCACAGCATCATCACTGCATCATCGCAGCGTCATCAGTGCATCATCACAATATCATCAGAGCGTCATCACTAGGTCATAACTGCATCATCACAGCATCATCACTGCATCATCACAGCATTATCACTGCATCACGACAGCATCACCACTGCATCATCACACCATCATCTCTGCATCGTCACACCATCATCTCAGCATCATCAGAACATCATCACTACATTATCACAGCGTCATCACAGAATCATCACTGCATCAGCAATGCATCATCACTGCATCATCACAGAATCATTGCAGCATCATCACAGAGTCATCACAACATCATCAATGCATCATCACTGCATAATCACTGCATCATCACAGTGTCATCACAGCATCATCACTGCATAATCAATGCATCATATGAGCATCATCACAGCATCATCACATCATCACCACAGAGTCATCACAACATAATCATAGCATCATCACAGCGTCACCACATCATCATCGCAGCGTCATCACTGCATCAACACAGCGTCATCAGTGCATCATCACTGCATCATCACAGTATCATCACTGCATCATCACAGCATCATCACAGTGTCATCACAGCATCATCACAGCATCATCACAGAACCATTACAGCATCATCACAGAGTCATCAGAGCATCATCACAGCATCATCCCTGCACCATCACTACATCATCACAACATCATCACTGCATCATCACTGCATCATCAATGCATTTTCACTGCATCATCAGAAAATCATCACAGCGTCATCACTACATCATCACATCATCATCACTGCCATTTGCCGAGGCGATCGGCTCCGGGGCAGACGCGTTCTGCAGCGGAGGGGGGGGATCGGGCCAGGCAGGGCTAATTTTTCCGGCATCGAGCCTACTTGAGGGAGCCGCCAGGACGTGGCAGCCCTCGTGAGGGAGGCTGACGAGGCGAAGGCGGAGCCAGCAGCGTCAGCGGCGGGCTATTTAAATCGGGCGCCACCGCCATTTCACTGCCATTTGCCGAGGCGATCGGCTCCGGGGCAGACGCGTTCTGCAGCGGAGTGGGGGATCGGGCCAGGCAGGGCTAATTTTTCCGGCATCGAGCCTACTTGAGGGAGCCGCCAGGACGTGGCAGCCCTCGTGAGGGAGGCTGACGAGGCGAAGGCGGAGCCAGCAGCGCCCCCCCCCGGCTGTTCAAAAGCTGCCCCTAGGGAGCGCGAGCGACCAGGAGCACGGCGAACAGGGTGGGCAAACAGGGCGTGGTGCGGCAGTTAGCGCGGCAGTTCGCGCAGGCAGGGCGAGCAGGCAGGGCGGAGCGCTCCCCCCGCCCATACGAACACCTCCTTAACGACAGCCGTTAGCTAGGTGATAATGGTCTCCACCAGGCCGGGTGCGCTCTCCAGGAAGTCGGTACACACCCAGACCGACTACTCGTTAAAAAACGCAGCAGTTCAGGTCACCGGATGCAAGGAGTGTCTGAGCCTGTTGCTGCCATCGGCGGGAGGCAGAGAAACTGCGTGCGTGAGGTGCGAGCAGGTGGATGACCTGGTCCGCATGGTGGCGGAGCTCAAGGAGGAGGTGGAGAGGTTGAGGGATATCAGGGAGTGTGAGCGGGAGATAGACTGGTGGAGCGACTCCCTGCAGGGCCTCAAGGAGAGGTACCGGGGTGAGACGCCCCAAACAGTGGTGGACCCCCTGCCCTGTAACCGTCGGGCAGAGGGAGGGAATCTGGGAATTGAGGAGGAATGGAAACAGGTCCCTGCTCGACACCGCAGGCGATGCCCTCCCCTTCCGGCCCCACCTTCCCAGGTGCCCTTACGCAACAGGTTTGAGGCCCTGGAGCTCGACAGACCAGTAGCTGAGGAAGAGGTAGCAAGTGTTCCCAGGGCGACCTCCTAGGCGACCTCGCCTAGGGCGAGGAGGTCGACTCCACGCCTCAGGACTGCCTCCATCAAGAAAGACAGGAGGGTTATTGTTGTTGGAGACTCTATTCTTAGGGGAACAGAGGGCCCTATTTGTCGGCCCGACCTTACCCGTAGGGAAGTCTGCTGCCTCCCTGGGGCCAGGGTCAGGGACGTTGCCAGGCAGCTTCCCAACCTGGTACGCCCCTCTGATTATTATCCTCTTTTGATAGTCCAGGCGGGCAGTGACAACATTGAAGAGAGAAGCCTGAAGGCTATTAAACGAGACTTTAGGGGGCTGGGACGGTTAGTGGATGGAGCGGGAGTGCAGGTGGTGTTTTCATCCATCCCTACGGTGGCAGGGAGGGGAACAGAGAGGACATGGAAAGCCCACCTGTTAAACACGTGGCTTCGGGGCTGGTGCCAACGCAGAAATCTTGGGTTTTTCGACCATGGGGCACTTTACTCAGCACCTGGCCTGATGGCCGCGGACGGGTCTCTATCTTTTAGGGGAAAAAGGATCCTGGGCCAGGAGCTGGCAGGGCTCATTGAGAGGGCTTTAGACTAGGTAAGAAGGGGGATGGGGCTGAGGCAAGGATTGTTGGGGCTGTGCCAGGGGGAATAATGGCAAGGCCGGAGGATAAGGTAATGGCCCAGCTGAAGTGCATCTACACCAATGCACGCAGCATGGGTAACAAACAGGAGGAGCTGGAAGCCATTGTGCGGCAGGCAGGCTACGACTTGGTTGCCATCACGGAGACGTGGTGGGACCAGTCTCATGACTGGAGTGCTGCAATGCCTGGCTATAAGCTCTTCAGAAGGGACAGGCGGCACAGAAGGGGTGGTGGTGTGGCTCTCTATATTAGAGAGTCTTTCGAGGTTGTAGAACTCGAGGCTAGGAATGACAAGGTCGAGTCCCTTTGGGTTAGGATCAGCAGGGGCAACAAGGCTAGTGTCCTGGTCGGGGTCTGCTATAGACCGCCGAACCAGGATGAGGAGACGGACGAGGAGTTCTACAGGCAACTGACAGAAGTTGCAAAATCTTCAGCGCTTGTACTCGTGGGGGACTTCAATTTCCCTGACATATCCTGGAAGCACAACACAGCCCAAAGAAAGCAGTCTAGGAGGTTTCTGGAGAGTGTGGAAGATAGCTTCCTGACGCAGCTGGTTAGTGAACCTACCAGGGGTGGTGCCCCGCTAGACCTTCTCTTCACAAACAGAGAAGGACTGGTGGAGGATGTGATTGTCGGGAGCTGTCTTGGGCAGAGTGACCACGAAATGGTGGAGTTCACTGTTCTTGGCGAGGCCAGGAAGGGGACCAGCAAAACCGCTGTATTGGACTTCCGGAGGGCTGACTTTGAGCTGCTCAGGACACTGGTTGGTAGAGTCCCTTGGGAGGCGGTTCTGAAGGGCAGAGGGGTCCAGGAAGGCTGGGCGCTCTTCAAGAGGGAAATCTTAATGGCGCAGGAACGGTCTGTCCCCACGTGCCCAAAGACGAGCTGGCGGGGAAGAAGACCAGCCTGGCTGAATAGAGAATTGTGGCTTGAGCTTAGGAGAAAAAAGAGGGTCTATAACCTTTGGAAAAGTGGGCAGGCCACTAGGGAGGACTATAAGGATGTTGCGAGGCTGTGCAGGGACAAAATTAGGAAGGCCAAAGCTCATCTGGAGCTCAATCTGGCTACTGCCGTTAAAGATAACAAAAAACGTTTTTATAAATACATCAACACAAAAAGGAGGACTAAGGAGAATCTCCATCCTTTACTGGATGAGGGGGGAAACTTAGTTACAAGAGATGAAGAAAAGGCGGAGGTGCTTAATGCCTTCTTCACCTCAGTCTTTAGCGGCAATACTGGTTGTTCTCTGGATACTCAGTACCCTGAGCTGGTGGAGGGGGATGTGGAGCAGGATGTGGCCCTCACTATCGACGAGGAACTGGTTGGTGACCTGCTACGGCACTTGGATGTGCACAAGTCGATGGGGCCGGATGGGATCCACCCAAGGGTACTGAGAGAACTGGCGGAGGAGCTGGCCAAGCCACTATCCATCATTTATCAGCAGTCCTGGCTATCGGGGGAGGTCCCAGTTGACTGGCGGCTAGCAAACGTGACGCCCATCTACAAGAAGGGCCGGAGGGCAGACCCAGGAAACTACAGGCCTGTCAGTTTAACCTCAGTGCCAGGGAAGCTCATGGAGCAGATCCTCTTGAGAGTCATCATGCAGCACTTGCAGGGCAAGCAGGCGATCAGGCCCAGTCGGCATGGGTTTCTGAAAGGCAGATCCTGCTTGACGAACCTGATCTCCTTCTATGACAAAGTGACGCGCTGGGTGGATGAGGGAAAGGCTGTGGATGTGGTCTACCTTGACTTCAGCAAGGCTTTTGACACCGTCTCCCACAGCATTCTCCTCAAGAAACTGGCTGCTCTTGGCTTGGACTGGCGCATGCTTCGTTGGGTTAGAAACTGGCTGGATAGCCGGGCCCAAAGAGTCATGGTAAATGGAGTCAAGTCCAGTTGGAGGCCGGTCACTAGTGGCGTTCCCCAGGGCTCGGTGCTGGGGCCGGTCCTCTTTAATATCTTCATCGATGATCTGGACGAGGGCATTGAGTGCACCCTCAGTAAGTTTGCAGATGACACCAAGCTAGGTGCGTGTGTCGACCTGCTTGAGGGTAGGAAGGCTCTGCAGGAGGATCTGGACAGGCTTGACCGATGGGCTGAGGCCAACTGCATGAAGTTCAACAAGGCCAAGTGCCGGGTCCTGCACCTGGGGCGCAATAACCCCAAGCAGAGCTACAGGCTGGGAGATGAGTGGTTGGAGAGCTGCCAGGCAGAGAAGGACCTGGGAGTGATGGTGGATAGTCGGCTGAATATGAGCCAGCAGTGTGCTCAGGTCGCCAAAAAGGCCAACAGCATCCTGGCCTGCATAAGAAACAGTGTGGCCAGCAGGGCTAGGGAGGTGATCGTCCCCCTGTACTCGGCTCTGGTGAGGCCGCACCTCGAGTACTGTGTTCAGTTTTGGGCCCCTCGCTACAAGAAGGACGTCGAGGTGCTTGAGCGGGTTCAGAGAAGGGCGACGAAGCTGGTGAGGGGCCTGGAGAACAAGTCCTACGAGGAGCGGCTGAGGGAGCTGGGCTTGTTCAGCCTTGAGAAAAGGAGGCTCAGGGGTGACCTTATTGCTCTCTACAGATACCTTAAGGGAGGCTGTAGCGAGGTGGGGGTTGGTTTATTCTTCCACGTGCCTGGTGATAGGACGAGGGGGAATGGGATTAAGTTGCGCCAGGGGAGTTTTAGGCTGGATGTTAGGGGGCACTTTTTTACCGAAAGGGTTGTTCGACATTGGAACAGGCTGCCCAGGGAAGTGGTGGAGTCACCATCCCTGGAAGACTTTAAAAGACGATTAGATGTTGAGCTTAGGGATATGATTTAGTGGGGACTGTTAGCGTTAGGTCAGAGGTTGGACTCGATGATCTTAAGGTCTCTTCCAACCTAGAAAATTCTGTGATTCTGTGATCATCACTGCATCATCACATCATCATCACAGAGTCATCACAACATAATCATAGCATCATCACAGCATCACAACATCATCATCGCAGCGTCATCACTGCATCAACACAGCGTCATCAGTGCATAATCACTGCATCATTACAGTATCATCTCTGCATCATCACAGCATCATTACAGCGTCATCAAATCAAATACACAACATCATCACAGCATCATCACGGCATCATCACTGCATCATCAGAGAATCATCACAGCGTCATCACTGCATAATCACTGCATAAACACTGCATCATCTCTGTGTAATCACTGCGTAATCACTGCATCATCACAGCATCATTACTGCTTACTGATTGCATCATCACAGAGTCATCACAGAGTCATCACAGCATCAATGCAGCATCTTCACAGTGTCATCACAGCATCATCATAGCATCATCACTGCATCATCACAGCATAATCACTGTATCATCACTGCATAATCACTGCATCTTCACACCATCATCACAGTATCATCACAACATCATCTCAGCATCATCACACCATCATCAACGCATCATCACAGCATCATCACTGCATCATCACAGCATCATCACAGCATCAAAACTGCATCATCACAGCATCATTACTGCTTTCTCACTGCATCATCACAGCGTCATCACTGCATCATCAAATAATCATCACAGCATCATCACAGCATCATCGCAGCATCATCAGTGCATCATAACAGCATCATCACTTCAACTACACAATATCATCACAGTGTCATCACAGCAGCATCACTGAGTAATCACAGCATCTTCTGAGCATCACCACAACATCATTATTGCATCAACACTGCATCATCAATGCATCATCACAGCATCTTCACAACATGATCACAACATCATCATATTATTATCACTGCATCACTGCGTCATCACAGCATCATCACAGCATCATCACATCAACTACAAAACATCATCACAGTGTCATCACAGCACCATCACTGCATAATAAATGCATCATCACAGCATCATTACCGCATCATCACAGCATGATCACTGCATCATCACTACATCATCACAGCATCATCAATGCATAATCACGGCATCATCACAGCATCATCGCAGTGTCATCACTGCATCATCACTGCATAATCAATGCATCATATGAGCATCATCACACCATCACCACTGCATCATCACATCATCATCACAGAGTCATCACAACAGAATCATAGCATCTTCACAGCGTCACCACATCATCATCGCAGCGTCATCACTGCATCAACACAGCGTCATCAGTGCATCATCACTGCATCATCACAGTATCATCACTGCATCATCGCAGCATCATCACAACATCATCACAGTGTCATCACAGCATCATCACTGCATCATCACAGCATCATTAGAGCATCACCACAGAGTCATCACAGCATCATCACAGCATCATCCCTGCACCATCACTACATCATCACACCACCATCACAGCATCATCAGTGCATCATCACTGCATCATCAGATAATCATCACAGCGTCATCACTGTATCATCACATCATCATCACTGCGTCATCACAGCATCATCAGAGCGTCTTCACAGCATCATCACACCATCATCACTGCATCATCACTGCATCGTCACAGCATCATCACAGTGTCATCACAGCATCATCACTGCATAATCACTGCATCACAACATCATCATCGCAGCGTCATCACTGCATCAACACAGTGTCATCACGGCATCATCACTGCATAATCACTGCATCATCACAGCATTATATCAGCATCATCACACCTTCATCACTGCATCATCACAGTATTATCACAGCATCATCACAGCGTCATCAAAGCATCATCACACCATCTTCACTGCTTCATCACTGCCTCATCACAGCATCATCGCATGGTCAACACTGCATCATCACAGCATCATCACTGCATAGTCACAGCATCATCAGTGCATCATCACAGTGTCATCACAGCATCATCACTGTATCATCACAGTATCTTCACTGCATCATCGCAGCATCATCACAGTATCATCACTGCATCATCACAGCATCATTACAGCATCACTACAGAGTCATCACAGCATCATCCCTGCACAATCACTACATCATCACAACATCATCACACCACCATCACAGCATCATCAATGCATCATCACTGCATCATCAGATAATCATCACAGCGTCATCACTGTATCATCACAGCATCATCACTGTATCATCACAGCATCATCACTGCATCATCAGAGCGTCTTCAGAGCATCATCACAGCATCATCAGAGCATGATTAGAGGGTCATCAGAGCATCATCACTGCAGAATCACTGCATCATCACAGCATCATTAGACCGTCATCACACCATCATCACTGCATAATCACTGCATCATCAAAGCATCATCACAGCATCATCACAGCATCATTACTGCTTATTAGTGCATCATCACAGCGCCATCAGAGCATCATCATTGCATCATCACAGCATCGTCACTGCATCATCACAGCATCATCACTGCATCATCACAGCATCATCAGAGTGTCATCAGAGCATCATCACAGCATCTTAACTGCTTCATCACTGCCTCATCACAGCATCATCGCATGGTCAACACTGCATCATCACAGCATCGTCACTGCATAGTCACAGCATCATCAGTGCATCATCACAGCGTCATCACATCATCATCACTGCATCATCACAGCATCATCACTGCATCATCAGAGCATCATTACAGCATGATTCCTGCACCATTACTACATCATCACAACATCATCACAGCATCATCAGTACATCATCACTGCATCATCAGATAATCATCACAGCGTCATAAGTGTATCATCACATCATCATCACTGCGTCATCACAGCATCATCAGAGCGTCTTCACAGCATCATCACACCATCATCACTGCATCGTCACAGCATCATCACTGCATCATCACAGAGTCATCGCAACATAATCATAGCATCATCACAGCATCACAACATCATCATTGCAGCGTTATCACTGCATCAACACAGCGTCATCACAGCATCATCACAGTATCATCACAAAATCACCACAGTGTCATCACAGCATCATCACTGCATAATCACTGCATCATCACAGCATTATATCAGCATCATCAAAGCATCATCACAGCATGATCACTGCATCATCACTGCATCATCACAGCATCCTCACTGCATCATCACTGCATCATCAGAGTGTCATCGGAGCATCATCACAGCATCTTAACTGCTTCATCACTGCCTCATCACAGCATCATCACTGCATAGTCACAGCATCATCACTGCATCATCACAGAGTCATCACAGCATCATCACTGCATAATCACTGCATCATCACAACATCATCATCGCAGCCTCATCACTACATCAACACAGCGTCATCACTGCATCATCACAGTATCATCACTGCATCATCGCAGCATCATCACAACATCATCACAGTGTCATCACAGCATCATCACTGCATCATCACAGCATCATCACAGCATCATTCCTGCACCATCACTACATCATCACAACATCATCACACCACCATCACAGCATCATCAGTGCATCATCACTGCATCATCAGATAATCATCACAGCGTCATCACTGTATCATCACATCATCATCACTGCGTCATCACAGCATCATCAGAGCGTCTTCACAGCATCATCACACCATCATCACTGCATCATCACTGCATCGTCCCAGCATCATCACTGTGTCATCACAGCATCATCACTGCATAATCACTGCATCATCAGAGCATCATCACACCATCATAACTGCATCATCACTGCATCATCACAGAGTCATCGCAACATAATCATAGCATCATCACAGCATCACATCATCATCGCAGCGTCATCACTGCATCAACACAGTGTCATCACGGCATCATCACTGCATAATCACTGCATCATCACAGCATTATATCAGCATCATCACACCTTCATCACTGCATCATCACAGCATCATCGCATGGTCAACACTGCATCATCACAGCATCATCACTGCATAGTCACAGCATCATCAGTGCATCATCACAGTGTCATCACAGCATCATCACTGTATCATCACAGTATCTTCACTGCATCATCGCAGCATCATCACAGTGTCATCACAGCATCATCACAGCATCATAACAGCATCATCACTGCATCATCACAGCATCATCAGAGTGTCATCAGAGCATCATCACAGCATCTTAACTGCTTCATCACTGCCTCATCACAGCATCATCGCATGGTCAACACTGCATCATCACAGCATCGTCACTGCATAGTCACAGCATCATCAGTGCATCATCACAGCGTCATCACATCATCATCACTGCATCATCACAGCATGATCACTGCATCATCACTGCAGAGTCATCACAGCATCATCACAGTAGCATCACTGCATCATCACAGCATCATCACAGTGTCATCACAGCATCATCACTGCATAATCACTGCATCATCACAGCATCATCACTGCATCATCACAGAGTCATCGCAACATAATCATAGCATCATCACAGCATCACAACATCATCATCGCAGCGTCATCACTGCATCAACACAGCGTCATCACAGCATCATCACTGCATAATCACTGCATCATCACAGCATTATATCAGCATCATCACAGCATCATCACAGCATGATCACTGCATCATTACTGCACCATCACAGCATCCTCACTGCATCATCACACCATCATCACTGCATCATCATAGTATTATCACAGCATCATCACAGCGTCATCAAAGCATCATCACTGCATCATCTCTGCATCATCACTGCATCATCACATCAACTACACAATATCATCACAGCGTCATCACAGCATCAGGGATGTCAGGGAGTGTGAGCGGGAGATAGACTGGTGGAGCGACTCCCTGCAGGGCCTCAAGGAGAGGTACCGGGGTGAGACACCCCAAACAGTGGTGGACCCCCTGCCCTGTAACCGTCGGGCAGAGGGAGGGAATCTGGGAGTTGAGGAGGAATGGAAACAGGTCCCTGCTCGACACCGCAGGCGATGCCCTCCCCTTCCGGCCCCACCTTCTCAGGTGCCCTTATGTAACAGGTTTGAGGCCCTGGAGCTTGACAGACCAGTAGCTGAGGAAGAGGTAGCAAGTGTTCCCAGGAGGATGCCTAGGGCGAGGAGGTCGACTCCACGCCTCGGGACTGCCTCCATCAAGAAAGACAGGAGGGTTATTGTTGTTGGAGACTCTATTCTTAGGGGAACAGAGGGCCCTATTTGTCGGCCCGACCCTACCCGTAGGGAAGTCTGCTGCCTCCCTGGGGCCAGGGTCAGGGACGTTGCCAGGCAGCTTCCCAACCTGGTACGCCCCTCTGATTATTATCCTCTTTTGATAGTCCAGGCGGGCAGTGACAACATTGAAGAGAGAAGCCTGAAGGCTATCAAACGAGACTTCAGGGAGCTTGGACGGTTAGTGGATGGAGCGGGAGTGCAGGTGGTGTTTTCATCCATCCCTACGGTGGCAGGGAGGGGAACAGAGAGGACACAGAAAGCCCACCTGTTAAACACGTGGCTTCGGGGCTGGTGCCAACGCAGAAATCTTGGGTTTTTTGACCATGGGGCACTTTACTCGGCACCTGGCCTGATGGCCGCGGACGGGTCTCTATCTTTTAGGGGAAAAAGGATCCTGGGCCAGGAGCTGGCAGGGCTCATTGAGAGGGCTTTAAACTAGGTAAGAAGGGGGATGGGGCTGAGGCAAGGATTGTTGGGGCTGTGCCAGGGGGAATAATGGCAAGGCCGGAGGATAAGGTAATGGCCCAGCTAAAGTGCATCTACACCAATGCACGCAGCATGGGTAACAAACAGGAGGAGCTGGAAGCCATCGTGCGGCAGGCAGGCTACGACTTGGTTGCCATCACGGAGACGTGGTGGGACCAGTCTCATGACTGGAGTGCTGCAATGCCTGGCTATAAGCTCTTCAGAAGGGACAGGCAGCACAGAAGGGGTGGTGGTGTGGCTCTCTACATTAGAGAGTCTTTCGAGGTTGTAGAACTCGAGGCTAGGAATGACAAGGTCGAGTCCCTTTGGGTTAGGATCGGCAGGGGCAACAAGGCTAGTGTCCTGGTCGGGGTCTGCTATAGACCGCCGAACCAGGATGAGGAGACGGACGAGGAGTTCTACAGGCAACTGACAGAAGTTGCAAAATCTTCAGCGCTTGTACTCGTGGGGGACTTCAACTTCCCTGACATATCCTGGAAGCACAACACAGCCCAAAGGAAGCAGTCTAGGAGGTTTCTGGAGAGTGTGGAAGATAGCTTCCTGACGCAGCTGGTTAGTGAGCCTACCAGGGGTGGTGCCCCGCTAGACCTTCTCTTCACAAACAGAGAAGGACTGGTGGAGGATGTGATTGTCGGGAGCTGTCTTGGGCAGAGTGACCACGAAATGGTGGAGTTCACTATTCTTGGTGAGGCCAGGAAGGGGACCAGCACAACTGCTGTATTGGACTTCCGGAGGGCTGACTTTGAGCTGCTCAGGACACTGGTTGGTGGAGTCCCTTGGGAGGCGGTTCTGAAGGGCAGAGGGGTCCAGGAAGGCTGGGCGCTCTTCAAGAGGGAAGTCTTAATGGCGCAGGAACGGTCTGTCCCCACGTGCCCAAAGACGAGCTGGCGGGGAAGAAGACCAGCCTGGCTGAATAGAGAATTGTGGCTTGAGCTTAGGAGAAAAAAGAGGGTCTATAACCTTTGGAAAAGTGGGCAGGCCACTAGGGAGGACTATAAGGATGTTGTGAGGCTGTGCAGGGACAAAATTAGGAAGGCCAAAGCTCATCTGGAGCTCAATCTGGCTACTGCCGTTAAAGATAACAAAAAACGTTTTTATAAATACATCAACACAAAAAGGAGGACTAAGGAGAATCTCCATCCTTTACTGGATGCGGGGGGAAACTTAGTTACAAGAGATGAAGAAAAGGCAGAGGTGCTTAATGCCTTCTTCACCTCAGTCTTTAGCGGCAATACCGGTTGTTCTCTGGATACCCAGTACCCTGAGCTGGTGGAGGGGGATGGGGAGCAGGATGTGGCCCTCACTATCGACGAGGAACTGGTTGGTGACCTGCTACGGCACTTGGATGTGCACAAGTCGATGGGGCCGGATGGGATCCACCCAAGGGTACTGAGAGAACTGGCGGAGGAGCTGGCCAAGCCACTATCCATCATTTATCAGCAGTCCTGGCTATCGGGGGAGGTCCCAGTTGACTGGCGGCTGGCAAACGTGACACCCATCTACAAGAAGGGCCGGAGGGCAGACCCAGGAAACTACAGGCCTGTCAGTTTAACCTCAGTACCAGGGAAGCTCATGGAGCAGATCCTCTTGAGAGTTATCATGCAGCACTTGCAGGGCAAGCAGGCGATCAGGCCCAGTCAGCATGGGTTTCTGAAAGGCAGATCCTGCTTGACGAACCTGATCTCCTTCTATGACAAAGTGACGCACTGGGTGGATGAGGGAAAGGCTGTGGATGTGGTCTACCTTGACTTCAGCAAGGCTTTTGACACCGTTTCCCACAGCATTCTCCTCAAGAAACTGGCTGCTCTTGGCTTGGACTGGCGCATGCTTCGTTGGGTTAGAAACTGGCTGGATAGCCGGGCCCAAAGAGTCATGGTAAATGGAGTCAAGTCCAGTTGGAGGCCGGTCACTAGTGGCGTTCCCCAGGGCTCGGTGCTGGGGCCGGTCCTCTTTAATATCTTCATCGATGATCTGGACGAGGGCATTGAGTGCACCCTCAGTAAGTTTGCAGATGACACCAAGCTAGGTGCGTGTGTCGATCTGCTTGAGGGTAGGAAGGCTCTGCAGGAGGATCTGGACAGGCTTGACCGATGGGCTGAGGCCAACTGTATGAAGTTCAACAAGGCCAAGTGCCGGGTCCTGCACCTGGGGCGCAATAACCCCAAGCAGAGCTACAGGCTGGGAGATGAGTGGTTGGAGAGCTGCCTGGCAGAGAAGGACCTGGGAGTGATGGTGGATAGTCGGCTGAATATGAGCCAGCAGTGTGCTCAGGTCGCCAAAAAGGCCAACAGCATCCTGGCCTGTATAAGAAACAGTGTGGCCAGCAGGGCTAGGGAGGTGATCGTCCCCCTGTACTCGGCTCTGGTGAGGCCGCACCTCGAGTACTGTGTTCAGTTTTGGGCCCCTCGCTACAAGAAGGACATCGAGGTGCTTGAGCGGGTTCAGAGAAGGGCGACGAAGCTGGTGAGGGGCCTGGAGAACAAGTCCTACGAGGAGCGGCTGAGGGAGCTGGGCCTGTTCAGCCTGGAGAAAAGGAGGCTCAGGGGTGACCTTATTGCTCTCTACAGGTACCTTAAAGGAGGCTGTAGCGAGGTGGGGGTTGGTCTGTTCTCCCACGTGCCTGGTGATAGGACGAGGGGGAATGGGATTAAGTTGCGCCAGGGGAGTTTTAGGCTGGATGTTAGGGGGCACTTTTTCACCGAAAGGGTTGTTAGACATTGGAACAGGCTGCCCAGGGAAGTGGTGGAGTCACCATCCCTGGAAGTCTTTAAAAGACGATTAGATGTAGAGCTTAGGGATATGGTTTAGTGGGGACTGTTAGTGTTAGGTCAGAGGTTGGACTCGATGATCTTAAGGTCTCTTCCAACCTAGAAAATTCTGTGATTCTGTGATCATCACAGCATCATCACTGCATCATCACAGCATCATCAGAGCGTCTTCACAGCATCATCACAGCATCATCACTGCATCATCACATCATCACAGTGTCATAACAGCATCATCACAGCATGATTAGAGCGTCATCACAGCATCATCACTGCATAATCACTGCGTCATCACACCATCATCACAGCATAATCACTGCATAATGACTGCATCATCAAAGCATCATCACAGCATCATTACTGCTTATTACTGCATCATCACAGCATCATCACTGCATCATCAGAGTGTCATCAGAGCATCATCAGAGCATCTTAACTGCTTCATCAGTGCCTCATCACAGCATCATCGCATGGTCAACACTGCATCATCACAGCACCTTCACTGCATAGTCACAGCATCATCAGTGTGTCATCACAGCATCATCACAGCATCATCACAGTATCATCACTGCATCATCACTGCATCATCACAGAGTCATCACAGCATAATCACAGCATCATCACTGCATCATTACAGCGTCACCACAGAGTCATCACAGCATCATCCCTGCACCATCACTACATCATCATAACATCATCACACCACCATCACAGCATCATCAGTGCATCATCACTGCATCATCAGATAATCATCACAGCGTCATCACTGTATCATCACATCATCATCACTGCATCATCACAGCATCATCAGAGCGTCTTCACAGCATCATCACACCATCATCACTGCATCATCACTGCATCGTCACAGCATCATCACAGTGTCATCACAGCATCATCACTGCATAATCACTGCATCATCAGAGCATCATCACACCATCATCACTGCATCATCACAGCATCATAACTGCATCATCACAGAGTCATCGCAACATAATCATAGCATCATCACAGCATCACAACATCATCATCGCAGCGTCATCACTGCATCAACACAGCGTCATCACACCATCATCACTGCATCATCACTGCATCGTCACAGCGTCATCACAGTGTCATCACAGCATCATCACTGCATCATCAGAGCATCATCACACCATCACCACTGCATCATCACAGCATCACAACATCATCATCGCAGCGTCATCACTACATCAACACAGCCTCATCACTGCATCATCGCAGTATCATCACTGCATCATCACACCATCATCACAGTGTCATCACAGCATCATCACTGCATCATCACAGAATCATTACAGCATCATAACAGAGTCATCACAGCATCATCACAGCATCATCCCTGCACCATCACTACATCATCACAACACCATCACAGCATCATCAATGCATCATCACTGCATCATGAGGTAATCATTACAGAGTCATCACTGCATCATCACATCATCATCACTGCATCATCACAGCATCATCAGAGCGTCTTCACAGCATCATCACACCATCATCACAGCATCATCACTGCATCATCACAGAGTCATCGCAACATAATCATAGCATCATCACACCATCACAACATCATCATAGCACCGTCAACAAAGCATCAACAAAGTGTCATCAGTGCATCATTACTGCATCATCACAATATCATCACAGCATCATCACTGTATAATCACTGCATCATCACAGCATTATCACTGCATCATCGTTGCATCATCACAGCATCATCACTACATCATCACGGCGTCATCACTGCGTCATCACATCATAATCACAGCATCATTACAACATCATCGCATGGTCAACACTGCATAGTCACAGCATCATCACAGCGTCATCACAGCATCATCACTGCATCATCAAAGCGTCATCAAAGCACCATTTCAGCATCATCACATTGTCTACACAACATCATCACAGTGTCATAACAGCATCATCACTGCATAATCACTGAATCATCACATCATCATCACTGCATCATCAGAGTATAATCACTGCATCATCACAGCATCATCACAATAACATCACTGCATCATCACAACATAATCATAGCATCATCACAGCATCATCACAGCATCATCTCTGCATCATCACAGCATCATCACATCATCATCAGAAATCATCACAGCATCATCACAAAATCATCGCAGCCTCATAAGTGCATCATCACAATATCATCAGAGCGTCATCACTAGGTCATAACTGCATCATCACTGCCTCATCACCGCATCATCACTACATCATCACAGCGTCATCACAGCATCATTGCAGCATCATAACAGCATCATCACATCGTCTACACAACATCATCACAGTGTCATAACAGAATCATCACTGCATAATCACTGCATCATCACAGCATCATTAGAGCATCATCACAGAGTCATCACAGCATCATCACAGCATTATCACTACATCACCACAGCATCATCACAGCATCATCACTGCATAATCACGGCATCATCACAGCATCATCGCAGCATCATCACAGCACCATCACTACATCATCACAGCATCATCACAGCATCATCACAGCATCATCAGAGCCTCTTCACAGCATAATCACTGCATCATCACTGTATCATCACAGCATCATCACAGTGTTATCACAGCATCATCAGAGCATCATTGCTGCTTACTGACTGCATCGTCACAGAGTCATCATAGTATCATCACTGCATCATAACAACATCATCGCAGCGTCATCAGTGCATCATCACAATATCATCAGAGCGTCATCACTAGGTCATAACTGCATCATCAGTGCATCATCACTGCATCATCACAGCATCCTCACAGCATCATCACTGCATAATCACTGCATCATCACACCATCATCTCTGCATCGTCACACCATCATCTCAGCATCATCACACCATCATCACTACATCATCAAAGCGTCATCACTACATCATCACATCATCATCACAGCATCATCAGAGCGTCATCACAACATCATCGCAGCGTCATCACTGCATCAACATAGCATCATCGCAGCGTCATCACTGCATCAACACAGCGTCATCACTGCATCATCACAGTATCATCACTGCATCATCACAACATCATCATAGTGTCATCATAGTGTCATCACAGCATCATCACTGCATCATTACTGCTTACTCACAGCATCATCACAGCATCATTACTGCATCATTGCAGCATCATCACTGCATCATAACATAATCATTACAACATCATCACATCATCATCACTGAATCATCACATCATCATCACAGCATCATCACAACATCATCGCAGCGTCATCAGTGCATCATCACAATATCATCAGAGCGTCATCACTAGGTCATAACTGCATCATCACAGCATCATCACTGCATCATCACAGCATTATCACTGCATCACCACAGCATCATCACAGCATCATCACTGCATAATCACTGCATCATCACACCATCATCTCTGCATCGTCACACCATCATCTCAGCATCATCAGAACATCATCACTACATTATCACAGCGTCATCACTGCATCGTCACAGAATCATCACTGCATCATCACAGAATCATTACAGCATCATCACAGAGTCATCACAGCATCATCAATGCATCATCACTGCATCATCAGGTAATCATCACAGCGTCATCACTGCATCGTCACAGAGTCATCACATCATCATCACTGCATCATCAGAGCATCATCACACCATCACCACTGCATCATCACTGCATCATCAGAGCATCATCACACTATCATCACAGCATCATCATTGCATCATCATAGCATCTTCTCAGCATCATCACAGCATCATTACTACTTACTCACTGCATCATCACAGCGCCATCACTGCATCATCACAACATCATCACTGCATCATCACAGTGTCATCACAGCATCATAATTGCGTCATCACAGCAAGATCACTGCATCATCATAGCATCATCACAGCATCATCGCAGCATCATCGCAGCATCATCACAGCATCATCACAGCATTTACACAACATCATCACAGATTCATCACAGCATCATCACTGCATAATTACTGCATCATCAGAGCATCCTTACAGCATCCTCACAGCATCATCACTGCATCATCACTGCATAGTCACAGCATCATCACAGCGTCATTACAGCATCATCACAGCATCATCACAACATGATCAAAGCATCATCACAGCATCATCACATCATCTACACAACATCATCACAGTGACATCACAGCATCATCACAGCATCATCACAGCATCATCACAGTGTCATCACAGCATCATCAATGCATCATCACTGCATCATCAGATAATCATCACAGCGTCATCACTGCATAGTCACAGCATCATCAGAGTGTCATCACAGCATCATCACTGCATAATCAATGCATCATATGAGCATCATCACACCATCACCACTGCATCATCACAGCATCATCACATCATCATCACAGAGTCATCACAACATAATCATAGCATCATCACAGCGTCACCACATCATCATCGCAGATCCATCACTGCATCAACACAGCGTCATCAATGCATCATCACTGCATCATCACAGTATCATCACTGCATCATCATCACAACATCATCACAGTGTCATCACAACATCATCACAGCATCATCACTACATCATCACAGAACAATTACAGCATCATCACAGAGTCATCAGAGCATCATCACTGCATCATTCCTGCACCATCACTACATCATCACAACATCATCACTGCATCATCACTGCATCATCACTGTATCATCAGAAAATCATCACAGCGTCATCACTGCATCATCACATCATCATCACTGCATCACTACAGCATCATCAGAGCGTCTTCACAGCATCATCACACCATCATCACTTCATCATCACTGCATCATCACATCATCATCACAGTAATCACAACATAATCATCGCATCATCACAGCATCACAACATCATCATCGCAGTGTCATCACTGCATCAACACAGCGTCATCAGTGCATAATCACTGCATCATTACAGTACCATCTCTGCATCATCACAGCATCATCACTGCATCGTCACATCATCATCACTGCATCCTCACATCATCAGCACAGCATCATCACAGCATCATTACAGCGTCAACACATCATATACACAACATCATCACAGCATCATCACAGCATCATTACAGCGTCATCAAATCATATACACAACATCATCACGGCATCATCACTGCATCATCAGAGAATCATCACAGCATCATCGCAGCGTCATCACTGCATCAACACAGCGTCATCACTGCATCATCACTGCATCATCACAGTATCAGCACTGCATCATCACAACAGCATCATAGTGTCATCACAGCATCATCACTGCATCATCACTGCATCATCACTGCTTACTCACTGCATCATCACAGCATCATCACAGCATCATTACTGCATCATTGCAGCATCATCACTGCATCATAACATAATCATTACAGCATCATCACATCATCATCACTGAATCATCACATCATCATCACAGCATCATCACAGCATCATCGCAGCGTCATCAGTGCATCATCACAGCATTATCACTGCATCACCACAGCATCATCACAGCATCATCACTGCATAATCACTGCATCATCACACCATCATCTCTGCATCGTCACACCATCATCTCAGCATCATCAGAACATCATCACTACATTATCACAGCGTCATCACTGCATCGTCACAGAATCATCACTGCATCATCACTGCATCATCACAGAATCATTACAGCATCATCACAGAGTCATCAGAGCATCATCACTGCATCATCAGGTAATCATCACAGCGTCATCACTGCATCGTCACAGAGTCATCACATCATCATCACAGCATCATCAGAGCGTCTTCAAAGCATCATCACTGCATCATCACTGCATCATCAGAGCATCATCACACTATCATCACAGCATCATCACTGCATAATTACTGCATCATCACAGCGCCATCATTGCATCATCACAGCATCATCGCTGCATCATCACAGTGTCATCACAGCATCATAATTGCGTCATCACAGCAAGATCACTGCATCATCATAGCATCATCACAGCATCATCGCAGCATCATCGCAGCATCATCACAACATTTATACAACATCATCACAGAGTCATCACAGCATCATCACTGCATAATTACTGCATCATCAGAGCATCCTTACAGCATCCTCACAGTATCATCACTGCATCATCACTGCATAGTCACAGCATCATCACAGCGTCATTACAGCATCATCACAGCATCATCACAACATGATCAAAGCATCATCACAGCATCATCACATCATCTACACAACATCATCACAGGGTCATCACAGCAGCATCAATGCATCATCACTGCATCATCAGATAATCATCACAGCGTCATCACTGCATAATCACTGCATAAACACTGCATCATCTCTGCGTAATCACTACATCATCACAGCATCATCACAGCATCATTTCTGCTTACTGACTGCATCATCACAGAGTCATCACAGCATCATCACAGAATCATTGCAGCATCATCACAGCATCATCACAGTGTCATCACAGCATCATCACAGCATCATCACAGCTAGATCACTGCATCATCACTGCATCATCACAGCATCATTACAGCATCACCACAGAGTCATCACAGCATCATCAGTGCATCATCCCTGCACCATCACTACATCATCACACCACCATCACAGCATCATCAATGCATCATCACTGCATCATCAGATAATCATCACAGCGTCATCACTGTATCATCACATCATCATCACTGCTTCATCACAGCATCATCAGAGCGTCTTTACAGCATCATCACACCATCATCATTGCATCATCACTGCATCGTCACAGCATCATCACAGTGTCATCACAGCATCATCACTGCATAATCACTGCATCATCACACCATCATCACTGCATCATCACAGCATCATCACTGCATCATCACAGCATCATCACAGAGTCATCGCAACATAATCATAGCATCATCACAGCATCACGACATCATCATCGCAGCGTCATCACTGCATCAACACAGCGTCATCACAGCATCATCACTGCATCATCACAAAATCACCACAGTGTCATCACAGCATAATCACTGTATCATCACAGCATTATATCAGCATCATCACAGCATCATCACAGCATTATCACTGCATCATCACAGCATCCTCACTGCCTCATCACAGTATTATCACAGCATCATCACTGCATCATCACAGCATCATCACTGCATCATCACAATATCGTCAGAGCATGATTAGAGCGTCATCAGAGCATCATCACTGCATAATCACTGCATCATCACACCATCATCACAGCATAATCACTGCATCATCACAGCATCATCACTGCATTATCACAGCATCA
The DNA here is from genome assembly GCA_951411735.1 of Somateria mollissima. Taxonomy (NCBI): domain Eukaryota; kingdom Metazoa; phylum Chordata; class Aves; order Anseriformes; family Anatidae; genus Somateria; species Somateria mollissima. Next base: position 433,939 of record CATOCB010000342.1, read on the forward strand.
TTAGACCGTCATCACACCATCATCACTGCATAATCACTGCATCATCAATACATCATCACAGCATCATCACAGCATCATCACTGCATCATCAGAGCATCATTACAGCGTAACCACAGAGTCATCACAGCATCATCACAGCATCATTCCTGCACCATCACTACATCATCACAACATCATCACACCACCATCACAGCATCATCAGTGCATCATCACTGCATCATCAGATAATCATCACAGCGTCATCACTGTATCATCACATCATCATCACTGCATCATCACAGCATCATCAGAGCGTCTTCACAGCATCATCACACCATCATCACTACATCATCACTGCATCGTCACAGCATCATCCTAGAGTCATCGCAACATAATCATAGCATCATCACAGCATCACAACATCATCATCGCAGCGTCATCACTGCATCAACACAGCGTCATCACAGCATCATCACTGCATCATCACAGTATCATCACAAAATCACCACAGTGTCATCACAGCATCATCACTGCATAATCACTGCATCATCACAGCATTATATCAGCATCATCACAGCATCATCACAGCATGATCACTGCATCATCACTGCACCATCACAGCATCCTCACTGCATCATCACACCATCATCACTGCATCATCACAGTATTATCACAGCATCATCACAGCGTCATCAAAGCATCATCACAGCATCATCACTGAATAATCACTGCATTATCACAATATCATCACAGCATCATCGCTGCATCATCTCTGCATCATTTCTGCATCATCACAGCATCATCACATCAAATACACAATATCATCACAGCGTCTTTCATCACAGCATCATCACTGCATCATCACAGCATCATCACTGCATCATCAGAGCGTCTTCACAGCATCATCACTGCATCATCAAAACATCATCAGAGTGTCATAACAGCATCATCACAGCATCATCACAGCATCATCAGAGCATGATTAGATATTCATCAGAGCATCATCACTGCATAATCACTGCATCATCACACCATCATCACAGCATAATCACTGCATCATCACAGCATCATCACTGCATCATCAGAGCATCATTAGACCGTCATCACACCATCATCACTGCATAATCACTGCATCATCAATGTATCATCACAGCATCATCACAGCATCATTACTGCTTATTACTGCATCATCACAGTGTCATCAGAGCATCATCATTGCATCATCATAGCATCATCACTGCATCATCACAGCATCATCACTGCATCATCAGAGCATCATTACAGCATGATTCCTGCACCATTACTACATCATCACAACATCATCACAGCATCATCAGTGCATCATCACTGCATCATCAGATAATCATCACAGCGTCATAAGTGTATCATCACATCATCATCACTGCGTCATCACAGCATCATCAGAGCGTCTTCACAGCATCATCACACCATCATCACTGCATCGTCACAGCATCATCACTGCATCATCACAGAGTCATCGCAACATAATCATAGCATCATCACAGCATCACAACATCATCATTGCAGCGTTATCACTGCATCAACACAGCGTCATCACAGCATCATCACTGCATCATCACAGTATCATCACAAAATCACCACAGTGTCATCACAGCATCATCACTGCATAATCACTGCATCATCACAGCATTATATCAGCATCATCACAGCATCATCACAGCATGATCACTGCATCATCACTGCATCATCACAGCATCCTCACTGCATCATCACACCATCATCACTGCATCATCACAGTATTATCACAGCATCATCACAACGTCATCAAAGCATCATCACAGCATCATCACTGAATAATCACTGCATCATCACTGCATCATCACAGCATCATCACTGCATCATCTCTGCATCATCACTGCATCATCACTGCATTATCACATCAACTACACAATATCATCACAGCGTCATCACTGCATCATCACAGAGTCATCACAACATAATCATAGCCTCATCACAGCATCACAAAATCATCATCGCAACGTCATCACTGCATCAACACAGCGTCATCACTGCAGAATCACTGCATCGTCACAATATTATATCAGCGTCATCGCAGCATCATTACTGCTTACTCACTGCATCATCACAGCGTCATCACAGTATCATCACTGCATCATCAGAGTATAATCACTGCATCATCACAGCATCATCACAGCATCATCACAATAACATCACTGCATCATCACAACATAATCATAGCATCATCACAGCATCACAACATCATCATTGCAACCTCATCACTGCATCATCACTGCATAATCACAGCATCATCACTGCATCATCACAGCATCATCACATCATCATCAGAAATCATCACATCATCATCACAGCATCATCACAAAATCATCGCAGCCTCATAAGTGCATCATCACAATATCATCAGAGCGTCATCACTAGGTCATAACTGCATCATCACTGCCTCATCAACGCATCATCACTACATCATCACAGCATCATCACAGCGTCTACACAACATCATCACAGTGTCATAACAGCATCATCACTGCATAATCACTGCATCATCACAGCATCATCATAGCATCATCACAGCATGATCACTGCATCCTCACTGCATCATCACAGCATCCTCACTGCCTCATCACAGTATTATCACAGCATCATCACAGCGTCATCAAAGCATCATCACAGCATCATCACTGAATAATCACTGCATCATCACAGCATCATCGCAGCATCATCACAGCATAATCACTCATCATCACTGTATCATCACAGCATCATCACAGTGTTATCACAGCATCATCACTGCATAATCACTGCATCATCACACCATTATATCAGCATCATCACAGCATCCTTACTGCTTACTGACTGCATTATCACAGAGTCATCATAGTATCATCACTGCATCATAACAACATCATCGCAGCGTCATCAGTGCATCATCACAATATCATCAGAGCGTCATCACTAGGTCATAACTGCATCATCAGTGCATCATCACAGCATCCTCACAGCATCATCACTGCATAATCACTGCATCATCACACCATCATCTCTGCATCGTCACACCATCATCTCAGCATCATCACATCATCATCACAGCATCATCAGAGCGTCATCACAGCATCATCGCAGCGTCATCACTGCATCAACACAGCGTCATCACTGCATCAACACAGCGTCATCACTGCATCATCACAACATTATCATAGTGTCATCACAGCATCATCACTGCATCATCACTGCATCATCACAGTCATCGCAACATAATCATAGCATCATCACAGCATCACAACATCATCATCGCAGCGTCATCACTGCATCAACACAGCGTCATCACAGCATCATCACTGCATCATCACAGTATCATCACAAAATCACCACAGTGTCATCACAGCATCATCACTGCATAATCACTGCATCATCACATCATCCTCACTGCATCATCACACCATCATCACTGCATCATCACAGCATCAACACTGCATCATCACATCATCCTCACTGCATCACACCATCATCACTGCATCATCACAGTATTATCACAGCATCATCACAGCGTCATCAAAGCATCATCACAGCATCATCACAGCATCATCACAGCATCATCACAGCATCATCACTGCATCATCTCTGCATCATCACTGCATCATCACTGCATCATCACATCAACTACACAATATCATCACAGCGTCATCACTGCATCATCACAGCATCATCACTGCATCATCACAGCATCATCAGAGCGTCTTCACAGCATCATCACTGCATCATCACTGCATCATCACAACATCATCACAGTGTCATCACACCATCACCACTGCATCATCACAGCATCACAACATCATCATCGCAGCGTCATCACTACATCAACACAGCGTCATCACTGCATCATCGCAGTATCATCACTGCATCATCACAGTATCATCACACCATCATCACAGTGTCATCACAGCATCATCACTGCATCATCACAGAATCATTACAGCATCATAACAGAGTCATCACAGCATCATCACAGCATCATCCCTGCACCATCACTACATCATCACAACACCATCACAGCATCATCAATGCATCATCACTGCATCATGAGGTAATCATTACAGAGTCATCACTGCATCATCACATCATCATCACTGCATCATCACAGCGTCTTCACAGCATCATCACACCATCATCACTGCATCATCACAGCATCATCACAGCATCATCACTGCATCATCACAGAGTCATCGCAACATAATCATAGCATCATCACAGCATCACGACATCATCATTGCAGCGTCATCACTGCATCAACACAGCGTCATCACAGCATCATCACTGCATCATCACAAAATCACCACAGTGTCATCACAGCATAATCACTGCATAATCACTGCATCATCACACCATTATATCAGCATCATCATAGCATCATCACAGCATGATCACTGCATCCTCACTGCATCATCACAGCATCCTCACTGCCTCATCACAGTATTATCACAGCATCATCACAGCGTCATCAAAGCATCATCACAGCATCATCACTGAATAATCACTGCATCATCACAGCATCATCGCAGCATCATCACAGCATAATCACTCATCATCACTGTATCATCACAGCATCATCACAGTGTTATCACAGCATCATCACTGCATAATCACTGCATCATCACACCATTATATCAGCATCATCACAGCATCCTTACTGCTTACTGACTGCATTATCACAGAGTCATCATAGTATCATCACTGCATCATAACAACATCATCGCAGCGTCATCAGTGCATCATCACAATATCATCAGAGCGTCATCACTAGGTCATAACTGCATCATCAGTGCATCATCACAGCATCCTCACAGCATCATCACTGCATAATCACTGCATCATCACACCATCATCTCTGCATCGTCACACCATCATCTCAGCATCATCACATCATCATCACAGCATCATCAGAGCGTCATCACAGCATCATCGCAGCGTCATCACTGCATCAACACAGCGTCATCACTGCATCAACACAGCGTCATCACTGCATCATCACAACATTATCATAGTGTCATCACAGCATCATCACTGCATCATCACTGCATCATCACAGTCATCGCAACATAATCATAGCATCATCACAGCATCACAACATCATCATCGCAGCGTCATCACTGCATCAACACAGCGTCATCACAGAATCATCACTGCATCATCACAGTATAATCACAAAATCACCACAGTGTCATCACAGCATCATCACTGCATAATCACTGCATCATCACATCATCCTCACTGTATCATCACACCATCATCACTGCATCATCACAGCATCATCACAGCATCATCACTGCATCATCACATCATCCTCACTGCATCACACCATCATCACTGCATCATCACAGTATTATCACAGCATCATCACAGCGTCATCAAAGCATCATCACAGCATCATCACAGCATCATCACTGCATCATCTCTGCATCATCACTGCATCATCACTGCATCATCACATCAACTACACAATATCATCACAGCGTCATCACTGCATCATCACAGCATCATCACTGCATCATCACAGCATCATCAGAGCGTCTTCACAGCGTCATCACAGCATCATCACTGCATAATCACTGCATCATCACAGCATTATATCAGCATCATCACAGCATCATCACAGCATGATCACTGCATCATTACTGCACCATCACAGCATCCTCACTGCATCATCACACCATCATCACTGCATCATCATAGTATTATCACAGCATCATCACAGCGTCATCAAAGCATCATCACTGCATCATCTCTGCATCATCACTGCATCATCACATCAACTACACAATATCATCACAGCGTCATCACAGCATCAGGGATGTCAGGGAGTGTGAGCGGGAGATAGACTGGTGGAGCGACTCCCTGCAGGGCCTCAAGGAGAGGTACCGGGGTGAGACACCCCAAACAGTGGTGGACCCCCTGCCCTGTAACCGTCGGGCAGAGGGAGGGAATCTGGGAGTTGAGGAGGAATGGAAACAGGTCCCTGCTCGACACCGCAGGCGATGCCCTCCCCTTCCGGCCCCACCTTCTCAGGTGCCCTTATGTAACAGGTTTGAGGCCCTGGAGCTTGACAGACCAGTAGCTGAGGAAGAGGTAGCAAGTGTTCCCAGGAGGATGCCTAGGGCGAGGAGGTCGACTCCACGCCTCGGGACTGCCTCCATCAAGAAAGACAGGAGGGTTATTGTTGTTGGAGACTCTATTCTTAGGGGAACAGAGGGCCCTATTTGTCGGCCCGACCCTACCCGTAGGGAAGTCTGCTGCCTCCCTGGGGCCAGGGTCAGGGACGTTGCCAGGCAGCTTCCCAACCTGGTACGCCCCTCTGATTATTATCCTCTTTTGATAGTCCAGGCGGGCAGTGACAACATTGAAGAGAGAAGCCTGAAGGCTATCAAACGAGACTTCAGGGAGCTTGGACGGTTAGTGGATGGAGCGGGAGTGCAGGTGGTGTTTTCATCCATCCCTACGGTGGCAGGGAGGGGAACAGAGAGGACACAGAAAGCCCACCTGTTAAACACGTGGCTTCGGGGCTGGTGCCAACGCAGAAATCTTGGGTTTTTTGACCATGGGGCACTTTACTCGGCACCTGGCCTGATGGCCGCGGACGGGTCCCTATCTTTTAGGGGAAAAAGGATCCTGGGCCAGGAGCTGGCAGGGCTCATTGAGAGGGCTTTAAACTAGGTAAGAAGGGGGATGGGGCTGAGGCAAGGATTGTTGGGGCTGTGCCAGGGGGAATAATGGCAAGGCCGGAGGATAAGGTAATGGCCCAGCTAAAGTGCATCTACACCAATGCACGCAGCATGGGTAACAAACAGGAGGAGCTGGAAGCCATCGTGCGGCAGGCAGGCTACGACTTGGTTGCCATCACGGAGACGTGGTGGGACCAGTCTCATGACTGGAGTGCTGCAATGCCTGGCTATAAGCTCTTCAGAAGGGACAGGCAGCACAGAAGGGGTGGTGGTGTGGCTCTCTACATTAGAGAGTCTTTCGAGGTTGTAGAACTCGAGGCTAGGAATGACAAGGTCGAGTCCCTTTGGGTTAGGATCGGCAGGGGCAACAAGGCTAGTGTCCTGGTCGGGGTCTGCTATAGACCGCCGAACCAGGATGAGGAGACGGACGAGGAGTTCTACAGGCAACTGACAGAAGTTGCAAAATCTTCAGCGCTTGTACTCGTGGGGGACTTCAACTTCCCTGACATATCCTGGAAGCACAACACAGCCCAAAGGAAGCAGTCTAGGAGGTTTCTGGAGAGTGTGGAAGATAGCTTCCTGACGCAGCTGGTTAGTGAGCCTACCAGGGGTGGTGCCCCGCTAGACCTTCTCTTCACAAACAGAGAAGGACTGGTGGAGGATGTGATTGTCGGGAGCTGTCTTGGGCAGAGTGACCACGAAATGGTGGAGTTCACTATTCTTGGTGAGGCCAGGAAGGGGACCAGCACAACTGCTGTATTGGACTTCCGGAGGGCTGACTTTGAGCTGCTCAGGACACTGGTTGGTGGAGTCCCTTGGGAGGCGGTTCTGAAGGGCAGAGGGGTCCAGGAAGGCTGGGCGCTCTTCAAGAGGGAAGTCTTAATGGCGCAGGAACGGTCTGTCCCCACGTGCCCAAAGACGAGCTGGCGGGGAAGAAGACCAGCCTGGCTGAATAGAGAATTGTGGCTTGAGCTTAGGAGAAAAAAGAGGGTCTATAACCTTTGGAAAAGTGGGCAGGCCACTAGGGAGGACTATAAGGATGTTGTGAGGCTGTGCAGGGACAAAATTAGGAAGGCCAAAGCTCATCTGGAGCTCAATCTGGCTACTGCCGTTAAAGATAACAAAAAACGTTTTTATAAATACATCAACACAAAAAGGAGGACTAAGGAGAATCTCCATCCTTTACTGGATGCGGGGGGAAACTTAGTTACAAGAGATGAAGAAAAGGCAGAGGTGCTTAATGCCTTCTTCACCTCAGTCTTTAGCGGCAATACCGGTTGTTCTCTGGATACCCAGTACCCTGAGCTGGTGGAGGGGGATGGGGAGCAGGATGTGGCCCTCACTATCGACGAGGAACTGGTTGGTGACCTGCTACGGCACTTGGATGTGCACAAGTCGATGGGGCCGGATGGGATCCACCCAAGGGTACTGAGAGAACTGGCGGAGGAGCTGGCCAAGCCACTATCCATCATTTATCAGCAGTCCTGGCTATCGGGGGAGGTCCCAGTTGACTGGCGGCTGGCAAACGTGACACCCATCTACAAGAAGGGCCGGAGGGCAGACCCAGGAAACTACAGGCCTGTCAGTTTAACCTCAGTACCAGGGAAGCTCATGGAGCAGATCCTCTTGAGAGTTATCATGCAGCACTTGCAGGGCAAGCAGGCGATCAGGCCCAGTCAGCATGGGTTTCTGAAAGGCAGATCCTGCTTGACGAACCTGATCTCCTTCTATGACAAAGTGACGCACTGGGTGGATGAGGGAAAGGCTGTGGATGTGGTCTACCTTGACTTCAGCAAGGCTTTTGACACCGTTTCCCACAGCATTCTCCTCAAGAAACTGGCTGCTCTTGGCTTGGACTGGCGCATGCTTCGTTGGGTTAGAAACTGGCTGGATAGCCGGGCCCAAAGAGTCATGGTAAATGGAGTCAAGTCCAGTTGGAGGCCGGTCACTAGTGGCGTTCCCCAGGGCTCGGTGCTGGGGCCGGTCCTCTTTAATATCTTCATCGATGATCTGGACGAGGGCATTGAGTGCACCCTCAGTAAGTTTGCAGATGACACCAAGCTAGGTGCGTGTGTCGATCTGCTTGAGGGTAGGAAGGCTCTGCAGGAGGATCTGGACAGGCTTGACCGATGGGCTGAGGCCAACTGCATGAAGTTCAACAAGGCCAAGTGCCGGGTCCTGCACCTGGGGCGCAATAACCCCAAGCAGAGCTACAGGCTGGGAGATGAGTGGTTGGAGAGCTGCCTGGCAGAGAAGGACCTGGGAGTGATGGTGGATAGTCGGCTGAATATGAGCCAGCAGTGTGCTCAGGTCGCCAAAAAGGCCAACAGCATCCTGGCCTGTATAAGAAACAGTGTGGCCAGCAGGGCTAGGGAGGTGATCGTCCCCCTGTACTCGGCTCTGGTGAGGCCGCACCTCGAGTACTGTGTTCAGTTTTGGGCCCCTCGCTACAAGAAGGACATCGAGGTGCTTGAGCGGGTTCAGAGAAGGGCGACGAAGCTGGTGAGGGGCCTGGAGAACAAGTCCTACGAGGAGCGGCTGAGGGAGCTGGGCCTGTTCAGCCTGGAGAAAAGGAGGCTCAGGGGTGACCTTATTGCTCTCTACAGGTACCTTAAAGGAGGCTGTAGCGAGGTGGGGGTTGGTCTGTTCTCCCACGTGCCTGGTGATAGGACGAGGGGGAATGGGATTAAGTTGCGCCAGGGGAGTTTTAGGCTGGATGTTAGGGGGCACTTTTTCACCGAAAGGGTTGTTAGACATTGGAACAGGCTGCCCAGGGAAGTGGTGGAGTCACCATCCCTGGAAGTCTTTAAAAGACGATTAGATGTAGAGCTTAGGGATATGGTTTAGTGGGGACTGTTAGTGTTAGGTCAGAGGTTGGACTCGATGATCTTAAGGTCTCTTCCAACCTAGAAAATTCTGTGATTCTGTGATCATCACAGCATCATCACTGCATCATCACAGCATCATCAGAGCGTCTTCACAGCATCATCACAGCATCATCACTGCATCATCACATCATCACAGTGTCATAACAGCATCATCACAGCATGATTAGAGCGTCATCACAGCATCATCACTGCATAATCACTGCGTCATCACACCATCATCACAGCATAATCACTGCATAATGACTGCATCATCAAAGCATCATCACAGCATCATTACTGCTTATTACTGCATCATCACAGCATCATCACTGCATCATCAGAGTGTCATCAGAGCATCATCAGAGCATCTTAACTGCTTCATCAGTGCCTCATCACAGCATCATCGCATGGTCAACACTGCATCATCACAGCACCTTCACTGCATAGTCACAGCATCATCAGTGTGTCATCACAGCATCATCACAGCATCATCACAGTATCATCACTGCATCATCACTGCATCATCACAGAGTCATCACAGCATAATCACAGCATCATCACTGCATCATTACAGCGTCACCACAGAGTCATCACAGCATCATCCCTGCACCATCACTACATCATCATAACATCATCACACCACCATCACAGCATCATCAGTGCATCATCACTGCATCATCAGATAATCATCACAGCGTCATCACTGTATCATCACATCATCATCACTGCATCATCACAGCATCATCAGAGCGTCTTCACAGCATCATCACACCATCATCACTGCATCATCACTGCATCGTCACAGCATCATCAGTGTCATCACAGCATCATCACTGCATAATCACTGCATCATCAGAGCATCATCACACCATCATCACTGCATCATCACAGCATCATAACTGCATCATCACAGAGTCATCGCAACATAATCATAGCATCATCACAGCATCACAACATCATCATCGCAGCGTCATCACTGCATCAACACAGCGTCATCACACCATCATCACTGCATCATCACTGCATCGTCACAGCGTCATCACAGTGTCATCACAGCATCATCACTGCATCATCAGAGCATCATCACACCATCACCACTGCATCATCACAGCATCACAACATCATCATCGCAGCGTCATCACTACATCAACACAGCCTCATCACTGCATCATCGCAGTATCATCACTGCATCATCACACCATCATCACAGTGTCATCACAGCATCATCACTGCATCATCACAGAATCATTACAGCATCATAACAGAGTCATCACAGCATCATCACAGCATCATCCCTGCACCATCACTACATCATCACAACACCATCACAGCATCATCAATGCATCATCACTGCATCATGAGGTAATCATTACAGAGTCATCACTGCATCATCACATCATCATCACTGCATCATCACAGCATCATCAGAGCGTCTTCACAGCATCATCACACCATCATCACAGCATCATCACTGCATCATCACAGAGTCATCGCAACATAATCATAGCATCATCACACCATCACAACATCATCATAGCACCGTCAACAAAGCATCAACAAAGTGTCATCAGTGCATCATTACTGCATCATCACAATATCATCACAGCATCATCACTGTATAATCACTGCATCATCACAGCATTATCACTGCATCATCGTTGCATCATCACAGCATCATCACTACATCATCACGGCGTCATCACTGCGTCATCACATCATAATCACAGCATCATTACAACATCATCGCATGGTCAACACTGCATAGTCACAGCATCATCACAGCGTCATCACAGCATCATCACTGCATCATCAAAGCGTCATCAAAGCACCATTTCAGCATCATCACATTGTCTACACAACATCATCACAGTGTCATAACAGCATCATCACTGCATAATCACTGAATCATCACATCATCATCACTGCATCATCAGAGTATAATCACTGCATCATCACAGCATCATCACAATAACATCACTGCATCATCACAACATAATCATAGCATCATCACAGCATCATCACAGCATCATCTCTGCATCATCACAGCATCATCACATCATCATCAGAAATCATCACAGCATCATCACAAAATCATCGCAGCCTCATAAGTGCATCATCACAATATCATCAGAGCGTCATCACTAGGTCATAACTGCATCATCACTGCCTCATCACCGCATCATCACTACATCATCACAGCATCATCACAGCGTCATCACAGCATCATTGCAGCATCATAACAGCATCATCACATCGTCTACACAACATCATCACAGTGTCATAACAGAATCATCACTGCATAATCACTGCATCATCACAGCATCATTAGAGCATCATCACAGAGTCATCACAGCATCATCACAGCATTATCACTACATCACCACAGCATCATCACAGCATCATCACTGCATAATCACGGCATCATCACAGCATCATCGCAGCATCATCACAGCACCATCACTACATCATCACAGCATCATCACAGCATCATCACAGCATCATCAGAGCCTCTTCACAGCATAATCACTGCATCATCACTGTATCATCACAGCATCATCACAGTGTTATCACAGCATCATCAGAGCATCATTGCTGCTTACTGACTGCATCGTCACAGAGTCATCATAGTATCATCACTGCATCATAACAACATCATCGCAGCGTCATCAGTGCATCATCACAATATCATCAGAGCGTCATCACTAGGTCATAACTGCATCATCAGTGCATCATCACTGCATCATCACAGCATCCTCACAGCATCATCACTGCATAATCACTGCATCATCACACCATCATCTCTGCATCGTCACACCATCATCTCAGCATCATCACACCATCATCACTACATCATCAAAGCGTCATCACTACATCATCACATCATCATCACAGCATCATCAGAGCGTCATCACAACATCATCGCAGCGTCATCACTGCATCAACATAGCATCATCGCAGCGTCATCACTGCATCAACACAGCGTCATCACTGCATCATCACAGTATCATCACTGCATCATCACAACATCATCATAGTGTCATCATAGTGTCATCACAGCATCATCACTGCATCATTACTGCTTACTCACAGCATCATCACAGCATCATTACTGCATCATTGCAGCATCATCACTGCATCATAACATAATCATTACAACATCATCACATCATCATCACTGAATCATCACATCATCATCACAGCATCATCACAACATCATCGCAGCGTCATCAGTGCATCATCACAATATCATCAGAGCGTCATCACTAGGTCATAACTGCATCATCACAGCATCATCACTGCATCATCACAGCATTATCACTGCATCACCACAGCATCATCACAGCATCATCACTGCATAATCACTGCATCATCACACCATCATCTCTGCATCGTCACACCATCATCTCAGCATCATCAGAACATCATCACTACATTATCACAGCGTCATCACTGCATCGTCACAGAATCATCACTGCATCATCACAGAATCATTACAGCATCATCACAGAGTCATCACAGCATCATCAATGCATCATCACTGCATCATCAGGTAATCATCACAGCGTCATCACTGCATCGTCACAGAGTCATCACATCATCATCACTGCATCATCAGAGCATCATCACACCATCACCACTGCATCATCACTGCATCATCAGAGCATCATCACACTATCATCACAGCATCATCATTGCATCATCATAGCATCTTCTCAGCATCATCACAGCATCATTACTACTTACTCACTGCATCATCACAGCGCCATCACTGCATCATCACAACATCATCACTGCATCATCACAGTGTCATCACAGCATCATAATTGCGTCATCACAGCAAGATCACTGCATCATCATAGCATCATCACAGCATCATCGCAGCATCATCGCAGCATCATCACAGCATCATCACAGCATTTACACAACATCATCACAGATTCATCACAGCATCATCACTGCATAATTACTGCATCATCAGAGCATCCTTACAGCATCCTCACAGCATCATCACTGCATCATCACTGCATAGTCACAGCATCATCACAGCGTCATTACAGCATCATCACAGCATCATCACAACATGATCAAAGCATCATCACAGCATCATCACATCATCTACACAACATCATCACAGTGACATCACAGCATCATCACAGCATCATCACAGCATCATCACAGTGTCAGCACAGCATCATCAATGCATCATCACTGCATCATCAGATAATCATCACAGCGTCATCACTGCATAGTCACAGCATCATCAGAGTGTCATCACAGCATCATCACTGCATAATCAATGCATCATATGAGCATCATCACACCATCACCACTGCATCATCACAGCATCATCACATCATCATCACAGAGTCATCACAACATAATCATATCATCATCACAGCGTCACCACATCATCATCGCAGATCCATCACTGCATCAACACAGCGTCATCAGTGCATCATCACTGCATCATCACAGTATCATCACTGCATCATCATCACAACATCATCACAGTGTCATCACAACATCATCACAGCATCATCACTACATCATCACAGAACAATTACAGCATCATCACAGAGTCATCAGAGCATCATCACTGCATCATTCCTGCACCATCACTACATCATCACAACATCATCACTGCATCATCACTGCATCATCACTGTATCATCAGAAAATCATCACAGCGTCATCACTGCATCATCACATCATCATCACTGCATCACTACAGCATCATCAGAGCGTCTTCACAGCATCATCACACCATCATCACTTCATCATCACTGCATCATCACATCATCATCACAGTCATCACAACATAATCATCGCATCATCACAGCATCACAACATCATCATCGCAGTGTCATCACTGCATCAACACAGCGTCATCAGTGCATAATCACTGCATCATTACAGTACCATCTCTGCATCATCACAGCATCATCACTGCATCGTCACATCATCATCACTGCATCCTCACATCATCAGCACAGCATCATCACAGCATCATTACAGCGTCAACACATCATATACACAACATCATCACAGCATCATCACAGCATCATTACAGCGTCATCAAATCATATACACAACATCATCACGGCATCATCACTGCATCATCAGAGAATCATCACAGCATCATCGCAGCGTCATCACTGCATCAACACAGCGTCATCACTGCATCATCACTGCATCATCACAGTATCAGCACTGCATCATCACAACAGCATCATAGTGTCATCACAGCATCATCACTGCATCATCACTGCATCATCACTGCTTACTCACTGCATCATCACAGCATCATCACAGCATCATTACTGCATCATTGCAGCATCATCACTGCATCATAACATAATCATTACAGCATCATCACATCATCATCACTGAATCATCACATCATCATCACAGCATCATCACAGCATCATCGCAGCGTCATCAGTGCATCATCACAGCATTATCACTGCATCACCACAGCATCATCACAGCATCATCACTGCATAATCACTGCATCATCACACCATCATCTCTGCATCGTCACACCATCATCTCAGCATCATCAGAACATCATCACTACATTATCACAGCGTCATCACTGCATCGTCACAGAATCATCACTGCATCATCACTGCATCATCACAGAATCATTACAGCATCATCACAGAGTCATCAGAGCATCATCACTGCATCATCAGGTAATCATCACAGCGTCATCACTGCATCGTCACAGAGTCATCACATCATCATCACAGCATCATCAGAGCGTCTTCAAAGCATCATCACTGCATCATCACTGCATCATCAGAGCATCATCACACTATCATCACAGCATCATCACTGCATAATTACTGCATCATCACAGCGCCATCATTGCATCATCACAGCATCATCGCTGCATCATCACAGTGTCATCACAGCATCATAATTGCGTCATCACAGCAAGATCACTGCATCATCATAGCATCATCACAGCATCATCGCAGCATCATCGCAGCATCATCACAACATTTATACAACATCATCACAGAGTCATCACAGCATCATCACTGCATAATTACTGCATCATCAGAGCATCCTTACAGCATCCTCACAGTATCATCACTGCATCATCACTGCATAGTCACAGCATCATCACAGCGTCATTACAGCATCATCACAGCATCATCACAACATGATCAAAGCATCATCACAGCATCATCACATCATCTACACAACATCATCACAGGGTCATCACAGCAGCATCAATGCATCATCACTGCATCATCAGATAATCATCACAGCGTCATCACTGCATAATCACTGCATAAACACTGCATCATCTCTGCGTAATCACTACATCATCACAGCATCATCACAGCATCATTTCTGCTTACTGACTGCATCATCACAGAGTCATCACAGCATCATCACAGAATCATTGCAGCATCATCACAGCATCATCACAGTGTCATCACAGCATCATCACAGCATCATCACAGCTAGATCACTGCATCATCACTGCATCATCACAGCATCATTACAGCATCACCACAGAGTCATCACAGCATCATCAGTGCATCATCCCTGCACCATCACTACATCATCACACCACCATCACAGCATCATCAATGCATCATCACTGCATCATCAGATAATCATCACAGCGTCATCACTGTATCATCACATCATCATCACTGCTTCATCACAGCATCATCAGAGCGTCTTTACAGCATCATCACACCATCATCATTGCATCATCACTGCATCGTCACAGCATCATCACAGTGTCATCACAGCATCATCACTGCATAATCACTGCATCATCACACCATCATCACTGCATCATCACAGCATCATCACTGCATCATCACAGCATCATCACAGAGTCATCGCAACATAATCATAGCATCATCACAGCATCACGACATCATCATCGCAGCGTCATCACTGCATCAACACAGCGTCATCACAGCATCATCACTGCATCATCACAAAATCACCACAGTGTCATCACAGCATAATCACTGTATCATCACAGCATTATATCAGCATCATCACAGCATCATCACAGCATTATCACTGCATCATCACAGCATCCTCACTGCCTCATCACAGTATTATCACAGCATCATCACTGCATCATCACAGCATCATCACTGCATCATCACAATATCGTCAGAGCATGATTAGAGCGTCATCAGAGCATCATCACTGCATAATCACTGCATCATCACACCATCATCACAGCATAATCACTGCATCATCACAGCATCATCACTGCATTATCACAGCATCATTAGACCGTCATCACACCATCATCACTGCATAATCACTGCATCATCAATACATCATCACAGCATCATCACAGCATCATCACTGCATCATCAGAGCATCATTACAGCGTAACCACAGAGTCATCACAGCATCATCACAGCATCATTCCTGCACCATCACTACATCATCACAACATCATCACACCACCATCACAGCATCATCAGTGCATCATCACTGCATCATCAGATAATCATCACAGCGTCATCACTGTATCATCACATCATCATCACTGCATCATCACAGCATCATCAGAGCGTCTTCACAGCATCATCACACCATCATCACTACATCATCACTGCATCGTCACAGCATCATCCTAGAGTCATCGCAACATAATCATAGCATCATCACAGCATCACAACATCATCATCGCAGCGTCATCACTGCATCAACACAGCGTCATCACAGCATCATCACTGCATCATCACAGTATCATCACAAAATCACCACAGTGTCATCACAGCATCATCACTGCATAATCACTGCATCATCACAGCATTATATCAGCATCATCACAGCATCATCACAGCATGATCACTGCATCATCACTGCACCATCACAGCATCCTCACTGCATCATCACACCATCATCACTGCATCATCACAGTATTATCACAGCATCATCACAGCGTCATCAAAGCATCATCACAGCATCATCACTGAATAATCACTGCATTATCACAATATCATCACAGCATCATCGCTGCATCATCTCTGCATCATTTCTGCATCATCACAGCATCATCACATCAAATACACAATATCATCACAGCGTCTTTCATCACAGCATCATCACTGCATCATCACAGCATCATCACTGCATCATCAGAGCGTCTTCACAGCATCATCACTGCATCATCAAAACATCATCAGAGTGTCATAACAGCATCATCACAGCATCATCACAGCATCATCAGAGCATGATTAGATATTCATCAGAGCATCATCACTGCATAATCACTGCATCATCACACCATCATCACAGCATAATCACTGCATCATCACAGCATCATCACTGCATCATCAGAGCATCATTAGACCGTCATCACACCATCATCACTGCATAATCACTGCATCATCAATGTATCATCACAGCATCATCACAGCATCATTACTGCTTATTACTGCATCATCACAGTGTCATCAGAGCATCATCATTGCATCATCATAGCATCATCACTGCATCATCACAGCATCATCACTGCATCATCAGAGCATCATTACAGCATGATTCCTGCACCATTACTACATCATCACAACATCATCACAGCATCATCAGTGCATCATCACTGCATCATCAGATAATCATCACAGCGTCATAAGTGTATCATCACATCATCATCACTGCGTCATCACAGCATCATCAGAGCGTCTTCACAGCATCATCACACCATCATCACTGCATCGTCACAGCATCATCACTGCATCATCACAGAGTCATCGCAACATAATCATAGCATCATCACAGCATCACAACATCATCATTGCAGCGTTATCACTGCATCAACACAGCGTCATCACAGCATCATCACTGCATCATCACAGTATCATCACAAAATCACCACAGTGTCATCACAGCATCATCACTGCATAATCACTGCATCATCACAGCATTATATCAGCATCATCACAGCATCATCACAGCATGATCACTGCATCATCACTGCATCATCACAGCATCCTCACTGCATCATCACACCATCATCACTGCATCATCACAGTATTATCACAGCATCATCACAACGTCATCAAAGCATCATCACAGCATCATCACTGAATAATCACTGCATCATCACTGCATCATCACAGCATCATCACTGCATCATCTCTGCATCATCACTGCATCATCACTGCATTATCACATCAACTACACAATATCATCACAGCGTCATCACTGCATCATCACAGAGTCATCACAACATAATCATAGCCTCATCACAGCATCACAAAATCATCATCGCAACGTCATCACTGCATCAACACAGCGTCATCACTGCAGAATCACTGCATCGTCACAATATTATATCAGCGTCATCGCAGCATCATTACTGCTTACTCACTGCATCATCACAGCGTCATCACAGTATCATCACTGCATCATCAGAGTATAATCACTGCATCATCACAGCATCATCACAGCATCATCACAATAACATCACTGCATCATCACAACATAATCATAGCATCATCACAGCATCACAACATCATCATTGCAACCTCATCACTGCATCATCACTGCATAATCACAGCATCATCACTGCATCATCACAGCATCATCACATCATCATCAGAAATCATCACATCATCATCACAGCATCATCACAAAATCATCGCAGCCTCATAAGTGCATCATCACAATATCATCAGAGCGTCATCACTAGGTCATAACTGCATCATCACTGCCTCATCAACGCATCATCACTACATCATCACAGCATCATCACAGCGTCTACACAACATCATCACAGTGTCATAACAGCATCATCACTGCATAATCACTGCATCATCACAGCATCATTAGAGCATCATCACAGAGTCACCACAGCATCATCACAGCATCATCACTGAATAATCACTGCATCATCACAGCATCATCGCAGCATCATCACAGCATAATCACTCATCATCACTGTATCATCACAGCATCATCACAGTGTTATCACAGCATCATCACTGCATAATCACTGCATCATCACAGCATTATATCAGCATCATCACAGCATCATTACTGCTTACTGACTGCATCATCACAGAGTCATCATAGTATCATCACTGCATCATAACAACATCATCGCAGCGTCATCAGTGCATCATCACAATATCATCAGAGCGTCATCACTAGGTCATAACTGCATCATCAGTGCATCATCACAGCATCCTCACAGCATCATCACTGCATAATCACTGCATCATCACACCATCATCTCTGCATCGTCACACCATCATCTCAGCATCATCACATCATCATCACAGCATCATCAGAGCGTCATCACAGCATCATCGCAGCGTCATCACTGCATCAACACAGCGTCATCACTGCATCAACACAGCGTCATCACTGCATCATCACAACATTATCATAGTGTCATCACAGCATCATCACTGCATCATCACTGCATCATCACAGTCATCGCAACATAATCATAGCATCATCACAGCATCACAACATCATCATCGCAGCGTCATCACTGCATCAACACAGCGTCATCACAGCATCATCACTGCATCATCACAGTATCATCACAAAATCACCACAGTGTCATCACAGCATCATCACTGCATAATCACTGCATCATCACATCATCCTCACTGCATCATCACACCATCATCACTGCATCATCACAGCATCAACACTGCATCATCACATCATCCTCACTGCATCACACCATCATCACTGCATCATCACAGTATTATCACAGCATCATCACAGCGTCATCAAAGCATCATCACAGCATCATCACAGCATCATCACAGCATCATCACAGCATCATCACTGCATCATCTCTGCATCATCACTGCATCATCACTGCATCATCACATCAACTACACAATATCATCACAGCGTCATCACTGCATCATCACAGCATCATCACTGCATCATCACAGCATCATCAGAGCGTCTTCACAGCATCATCACTGCATCATCACTGCATCATCACAACATCATCACAGTGTCATCACACCATCACCACTGCATCATCACAGCATCACAACATCATCATCGCAGCGTCATCACTACATCAACACAGCGTCATCACTGCATCATCGCAGTATCATCACTGCATCATCACAGTATCATCACACCATCATCACAGTGTCATCACAGCATCATCACTGCATCATCACAGAATCATTACAGCATCATAACAGAGTCATCACAGCATCATCACAGCATCATCCCTGCACCATCACTACATCATCACAACACCATCACAGCATCATCAATGCATCATCACTGCATCATGAGGTAATCATTACAGAGTCATCACTGCATCATCACATCATCATCACTGCATCATCACAGCGTCTTCACAGCATCATCACACCATCATCACTGCATCATCACAGCATCATCACAGCATCATCACTGCATCATCACAGAGTCATCGCAACATAATCATAGCATCATCACAGCATCACGACATCATCATTGCAGCGTCATCACTGCATCAACACAGCGTCATCACAGCATCATCACTGCATCATCACAAAATCACCACAGTGTCATCACAGCATAATCACTGCATAATCACTGCATCATCACAGCATTATATCAGCATCATCATAGCATCATCACAGCATGATCACTGCATCCTCACTGCATCATCACAGCATCCTCACTGCCTCATCACAGTATTATCACAGCATCATCACAGCGTCATCAAAGCATCATCACAGCATCATCACTGAATAATCACTGCATCATCACAGCATCATCGCAGCATCATCACAGCATAATCACTCATCATCACTGTATCATCACAGCATCATCACAGTGTTATCACAGCATCATCACTGCATAATCACTGCATCATCACACCATTATATCAGCATCATCACAGCATCCTTACTGCTTACTGACTGCATTATCACAGAGTCATCATAGTATCATCACTGCATCATAACAACATCATCGCAGCGTCATCAGTGCATCATCACAATATCATCAGAGCGTCATCACTAGGTCATAACTGCATCATCAGTGCATCATCACAGCATCCTCACAGCATCATCACTGCATAATCACTGCATCATCACACCATCATCTCTGCATCGTCACACCATCATCTCAGCATCATCACATCATCATCACAGCATCATCAGAGCGTCATCACAGCATCATCGCAGCGTCATCACTGCATCAACACAGCGTCATCACTGCATCAACACAGCGTCATCACTGCATCATCACAACATTATCATAGTGTCATCACAGCATCATCACTGCATCATCACTGCATCATCACAGTCATCGCAACATAATCATAGCATCATCACAGCATCACAACATCATCATCGCAGCGTCATCACTGCATCAACACAGCGTCATCACAGCATCATCACTGCATCATCACAGTATCATCACAAAATCACCACAGTGTCATCACAGCATCATCACTGCATAATCACTGCATCATCACATCATCCTCACTGTATCATCACACCATCATCACTGCATCATCACAGCATCATCACAGCATCATCACTGCATCATCACATCATCCTCACTGCATCACACCATCATCACTGCATCATCACAGTATTATCACAGCATCATCACAGCGTCATCAAAGCATCATCACAGCATCATCACAGCATCATCACTGCATCATCTCTGCATCATCACTGCATCATCACTGCATCATCACATCAACTACACAATATCATCACAGCGTCATCACTGCATCATCACAGCATCATCACTGCATCATCACAGCATCATCAGAGCGTCTTCACAGCATCATCACTGCATCATCACTGCATCATCACAACATCATCACAGTGTCATCACACCATCACCACTGCATCATCACAGCATCACAACATCATCATCGCAGCGTCATCACTACATCAACACAGCGTCATCACTGCATCATCGCAGTATCATCACTGCATCATCACAGTATCATCACACCATCATCACAGTGTCATCACAGCATCATCACTGCATCATCACAGAATCATTACAGCATCATAACAGAGTCATCACAGCATCATCACAGCATCATCCCTGCACCATCACTACATCATCACAACACCATCACAGCATCATCAATGCATCATCACTGCATCATGAGGTAATCATTACAAAGTCATCACTGCATCATCACATCATCATCACTGCATCATCACAGCATCATCAGAGCGTCTTCACAGCATCATCCCAACATCATCACTGCATAATCACAGCATCATCACAGCATCATCACTGCATCATCACAGAGTCATCGCAACATAATCATAGCATCATCACAGCATCACAACATCATCATCGCAGCGTCATCACTGCATCAACACAGCGTCATCACAGCATCATCACTGCATCATCACAGTATCATCACAAAATCACCACAGTGTCATCACAGCATCATCACTGCATAATCACTGCATCATCACAGCATTATATCAGCATCATCACAGCATCATCACAGCATGATCACTGCATCATCACTGCATCATAACAGCATCCTCACTACCTCATCACAGTATTATCACAGCATCATCACAGCGTCATCAAAGCATCATCACAGCATCATCACTGAATAATCACTGCATCATCACAGCATCATCACTGCATCATCACAATATCGTCAGAGCATGATTAGAGCGTCATCAGAGCATCATCACTGCATAATCACAGCATCATCACTGCATCATCACAGCATCATCAGAGCGTCTTCACAGCATCATCACTGCATCATCACTGCATCATCACAACATCATCACAGTGTCATCACACCATCACCACTGCATCATCACAGCATCACAACACCATCATCGCAGCGTCATCACTACATCAACACAGCGTCATCACTGCATCATCGCAGTATCATCACTGCATCATCACAGTATCATCACACCATCATCACAGTGTCATCACAGCATCATCACTGCATCATCACAGAATCATTACAGCATCATAACAGAGTCATCACAGCATCATCACAGCATCATCCCTGCACCATCACTACATCATCACAACACCATCACAGCATCATCAATGCATCATCACTGCATCATGAGGTAATCATTACAGAGTCATCACTGCATCATCACATCATCATCACTGCATCATCACAGCATCATCAGAGCGTCTTCACAGCATCATCACACCATCATCACTGCATAATCACAGCATCATCACAGCATCATCACTGCATCATCACAGAGTCATCGCAACATAATCATAGCATCATCACAGCATCACGACATCATCATCGCAGCGTCATCACTGCATCAACACAGCGTCATCACAGCATCATCACTGCATCATCACAGTATCATCACAAAATCACCACAGTGTCATCACAGCATCATCACTGCATAATCACTGCATCATCACAGCATTATATCAGCATCATCACAGCATCATCACAGCATGATCACTGCATCATCACTGCATCATAACAGCATCCTCAATGCCTCATCACAGTATTATCACAGCATCATCACAGCGTCATCAAAGCATCATCACAGCATCATCACTGAATAATCACTGCATCATCACAGCATCATCACTGCATCATCACAATATCGTCAGAGCATGATTAGAGCGTCATCAGAGCATCATCACTGCATAATCACTGCATCATCACACCATCATCACAGCATAATCACTGCATCATCACAGCATCATCACTGCATTATCACAGCATCATTAGACCGTCATCACACCATCATCACTGCATAATCACTGCATCATCAATACATCATCACAGCATCATCACAGCATCATCACTGCATCATCAGAGCATCATTACAGCGTCACCACAGAGTCATCACAGCATCATCAAAGCATCATTCCTGCACCATCACTACATCATCACAACATCATCACACCACCATCACAGCATCATTAGTGCATCATCACTGCATCATCAGATAATCATCACAGCGTCATCACATCATCATCACATCATCATCACTGCATCATCACAGCATCATCAGAGCGTCTTCACAGCATCATCACACCATCATCACTGCATCATCACTGCATCGTCACAGCATCATCCTAGAGTCATCACAACATAATCATAGCATCATCACAGCATCACAACATCATCATCGCAGCGTCATCACTACATCAACACAGCATCATCACTGCATCATCGCAGTATCATCACTGCATCATCACAGTATCATCACACCATCATCACAGTGTCATCACAGCATCATCACTGCATCATCACAGAATCATTACAGCATCATCACAGCGTCATCAAAGCATCATCACAGCATCATCACTGAATAATCACTGCATTATCACAATATCATCACAGCATCATCGCTGCATCATCTCTGCATCATTTCTGCATCATCACAGCATCATCACATCAACTACACAATATCATCACAGCGTCTTTCATCACAGCATCATCACTGCATCATCACTGCATCATCACAGCATCATCACTGCATCATCTCTGCATCATTTCTGCATCATCACAGCATCATCACATCAACTACACAATATCATCACAGCGTCTTTCATCACTGCATCATCACAGCATCATCACTGCATCATCAGAGCGTCTTCACAGCATCATCACTGCATCATCACAACATCATCAGAGTGTCATAACAGCATCATCACAGCATCATCACTGCATCATCAGAGCATCATTAGACCGTCATCACACCATCATCACTGCATAATCACTGCATCATCAATGTATCATCACAGCATCATCACAGCATCATTACTTCTTATTACTGCATCATCACAGCGTCATCAGAGCATCATCATTGCATCATCATAGCATCATCACTGCACCATCACAGCATCATCACTGCATCATCAGAGCATCATTACAGCATGATTCCTGCACCATCACTACATCATCACAACATCATCACAGCATCATCAGTGCATCATCACTGCATCATCAGATAATCATCACAGCGTCATAAGTGTATCATCACATCATCATCACTGCGTCATCACAGCATCATCAGAGCGTCTTCACAGCATCATCACACCATCATCACTGCATCATCACTGCATCGTCACAGCATCATCACTGCATCATCACAGAGTCATCGCAACATAATCATAGCATCATCACAGCATCACAACATCATCATCACAGCGTTATCACTGCATCATCACAGTATCATCACAAAATCACCACAGTGTCATCACAGCATCATCACTGCATAATCACTGCATCATCACAGCATTATATCAGCATCATCACAGCATGATCACTGCATCATCACAGCATCCTCACTGCATCATCACACCATCATCACTGTATCATCACAGTATCATCACAGCATCATCACAGCATCATTACTGCATCATTGCAGCATCTTCACTGCATCATAACATAGTCATTACAGCATCATCACATCATCATCACTGAATCATCACGTCATCATCACAGCATCATCACTGCATCATCGCAGCGTCATCAGTGCATCATCACAATATCATCAGAGCGTCATCACTAGGTCATAACTGCATCATCACAGCATCATCACTGCATCATCACAGCATTATCACTGCATCACGACAGCATCACCACAGCATCATCACAGCATCATCACAGCATCATCACACCATCATCTCTGCATCGTCACACCATCATCTCAGCATCATCAGAACATCATCACTACATTATCACAGCGTCATCACAGCATCATCACAGAATCATCACTGCATCAGCAATGCATCATCACTGCATCATCACAGAATCATTGCAGCATCATCACAGAGTCATCACAACATCATCAATGCATCATCACTGCATAATCACTGCATCATCACAGTGTCATCACAGCATCATCACTGCATAATCAATGCATCATATGAGCATCATCACAGCATCATCACATCATCACCACAGAGTCATCACAACATAATCATAGCATCATCACAGCGTCACCACATCATCATCGCAGCGTCATCACTGCATCAACACAGCGTCATCAGTGCATCATCACTGCATCATCACAGTATCATCACTGCATCATCACAGCATCATCACAGTGTCATCACAGCATCATCACAGCATCATCACAGAACCATTACAGCATCATCACAGAGTCATCAGAGCATCATCACAGCATCATCCCTGCACCATCACTACATCATCACAACATCATCACTGCATCATCACTGCATCATCAATGCATTTTCACTGCATCATCAGAAAATCATCACAGCGTCATCACTGCATCATCACATCATCATCACTGCCATTTGCCGAGGCGATCGGCTCCGGGGCAGACGCGTTCTGCAGCGGAGTGGGGGATCGGGCCAGGCAGGGCTAATTTTTCCGGCATCGAGCCTACTTGAGGGAGCCGCCAGGACGTGGCAGCCCTCGTGAGGGAGGCTGACGAGGCGAAGGCGGAGCCAGCAGCGCCCCCCCCCGGCTGTTCAAAAGCTGCCCCTAGGGAGCGCGAGCGACCAGGAGCACGGCGAACAGGGTGGGCAAACAGGGCGTGGTGCGGCAGTTAGCGCGGCAGTTCGCGCAGGCAGGGCGAGCAGGCAGGGCGGAGCGCTCCCCCCGCCCATACGAACACCTCCTTAACGACAGCCGTTAGCTAGGTGATAATGGTCTCCACCAGGCCGGGTGCGCTCTCCAGGAAGTCGGTACACACCCAGACCGACTACTCGTTAAAAAACGCAGCAGTTCAGGTCACCGGATGCAAGGAGTGTCTGAGCCTGTTGCTGCCATCGGCGGGAGGCAGAGAAACTGCGTGCGTGAGGTGCGAGCAGGTGGATGACCTGGTCCGCATGGTGGCGGAGCTCAAGGAGGAGGTGGAGAGGTTGAGGGATATCAGGGAGTGTGAGCGGGAGATAGACTGGTGGAGCGACTCCCTGCAGGGCCTCAAGGAGAGGTACCGGGGTGAGACGCCCCAAACAGTGGTGGACCCCCTGCCCTGTAACCGTCGGGCAGAGGGAGGGAATCTGGGAATTGAGGAGGAATGGAAACAGGTCCCTGCTCGACACCGCAGGCGATGCCCTCCCCTTCCGGCCCCACCTTCCCAGGTGCCCTTACGCAACAGGTTTGAGGCCCTGGAGCTCGACAGACCAGTAGCTGAGGAAGAGGTAGCAAGTGTTCCCAGGGCGACCTCCTAGGCGACCTCGCCTAGGGCGAGGAGGTCGACTCCACGCCTCAGGACTGCCTCCATCAAGAAAGACAGGAGGGTTATTGTTGTTGGAGACTCTATTCTTAGGGGAACAGAGGGCCCTATTTGTCGGCCCGACCTTACCCGTAGGGAAGTCTGCTGCCTCCCTGGGGCCAGGGTCAGGGACGTTGCCAGGCAGCTTCCCAACCTGGTACGCCCCTCTGATTATTATCCTCTTTTGATAGTCCAGGCGGGCAGTGACAACATTGAAGAGAGAAGCCTGAAGGCTATTAAACGAGACTTTAGGGGGCTGGGACGGTTAGTGGATGGAGCGGGAGTGCAGGTGGTGTTTTCATCCATCCCTACGGTGGCAGGGAGGGGAACAGAGAGGACATGGAAAGCCCACCTGTTAAACACGTGGCTTCGGGGCTGGTGCCAACGCAGAAATCTTGGGTTTTTCGACCATGGGGCACTTTACTCAGCACCTGGCCTGATGGCCGCGGACGGGTCTCTATCTTTTAGGGGAAAAAGGATCCTGGGCCAGGAGCTGGCAGGGCTCATTGAGAGGGCTTTAGACTAGGTAAGAAGGGGGATGGGGCTGAGGCAAGGATTGTTGGGGCTGTGCCAGGGGGAATAATGGCAAGGCCGGAGGATAAGGTAATGGCCCAGCTGAAGTGCATCTACACCAATGCACGCAGCATGGGTAACAAACAGGAGGAGCTGGAAGCCATTGTGCGGCAGGCAGGCTACGACTTGGTTGCCATCACGGAGACGTGGTGGGACCAGTCTCATGACTGGAGTGCTGCAATGCCTGGCTATAAGCTCTTCAGAAGGGACAGGCGGCACAGAAGGGGTGGTGGTGTGGCTCTCTATATTAGAGAGTCTTTCGAGGTTGTAGAACTCGAGGCTAGGAATGACAAGGTCGAGTCCCTTTGGGTTAGGATCAGCAGGGGCAACAAGGCTAGTGTCCTGGTCGGGGTCTGCTATAGACCGCCGAACCAGGATGAGGAGACGGACGAGGAGTTCTACAGGCAACTGACAGAAGTTGCAAAATCTTCAGCGCTTGTACTCGTGGGGGACTTCAATTTCCCTGACATATCCTGGAAGCACAACACAGCCCAAAGAAAGCAGTCTAGGAGGTTTCTGGAGAGTGTGGAAGATAGCTTCCTGACGCAGCTGGTTAGTGAACCTACCAGGGGTGGTGCCCCGCTAGACCTTCTCTTCACAAACAGAGAAGGACTGGTGGAGGATGTGATTGTCGGGAGCTGTCTTGGGCAGAGTGACCACGAAATGGTGGAGTTCACTGTTCTTGGCGAGGCCAGGAAGGGGACCAGCAAAACCGCTGTATTGGACTTCCGGAGGGCTGACTTTGAGCTGCTCAGGACACTGGTTGGTAGAGTCCCTTGGGAGGCGGTTCTGAAGGGCAGAGGGGTCCAGGAAGGCTGGGCGCTCTTCAAGAGGGAAATCTTAATGGCGCAGGAACGGTCTGTCCCCACGTGCCCAAAGACGAGCTGGCGGGGAAGAAGACCAGCCTGGCTGAACAGAGAATTGTGGCTTGAGCTTAGGAGAAAAAAGAGGGTCTATAACCTTTGGAAAAGTGGGCAGGCCACTAGGGAGGACTATAAGGATGTTGCGAGGCTGTGCAGGGACAAAATTAGGAAGGCCAAAGCTCATCTGGAGCTCAATCTGGCTACTGCCGTTAAAGATAACAAAAAACGTTTTTATAAATACATCAACACAAAAAGGAGGACTAAGGAGAATCTCCATCCTTTACTGGATGAGGGGGGAAACTTAGTTACAAGAGATGAAGAAAAGGCGGAGGTGCTTAATGCCTTCTTCACCTCAGTCTTTAGCGGCAATACTGGTTGTTCTCTGGATACTCAGTACCCTGAGCTGGTGGAGGGGGATGTGGAGCAGGATGTGGCCCTCACTATCGACGAGGAACTGGTTGGTGACCTGCTACGGCACTTGGATGTGCACAAGTCGATGGGGCCGGATGGGATCCACCCAAGGGTACTGAGAGAACTGGCAGAGGAGCTGGCCAAGCCACTATCCATCATTTATCAGCAGTCCTGGCTATCGGGGGAGGTCCCAGTTGACTGGCGGCTAGCAAACGTGACGCCCATCTACAAGAAGGGCCGGAGGGCAGACCCAGGAAACTACAGGCCTGTCAGTTTAACCTCAGTGCCAGGGAAGCTCATGGAGCAGATCCTCTTGAGAGTCATCATGCAGCACTTGCAGGGCAAGCAGGCGATCAGGCCCAGTCGGCATGGGTTTCTGAAAGGCAGATCCTGCTTGACGAACCTGATCTCCTTCTATGACAAAGTGACGCGCTGGGTGGATGAGGGAAAGGCTGTGGATGTGGTCTACCTTGACTTCAGCAAGGCTTTTGACACCGTCTCCCACAGCATTCTCCTCAAGAAACTGGCTGCTCTTGGCTTGGACTGGCGCATGCTTCGTTGGGTTAGAAACTGGCTGGATAGCCGGGCCCAAAGAGTCATGGTAAATGGAGTCAAGTCCAGTTGGAGGCCGGTCACTAGTGGCGTTCCCCAGGGCTCGGTGCTGGGGCCGGTCCTCTTTAATATCTTCATCGATGATCTGGACGAGGGCATTGAGTGCACCCTCAGTAAGTTTGCAGATGACACCAAGCTAGGTGCGTGTGTCGACCTGCTTGAGGGTAGGAAGGCTCTGCAGGAGGATCTGGACAGGCTTGACCGATGGGCTGAGGCCAACTGCATGAAGTTCAACAAGGCCAAGTGCCGGGTCCTGCACCTGGGGCGCAATAACCCCAAGCAGAGCTACAGGCTGGGAGATGAGTGGTTGGAGAGCTGCCAGGCAGAGAAGGACCTGGGAGTGATGGTGGATAGTCGGCTGAATATGAGCCAGCAGTGTGCTCAGGTCGCCAAAAAGGCCAACAGCATCCTGGCCTGCATAAGAAACAGTGTGGCCAGCAGGGCTAGGGAGGTGATCGTCCCCCTGTACTCGGCTCTGGTGAGGCCGCACCTCGAGTACTGTGTTCAGTTTTGGGCCCCTCGCTACAAGAAGGACGTCGAGGTGCTTGAGCGGGTTCAGAGAAGGGCGACGAAGCTGGTGAGGGGCCTGGAGAACAAGTCCTACGAGGAGCGGCTGAGGGAGCTGGGCTTGTTCAGCCTTGAGAAAAGGAGGCTCAGGGGTGACCTTATTGCTCTCTACAGATACCTTAAGGGAGGCTGTAGCGAGGTGGGGGTTGGTTTATTCTTCCACGTGCCTGGTGATAGGACGAGGGGGAATGGGATTAAGTTGCGCCAGGGGAGTTTTAGGCTGGATGTTAGGGGGCACTTTTTTACCGAAAGGGTTGTTCGACATTGGAACAGGCTGCCCAGGGAAGTGGTGGAGTCACCATCCCTGGAAGACTTTAAAAGACGATTAGATGTTGAGCTTAGGGATATGATTTAGTGGGGACTGTTAGCGTTAGGTCAGAGGTTGGACTCGATGATCTTAAGGTCTCTTCCAACCTAGAAAATTCTGTGATTCTGTGATCATCACTGCATCATCACATCATCATCACAGAGTCATCACAACATAATCATAGCATCATCACAGCATCACAACATCATCATCGCAGCGTCATCACTGCATCAACACAGCGTCATCAGTGCATAATCACTGCATCATTACAGTATCATCTCTGCATCATCACAGCATCATTACAGCGTCATCAAATCAAATACACAACATCATCACAGCATCATCACGGCATCATCACTGCATCATCAGAGAATCATCACAGCGTCATCACTGCATAATCACTGCATAAACACTGCATCATCTCTGTGTAATCACTGCGTAATCACTGCATCATCACAGCATCATTACTGCTTACTGATTGCATCATCACAGAGTCATCACAGAGTCATCACAGCATCAATGCAGCATCTTCACAGTGTCATCACAGCATCATCATAGCATCATCACTGCATCATCACAGCATAATCACTGTATCATCACTGCATAATCACTGCATCTTCACACCATCATCACAGTATCATCACAACATCATCTCAGCATCATCACACCATCATCAACGCATCATCACAGCATCATCACTGCATCATCACAGCATCATCACAGCATCAAAACTGCATCATCACAGCATCATTACTGCTTTCTCACTGCATCATCACAGCGTCATCACTGCATCATCAAATAATCATCACAGCATCATCACAGCATCATCGCAGCATCATCAGTGCATCATTAGAGCATCATCACAGCATAATCACTGCATCAACTCTGCATCATCACTGCATCATAACAGCATCATCACTTCAACTACACAATATCATCACAGTGTCATCACAGCAGCATCACTGAGTAATCACAGCATCTTCTGAGCATCACCACAACATCATTATTGCATCAACACTGCATCATCAATGCATCATCACAGCATCTTCACATGATCACAACATCATCATATTATTATCACTGCATCACTGCGTCATCACAGCATCATCACAGCATCATCACATCAACTACAAAACATCATCACAGTGTCATCACAGCACCATCACTGCATAATAAATGCATCATCACAGCATCATTACCGCATCATCACAGCATGATCACTGCATCATCACTACATCATCACAGCATCATCACTGCATAATCACGGCATCATCACATCATCATCACAGAGTCATCACAACATAATCATAGCATCATCACAGCATCACAACATAATCATCGCAGCGTCATCACTGCATCAACACAGCGTCATCACAGCATCATCACTGCATCGTCACATCATCATCACTGCATCCTCACAGCATCATCAGAGCATCATCACAGCGTCAACACATCATATACAAAAAACATCATCACAGCATCATTACAGCGTCATCAAATCATATACACAACATCGTCACAGCATCATCACGGCATCATCACTGCATCATCAGAGAATCATCACAGCGTCATCACTGCATAATCACTGCATAAACACTGCATCATCTCTGTGTAATCACTGCGTAATCACTGCATCATCACAGCATCATCATAGCATCATTACTGCTTACTGACTGCATCATCAAAGAGTCATCACAGCATCATCAATCACTGTATCATCACTGCATAATCACTGCATCTTCACACCATCATCACAGTATCATCACAACATCATCTCAGCATCATCACACCATCATCAACGCATCATCACAGCATCATCACAGCATCATCACAGCATCAAAACTGCATCATCTCATCATCATCTGAGCATCATCACAGTGCCACCACACCATCATCACAGCATCACCACTGCATCATCACAGCATCTTCCGAGCATCATCACAGCAGCATTACTGCTTTCTCACTGCATCATCACAGCGTCATCACTGCATCATCACTGCATCATCAAATAATCATCACAGCATCATCACAGCATCATCACTGCATCATCAATCATCACAGCATCATCACATCATCATCGCAGCATCATCAGTGCATCATTAGAGCATCATCACAGCATAATCACTGCATCAACTCTGCATCATCACTGCATCATAACAGCATCATCACTTCAACTACACAATATCATCACAGTGTCATCACAGCATCATCACAGCATAATCACTGCATCATCACAGCATCATCACTGCATTATCACAGCATCATTAGACCGTCATCACACCATTATCACTGCATAATAACTGCATCATCAAAGCATCATCACAGCATCATTACTGCTTATTACTGCATCATCACAGCGTCATCAGAGCATCATCATTGCATCATCACAGCATCATCACTGCATCATCACAGCATCATCAGAGTGTCATCAGAGCATCATCGCAGCATCTTAACTGCTTCATCACTGCCTCATCACAGCATCATCGCATGGTCAACACTGCATCATCACTGCATAGTCACAGCATCATCAGTGCATCATCACAGTGTCATCAAAGCATCATCACAGCAAGATCACTGCATCATCACAGCATCATCACTGCATAATCACTGCATCATCAGAGCATCATCACAACATCATCACAGTATCATCACTGCATCATCGCAGCATCATTACAGCATCACCACAGAGTCATCACAGCATCATCCATGCACCATCACTACATCATCACAGAACCATTACAGCATCATCACAGAGTCATCAGAGCATTATCACAGCATCATCCCTGCACCATCACTACATCATCACAACATCATCACTGCATCATCAATGCATCATCACTGCATCATCAGAAAATCATCACAGCGTCATCACTGCATCATCACATCATCATCACAGCATCATCACAGTGTCATCACTACATCATCACATCATCATCACTGCATAGTCGCAGCATTATCACAGTCATCACAGCATCATCACTGCATCATCTAAGCGTCATCACAGCATCATTGCAGCATCATCCAAGCATCATCACATCGTCTACACAACATCATCACAGTGTCATAACAGCATCATCACAAAATCATCGCAGCCTCATAAGTGCATCATCACAATATCATCAGAGCGTCATCACTAGGTCATAACTGCATCATCACTGCATCATCAAAGCATCATCACATCATCATCACAGCATCATCACTTCATAATCACTGCGTCATCACATCATCACCACACCATCATCACATCATCATCACTGCATCATCACAGTGTCATCACAGCATCATCACAACATAATCACTGCATCATCACATCATCATCACAGCATCATCACAATATCATCACAGTGTCATCACAGCATCATCACAACATAATCACTGCATCATCACAGTATCATCACAGGATCATCGATGCATCATAACAGCAAAATCACTGCATCATCACAGCATCATCAAAGCATCATCACAGCATCATCATAGCATCATCACTGCATCATCATAGCATCATCACACCATCATCACTGCATCATCACAGTGTCATCACACCATCATCACAGCATCATCTGAGCTTCATCACAGGATCATTACTGCTTACTCACTGCATCATCACAGCGTCATCACAGAATCATCACTGCATCATCACAGCGTCATCACAGCACCATCACTGCATCACCACTGCATCATCGCAGCGTCATCACAGCATCATCACAGTGTCATCACACCATCGTCAGAGCATCATCTGAGCATCATCATAGCATCATTACTGATTTCTCACTGCATCATCACAGCATCATCGTAGCATCATCACTGCATCATCACAGCATCATTAGAGCGTCATCACTGCATCATCAGACCGTCATCACCGCATCATTACAGCATCATCACTGCATATTCACTGCATGATCACACCATCATCACTGCATCAACACAGTGTCATCACTACAACATCACTGCATCATCACAGTGTCATAACGGCATCATCAAAGCATCATCACAGCGTCATCACTGCATCATATGATGATGTGATGATGCAGTGATCATGCTGTGATGATGCTCATATAATGCTGTGATGATGCAGTGATGATGGTGTGATGATGCAGTGATTATGCTGTGATGATGCTGTGATGACACTGTGATGATATTGTGTAAAGTGATGATGTTGTTATGATGCAGTGATGATGCAGAGTTGATGCAGTGATTATGCTGTGATGATGCTCTAATGATGCACTGATGATGCTGCGATGATGATGTGATGATGCTGTGATGATTGATGATGCAGTGATGATGCTGTGATGATGCTGTGATGATTATTTGATGATGCAGTGATGATGCAGTGATGACGCTGTGATGATGCAGTGAGAAAGCAGTAATGCTGCTGTGATGATGCTCGGAAGATGCTGTGATGATGCAGTTGTGATGCTGTGATGATGGTGTGGTGGCACTGTGATGATGCTCAGATGATGATGAGATGATGCAGTTTTGATGCTGTGATGATGCTGTGATGATGCGTTGATGATGGTGTGATGATGCTGAGATGATGTTGTGATGATACTGTGATGATGGTGTGAAGATGCAGTGATTATGCAGTGATGATACAGTGATTGATGATGCTGTGATGACTCTTTGATGATGCAGTCAGTAAGCAGTAATGATGCTATGATGATGCTGTGATGATGCAGTGATTACGCAGTGATTACACAGAGATGATGCAGTGTTTATGCAGTGATTATGCAGTGATGACGCTGTGATGATTCTCTGATGATGCAGTGATGATGCCGTGATGATGCTGTGATGATGTTGTGTATATGATTTGATGACGCTGTAATGATGCTGTGATGATGCTGTGAGGATGCAGTGATGATGATGTGACGATGCAGTGATGATGCTGTGATGACGCTGTGTTGATGCAGTGATGACGCTGCGATGATTATGTTGTGATGCTGTGATGATGCTATGATTATGTTGTGATGACTCTGTGATGATGATGTGATGATGCAGTGATGATGCTGTGAAGACACTCTGATGATGCTGTAGTGACACAGTGATGATGTGATGATGCAGTGATGACGCTGTGCTTATTTTCTGATGATGCAGTGATGATGCTTGATGATGCAGTGATGATACTGTGATGATGCAGTGATGATGCACTGATGACGCTGTGTTGATGCAATAATGATGTTGTGGTGATGCTCAGAAGATGCTGTGATTACTCAGTGATGCTGCTGTGATGACACTGTGATGATATTGTGTAGTTGAAGTGATGATGCTGTTATGATGCAGTGATGATGCAGAGTTGATGCAGTGATTATGCTGTGATGATGCTCTAATGATGCACTGATGATGCTGCGATGATGCTGTGATGATGCTGTGATGATTATTTGATGATGCAGTGATGACGCTGTGATGATGCAGTGAGAAAGCAGTAATGATGCTGTGATGATGCAGTTTTGATGCTGTGATGATGCTGTGATGATGCTA
Organism: Somateria mollissima; assembly: GCA_951411735.1. Lineage (NCBI taxonomy): Eukaryota > Metazoa > Chordata > Aves > Anseriformes > Anatidae > Somateria > Somateria mollissima. The sequence goes on from CATOCB010000342.1 coordinate 470,491, forward strand.
GGATGATGCTGTGATGACACTGTGAAGATGCTGCATTGATGCTGCATTGATGCTGTGATGACTCTGTGATGATGCAATCAGTAAGCAGTAATGATGCTGTGATGATGCAGTGATTACGCAGTGATTACACAGAGATGATGCAGTGTTTATGCAGTGATTATGCAGTGATGACGCTGTGATGATTCTCTGATGATGCAGTGATGACGCTGTAATGATGCTGTGATGATGCAGAGATGATACTGTAATGATGCAGTGATTATGCACTGATGACGCTGTGTTGATGCAGTGATGACGCTGCGATGATGATGTTGTGATGCTGTGATGATGCTATGATTATGTTGTGATGACTCTGTGATGATGATGTGATGATGCAGTGATGATCACAGAATCACAGAATTTTCTAGGTTGGAAGAGACCTTAAGATCATCGAGTCCAACCTCTGACCTAACGCTAACAGTCCCCACTAAATCATATCCCTAAGCTCAACATCCAATCGTCTTTTAAAGTCTTCCAGGGATGGTGACTCCACCACTTCCCTGGGCAGCCTGTTCCAATGTCGAACAACCCTTTCGGTAAAAAAGTGCCCCCTAACATCCAGCCTAAAACTCCCCTGGCGCAACTTAATCCCATTCCCCCTCGTCCTATCACCAGGCACGTGGAAGAATAAACCAACCCCCACCTCGCTACAGCCTCCCTTAAGGTATCTGTAGAGAGCAATAAGGTCACCCCTGAGCCTCCTTTTCTCAAGGCTGAACAAGCCCAGCTCCCTCAGCCGCTCCTCGTAGGACTTGTTCTCCAGGCCCCTCACCAGCTTCGTCGCCCTTCTCTGAACCCGCTCAAGCACCTCGACGTCCTTCTTGTAGCGAGGGGCCCAAAACTGAACACAGTACTCGAGGTGCGGCCTCACCAGAGCCGAGTACAGGGGGACGATCACCTCCCTAGCCCTGCTGGCCACACTGTTTCTTATGCAGGCCAGGATGCTGTTGGCCTTTTTGGCGACCTGAGCACACTGCTGGCTCATATTCAGCCGACTATCCACCATCACTCCCAGGTCCTTCTCTGCCTGGCAGCTCTCCAACCACTCATCTCCCAGCCTGTAGCTCTGCTTGGGGTTATTGCGCCCCAGGTGCAGGACCCGGCACTTGGCCTTGTTGAACTTCATGCAGTTGGCCTCAGCCCATCGGTCAAGCCTGTCCAGATCCTCCTGCAGAGCCTTCCTACCCTCAAGCAGGTCGACACACGCACCTAGCTTGGTGTCATCTGCAAACTTACTGAGGGTGCACTCAATGCCCTCGTCCAGATCATCGATGAAGATATTAAAGAGGACCGGCCCCAGCACCGAGCCCTGGGGAACGCCACTAGTGACCGGCCTCCAACTGGACTTGACTCCATTTACCATGACTCTTTGGGCCCGGCTATCCAGCCAGTTTCTAACCCAACGAAGCATGCGCCAGTCCAAGCCAAGAGCAGCCAGTTTCTTGAGGAGAATGCTGTGGGAGACGGTGTCAAAAGCCTTGCTGAAGTCAAGGTAGACCACATCCACAGCCTTTCCCTCATCCACCCAGCGCGTCACTTTGTCATAGAAGGAGATCAGGTTCGTCAAGCAGGATCTGCCTTTCAGAAACCCATGCCGACTGGGCCTGATCGCCTGCTTGCCCTGCAAGTGCTGCATGATGACTCTCAAGAGGATCTGCTCCATGAGCTTCCCTGGCACTGAGGTTAAACTGACAGGCCTGTAGTTTCCTGGGTCTGCCCTCCGGCCCTTCTTGTAGATGGGCGTCACGTTTGCTAGCCGCCAGTCAACTGGGACCTCCCCCGATAGCCAGGACTGCTGATAAATGATGGATAGTGGCTTGGCCAGCTCCTCTGCCAGTTCTCTCAGTACCCTTGGGTGGATCCCATCCGGCCCCATCGACTTGTGCACATCCAAGTGCCGTAGCAGGTCACCAACCAGTTCCTCGTCGATAGTGAGGGCCACATCCTGCTCCACATCCCCCTCCACCAGCTCAGGGTACTGAGTATCCAGAGAACAACCAGTATTGCCACTAAAGACTGAGGTGAAGAAGGCATTAAGCACCTCCGCCTTTTCTTCATCTCTTGTAACTAAGTTTCCCCCCTCATCCAGTAAAGGATGGAGATTCTCCTTAGTCCTCCTTTTTGTGTTGATGTATTTATAAAAACGTTTTTTGTTATCTTTAACGGCAGTAGCCAGATTGAGCTCCAGATGAGCTTTGGCCTTCCTAATTTTGTCCCTGCACAGCCTCGCAACATCCTTATAGTCCTCCCTAGTGGCCTGCCCACTTTTCCAAAGGTTATAGACCCTCTTTTTTCTCCTAAGCTCAAGCCACAATTCTCTGTTCAGCCAGGCTGGTCTTCTTCCCCGCCAGCTCGTCTTTGGGCACGTGGGGACAGACCGTTCCTGCGCCATTAAGATTTCCCTCTTGAAGAGCGCCCAGCCTTCCTGGACCCCTCTGCCCTTCAGAACCGCCTCCCAAGGGACTCTACCAACCAGTGTCCTGAGCAGCTCAAAGTCAGCCCTCCGGAAGTCCAATACAGCGGTTTTGCTGGTCCCCTTCCTGGCCTCGCCAAGAACAGTGAACTCCACCATTTCGTGGTCACTCTGCCCAAGACAGCTCCCGACAATCACATCCTCCACCAGTCCTTCTCTGTTTGTGAAGAGAAGGTCTAGCGGGGCACCACCCCTGGTAGGTTCACTAACCAGCTGCGTCAGGAAGCTATCTTCCACACTCTCCAGAAACCTCCTAGACTGCTTTCTTTGGGCTGTGTTGTGCTTCCAGGATATGTCAGGGAAATTGAAGTCCCCCACGAGTACAAGCGCTGAAGATTTTGCAACTTCTGTCAGTTGCCTGTAGAACTCCTCGTCCGTCTCCTCATCCTGGTTCGGCGGTCTATAGCAGACCCCGACCAGGACACTAGCCTTGTTGCCCCTGCTGATCCTAACCCAAAGGGACTCGACCTTGTCATTCCTAGCCTCGAGTTCTACAACCTCGAAAGACTCTCTAATATAGAGAGCCACACCACCACCCCTTCTGTGCCGCCTGTCCCTTCTGAAGAGCTTATAGCCAGGCATTGCAGCACTCCAGTCATGAGACTGGTCCCACCACGTCTCCGTGATGGCAACCAAGTCGTAGCCTGCCTGCCGCACAATGGCTTCCAGCTCCTCCTGTTTGTTACCCATGCTGCGTGCATTGGTGTAGATGCACTTCAGCTGGGCCATTACCTTATCCTCCGGCCTTGCCATTATTCCCCCTGGCACAGCCCCAACAATCCTTGCCTCAGCCCCATCCCCCTTCTTACCTAGTCTAAAGCCCTCTCAATGAGCCCTGCCAGCTCCTGGCCCAGGATCCTTTTTCCCCTAAAAGATAGAGACCCGTCCGCGGCCATCAGGCCAGGTGCTGAGTAAAGTGCCCCATGGTCGAAAAACCCAAGATTTCTGCGTTGGCACCAGCCCCGAAGCCACGTGTTTAACAGGTGGGCTTTCCATGTCCTCTCTGTTCCCCTCCCTGCCACCGTAGGGATGGATGAAAACACCACCTGCACTCCCGCTCCATCCACTAACCGTCCCAGCCCCCTAAAGTCTCGTTTAATAGCCTTCAGGCTTCTCTCTTCAATGTTGTCACTGCCCGCCTGGACTATCAAAAGAGGATAATAATCAGAGGGGCGTACCAGGTTGGGAAGCTGCCTGGCAACGTCCCTGACCCTGGCCCCAGGGAGGCAGCAGACTTCCCTACGGGTAAGGTCGGGCCGACAAATAGGGCCCTCTGTTCCCCTAAGAATAGAGTCTCCAACAACAATAACCCTCCTGTCTTTCTTGATGGAGGCAGTCCTGAGGCGTGGAGTCGACCTCCTCGCCCTAGGCGAGGTCGCCTAGGAGGTCGCCCTGGGAACACTTGCTACCTCTTCCTCAGCTACTGGTCTGTCGAGCTCCAGGGCCTCAAACCTGTTGCGTAAGGGCACCTGGGAAGGTGGGGCCGGAAGGGGAGGGCATCGCCTGCGGTGTCGAGCAGGGACCTGTTTCCATTCCTCCTCAATTCCCAGATTCCCTCCCTCTGCCCGACGGTTACAGGGCAGGGGGTCCACCACTGTTTGGGGCGTCTCACCCCGGTACCTCTCCTTGAGGCCCTGCAGGGAGTCGCTCCACCAGTCTATCTCCCGCTCACACTCCCTGATATCCCTCAACCTCTCCACCTCCTCCTTGAGCTCCGCCACCATGCGGACCAGGTCATCCACCTGCTCGCACCTCACGCACGCAGTTTCTCTGCCTCCCGCCGATGGCAGCAACAGGCTCAGACACTCCTTGCATCCGGTGACCTGAACTGCTGCGTTTTTTAACGAGTAGTCGGTCTGGGTGTGTACCGACTTCCTGGAGAGCGCACCCGGCCTGGTGGAGACCATTATCACCTAGCTAACGGCTGTCGTTAAGGAGGTGTTCGTATGGGCGGGGGGAGCGCTCCGCCCTGCCTGCTCGCCCTGCCTGCGCGAACTGCCGCGCTAACTGCCGCACCACGCCCTGTTTGCCCACCCTGTTCGCCGTGCTCCTGGTCGCTCGCGCTCCCTAGGGGCAGCTTTTGAACAGCCGGGGGGGGGCGCTGCTAGCTCCGCCTTCGCCTCGTCAGCCTCCCTCACGAGGGCTGCCACGTCCTGGCGGCTCCCTCAAGTAGGCTCGATGCCGGAAAAATTAGCCCTGCCTGGCCCGATCCCCCCCCTCCGCTGCAGAACGCGTCTGCCCCGGAGCCGATCGCCTCGGCAAATGGCAGTGATGATGATGTGATGATGCAGTGATGACGCTATGATGATTTTCTGATGATGCAGTGAAAATGCATTGATGATGCAGTGATGATGCAGTGATGATGTTGTGATGATGTAGTGATGGTGCAGGGATGATGCTGTGATGATGCTCTGATGACTCTGTGATGATGCTGTAATGGTTCTGTGATGATGCTGTGATGATGCTGTGATGACACTGTGATGATGCTGTGATGATGCAGTGATGATACTGTGATGATGCAGTGATGATGCACTGATGACGCTGTGTTGATGCAGTGATGACGCTGCGATGATGATGTGGTGACGCTGTGATGATGCTATGATTATGTTGTGATGACTCTGTGGTGATGATGTGATGATGCTGTGATGATGTAGTGATGATGCTCATATGATGCATTGATTATGCAGTGATGATGCTGTGATGACACTGTGATGATGCAGTGATTATGCAGTGATGATGCATTGATGATGTTGTGATGACTCTGTGATGATGCTGCAATGATTCTGTGATGATGCAGTGATGATGCATTGCTGATGCAGTGATGATTCTGTGATGATGCTGTGATGACACTGTGATAATGTAGTGATGATGTTCTGATGATGCTGAGATGATGGTGTGACGATGCAGAGATGATGGTGTGATGATGCAGTGGTGATGCTGTCGTGATGCAGTGATAATGCTGTGATGATGCAGTGATGATGCTGTGATGATGCAGTTATGACCTAGTGATGACGCTCTGATGATATTGTGATGATGCACTGATGACGCTGCGATGATGCAGTGATGATGCTGTGATGATGACGTGATGATTCAGTGATGATGATGTGATGATGCTGTAATGACTATGTTATGATGCAGTGAAGATGCTGCAATGATGCAGTAATGATGCTGTGATGATGCTGTGATGATACTGTGATGATCCAGTGATGATGGTGTGATGATGCAGTGAGGATGCTGTGATGATGCAGTGATGATGCACTGATGATGCTGTGATGGTGGTGTGATGATGTAGTGATGGTGCAGGGATGATGCTGTCATGATGCTGTGATGACTCTGTGGTGATGCTGTAATGATGCTGTGATGATGCAGTGATGATGCTGTGATGATATTGTGATGATGCTACGATGATGCAGTGATGATGCTGTGATGACTCTGTGGTGATGCTGTAATGATGCTGTGATGATGCAGTGATGATGCTGTGATGATATTGTGATGATGCTACGATGATGCAGTGATGATGCTGTGATGACTCTGTGATTATGCAGTGATGATGCAGTGATCATGCTGTGATGATGCTATGATACTCTGATGATGCACTGATGATGCTGTGACTATGCAGTGATGATGCTGTGATGATGCAGTGTTGACCATGCGATGATGCTGTGATGAAGCAGTTAAGATGCTGTGATGATGCTCTGATGACACTCTGATGATGCTGTGATGATGCTATGATGATGCAGTGATTATGCAGTGATGATGGTGTGATGACGGTCTAATGATGCTGTGATGATGTAGTAATAAGCAGTAATGATGCAGTGATGATGCTGTGTTGATGCAGTGATGATGCAGTGATTATGCTGTGATGATGCAGTGTTGACCATGCGATGATGCTGTGATGACGCTCTGTTGATGCAGTGATGACGCTGCGATGATGATGTCGTGATGCTGTGATGATGTAGTGATGATGGTGTGATGATGCTCTGATGATGCAGTGATTATGCAGTGATGATGCTTTGAAGATGCTCTGATGATGCTGTGATGACGCAGTGATGATGATGTGATGATACAGTGGTGACGCTGTGATGATTACCTGATGATGCAGTTATGATGCACTGATGATGCTGTGATTGTGGTGTGATGATGTTGTGATGTTGTAGTGATGGTGCAGGGATGATGCTGTGATGGTGCTGTGATGACTCTGTGGTGATGCTGTAATGATGCTGTGATGATGCAGTGATGATGCTGTGATGACACTGTGATGATGTTGTGATGATGCTGCGATGATGCAGTGATGATGCAGTGATGATGCTGTGATGACTCTGTGATTATGCAGTGATGATGCAGTGATCATGCTGTGATGATGCTATGATACTCTGATGATGCACTGATGATGCTGTGACTATGCAGTGATGATGCTGTGATGATGCAGTGTTGACCATGCGATGATGCTGTGATGAAGCAGTTAAGATGCTGTGATGATGCTCTGATGACACTCTGATGCTGCTGTGATGATGCAATGATGATGCTCTGATGACGCTGTGATGATGCAGTAATAAGCAGTAATGATGCTGTGATGATGCTTTGATGACGGTGTGATGACGGTCTAATGATGCAGTGATGATGCTGTGTTGATGCAGTGATGATGCAGTGATTACGCAGTCATGATTTTGAGATGATGCAGAGATGATGCAGAGTTGATGCAGTGATGACGCTGTGATGATGCAGTGATGATGGTGTGATGATGCAGTGAGGATGCTGTGATGATGCAGTGATGATGCTGTGATGATGCAGTGATTATGCAGTGATGATGCTGTTATGAGACTGTGATGATGTTGTGTAGACGATGTGATGATGCTGCAATGATGCTTAGATGACGCTTTGATGATGCTGTGATGACTCTGTGATGATGCTGTGACTATGCAGTAATGACGCTGTGATGATATTGTGTAGTTGATGTGATGATGCAGTGATGATGCAGAGATGATGCAGTGATGATGCAGTGATTATACAGTGATGATGCTGTGACGATGCAGTGATGATGGTGTGATAATGCTGTGAAGACGCTGTAATGATTATCTGATGATGCAGTGATGATGCATTGATGATGCTGTGATGGTGGTGTGATGATGTAGTGATGGTGCAAGGATGATGCTGTGATGACGCAGTGATGATGATGTGATGATGCAGTGATGACGCTGTAATGATTATCTGATGATGCATTGATGATGCTGTGATGGTGGTGTGATGATTCTGTGATGATGCTGTGATGACACTGTGATGATGTTGTGATGATACTGCGATGATGCAGTGATGATACTGCGATGATGCAGTGATGACGCTGTGTTGATGTAGTGATGACACTGCGATGATGATGTTGTGATGCTGTGATGATGCAGTGGTGATGGTGTGATGATGCTCTGATGATGCAGTGATGATGCAGTGATGATGCTGTGATGACACTGATGACGCTGTGACGATGCAGTGATGATGCAGTGATGATGGTGTGATGATGCTGTGAAGACGCTGTAATTATTATCTGATGATGCAGTGATGATGCATTGATGATGCTGTGATGGTGGTGTGATGATGTAGTGATGGTGCAGGGATGATGGTGTGATGATGCTGTGAAGACGCTCTGATGATGCTGTGATGACTCTGTGGTGATGTTGTGATGATACTGCGATGATGCAGTGATGATACTGTGATGATGCAGTGATGACGCTGTGTTGATGTAGTGATGACGCTGCGATGATGATGTTGTGATGCTGTGATGATGCAGTGGTGATGGTGTGATGATGCTCTGATGATGCACTGATGATGCTGTGATTGTGGTATGATGATGTTGTGATGATGTAGTGATGGTGCAGGGATGATGGTGTGATGATGCTGTGAAGACGCTCTGATGATGCTGTGATGACTCTGTGGTGATGATGTAATGATGCTGTGATGATACTGTGATGATGCAGTGATGACGCTGTGTTGATGTAGTGATGACGCTGCGATGATGATGTTGTGATGATGCAGTGGTTATGGTGTGATGATGCTCTGATGATGCAGTGATTATGCAGTGATGATGCTGTGATGACTCTGAGATGATGCAGTGATCATGCTGTGATGATGCAGTGTTGACCATGCGATGATGCTTTGATGAGGCAGTGATGAAGCAGTTAAGATGCTGTGATGATGCTCTGATGACACTCTGATGATGCTGTGATGATGCAGTGATGATGCTATGATGATGCAATGATGATGCTCTGATGACGCTGTGATGATGCAGTAATAAGCAGTAATGATGCTGTGATGATGCTTTGATGACGGTGTGATGACGGTCTAATGATGCAGTGATGATTGTGTGATGATGCAGTGATTATGCTGTGATGATGGTGTGATGATGCAGTGATTATGCAGTGATGATGCTCTGATGACGCTCTAATCATGCTCTGATGATGCTGTGATCATGCTGTGATGATGCTGATATAATGCTGTAATGATGCTGTGATTATGCAGTGATGATGGTGTGATGACACTGTGGTGATGCAGTGATGACACTGCGATGATGATGTTGTGATGCTGCGATGATGCTATGATTATGTTGCAATGACTCTGTGATGATGCAGTGATGATGCTGTGATGATGCAGTGATGATGCAGTGATGATGGTGTGATGATACAGTGATGACGCTGTGATGATTATGTGATGATGCACTGATGATGCTGTGATGGTGGTGTGATGATGTTGTGATGATGTAGTGATGGTGCAGGGATGATGCTGTCATGATGCTGTGATGACTCTGTGGTGATGCTGTAATGATGCTGTGATGATGCAGTGATGATACTGTGATGATGCTGTGATGACTCTGTGATGATGCAGTGATGATAATGCTGTGATGATGCTGTGATGATACTCTGATGATGCACTGATGATGCTGTGATGATGGAGTGTTGAAGCAGTTAAGATGCTGTGATGATGCTCTGATGACACTCTGATGATGCTGTGATGATGCAGTGATGATGCTATGATGATGCAATGATGATGCTCTGATGACGCTGTGATGATGCAGTAATAAGCAGTGATGATGCAGTGATCATGCTGTGATGATGATGTTATGACACTGTGATGATGTTGTGATGATGCTGCGATGATACAGTGATGATACTGTGATGATGCAGTGATGATGCTGTGATGACTCTGTGATTATGCAGTGATGATGCAGTGATGATGCTCTGATGACACTCTGATGATGCTGTGATGATGCAATGATGATGCTCTGATGACGCTGTGATGATGCAGTAATAAGCAGTAATGATGCAGTGATTATGCTGTGATGATGCTGTGATGATGCTGTTATGACACTGTGATGATGTTGTGATGATGCTCTGATGACACTCTGATGATGCAGTGATGATGCACTGATGACTCTGTGATGATGCTGTGATGACTCTGTGATGATGCTGCGATGATGCAGTGATGATGCAGTGATGACGCTGTGTTGATGTAGTGATGATGCTGCGATAATGATGTTGTGATGATGCAGTGATGATGCAGTGGTGATGGTGTGATGATGCTCTGATGATGCAGTGATTATGCAGTGATGATGCTGTGAAGACTCTGTGATGATGCAGTGATGATGCAGTGATCATGCTGTGATGATGTTGTGATGATGCTGCGATGATGCAGTGATGATACTGTGATGATGCAGTGATGATGCTGTGTTGATGCAGTGATGATTCTATGATGATGCAATGATGATGCTGTGATGATGCAATGATGATGCTCTGATGACGCTGTGATGATGCAGTAATGAGCAGTAATGATGCTGTGATGATGATGTGATGATGCTTTGATGATGCAGGGATGATGCAGAGATGACGCTGTGAAGATGCATTTATGATGCAGTGATGACGCTGTGATGATGCACAGATGATGGTGTGATGATGCAGTGAGGATGCTGTGATGATGCTGTGATGATGCAGTGATCATGCTGTGATGATGCTGATATAATGCTGTATTGATGCAGTGATTATGCAGTGATGATGGTGTGATGACACTGTGGTGATGCAGTGATGATGCTGCGATGATGCTATGATTATGTTGCGATGACTCTGTGATGATGCAGTGATGATGCTGTGCTGATGCAGTGATGATGCTGTGACGATGCTGTGCTGATGCAGTGATGATGGTGTGATGATGCTGTGAAGACGCTCTGATGATGCACTGATGACGCAGTGATGATGATGTGATGATACAGTGATAACGCTGTAATGATTATGTTATGATGCAGTGATGAGGCACTGATGATGCTGTAATGGTGGTGTGATGATTTTGTGATGGTGCAGGGATGATGCTGTCATGATGCTGTGATGACTCTGTGGTGATGCTGTAATGATGCTGTGATGATGCAGTGATGATACTGTGATGATGCTGTGATGACACTGTGATGATGTTGTGATGATGCTGCGATGATACAGTGATGATACTGTAATGATGCAGTGATGATGCTGTGATGACTCTGTGATTATGCAGTGATGATGCAGTGATCATGGTGTGATGATGCTCTGATGACACTCTGATGATGCTGTGATGATGCTATGATGATGCAATGATGATGCTCTGATGACGCTGTGATGATGCAGTAATAAGCAGTAATGAGACTGTGATGATGCAGTGTTTATGCAGTGATTATGCTGTGATGATGCTGTTATGACACTGTGATGATGTTGTGATGATGCATTGATGATGCAGTGATGATGCTCTGATGACGCTGTGATGATGCTGTGATAATACTGTGATGACACTGTGGTGATGCAGTGATGACGCTGCGATGATGATGTTGTGATGCTGCGATGATGCTATGATTATGTTACGATGACTCTGGGATGACGCAGTGATGATGCTGTGATGACACTGTGATGATGCTGTGACGATGCAGTGATGATGTAGTGATGATGGTGTGATGATGCTGTGAAGACGCTCTGATGATGCTGTGATGACGTAGTGATGATGATGTGATGATACAGTGATGACGCTGTGATGATTATCTGATGATGCACTGATGATGCTGTGATGGTGGTGTGATGATGTTGTGATGATGTAGTGATGGTGCAGGGATGATGCTGTGATGATGCTGTGATGATGCAGTGATGACACTGTGATGATGCTCTGATGATGCTGTGATGACTCTGTGGTGATGCTGTAATGATGCTGTGATGATGCTGTGATGACTCTGTGATGATGCTGCGATGATGCAGTGATGATGCAGTGATGACGCTGTGTTAATGTAGTGATGATGCTGCGATGATGATGTTGTGATGATGCAGTGGTGATGGTGTGATGATGCTCTGATGATGCAGTGATTATGCAGTGATGATGCTGTGAAGACTCTGTGATGATGCAGTGATGATGCAGTGATCATGCTGTGATGATGCTGTGATGATGCTGTGATGATGCTATGATGACGCAATGATGATGCTCTGATGACGCTGTGATGATGCACTAATAAGCAGTAATGATGCTGTGATTATGCAGTGATCATGCTGTGATGATGCTGTGATGATGCTGTGATGACACTGTGATGATGCACTGATGATGCTGTGTCTATGCAGTGATGATGCTGTGATGATGCAGTGATGATGCAATGATGATGCTCTGATGACGCTGTGATGATGCAGTAATAAGCAGTAATAATGCTGTGATGATGCTTTGATGATGCAGTGATTATGCAGGGATGATGCAGTGATGATGCAGTGATCATGCTGTGATGATGCTGATATAATGCTCTGATGATGCAGTGATTATGCAGTGATGATGCTGTGATGACGCTTTGATGATGGTGTGATGACGCTCTGATGATGCTGTGATGATGATGTGATGATGCAGTTATGATGCAATGATGATGTAGTGGTGATGCTCCGATGATGCAGTGGTGATGCAGTAAGTAAGCAGTAATGATGCTGTAATGATGCTGTGATGAAGATGAGTTTATGCAGTGATTACGCAGTCATGATGTTGTGATGATGCTCTGATGATGCAGTCATGATGCTGTGATGATGCAGTGTTGACCATGCGATGATGCTGTGATGAGGCAGTGATGAAGCAGTTAAGATGCTGTGATGATGCTCTGATGACACTCTGATGATGCTGTGATGATGCAGTGATGATACTGTGATGATGCCGTGATGCAGTGATGACACTGTGACGATGTTGTGATAATGTTGTGAAGATGCTCTGATGATGCTCTGATGACGCAGTGATGATTTTGTAATGACGCTGTGATGATGCATTTATGTTGCTGCGATGACACTGTGACGACGCTGTGGTGATGCAGTGACGCAGTGATGACACTGCGATGATGTTGAGATAATGTTGTGAGGATGCACCCGAGGTGCGATCCTGACCCCGTTGCGGCTAGCAAACACTTCGTCCGGGACCGGAGTCCTGGGGCTCAGTACGTCCGGCTGCCGCCCCGCACGAGTACGAACCTCCGTTCTCCGGGACGGCCAGTCCGCGAGCCGGCAAACGACAGCCTCCCACTTCCCGGCACGGCTGGCACCCAAGCAGCTTGTGGCTGGTCACCCGTGTCGTGGCATCGCATTCGCCGTGCCGCTCGAGCTGGGATCCGGACCGCGGTGCTGCTACCACACAGGTCGCCGTGCAACAGAGCTTAGGGCTTCGGGACGGACAGCCGCCGCCCCGCACGGGAACGAACCTCCGGTCTCCGGGACGGTCAGTCCCTGAGCCGGCGGACGAAAGCCTCCCGCTTCCAGGCACAGCTGGCACCCATGCCACTGGTGGCCGGACAACGGTGTCGTGGCATCGCCTTCCACAAGCCACCAGAAACGGGACCCGGACACGGTTCGGCTAGCACACACGTAGCCCAGGACCGGAAACAAGGGGCTCGGGACACCCGGCCCCACGCTGCCCGTGGACGGACACCCGTGTCCTGCGATCGCCATACCAGAGCCACCCGAGGTGCGATCCTGACCCCGTTGCGGCTAGCAAACACTTCGGCCGGGACCGGAGTCCTGGGGCTCAGTACGTCCGGCTGCCGCCCCGCACGGGAACGAACCTCCGTTCTCCGGGACGGCCAGTCCCCGAGCCGGCAAACGACAGCCTCCCACTTCCCGGCACGGCTGGCACCCAAGCAGCTTGTGGCTGGTCACCCGTGTCGTGACATCGCATTCGCCGTGCCGCTCGAGGTGGGACCCGGACACGGTCCGGCTAGCGCACACGTTGCCCACGACCGGAAACAAGGGGCTCGGGACACCCGGCCCTACGCTGCCCGTGGACGGAAACACTTGTCGAGCGGTCGCTTTCCCCGTGCCGCTCGAGCTGGGTCCCGAATCGCGATGCGGCTGCCACACAGGTCGCCGTGCAACAGATCTTAGGGCTTCGGGACGGACGGGCGCCGCCCCGCACGGGAACAAACCTCCGTTCTCCGGGACGATCAGCCCGCGAGCCGGCGGACGACAGCCTCGCTCTTCCGGCACAGTTGGCACCCATTCCACTCGTGGCCGGACAAACATGTCGTGGCAACGCCTTACCCGAGCCGCTCGAGGTGGGACCCAGACACGGTCCGGCTAGCACACACGTCGCCCAGGACCGGAAACAAGGGGCTCGGGACAGCCGGCCCCACGCTGCCCGTGGACGGACACCCGTGTCCTGCGATCGCCATACCAGAGCCACCCGAGGTGCGATCCTGACCCCGTTGCGGCTAGCAAACACTTCGGCCGGGACCGGAGTCCTGGGGCTCAGTACGTCCGGCTGCCGCCCCGCACGGGAACGAACCTCCGTTCTCCGGGACGGCCAGTCCCCGAGCCGGCAAACGACAGCCTCCCACTTCCCGGCACGGCTGGCACCCAAGCAGCTTGTGGCTGGTCACCCGTGTAGTGGCATCGCCGTCCCCGAGCCGTTCGAGGTGGGACCCGGACCGCGATGTGGCTGCCACACAGGTCGCCGTGCAACAGAGCTTAGGGGTTCGGGACGGACGGCCGCCGCCCCACACGGGAACGAACCTCCGTTCTCCGGGACGGTCAGCCCGCGAGCCGGCGGACGACAGCCTCGCTCTTCCGGCACAGTTGGCACCCATTCCACTCGTGACCGGACAACCGTGTCGTGGCATCGCCTTACCCGAGCCGCTTGAAACGGGACCCGGACACGGTCTGGGTCGCACACGTCGCCCAGGACCGGAAACAAGGGGCTCGGGACACCCGGCCCCACGCTGCCCGTGGACGGAAACACGTGTCCTGCGATCGCTTTCCCCGTGCCGCTCGAGGTGGGACCCGAACCACGATGCGGCTGCCACACAGGTCGCCGTGCAACAGAGCTTAGGGCTTCGGGACGGACAGCCGCCGCCCCGCACGGGAACGAACCTCTGTCCTCCGGGACGGTCAGTCCCTGAGCCGGCGGACGACAGCCTCCCTCTTCCGGCACAGTTGGCACCCATTCCACTCGTGGCCGGACAAACATGTCGTGGCAACGCCTTACCCGAGCCGCTCGAGGTGGGACCCAGACACGGTCCGGCTAGCACACACGTCGCCCAGGACCGGAAACAAGGGGCTCGGGACACCCGGCCCCACGCTGCCCGTGGACGGAAACACGTGTCCTACGATCGCTTTCCCCGTGCCGCTCGAGGTAGGACCCGGACCGTGGTGCTGCTACCACACAGGTCGCCGTGCAACAGAGCTTAGGGGTTCTGGACGGACGGCCGCCGCCCCGCACGGGAACGAACCTCTGTCCTCCGGGACGGTCAGTCCCTGAGCCGGCGGACGAAAGCCTCCCGCTTCCAGGCACAGCTGGCACCCATGCCACTGGTGGCCGGACAACGGTGTCGTGGCATCGCCTTCCACAAGCCACCAGAAACGGGACCCGGACACGGTTCGGCTAGCACACACGTAGCCCAGGACCGGAAACAAGGGGCTCGGGACACCCGGCCCCACGCTGCCCGTGGACGGACACCTGTGTCCTGCGATCGCTTTCCCCGTGCCGCTCGAGGTAGGACCCGGACCGCGGTGCTGCTACCACACAGGTCGCCGTGCAACAGAGCTTAGGGGTTCGGGACGGACGGCCGCCGCCCCGCACGGGAACGAACCTCCGGTCTCCGGGACTGTCAGTCCGTGAGCCGGCGGACGAAAGCCTCCCGCTTCCAGGCACAGCTGGCACCCATGCCACTGGTGGCCGGACAACGGTGTCGTGGCATCGCCTTCCACAAGCCACCAGAAACGGGACCCGGACACGGTTCGGCTAGCACACACGTCGCCCAGGACCGGAAACAAGGGGCTCGGGACACCCGGCCCCACGCTGCCCGTGGACGGACACCCGTGTCCTGCGATCGCCATACCAGAGCCACCCGAGGTGCGATCCTGACCCCGTTGCGGCTAGCAAACACTTCGGCCGGGACCGGAGTCCTGGGGCTCAGTACGTGCGGCTGCCGCCCCGCACGGGAACGAACCTCCGTTCTCCGGGACGGCCAGTCCCCGAGCCGGCAAACGACAGCCTCCCACTTCCCGGCACGGCTGGCACCCAAGCAGCTTGTGGCTGGACACCCGTGTCGTGGCATCGCCGTCCCCGAGCCGTTCGAGGTGGGACCCAGACACGGTCCGGCTAGCACACACGTCGCCCAGGACCGGAAACAAGGGGCTCGGGACACCCGGCCCCACGCTGCCCGTGGACGGAAACACGTGTCCTGCGATCGCTTTCCCCGTGCCGCTCGAGGTAGGACCCGGACCGCGGTGCTGCTACCACACAGGTCGCCGTGCAACAGAGCTTAGGGGTTCTGGACGGACGGCCGCCGCCCCGCACGGGAACGAACCTCCGGTCTCCGGGACGGTCAGTCCCTGAGCCGGCGGACGAAAGCCTCCCGCTTCCAGGCACAGCTGGCACCCATGCCACTGGTGGCCGGACAACGGTGTCGTGGCATCGCCTTCCACAAGCCACCAGAAACGGGACCCGGACACGGTTCGGCTAGCACACACGTAGCCCAGGACCGGAAACAAGGGGCTCGGGACACCCGGCCCCACGCTGCCCGTGGACGGACACCCGTGTCCTGCGATCGCCATACCAGAGCCACCCGACGTGCGATCCTGACCCCGTTGCGGCTAGCAAACACTTCGGCCGGGACCGGAGTCCTGGGGCTCAGTACGTCCGGCTGCCGCCCCGCACGGGAACGAACCTCCGTTCTCCGGGACGGCCAGTCCCCGAGCCGGCAAACGACAGCCTCCCACTTCCCGGCACGGCTGGCACCCAAGCAGCTTCTGGCCGGTCACCCGTGTCGTGACATCGCATTCGCCGTGCCGCTCGAGGTGGGACCCGGACACGGTCCGGCTAGCGCACACGTTGCCCACGACCGGAAACAAGGAGCTCGGGACACCCGGCCCTACGCTGCCCGTGGACGGAAACACTTGTCGAGCGGTCGCTTTCCCCGTGCCGCTCGAGGTGGGACCCGAACCACGATGCGGCTGCCACACAGGTCGCCGTGCAACAGAGCTTAGGGCTTCGGGACGGACAGCCGCCGCCCCGCACGGGAACGAACCTCTGTCCTCCGGGACGGTCAGTCCCTGAGCCGGCGGACGAAAGCCTCCCGCTTCCAGGCACAGCTGGCACCCATGCCACTGGTGGCCGGAAAACATGTCGTGGCAACGCCTTACCCGAGCCGCCCGAGGTGGGACCCAGACACGGTCCGGCTAGCACACACGTCGCCCAGGACCGGAAACAAGGGGCTCGGGACACCCGGCCCCACGCTGCCCGTGGACGGACACCCGTGTCCTGCGATCGCCATACCAGAGCCACCCGAGGTGCGATCCTGACCCCGTTGCGGCTAGCAAACACTTCGGCCGGGACCGGAGTCCTGGGGCTCAGTACGTCCGGCTGCCGCCCCGCACGGGAACGAACCTCCGTTCTCCGGGACGGCCAGTCCCCGAGCCGGCAAACGACAGCCTCCCACTTCCCGGCACGGCTGGCACCCAAGCAGCTTCTGGCCGGTCACCCGTGTCGTGACATCGCATTCGCCGTGCCGCTCGAGGTGGGACCCAGACACGGTCCGGCTAGCACACACGTCGCCCAGGACCGGAAACAAGGGGCTCGGGACACCCGGCCCCACGCTGCCCGTGGACGGAAACACGTGTCCTGCGATCGCTTTCCCCGTGCCGCTCGAGGTAGGACCCGGACCGCGGTGCTGCTACCACACAGGTCGCCGTGCAACAGAGCTTAAGGGTTCGGGACGGACGGCCGCCGCCCCGCACAGGAACGAACCTCCGTTCTCCGGGACGTTCAGTCCCCGAGCCGGCGGACGAAAGCCTCCCGCTTCCAGGCACAGCTGGCACCCATGCCACTGGTGGCCGGACAACGGTGTCGTGGCATCGCCTTCCACTAGCCACCAGAAACGGGACCCGGACACGGTTCGGCTAGCACACACGTAGCCCAGGACCAGAAACAAGGGGCTAGGGACAGCCGGCCCCAAGCTGCCCGTGGACGGACACCCGTGTCCTGCGATCGCCATACCAGAGCCACCCGAGGTGCGATCCTGACCCCGTTGCGGCTAGCAAACACTTCGGCCGGGACCGGAGTCCTGGGGCTCAGTACGTCCGGCTGCCGCCCCACACGGGAACGAACCTCCGTTCTCCGGGACGGCCAGTCCCCGAGCCGGCAAACGACAGCCTCCCACTTCCCGGCACGGCTGGCACCCAAGCAGCTTGTGGCTGGACACCCGTGTCGTGGCATCGCCGTCCCCGAGCCGTTCGAGGTGGGACCCAGACACGGTCCGGCTAGCACACACGTCGCCCAGGACCGGAAACAAGGGGCTCGGGACACCCGGCCCCACGCTGCCCGTGGACGGAAACACGTGTCCTGCGATCGCTTTCCCCGTGCCGCTCGAGGTAGGACCCGGACCACGATGCGGCTGCCACACAGGTCGCCGTGCAACAGAGCTTAGGGGTTCTGGACGGACGGCCGCCGCCCCGCACGGGAACGAACCTCCGGTCTCCGGGACGGTCAGTCCCTGAGCCGGCGGACGAAAGCCTCCCGCTTCCAGGCACAGCTGGCACCCATGCCACTGGTGGCCGGACAACGGTGTCGTGGCATCGCCTTCCACAAGCCACCAGAAACGGGACCCGGACACGGTTCGGCTAGCACACACGTAGCCCAGGACCGGAAACAAGGGGCTCGGGACACCCGGCCCCACGCTGCCCGTGGACGGACACCCGTGTCCTGCGATCGCCATACCAGAGCCACCCGACGTGCGATCCTGACCCCGTTGCGGCTAGCAAACACTTCGGCCGGGACCGGAGTCCTGGGGCTCAGTACGTCCGGCTGCCGCCCCGCACGGGAACGAACCTTCGTTCTCCGGGACGGCCAGTCCCCGAGCCGGCAAACGACAGCCTCCCACTTCCCGGCACGGCTGGCACCCAAGCAGCTTCTGGCCGGTCACCCGTGTCGTGACATCGCATTCGCCGTGCCGCTCGAGGTGGGACCCAGACACGGTCCGGCTAGCACACACGTCGCCCAGGACCGGAAACAAGGGGCTCGGGACACCCGGCCCCACGCTGCCCGTGGACGGAAACACTTGTCGAGCGGTCGCTTTCCCCGTGCCGCTCGAGGTAGGACCCGGACCGCGGTGCTGCTACCACACAGGTCGCCGTGCAACAGAGCTTAAGGGTTCGGGACGGACGGCCGCCGCCCCGCACAGGAACGAACCTCCGTTCTCCGGGACGTTCAGTCCCCGAGCCGGCGGACGAAAGCCTCCCGCTTCCAGGCACAGCTGGCACCCATGCCACTGGTGGCCGGACAACGGTGTCGTGGCATCGCCTTCCACAAGCCACCAGAAACGGGACCCGGACACGGTTCGGCTAGCACACACGTAGCCCAGGACCGGAAACAAGGGGCTCGGGACACCCGGCCCCACGCTGCCCGTGGACGGACACCTGTGTCCTGCGATCGCTTTCCCCGTGCCGCTCGAGGTAGGACCCGGACCGCGGTGCTGCTACCACACAGGTCGCCGTGCAACAGAGCTTAGGGGTTCGGGACGGACGGCCGCCGCCCCGCACGGGAACGAACCTCCGGTCTCCGGGACTGTCAGTCCGTGAGCCGGCGGACGAAAGCCTCCCGCTTCCAGGCACAGCTGGCACCCATGCCACTGGTGGCCGGACAACGGTGTCGTGGCATCGCCTTCCACAAGCCACCAGAAACGGGACCCGGACACGGTTCGGCTAGCACACACGTCGCCCAGGACCGGAAACAAGGGGCTCGGGACACCCGGCCCCACGCTGCCCGTGGACGGACACCCGTGTCCTGCGATCGCCATACCAGAGCCACCCGAGGTGCGATCCTGACCCCGTTGCGGCTAGCAAACACTTCGGCCGGGACCGGAGTCCTGGGGCTCAGTACGTCCGGCTGCCGCCCCGCACGGGAACGAACCTCCGTTCTCCGGGACGGCCAGTCCCCGAGCCGGCAAACGACAGCCTCCCACTTCCCGGCACGGCTGGCACCCAAGCAGCTTCTGGCCGGTCACCCGTGTCGTGACATCGCATTCGCCGTGCCGCTCGAGGTGGGACCCGGACACGGTCCGGCTAGCGCACACGTTGCCCACGACCGGAAACAAGGGGCTCGGGACACCCGGCCCTACGCTGCCCGTGGACGGAAACACTTGTCGAGCGGTCGCTTTCCCCGTGCCGCTCGAGGTGGGACCCGAACCACGATGCGGCTGCCACACAGGTCGCCGTGCAACAGAGCTTAGGGCTTCGGGACGGACAGCCGCCGCCCCGCACGGGAACGAACCTCTGTCCTCCGGGACGGTCAGTCCCTGAGCCGGCGGACGAAAGCCTCCCGTTTCCAGGCACAGCTGGCACCCATGCCACTGGTGGCCGGAAAACATGTCGTGGCAACGCCTTACCCGAGCCGCCCGAGGTGGGACCCAGACACGGTCCGGCTAGCACACACGTCGCCCAGGACCGGAAACAAGGGGCTCGGGACACCCGGCCCCACGCTGCCCGTGGACGGACACCCGTGTCCTGCGATCGCCATACCAGAGCCACCCGAGGTGCGATCCTGACCCCGTTGCGGCTAGCAAACACTTCGGCCGGGACCGGAGTCCTGGGGCTCAGTACGTCCGGCTGCCGCCCCGCACGGGAACGAACCTCCGTTCTCCGGGACGGCCAGTCCCCGAGCCGGCAAACGACAGCCTCCCACTTCCCGGCACGGCTGGCACCCAAGCAGCTTGTGGCTGGACACCCGTGTCGTGGCATCGCCGTCCCCGAGCCGTTCGAGGTGGGACCCAGACACGGTCCGGCTAGCACACACGTCGCCCAGGACCGGAAACAAGGGGCTCGGGACACCCGGCCCCACGCTGCCCGTGGACGGAAACACGTGTCCTGCGATCGCTTTCCCCGTGCCGCTCGAGGTAGGACCCGGACCGCGGTGCTGCTACCACACAGGTCGCCGTGCAACAGAGCTTAGGGGTTCTGGACGGACGGCCGCCGCCCCGCACGGGAACGAACCTCCGGTCTCCGGGACGGTCAGTCCCTGAGCCGGCGGACGAAAGCCTCCCGCTTCCAGGCACAGCTGGCACCCATGCCACTGGTGGCCGGACAACGGTGTCGTGGCATCGCCTTCCACAAGCCACCAGAAACGGGACCCGGACACGGTTCGGCTAGCACACACGTAGCCCAGGACCGGAAACAAGGGGCTCGGGACACCCGGCCCCACGCTGCCCGTGGACGGACACCCGTGTCCTGCGATCGCCATACCAGAGCCACCCGAGGTGCGATCCCGACCCCGTTGCGGCTAGCAAACACTTCGTCCGGGACCGGAGTCCTGGGGCTCAGTACGTCCGGCTGCCGCCCCGCACGGGAACGAACCTCCGTTCTCCGGGACGGCCTGTCCCCGAGCCGGCAAACGACAGCCTCCCACTTCCCGGCACGGCTGGCACCCAAGCAGCTTGTGGCTGGTCACCCGTGTCGTGACATCGCATTCGCCGTGCCGCTCGAGGTGGGACCCGGACACGGTCCGGCTAGCGCACACGTTGCCCACGACCGGAAACAAGGGGCTCGGGACACCCGGCCCTACGCTGCCCGTGGACGGAAACACTTGTCGAGCTGTCGCTTTCCCCGTGCCGCTCGAGGTGGGACCCGAACCACGATGCGGCTGCCACACAGGTCGCCGTGCAACAGAGCTTAGGGCTTCGGGACGGACGGCCGCCGCCCCGCACGGGAACGAACCTCTGTCCTCCGGGACGGTCAGTCCCTGAGCCGGCGGACGAAAGCCTCCCGTTTCCAGGCACAGCTGGCACCCATGCCACTGGTGGCCGGAAAACATGTCGTGGCAACGCCTTACCCGAGCCGCTCGAGGTGGGACCCAGACACGGTCCGGCTAGCACACACGTAGCCCAGGACCGGAAACAAGGGGCTCGGGACACCCGGCCCCACGCTGCCCGTGGACGGACACCCGTGTCCTGCGATCGCCATACCAGAGCCACCCGAGGTGCGATCCTGACCCCGTTGCGGCTAGCAAACACTTCGTCCGGGACCGGAGTCCTGGGGCTCAGTACGTCCGGCTGCCGCCCCGCACGGGAACGAACCTTCGTTCTCCGGGACGGCCAGTCCCCGAGCCGGCAAACGACAGCCTCCCACTTCCCGGCACGGCTGGCACCCAAGCAGCTTCTGGCCGGTCACCCGTGTCGTGACATCGCATTCGCCGTGCCGCTCGAGGTGGGACCCAGACACGGTCCGGCTAGCACACACGTCGCCCAGGACCGGAAACAAGGGGCTCGGGACACCCGGCCCCACGCTGCCCGTGGACGGAAACACGTGTCCTGCGATCGCTTTCCCCGTGCCGCTCGAGGTAGGACCCGGACCGCGGTGCTGCTACCACACAGGTCGCCGTGCAACAGAGCTTAGGGGTTCTGGACGGACGGCCGCCGCCCCGCACGGGAACGAACCTCCGGTCTCCGGGACGGTCAGTCCCTGAGCCGGCGGACGAAAGCCTCCCGCTTCCAGGCACAGCTGGCACCCATGCCACTGGTGGCCGGACAACGGTGTCGTGGCATCGCCTTCCACAAGCCACCAGAAACGGGACCCGGACACGGTTCGGCTAGCACACACGTAGCCCAGGACCGGAAACAAGGGGCTAGGGACACCCGGCCCCACGCTGCCCGTGGACGGACACCCGTGTCCTGCGATCGCCATACCAGAGCCACCCGAGGTGCGATCCTGACCCCGTTGCGGCTAGCAAACACTTCGGCCGGGACCGGAGTCCTGGGGCTCAGTACGTCCGGCTGCCGCCCCGCACGGGAACGAACCTCCGTTCTCCGGGACGGCCAGTCCCCGAGCCGGCAAACGACAGCCTCCCACTTCCCGGCACGGCTGGCACCCAAGCAGCTTCTGGCCGGTCACCCGTGTCGTGACATCGCATTCGCCGTGCCGCTCGAGGTGGGACCCGGACACGGTCCGGCTAGCGCACACGTTGCCCACGACCGGAAACAAGGGGCTCGGGACACCCGGCCCTACGCTGCCCGTGGACGGAAACACTTGTCGAGCGGTCGCTTACCCCGTGCCGCTCGAGGTGGGACCCGAACCACGATGCGGCTGCCACACAGGTCGCCGTGCAACAGAGCTTAGGGGTTCTGGACGGACGGCCGCCGCCCCGCACGGGAACGAACCTCTGTCCTCCGGGACGGTCAGTCCCTGAGCCGGCGGACGAAAGCCTCCCGCTTCCAGGCACAGCTGGCACCCATGCCACTGGTGGCCGGACAACGGTGTCGTGGCATCGCCTTCCACAAGCCACCAGAAACGGGACCCGGACACGGTTCGGCTAGCACACACGTCGCCCAGGACCGGAAACAAGGGGCTCGGGACACCCGGCCCCACGCTGCCCGTGGACGGACACCCGTGTCCTGCGATCGCCATACCAGAGCCACCCGAGGTGCGATCCTGACCCCGTTGCGGCTAGCAAACACTTCGGCCGGGACCGGAGTCCTGGGGCTCAGTACGTCCGGCTGCCGCCCCGCACGGGAACGAACCTTCGTTCTCCGGGACGGCCAGTCCCCGAGCCGGCAAACGACAGCCTCCCACTTCCCGGCACGGCTGGCACCCAAGCAGCTTCTGGCCGGTCACCCGTGTCGTGACATCGCATTCGCCGTGCCGCTCGAGGTGGGACCCAGACACGGTCCGGCTAGCACACACGTCGCCCAGGACCGGAAACAAGGGGCTCGGGACACCCGGCCCCACGCTGCCCGTGGACGGAAACACGTGTCCTGCGATCGCTTTCCCCGTGCCGCTCGAGGTAGGACCCGGACCGCGGTGCTGCTACCACACAGGTCGCCGTGCAACAGAGCTTAAGGGTTCGGGACGGACGGCCGCCGCCCCGCACAGGAACGAACCTCCGTTCTCCGGGACGTTCAGTCCCCGAGCCGGCGGACGAAAGCCTCCCGCTTCCAGGCACAGCTGGCACCCATGCCACTGGTGGCCGGACAACGGTGTCGTGGCATCGCCTTCCACTAGCCACCAGAAACGGGACCCGGACACGGTTCGGCTAGCACACACGTAGCCCAGGACCAGAAACAAGGGGCTAGGGACAGCCGGCCCCAAGCTGCCCGTGGACGGACACCCGTGTCCTGCGATCGCCATACCAGAGCCACCCGACGTGCGATCCTGACCCCGTTGCGGCTAGCAAACACTTCGGCCGGGACCGGAGTCCTGGGGCTCAGTACGTCCGGCTGCCGCCCCGCACGGGAACGAACCTCCGTTCTCCGGGACGGCCAGTCCCCGAGCCGGCAAACGACAGCCTCCCACTTCCCGGCACGGCTGGCACCCAAGCAGCTTCTGGCCGGTCACCCGTGTCGTGACATCGCATTCGCCGTGCCGCTCGAGGTGGGACCCGGACACGGTCCGGCTAGCGCACACGTTGCCCACGACCGGAAACAAGGGGCTCGGGACACCCGGCCCTACGCTGCCTGTGGACGGAAACACTTGTCGAGCGGTCGCTTTCCCCGTGCCGCTCGAGGTGGGACCCGAACCACGATGCGGCTGCCACACAGGTCGCCGTGCAACAGAGCTTAGGGCTTCGGGACGGACAGCCGCCGCCCCGCACGGGAACGAACCTCTGTCCTCCGGGACGGTCAGTCCCTGAGCCGGCGGACGAAAGCCTCCCGTTTCCAGGCACAGCTGGCACCCATGCCACTGGTGGCCGGAAAACATGTCGTGGCAACGCCTTACCCGAGCCGCCCGAGGTGGGACCCAGACACGGTCCGGCTAGCACACACGTCGCCCAGGACCGGAAACAAGGGGCTCGGGACACCCGGCCCCACGCTGCCCGTGGACGGACACCCGTGTCCTGCGATCGCCATACCAGAGCCACCCGAGGTGCGATCCTGACCCCGTTGCGGCTAGCAAACACTTCGTCCGGGACCGGAGTCCTGGGGCTCAGTACGTCCGGCTGCCGCCCCGCACGGGAACGAACCTCCGTTCTCCGGGACGGCCAGTCCCCGAGCCGGCAAACGACAGCCTCCCACTTCCCGGCACGGCTGGCACCCAAGCAGCTTGTGGCTGGACACCCGTGTCGTGGCATCGCCGTCCCCGAGCCGTTCGAGGTGGGACCCAGACACGGTCCGGCTAGCACACACGTCGCCCAGGACCGGAAACAAGGGGCTCGGGACACCCGGCCCCACGCTGCCCGTGGACGGAAACACGTGTCCTGCGATCGCTTTCCCCGTGCCGCTCGAGGTAGGACCCGGACCGCGGTGCTGCTACCACACAGGTCGCCGTGCAACAGAGCTTAGGGGTTCTGGACGGACGGCCGCCGCCCCGCACGGGAACGAACCTCCGGTCTCCGGGACGGTCAGTCCCTGAGCCGGCGGACGAAAGCCTCCCGCTTCCAGGCACAGCTGGCACCCATGCCACTGGTGGCCGGACAACGGTGTCGTGGCATCGCCTTCCACAAGCCACCAGAAACGGGACCCGGACACGGTTCGGCTAGCACACACGTAGCCCAGGACCGGAAACAAGGGGCTCGGGACACCCGGCCCCACGCTGCCCGTGGACGGACACCCGTGTCCTGCGATCGCCATACCAGAGCCACCCGAGGTGCGATCCCGACCCCGTTGCGGCTAGCAAACACTTCGTCCGGGACCGGAGTCCTGGGGCTCAGTACGTCCGGCTGCCGCCCCGCACGGGAACGAACCTCCGTTCTCCGGGACGGCCTGTCCCCGAGCCGGCAAACGACAGCCTCCCACTTCCCGGCACGGCTGGCACCCAAGCAGCTTGTGGCTGGTCACCCGTGTCGTGACATCGCATTCGCCGTGCCGCTCGAGGTGGGACCCGGACACGGTCCGGCTAGCGCACACGTTGCCCACGACCGGAAACAAGGGGCTCGGGACACCCGGCCCTACGCTGCCCGTGGACGGAAACACTTGTCGAGCGGTCGCTTTCCCCGTGCCGCTCGAGGTGGGACCCGAACCACGATGCGGCTGCCACACAGGTCGCCGTGCAACAGAGCTTAGGGCTTCGGGACGGACGGCCGCCGCCCCGCACGGGAACGAACCTCTGTCCTCCGGGACGGTCAGTCCCTGAGCCGGCGGACGAAAGCCTCCCGTTTCCAGGCACAGCTGGCACCCATGCCACTGGTGGCCGGAAAACATGTCGTGGCAACGCCTTACCCGAGCCGCTCGAGGTGGGACCCAGACACGGTCCGGCTAGCACACACGTAGCCCAGGACCGGAAACAAGGGGCTCGGGACACCCGGCCCCACGCTGCCCGTGGACGGACACCCGTGTCCTGCGATCGCCATACCAGAGCCACCCGAGGTGCGATCCTCACCCCGTTGCGGCTAGCAAACACTTCGTCCGGGACCGGAGTCCTGGGGCTCAGTACGTCCGGCTGCCGCCCCGCACGGGAACGAACCTTCGTTCTCCGGGACGGCCAGTCGCCGAGCCGGCAAACGACAGCCTCCCACTTCCCGGCACGGCTGGCACCCAAGCAGCTTGTGGCCGGTCACCCGTGTCGTGACATCGCATTCGCCGTGCCGCTCGAGGTGGGACCCAGACACGGTCCGGCTAGCACACACGTCGCCCAGGACCGGAAACAAGGGGCTCGGGACACCCGGCCCCACGCTGCCCGTGGACGGAAACACGTGTCCTGCGATCGCTTTCCCCGTGCCGCTCGAGGTAGGACCCGGACCGCGGTGCTGCTACCACACAGGTCGCCGTGCAACAGAGCTTAGGGGTTCTGGACGGACGGCCGCCGCCCCGCACGGGAACGAACCTCCGGTCTCCGGGACGGTCAGTCCCTGAGCCGGCGGACGAAAGCCTCCCGCTTCCAGGCACAGCTGGCACCCATGCCACTGGTGGCCGGACAACGGTGTCGTGGCATCGCCTTCCACAAGCCACCAGAAACGGGACCCGGACACGGTTCGGCTAGCACACACGTAGCCCAGGACCGGAAACAAGGGGCTAGGGACACCCGGCCCCACGCTGCCCGTGGACGGACACCCGTGTCCTGCGATCGCCATACCAGAGCCACCCGAGGTGCGATCCTGACCCCGTTGCGGCTAGCAAACACTTCGGCCGGGACCGGAGTCCTGGGGCTCAGTACGTCCGGCTGCCGCCCCGCACGGGAACGAACCTCCGTTCTCCGGGACGGCCAGTCCCCGAGCCGGCAAACGACAGCCTCCCACTTCCCGGCATTCTGGCACCCAAGCAGCTTCTGGCCGGTCACCCGTGTCGTGACATCGCATTCGCCGTGCCGCTCGAGGTGGGACCCGGACACGGTCCGGCTAGCGCACACGTTGCCCACGACCGGAAACAAGGGGCTCGGGACACCCGGCCCTACGCTGCCCGTGGACGGAAACACTTGTCGAGCTGTCGCTTTCCCCGTGCCGCTCGAGGTGGGACCCGAACCACGATGCGGCTGCCACACAGGTCGCCGTGCAACAGAGCTTAGGGCTTCGGGACGGACGGCCGCCGCCCCGCACGGGAACGAACCTCTGTCCTCCGGGACGGTCAGTCCCTGAGCCGGCGGACGAAAGCCTCCCGTTTCCAGGCACAGCTGGCACCCATGCCACTGGTGGCCGGAAAACATGTCGTGGCAACGCCTTACCCGAGCCGCTCAAGGTGGGACCCAGACACGGTCCGGCTAGCACACACGTAGCCCAGGACCGGAAACAAGGGGCTCGGGACACCCGGCCCCACGCTGCCCGTGGACGGACACCCGTGTCCTGCGATCGCCATACCAGAGCCACCCGAGGTGCGATCCTCACCCCGTTGCGGCTAGCAAACACTTCGGCCGGGACCGGAGTCCTGGGGCTCAGTACGTCCGGCTGCCGCCCCGCACGGGAACGAACCTTCGTTCTCCGGGACGGCCAGTCGCCGAGCCGGCAAACGACAGCCTCCCACTTCCCGGCACGGCTGGCACCCAAGCAGCTTGTGGCCGGTCACCCGTGTCGTGACATCGCATTCGCCGTGCCGCTCGAGGTGGGACCCAGACACGGTCCGGCTAGCACACACGTCGCCCAGGACCGGAAACAAGGGGCTCGGGACACCCGGCCCTACGCTGCCCGTGGACGGAAACACTTGTCGAGCTGTCGCTTTCCCCGTGCCGCTCGAGGTGGGACCCGAACCACGATGCGGCTGCCACACAGGTCGCCGTGCAACAGAGCTTAGGGGTTCTGGACGGACGGCCGCCGCCCCGCACGGGAACGAACCTCTGTCCTCCGGGACGGTCAGTCCCTGAGCCGGCGGACGAAAGCCTCCCGCTTCCAGGCACAGCTGGCACCCATGCCACTGGTGGCCGGACAACGGTGTCGTGGCATCGCCTTCCACAAGCCACCAGAAACGGGACCCGGACACGGTTCGGCTAGCACACACGTCGCCCAGGACCGGAAACAAGGGGCTCGGGACACCCGGCCCCACGCTGCCCGTGGACGGACACCCGTGTCCTGCGATCGCCATACCAGAGCCACCCGAGGTGCGATCCTGACCCCGTTGCGGCTAGCAAACACTTCGTCCGGGACCGGAGTCCTGGGGCTCAGTACGTCCGGCTGCCGCCCCGCACGGGAACGAACCTTCGTTCTCCGGGACGGCCAGTCCCCGAGCCGGCAAACGACAGCCTCCCACTTCCCGGCACGGCTGGCACCCAAGCAGCTTCTGGCCGGTCACCCGTGTCGTGACATCGCATTCGCCGTGCCGCTCGAGGTGGGACCCAGACACGGTCCGGCTAGCACACACGTCGCCCAGGACCGGAAACAAGGGGCTCGGGACACCCGGCCCCACGCTGCCCGTGGACGGAAACACGTGTCCTGCGATCGCTTTCCCCGTGCCGCTCGAGGTAGGACCCGGACCGCGGTGCTGCTACCACACAGGTCGCCGTGCAACAGAGCTTAAGGGTTCGGGACGGACGGCCGCCGCCCCGCACAGGAACGAACCTCCGTTCTCCGGGACGTTCAGTCCCCGAGCCGGCGGACGAAAGCCTCCCGCTTCCAGGCACAGCTGGCACCCATGCCACTGGTGGCCGGACAACGGTGTCGTGGCATCGCCTTCCACTAGCCACCAGAAACGGGACCCGGACACGGTTCGGCTAGCACACACGTAGCCCAGGACCAGAAACAAGGGGCTAGGGACAGCCGGCCCCAAGCTGCCCGTGGACGGACACCCGTGTCCTGCGATCGCCATACCAGAGCCACCCGAGGTGCGATCCTGACCCCGTTGCGGCTAGCAAACACTTCGTCCGGGACCGGAGTCCTGGGGCTCAGTACGTCCGGCTGCCGCCCCGCACGGGAACGAACCTCCGTTCTCCGGGACGGCCAGTCCCCGAGCCGGCAAACGACAGCCTCCCACTTCCCGGCACGGCTGGCACCCAAGCAGCTTGTGGCTGGACACCCGTGTCGTGGCATCGCCGTCCCCGAGCCGTTCGAGGTGGGACCCAGACACGGTCCGGCTAGCACACACGTCGCCCAGGACCGGAAACAAGGGGCTCGGGACACCCGGCCCCACGCTGCCCGTGGACGGAAACACGTGTCCTGCGATCGCTTTCCCCGTGCCGCTCGAGGTAGGACCCGGACCGCGGTGCTGCTACCACACAGGTCGCCGTGCAACAGAGCTTAGGGGTTCTGGACGGACGGCCGCCGCCCCGCACGGGAACGAACCTCCGGTCTCCGGGACGGTCAGTCCCTGAGCCGGCGGACGAAAGCCTCCCGCTTCCAGGCACAGCTGGCACCCATGCCACTGGTGGCCGGACAACGGTGTCGTGGCATCGCCTTCCACAAGCCACCAGAAACGGGACCCGGACACGGTTCGGCTAGCACACACGTAGCCCAGGACCGGAAACAAGGGGCTCGGGACACCCGGCCCCACGCTGCCCGTGGACGGACACCCGTGTCCTGCGATCGCCATACCAGAGCCACCCGAGGTGCGATCCCAACCCCGTTGCGGCTAGCAAACACTTCGGCCGGGACCGGAGTCCTGGGGCTCAGTACGTCCGGCTGCCGCCCCGCACGGGAACGAACCTCCGTTCTCCGGGACGGCCAGTCCCCGAGCCGGCAAACGACAGCCTCCCACTTCCCGGCACGGCTGGCACCCAAGCAGCTTGTGGCTGGTCACCCGTGTCGTGACATCGCATTCGCCGTGCCGCTCGAGGTGGGACCCGGACACGGTCCGGCTAGCGCACACGTTGCCCACGACCGGAAACAAGGGGCTCGGGACACCCGGCCCTACGCTGCCCGTGGACGGAAACACTTGTCGAGCTGTCGCTTTCCCCGTGCCGCTCGAGGTGGGACCCGAACCACGATGCGGCTGCCACACAGGTCGCCGTGCAACAGAGCTTAGGGCTTCGGGACGGACGGCCGCCGCCCCGCACGGGAACGAACCTCTGTCCTCCGGGACGGTCAGTCCCTGAGCCGGCGGACGAAAGCCTCCCGTTTCCAGGCACAGCTGGCACCCATGCCACTGGTGGCCGGAAAACATGTCGTGGCAACGCCTTACCCGAGCCGCTCGAGGTGGGACCCAGACACGGTCCGGCTAGCACACACGTCGCCCAGGACCGGAAACAAGGGGCTCGGGACACCCGGCCCCACGCTGCCCGTGGACGGACACCCGTGTCCTGCGATCGCCATACCAGAGCCACCCGAGGTGCGATCCTGACCCCGTTGCGGCTAGCAAACACTTCGTCCGGGACCGGAGTCCTGGGGCTCAGTACGTCCGGCTGCCGCCCCGCACGGGAACGAACCTTCGTTCTCCGGGACGGCCAGTCCCCGAGCCGGCAAACGACAGCCTCCCACTTCCCGGCACGGCTGGCACCCAAGCAGCTTCTGGCCGGTCACCCGTGTCGTGACATCGCATTCGCCGTGCCGCTCGGGGTGGGACCCAGACACGGTCCGGCTAGCACACACGTCGCCCAGGACCGGAAACAAGGGGCTCGGGACACCCGGCCCCACGCTGCCCGTGGACGGAAACACGTGTCCTGCGATCGCTTTCCCCGTGCCGCTCGAGGTAGGACCCGGACCGCGGTGCTGCTACCACACAGGTCGCCGTGCAACAGAGCTTAGGGGTTCTGGACGGACGGCCGCCGCCCCGCACGGGAACGAACCTCCGGTCTCCGGGACGGTCAGTCCCTGAGCCGGCGGACGAAAGCCTCCCGCTTCCAGGCACAGCTGGCACCCATGCCACTGGTGGCCGGACAACGGTGTCGTGGCATCGCCTTCCACAAGCCACCAGAAACGGGACCCGGACACGGTTCGGCTAGCACACACGTAGCCCAGGACCGGAAACAAGGGGCTCGGGACACCCGGCCCCACGCTGCCCGTGGACGGACACCCGTGTCCTGCGATCGCCATACCAGAGCCACCCGAGGTGCGATCCCAACCCCGTTGCGGCTAGCAAACACTTCGGCCGGGACCGGAGTCCTGGGGCTCAGTACGTCCGGCTGCCGCCCCGCACGGGAACGAACCTCCGTTCTCCGGGACGGCCAGTCCCCGAGCCGGCAAACGACAGCCTCCCACTTCCCGGCACGGCTGGCACCCAAGCAGCTTGTGGCTGGTCACCCGTGTCGTGACATCGCATTCGCCGTGCCGCTCGAGGTGGGACCCGGACACGGTCCGGCTAGCGCACACGTTGCCCACGACCGGAAACAAGGGGCTCGGGACACCCGGCCCTACGCTGCCCGTGGACGGAAACACTTGTCGAGCTGTCGCTTTCCCCGTGCCGCTCGAGGTGGGACCCGAACCACGATGCGGCTGCCACACAGGTCGCCGTGCAACAGAGCTTAGGGCTTCGGGACGGACGGCCGCCGCCCCGCACGGGAACGAACCTCTGTCCTCCGGGACGGTCAGTCCCTGAGCCGGCGGACGAAAGCCTCCCGTTTCCAGGCACAGCTGGCACCCATGCCACTGGTGGCCGGAAAACATGTCGTGGCAACGCCTTACCCGAGCCGCTCGAGGTGGGACCCAGACACGGTCCGGCTAGCACACACGTCGCCCAGGACCGGAAACAAGGGGCTCGGGACACCCGGCCCCACGCTGCCCGTGGACGGACACCCGTGTCCTGCGATCGCCATACCAGAGCCACCCGAGGTGCGATCCTGACCCCGTTGCGGCTAGCAAACACTTCGTCCGGGACCGGAGTCCTGGGGCTCAGTACGTCCGGCTGCCGCCCCGCACGGGAACGAACCTTCGTTCTCCGGGACGGCCAGTCCCCGAGCCGGCAAACGACAGCCTCCCACTTCCCGGCACGGCTGGCACCCAAGCAGCTTCTGGCCGGTCACCCGTGTCGTGACATCGCATTCGCCGTGCCGCTCGGGGTGGGACCCAGACACGGTCCGGCTAGCACACACGTCGCCCAGGACCGGAAACAAGGGGCTCGGGACACCCGGCCCCACGCTGCCCGTGGACGGAAACACGTGTCCTGCGATCGCTTTCCCCGTGCCGCTCGAGGTAGGACCCGGACCGCGGTGCTGCTACCACACAGGTCGCCGTGCAACAGAGCTTAGGGGTTCTGGACGGACGGCCGCCGCCCCGCACGGGAACGAACCTCCGGTCTCCGGGACGGTCAGTCCCTGAGCCGGCGGACGAAAGCCTCCCGCTTCCAGGCACAGCTGGCACCCATGCCACTGGTGGCCGGACAACGGTGTCGTGGCATCGCCTTCCACAAGCCACCAGAAACGGGACCCGGACACGGTTCGGCTAGCACACACGTAGCCCAGGACCGGAAACAAGGGGCTCGGGACACCCGGCCCCACGCTGCCCGTGGACGGACACCCGTGTCCTGCGATCGCCATACCAGAGCCACCCGAGGTGCGATCCCAACCCCGTTGCGGCTAGCAAACACTTCGGCCGGGACCGGAGTCCTGGGGCTCAGTACGTCCGGCTGCCGCCCCGCACGGGAACGAACCTCCGTTCTCCGGGACGGCCAGTCCCCGAGCCGGCAAACGACAGCCTCCCACTTCCCGGCACGGCTGGCACCCAAGCAGCTTGTGGCTGGTCACCCGTGTCGTGACATCGCATTCGCCGTGCCGCTCGAGGTGGGACCCGGACACGGTCCGGCTAGCGCACACGTTGCCCACGACCGGAAACAAGGGGCTCGGGACACCCGGCCCTACGCTGCCCGTGGACGGAAACACTTGTCGAGCTGTCGCTTTCCCCGTGCCGCTCGAGGTGGGACCCGAACCACGATGCGGCTGCCACACAGGTCGCCGTGCAACAGAGCTTAGGGCTTCGGGACGGACGGCCGCCGCCCCGCACGGGAACGAACCTCTGTCCTCCGGGACGGTCAGTCCCTGAGCCGGCGGACGAAAGCCTCCCGCTTCCAGGCACAGCTGGCACCCATGCCACTGGTGGCCGGACAACGGTGTCGTGGCATCGCCTTCCACAAGCCACCAGAAACGGGACCCGGACACGGTTCGGCTAGCACACACGTCGCCCAGGACCGGAAACAAGGGGCTCGGGACACCCGGCCCCACGCTGCCCGTGGACGGACACCCGTGTCCTGCGATCGCCATACCAGAGCCACCCGAGGTGCGATCCTCACCCCGTTGCGGCTAGCAAACACTTCGGCCGGGACCGGAGTCCTGGGGCTCAGTACGTCCGGCCGCCGCCCCGCACAGGAACGAACCTCCGTTCTCCGGGACGGTCAGTCCCCGAGCCGGCGGACGAAAGCCTCCCGCTTCCAGGCACAGCTGGCACCCATGCCACTGGTGGCCGGACAACGGTGTCGTGGCATCGCCTTCCACTAGCCACCAGAAACGGGACCCGGACACGGTTCGGCTAGCACACACGTAGCCCAGGACCAGAAACAAGGGGCTAGGGACAGCCGGCCCCAAGCTGCCCGTGGACGGACACCCGTGTCCTGCGATCGCCATACCAGAGCCACCCGACGTGCGATCCTGACCCCGTTGCGGCTAGCAAACACTTCGGCCGGGACCGGAGTCCTGGGGCTCAGTACGTCCGGCTGCCGCCCCGCACGGGAACGAACCTCCGTTCTCCGGGACGGCCAGTCCCCGAGCCGGCAAACGACAGCCTCCCACTTCCCGGCACGGCTGGCACCCAAGCAGCTTGTGGCTGGACACCCGTGTCGTGGCATCGCCGTCCCCGAGCCGTTCGAGGTGGGACCCAGACACGGTCCGGCTAGCACACACGTCGCCCAGGACCGGAAACAAGGGGCTCGGGACACCCGGCCCCACGCTGCCCGTGGACGGAAACACGTGTCCTGCGATCGCTTTCCCCGTGCCGCTCGAGGTAGGACCCGGACCGCGGTGCTGCTACCACACAGGTCGCCGTGCAACAGAGCTTAGGGGTTCTGGACGGACGGCCGCCGCCCCGCACGGGAACGAACCTCCGGTCTCCGGGACGGTCAGTCCCTGAGCCGGCGGACGAAAGCCTCCCGCTTCCAGGCACAGCTGGCACCCATGCCACTGGTGGCCGGACAACGGTGTCGTGGCATCGCCTTCCACAAGCCACCAGAAACGGGACCCGGACACGGTTCGGCTAGCACACACGTAGCCCAGGACCGGAAACAAGGGGCTCGGGACACCCGGCCCCACGCTGCCCGTGGACGGACACCCGTGTCCTGCGATCGCCATACCAGAGCCACCCGAGGTGCGATCCCAACCCCGTTGCGGCTAGCAAACACTTCGGCCGGGACCGGAGTCCTGGGGCTCAGTACGTCCGGCTGCCGCCCCGCACGGGAACGAACCTCCGTTCTCCGGGACGGCCAGTCCCCGAGCCGGCAAACGACAGCCTCCCACTTCCCGGCACGGCTGGCACCCAAGCAGCTTGTGGCTGGTCACCCGTGTCGTGACATCGCATTCGCCGTGCCGCTCGAGGTGGGACCCGGACACGGTCCGGCTAGCGCACACGTTGCCCACGACCGGAAACAAGGGGCTCGGGACACCCGGCCCTACGCTGCCCGTGGACGGAAACACTTGTCGAGCTGTCGCTTTCCCCGTGCCGCTCGAGGTGGGACCCGAACCACGATGCGGCTGCCACACAGGTCGCCGTGCAACAGAGCTTAGGGCTTCGGGACGGACGGCCGCCGCCCCGCACGGGAACGAACCTCTGTCCTCCGGGACGGTCAGTCCCTGAGCCGGCGGACGAAAGCCTCCCGTTTCCAGGCACAGCTGGCACCCATGCCACTGGTGGCCGGAAAACATGTCGTGGCAACGCCTTACCCGAGCCGCTCGAGGTGGGACCCAGAAACGGTCCGGCTAGCACACACGTCGCCCAGGACCGGAAACAAGGGGCTCGGGACACCCGGCCCCACGCTGCCCGTGGACGGACACCCGTGTCCTGCGATCGCCATACCAGAGCCACCCGAGGTGCGATCCTGACCCCGTTGCGGCTAGCAAACACTTCGTCCGGGACCGGAGTCCTGGGGCTCAGTACGTCCGGCTGCCGCCCCGCACGGGAACGAACCTTCGTTCTCCGGGACGGCCAGTCCCCGAGCCGGCAAACGACAGCCTCCCACTTCCCGGCACGGCTGGCACCCAAGCAGCTTCTGGCCGGTCACCCGTGTCGTGACATCGCATTCGCCGTGCCGCTCGGGGTGGGACCCAGACACGGTCCGGCTAGCACACACGTCGCCCAGGACCGGAAACAAGGGGCTCGGGACACCCGGCCCCACGCTGCCCGTGGACGGAAACACGTGTCCTGCGATCGCTTTCCCCGTGCCGCTCGAGGTAGGACCCGGACCGCGGTGCTGCTACCACACAGGTCGCCGTGCAACAGAGCTTAGGGGTTCTGGACGGACGGCCGCCGCCCCGCACGGGAACGAACCTCCGGTCTCCGGGACGGTCAGTCCCTGAGCCGGCGGACGAAAGCCTCCCGCTTCCAGGCACAGCTGGCACCCATGCCACTGGTGGCCGGACAACGGTGTCGTGGCATCGCCTTCCACAAGCCACCAGAAACGGGACCCGGACACGGTTCGGCTAGCACACACGTAGCCCAGGACCGGAAACAAGGGGCTCGGGACACCCGGCCCCACGCTGCCCGTGGACGGACACCCGTGTCCTGCGATCGCCATACCAGAGCCACCCGAGGTGCGATCCCAACCCCGTTGCGGCTAGCAAACACTTCGGCCGGGACCGGAGTCCTGGGGCTCAGTACGTCCGGCTGCCGCCCCGCACGGGAACGAACCTCCGTTCTCCGGGACGGCCAGTCCCCGAGCCGGCAAACGACAGCCTCCCACTTCCCGGCACGGCTGGCACCCAAGCAGCTTGTGGCTGGTCACCCGTGTCGTGACATCGCATTCGCCGTGCCGCTCGAGGTGGGACCCGGACACGGTCCGGCTAGCGCACACGTTGCCCACGACCGGAAACAAGGGGCTCGGGACACCCGGCCCTACGCTGCCCGTGGACGGAAACACTTGTCGAGCTGTCGCTTTCCCCGTGCCGCTCGAGGTGGGACCCGAACCACGATGCGGCTGCCACACAGGTCGCCGTGCAACAGAGCTTAGGGCTTCGGGACGGACGGCCGCCGCCCCGCACGGGAACGAACCTCTGTCCTCCGGGACGGTCAGTCCCTGAGCCGGCGGACGAAAGCCTCCCGCTTCCAGGCACAGCTGGCACCCATGCCACTGGTGGCCGGACAACGGTGTCGTGGCATCGCCTTCCACAAGCCACCAGAAACGGGACCCGGACACGGTTCGGCTAGCACACACGTCGCCCAGGACCGGAAACAAGGGGCTCGGGACACCCGGCCCCACGCTGCCCGTGGACGGACACCCGTGTCCTGCGATCGCCATACCAGAGCCACCCGAGGTGCGATCCTCACCCCGTTGCGGCTAGCAAACACTTCGGCCGGGACCGGAGTCCTGGGGCTCAGTACGTCCGGCCGCCGCCCCGCACAGGAACGAACCTCCGTTCTCCGGGACGGTCAGTCCCCGAGCCGGCGGACGAAAGCCTCCCGCTTCCAGGCACAGCTGGCACCCATGCCACTGGTGGCCGGACAACGGTGTCGTGGCATCGCCTTCCACTAGCCACCAGAAACGGGACCCGGACACGGTTCGGCTAGCACACACGTAGCCCAGGACCAGAAACAAGGGGCTAGGGACAGCCGGCCCCAAGCTGCCCGTGGACGGACACCCGTGTCCTGCGATCGCCATACCAGAGCCACCCGACGTGCGATCCTGACCCCGTTGCGGCTAGCAAACACTTCGGCCGGGACCGGAGTCCTGGGGCTCAGTACGTCCGGCTGCCGCCCCACACGGGAACGAACCTCCGTTCTCCGGGACGGCCAGTCCCCGAGCCGGCAAACGACAGCCTCCCACTTCCCGGCACGGCTGGCACCCAAGCAGCTTGTGGCTGGACACCCGTGTCGTGGCATCGCCGTCCCCGAGCCGTTCGAGGTGGGACCCAGACACGGTCCGGCTAGCACACACGTCGCCCAGGACCGGAAACAAGGGGCTCGGGACACCCGGCCCCACGCTGCCCGTGGACGGAAACACGTGTCCTGCGATCGCTTTCCCCGTGCCGCTCGAGGTAGGACCCGGACCGCGGTGCTGCTACCACACAGGTCGCCGTGCAACAGAGCTTAGGGGTTCTGGACGGACGGCCGCCGCCCCGCACGGGAACGAACCTCCGGTCTCCGGGACGGTCAGTCCCTGAGCCGGCGGACGAAAGCCTCCCGCTTCCAGGCACAGCTGGCACCCATGCCACTGGTGGCCGGACAACGGTGTCGTGGCATCGCCTTCCACAAGCCACCAGAAACGGGACCCGGACACGGTTCGGCTAGCACACACGTAGCCCAGGACCGGAAACAAGGGGCTCGGGACACCCGGCCCCACGCTGCCCGTGGACGGACACCCGTGTCCTGCGATCGCCATACCAGAGCCACCCGACGTGCGATCCTGACCCCGTTGCGGCTAGCAAACACTTCGGCCGGGACCGGAGTCCTGGGGCTCAGTACGTCCGGCTGCCGCCCCGCACGGGAACGAACCTCCGTTCTCCGGGACGGCCAGTCCCCGAGCCGGCAAACGACAGCCTCCCACTTCCCGGCACGGCTGGCACCCAAGCAGCTTCTGGCCGGTCACCCGTGTCGTGACATCGCATTCGCCGTGCCGCTCGAGGTGGGACCCGGACACGGTCCGGCTAGCGCACACGTTGCCCACGACCGGAAACAAGGAGCTCGGGACACCCGGCCCTACGCTGCCCGTGGACGGAAACACTTGTCGAGCGGTCGCTTTCCCCGTGCCGCTCGAGGTGGGACCCGAACCACGATGCGGCTGCCACACAGGTCGCCGTGCAACAGAGCTTAGGGCTTCGGGACGGACAGCCGCCGCCCCGCACGGGAACGAACCTCTGTCCTCCGGGACGGTCAGTCCCTGAGCCGGCGGACGAAAGCCTCCCGCTTCCAGGCACAGCTGGCACCCATGCCACTGGTGGCCGGAAAACATGTCGTGGCAACGCCTTACCCGAGCCGCTCGAGGTGGGACCCAGACACGGTCCGGCTAGCACACACGTCGCCCAGGACCGGAAACAAGGGGCTCGGGACACCCGGCCCCACGCTGCCCGTGGACGGAAACACGTGTCCTGCGATCGCTTTCCCCGTGCCGCTCGAGGTAGGACCCGGACCGCGGTGCTGCTACCACACAGGTCGCCGTGCAACAGAGCTTAAGGGTTCGGGACGGACGGCCGCCGCCCCGCACAGGAACGAACCTCCGTTCTCCGGGACGTTCAGTCCCCGAGCCGGCGGACGAAAGCCTCCCGCTTCCAGGCACAGCTGGCACCCATGCCACTGGTGGCCGGACAACGGTGTCGTGGCATCGCCTTCCACTAGCCACCAGAAACGGGACCCGGACACGGTTCGGCTAGCACACACGTAGCCCAGGACCAGAAACAAGGGGCTAGGGACAGCCGGCCCCAAGCTGCCCGTGGACGGACACCCGTGTCCTGCGATCGCCATACCAGAGCCACCCGAGGTGCGATCCTGACCCCGTTGCGGCTAGCAAACACTTCGGCCGGGACCGGAGTCCTGGGGCTCAGTACGTCCGGCTGCCGCCCCACACGGGAACGAACCTCCGTTCTCCGGGACGGCCAGTCCCCGAGCCGGCAAACGACAGCCTCCCACTTCCCGGCACGGCTGGCACCCAAGCAGCTTGTGGCTGGACACCCGTGTCGTGGCATCGCCGTCCCCGAGCCGTTCGAGGTGGGACCCAGACACGGTCCGGCTAGCACACACGTCGCCCAGGACCGGAAACAAGGGGCTCGGGACACCCGGCCCCACGCTGCCCGTGGACGGAAACACGTGTCCTGCGATCGCTTTCCCCGTGCCGCTCGAGGTGGGACCCGGACCGCGGTGCTGCTACCACACAGGTCGCCGTGCAACAGAGCTTAGGGGTTCTGGACGGACGGCCGCCGCCCCGCACGGGAACGAACCTCCGGTCTCCGGGACGGTCAGTCCCTGAGCCGGCGGACGAAAGCCTCCCGCTTCCAGGCACAGCTGGCACCCATGCCACTGGTGGCCGGACAACGGTGTCGTGGCATCGCCTTCCACAAGCCACCAGAAACGGGACCCGGACACGGTTCGGCTAGCACACACGTAGCCCAGGACCGGAAACAAGGGGCTAGGGACACCCGGCCCCACGCTGCCCGTGGACGGACACCCGTGTCCTGCGATCGCCATACCAGAGCCACCCGAGGTGCGATCCTGACCCCGTTGCGGCTAGCAAACACTTCGGCCGGGACCGGAGTCCTGGGGCTCAGTACGTCCGGCTGCCGCCCCGCACGGGAACGAACCTCCGTTCTCCGGGACGGCCAGTCCCCGAGCCGGCAAACGACAGCCTCCCACTTCCCGGCACGGCTGGCACCCAAGCAGCTTCTGGCCGGTCACCCGTGTCGTGACATCGCATTCGCCGTGCCGCTCGAGGTGGGACCCGGACACGGTCCGGCTAGCGCACACGTTGCCCACGACCGGAAACAAGGGGCTCGGGACACCCGGCCCTACGCTGCCCGTGGACGGAAACACTTGTCGAGCGGTCGCTTACCCCGTGCCGCTCGAGGTGGGACCCGAACCACGATGCGGCTGCCACACAGGTCGCCGTGCAACAGAGCTTAGGGGTTCTGGACGGACGGCCGCCGCCCCGCACGGGAACGAACCTCTGTCCTCCGGGACGGTCAGTCCCTGAGCCGGCGGACGAAAGCCTCCCGCTTCCAGGCACAGCTGGCACCCATGCCACTGGTGGCCGGACAACGGTGTCGTGGCATCGCCTTCCACAAGCCACCAGAAACGGGACCCGGACACGGTTCGGCTAGCACACACGTCGCCCAGGACCGGAAACAAGGGGCTCGGGACACCCGGCCCCACGCTGCCCGTGGACGGACACCCGTGTCCTGCGATCGCCATACCAGAGCCACCCGAGGTGCGATCCTGACCCCGTTGCGGCTAGCAAACACTTCGGCCGGGACCGGAGTCCTGGGGCTCAGTACGTCCGGCTGCCGCCCCGCACGGGAACGAACCTTCGTTCTCCGGGACGGCCAGTCCCCGAGCCGGCAAACGACAGCCTCCCACTTCCCGGCA
Organism: Somateria mollissima; assembly: GCA_951411735.1. Classification (NCBI taxonomy): domain Eukaryota; kingdom Metazoa; phylum Chordata; class Aves; order Anseriformes; family Anatidae; genus Somateria; species Somateria mollissima. Next base: position 510,977 of record CATOCB010000342.1, read on the forward strand.
CGGCTGGCACCCAAGCAGCTTCTGGCCGGTCACCCGTGTCGTGACATCGCATTCGCCGTGCCGCTCGAGGTGGGACCCAGACACGGTCCGGCTAGCACACACGTCGCCCAGGACCGGAAACAAGGGGCTCGGGACACCCGGCCCCACGCTGCCCGTGGACGGAAACACGTGTCCTGCGATCGCTTTCCCCGTGCCGCTCGAGGTAGGACCCGGACCGCGGTGCTGCTACCACACAGGTCGCCGTGCAACAGAGCTTAGGGGTTCTGGACGGACGGCCGCCGCCCCGCACGGGAACGAACCTCCGGTCTCCGGGACGGTCAGTCCCTGAGCCGGCGGACGAAAGCCTCCCGCTTCCAGGCACAGCTGGCACCCATGCCACTGGTGGCCGGACAACGGTGTCGTGGCATCGCCTTCCACAAGCCACCAGAAACGGGACCCGGACACGGTTCGGCTAGCACACACGTAGCCCAGGACCGGAAACAAGGGGCTCGGGACACCCGGCCCCACGCTGCCCGTGGACGGACACCCGTGTCCTGCGATCGCCATACCAGAGCCACCCGACGTGCGATCCTGACCCCGTTGCGGCTAGCAAACACTTCGGCCGGGACCGGAGTCCTGGGGCTCAGTACGTCCGGCTGCCGCCCCGCACGGGAACGAACCTCCGTTCTCCGGGACGGCCAGTCCCCGAGCCGGCAAACGACAGCCTCCCACTTCCCGGCACGGCTGGCACCCAAGCAGCTTCTGGCCAGTCACCCGTGTCGTGACATCGCATTCGCCGTGCCGCTCGAGGTGGGACCCGGACACGGTCCGGCTAGCGCACACGTTGCCCACGACCGGAAACAAGGAGCTCGGGACACCCGGCCCTACGCTGCCCGTGGACGGAAACACTTGTCGAGCGGTCGCTTTCCCCGTGCCGCTCGAGGTGGGACCCGAACCACGATGCGGCTGCCACACAGGTCGCCGTGCAACAGAGCTTAGGGCTTCGGTACGGACGGCCGCCACCCCACACGGGAACGAACCTCCGTTCTCCGGGACGGTCAGCCCGCGACCGGCGGACGACAGCCTCGCTCTTCCGGCACAGTTGGCACCCATTCCACTCGTGACCGGACAACCGTGTCGTGGCATCGCCTTACCCGAGCCGCTTGAAACGGGACCCGGACACGGTCTGGGTCGCACACGTCGCCCAGGACCGGAAACAAGGGGCTCGGGACACCCGGCCCTACGCTGCCCGTGGACGGAAACACTTGTCGAGCAGTCGCTTTCCCCGTGCCGCTCGAGGTGGGACCCGAACCACGATGCGGCTGCCACACAGGTCGCCGTGCAACAGAGCTTAGGGCTTCGGGACGGACAGCCGCCGCCCCGCACGGGAACGAACCTCTGTCCTCCGGGACGGTCAGTCCCTGAGCCGGCGGACGAAAGCCTCCCGCTTCCAGGCACAGCTGGCACCCATGCCACTGGTGGCCGGAAAACATGTCGTGGCAACGCCTTACCCGAGCCGCTCGAGGTGGGACCCAGACACGGTCCGGCTAGCACACACGTCGCCCAGGACCGGAAACAAGGGGCTCGGGACACCCGGACCCACGCTGCCCGTGGACGGAAACACGTGTCCTGCGATCGCTTTCCCCGTGCCGCTCGAGGTAGGACCCGGACCGCGGTGCTGCTACCACACAGGTCGCCGTGCAACAGAGCTTAAGGGTTCGGGACGGACGGCCGCCGCCCCGCACGGGAACGAACCTCTGTCCTCCGGGACGGTCAGTCTCTGAGCCGGCGGACGAAAGCCTCCCGCTTCCAGGCACAGCTGGCACCCATGCCACTGGTGGCCGGACATTACGGTGTCGTGGCATCGCCTTCCACAAGCCACCAGAAACGGGACCCGGACACGGTTCGGCTAGCACACACGTAGCCCAGGACCGGAAACAAGGGGCTCGGGACACCCGGCCCCACGCTGCCCGTGGACGGACACCCGTGTCCTGCGATCGCCATACCAGAGCCACCCGAGGTGCGATCCTGACCCCGTTGCGGCTAGCAAACACTTCGGCCGGGACCGGAGTCCTGGGGCTCAGTACGTCCGGCTGCCGCCCCGCACGGGAACGAACCTTCGTTCTCCGGGACGGCCAGTCCCCGAGCCGGCAAACGACAGCCTCCCACTTCCCGGCACGGCTGGCACCCAAGCAGCTTCTGGCCGGTCACCCGTGTCGTGACATCGCATTCGCCGTGCCGCTCGAGGTGGGACCCAGACACGGTCCGGCTAGCACACACGTCGCCCAGGACCGGAAACAAGGGGCTCGGGACACCCGGACCCACGCTGCCCGTGGACGGAAACACGTGTCCTGCGATCGCTTTCCCCGTGCCGCTCGAGGTAGGACCCGGACCACGGTGCTGCTACCACACAGGTCGCCGTGCAACAGAGCTTAAGGGTTCGGGACGGACGGCCGCCGCCCCGCACAGGAACGAACCTCTGTCCTCCGGGACGTTCAGTCCCCGAGCCGGCGGACGAAAGCCTCCCGCTTCCAGGCACAGCTGGCACCCATGCCACTGGTGGCCGGACAACGGTGTCGTGGCATCGCCTTCCAAAAGCCACCAGAAACGGGACCCGGACACGGTTCGGCTAGCACACACGTAGCCCAGGACCAGAAACAAGGGGCTAGGGACAGCCGGCCCACGCTGCCCGTGGACGGACACCCGTGTCCTGCGATCGCCATACCAGAGCCACCCGACGTGCGATCCTGACCCCGTTGCGGCTAGCAAACACTTCGGCCGGGACCGGAGTCCTGGGGCTCAGTACGTCCGGCTGCCGCCCCGCACGGGAACGAACCTCCGTTCTCCGGGACGGCCAGTCCCCGAGCCGGCAAACGACAGCCTCCCACTTCCCGGCACGGCTGGCACCCAAGCAGCTTCTGGCCGGTCACCCGTGTCGTGACATCGCATTCGCCGTGCCGCTCGAGGTGGGACCCGGACACGGTCCGGCTAGCGCACACGTCGCCCAGGACCGGAAACAAGGGGCTCGGGACACCCGGCCCCACGCTGCCCGTGGACGGACACCCGTGTCCTGCGATCGCCATACCAGAGCCACCCGAGGTGCGATCCTGACCCCGTTGCGGCTAGCAAACACTTCGGCCGGGACCGGAGTCCTGGGGCTCAGTACGTCCGGCTGCCGCCCCGCACGGGAACGAACCTCCGTTCTCCGGGACGGCCAGTCCCCGAGCCGGCAAACGACAGCCTCCCACTTCCCGGCACGGCTGGCACCCAAGCAGCTTGTGGCCGGTCACCCGTGTCGTGACATCGCATTCGCCGTGCCGCTCGAGGTGGGACCCAGACACGGTCCGGCTAGCACACACGTCGCCCAGGACCGGAAACAAGGGGCTCGGGACACCCGGCCCCACGCTGCCCGTGGACGGACACCCGTGTCCTGCGATCGCTTTCCCCGTGCCGCTCGAGGTAGGACCCGGACCGCGGTGCTGCTACCACACAGGTCGCCGTGCAACAGAGCTTAAGGGTTCGGGACGGACGGCCGCCGCCCCGCACAGGAACGAACCTCTGTCCTCCGGGACGTTCAGTCCCCGAGCCGGCGGACGAAAGCCTCCCGCTTCCAGGCACAGCTGGCACCCATGCCACTGGTGGCCGGACAACGGTGTCGTGGCATCGCCTTCCACTAGCCACCAGAAACGGGACCCGGACACGGTTCGGCTAGCACACACGTAGCCCAGGACCAGAAACAAGGGGCTAGGGACACCCGGCCCCACGCTGCCCGTGGACGGACACCCGTGTCCTGCGATCGCCATACCAGAGCCACCCGAGGTGCGATCCTGACCCCGTTGCGGCTAGCAAACACTTCGGCCGGGACCGGAGTCCTGGGGCTCAGTACGTCCGGCTGCCGCCCCACACGGGAACGAACCTCCGTTCTCCGGGACGGCCAGTCCCCGAGCCGGCAAACGACAGCCTCCCACTTCCCGGCACGGCTGGCACCCAAGCAGCTTGTGGCTGGACACCCGTGTCGTGGCATCGCCGTCCCCGAGCCGTTCGAGGTGGGACCCAGACACGGTCCGGCTAGCGCACACGTTGCCCACGACCGGAAACAAGGAGCTCGGGACACCTGGCCCCACGCTGCCCGTGGACGGAAACACTTGTCGAGCGGTCGCTTTCCCCGTGCCGCTCGAGGTGGGACCCGAACCACGATGCGGCTGCCACACAGGTCGCCGTGCAACAGAGCTTAGGGCTTCGGTACGGACGGCCGCCACCCCACACGGGAACGAACCTCCGTTCTCCGGGACGGTCAGCCCGCGAGCCGGCGGACGACAGCCTCGCTCTTCCGGCACAGTTGGCACCCATTCCACTCGTGACCGGACAACCGTGTCGTGGCATCGCCTTACCCGAGCCGCTTGAAACGGGACCCGGACACGGTCTGGGTCGCACACGTCGCCCAGGACCGGAAACAAGGGGCTCGGGACACCCGGCCCTACGCTGCCCGTGGACGGAAACACTTGTCGAGCAGTCGCTTTCCCCGTGCCTCTCGAGGTGGGACCCGAACCACGATGCGGCTGCCACACAGGTCGCTGTGCAACAGAGCTTAGGGCTTCGGGACGGACAGCCGCCACCCCGCACGGGAACGAACCTCTGTCCTCCGGGACGGTCAGTCCCTGAGCCGGCGGACGAAAGCCTCCCGTTTCCAGGCACAGCTGGCACCCATGCCACTGGTGGCCGGAAAACATGTCGTGGCAACGCCTTACCCGAGCCGCTCGAGGTGGGACCCAGACACGGTCCGGCTAGCACACACGTCGCCCAGGACCGGAAACAAGGGGCTCGGGACACCCGGACCCACGCTGCCCGTGGACGGAAACACGTGTCCTGCGATCGCTTTCCCCGTGCCGCTCGAGGTAGGACCCGGACCGCGGTGCTGCTACCACACAGGTCGCCGTGCAACAGAGCTTAAGGGTTCGGGACGGACGGCCGCCGCCCCGCACGGGAACGAACCTCTGTCCTCCGGGACGGTCAGTCTCTGAGCCGGCGGACGAAAGCCTCCCGCTTCCAGGCACAGCTGGCACCCATGCCACTGGTGGCCGGACATTACGGTGTCGTGGCATCGCCTTCCACAAGCCACCAGAAACGGGACCCGGACACGGTTCGGCTAGCACACACGTAGCCCAGGACCGGAAACAAGGGGCTCGGGACACCCGGCCCCACGCTGCCCGTGGACGGACACCCGTGTCCTGCGATCGCCATACCAGAGCCACCCGAGGTGCGATCCTGACCCCGTTGCGGCTAGCAAACACTTCGGCCGGGACCGGAGTCCTGGGGCTCAGTACGTCCGGCTGCCGCCCCGCACGGGAACGAACCTTCGTTCTCCGGGACGGCCAGTCCCCGAGCCGGCAAACGACAGCCTCCCACTTCCCGGCACGGCTGGCACCCAAGCAGCTTGTGGCCGGTCACCCGTGTCGTGACATCGCATTCGCCGTGCCGCTCGAGGTGGGACCCAGACACGGTCCGGCTAGCACACACGTCGCCCAGGACCGGAAACAAGGGGCTCGGGACACCCGGACCCACGCTGCCCGTGGACGGAAACACGTGTCCTGCGATCGCTTTCCCCGTGCCGCTCGAGGTAGGACCCGGACCACGGTGCTGCTACCACACAGGTCGCCGTGCAACAGAGCTTAAGGGTTCGGGACGGACGGCCGCCGCCCCGCACAGGAACGAACCTCTGTCCTCCGGGACGTTCAGTCCCCGAGCCGGCGGACGAAAGCCTCCCGCTTCCAGGCACAGCTGGCACCCATGCCACTGGTGGCCGGACAACGGTGTCGTGGCATCGCCTTCCAAAAGCCACCAGAAACGGGACCCGGACACGGTTCGGCTAGCACACACGTAGCCCAGGACCAGAAACAAGGGGCTAGGGACAGCCGGCCCACGCTGCCCGTGGACGGACACCCGTGTCCTGCGATCGCCATACCAGAGCCACCCGAGGTGCGATCCTGACCCCGTTGCGGCTAGCAAACACTTCGTCCGGGACCGGAGTCCTGGGGCTCAGTACGTCCGGCTGCCGCCCCGCACGGGAACGAACCTCCGTTCTCCGGGACGGCCAGTCCCCGAGCCGGCAAACGACAGCCTCCCACTTCCCGGCACGGCTGGCACCCAAGCAGCTTCTGGCCGGTCACCCGTGTCGTGACATCGCATTCGCCGTGCCGCTCGAGGTGGGACCCGGACACGGTCCGGCTAGCGCACACGTTGCCCACGACCGGAAACAAGGAGCTCGGGACACCCGGCCCTACGCTGCCCGTGGACGGAAACACTTGTCGAGCGGTCGCTTTCCCCGTGCCGCTCGAGGTGGGACCCGAACCACGATGCGGCTGCCACACAGGTCGCCGTGCAACAGAGCTTAGGGCTTCGGGACGGACAGCCGCCGCCCCGCACGGGAACGAACCTCTGTCCTCCGGGACGGTCAGTCCCTGAGCCGGCGGACGAAAGCCTCCCGCTTCCAGGCACAGCTGGCACCCATGCCACTGGTGGCCGGAAAACATGTCGTGGCAACGCCTTACCCGAGCCGCTCGAGGTGGGACCCAGACACGGTCCGGCTAGCACACACGTCGCCCAGGACCGGAAACAAGGGGCTCGGGACACCCGGCCCCACGCTGCCCGTGGACGGACACCCGTGTCCTGCGATCGCCATACCAGAGCCACCCGAGGTGTGATCCTGACCCCGTTGCGGCTAGCAAACACTTCGGCCGGGACCGGAGTCCTGGGGCTCAGTACGTCCGGCTGCCGCCCCGCACGGGAACGAACCTCCGTTCTCCGGGACGGCCAGTCCCCGAGCCGGCAAACGACAGCCTCCCACTTCCCGGCACGGCTGGCACCCAAGCAGCTTGTGGCTGGACACCCGTGTCGTGGCATCGCCGTCCCCGAGCCGTTCGAGGTGGGACCCGTACCGCGATGCGGCTGCCACACAGGTCGCCGTGCAACAGAGCTTAGGGCTTCGGTACGGACGGCCGCCACCCCACACGGGAACGAACCTCCGTTCTCCGGGACGGTCAGCCCGCGAGCCGGCGGACGACAGCCTCGCTCTTCCGGCACAGTTGGCACCCATTCCACTCGTGACCGGACAACCGTGTCGTGGCATCGCCTTACCCGAGCCGCTTGAAACGGGACCCGGACACGGTCTGGGTCGCACACGTCGCCCAGGACCAGAAACAAGGGGCTCGGGACACCCGGCCCTACGCTGCCCGTGGACGGAAACACTTGTCGAGCAGTCGCTTTCCCCGTGCCGCTCGAGGTGGGACCCGAACCACGATGCGGCTGCCACACAGGTCGCCGTGCAACAGAGCTTAGGGCTTCGGGACGGACAGCCGCCGCCCCGCACGGGAACGAATCTCTGTCCTCCGGGACGGTCAGTCCCTGAGCCGGCGGACGAAAGCCTCCCGCTTCCAGGCACAGCTGGCACCCATGCCACTGGTGGCCGGAAAACATGTCGTGGCAACGCCTTACCCGAGCCGCTCGAGGTGGGACCCAGACACGGTCCGGCTAGCACACACGTCGCCCAGGACCGGAAACAAGGGGCTCGGGACACCCGGACCCACGCTGCCCGTGGACGGAAACACGTGTCCTGCGATCGCTTTCCCCGTGCCGCTCGAGGTAGGACCCGGACCGCGGTGCTGCTACCACACAGGTCGCCGTGCAACAGAGCTTAAGGGTTCGGGACGGACGGCCGCCGCCCCGCACGGGAACGAACCTCTGTCCTCCGGGACGGTCAGTCTCTGAGCCGGCGGACGAAAGCCTCCCGCTTCCAGGCACAGCTGGCACCCATGCCACTGGTGGCCGGACATTACGGTGTCGTGGCATCGCCTTCCACAAGCCACCAGAAACGGGACCCGGACACGGTTCGGCTAGCACACACGTAGCCCAGGACCGGAAACAAGGGGCTCGGGACACCCGGCCCCACGCTGCCCGTGGACGGACACCCGTGTCCTGCGATCGCCATACCAGAGCCACCCGAGGTGCGATCCTGACCCCGTTGCGGCTAGCAAACACTTCGTCCGGGACCGGAGTCCTGGGGCTCAGTACGTCCGGCTGCCGCCCCGCACGGGAACGAACCTTCGTTCTCCGGGACGGCCAGTCCCCGAGCCGGCAAACGACAGCCTCCCACTTCCCGGCACGGCTGGCACCCAAGCAGCTTCTGGCCGGTCACCCGTGTCGTGACATCGCATTCGCCGTGCCGCTCGAGGTGGGACCCAGACACGGTCCGGCTAGCACACACGTCGCCCAGGACCGGAAACAAGGGGCTCGGGACACCCGGACCCACGCTGCCCGTGGACGGAAACACGTGTCCTGCGATCGCTTTCCCCGTGCCGCTCGAGGTAGGACCCGGACCGCGGTGCTGCTACCACACAGGTCGCCGTGCAACAGAGCTTAAGGGTTCGGAACGGACGGCCGCCGCCCCGCACAGGAACGAACCTCTGTCCTCCGGGACGTTCAGTCCCCGAGCCGGCGGACGAAAGCCTCCCGCTTCCAGGCACAGCTGGCACCCATGCCACTGGTGGCCGGACAACGGTGTCGTGGCATCGCCTTCCAAAAGCCACCAGAAACGGGACCCGGACACGGTTCGGCTAGCACACACGTAGCCCAGGACCAGAAACAAGGGGCTAGGGACAGCCGGCCCACGCTGCCCGTGGACGGACACCCGTGTCCTGCGATCGCCATACCAGAGCCACCCGAGGTGCGATCCTGACCCCGTTGCGGCTAGCAAACACTTCGGCCGGGACCGGAGTCCTGGGGCTCAGTACGTCCGGCTGCCGCCCCGCACGGGAACGAACCTCCGTTCTCCGGGACGGCCAGTCCCCGAGCCGGCAAACGACAGCCTCCCACTTCCCGGCACGGCTGGCACCCAAGCAGCTTGTGGCTGGACACCCGTGTCGTGGCATCGCCGTCCCCGAGCCGTTCGAGGTGGTACCCGGACCGCGATGTGGCTGCCACACAGGTCGCCGTGCAACAGAGCTTAGGGCTTCGGTACGGACGGCCGCCACCCCACCCGGGAACGAACCTCCGTTCTCCGGGACGGCCAGTCCCCGAGCCGGCAAACGACAGCCTCCCACTTCCCGGCACGGCTGGCACCCAAGCAGCTTGTGGCTGGACAACCGTGTCGTGGCATCGCCTTACCCGAGCCGCTTGAAACGGGACCCGGACACGGTCTGGGTCGCACACGTCGCCCAGGACCGGAAACAAGGGGCTCGGGACACCCGGCCCCACGCTGCCCGTGGACGGAAACACGTGTCCTGCGATCGCTTTCCCCGTGCCGCTCGAGGTAGGACCCGGACCGCGGTGCTGCTACCACACAGGTCGCCGTGCAACAGAGCTTAAGGGTTCTGGACGGACGGCCGCCGCCCCGCACGGGAACGAACCTCTGTCCTCCGGGACGGTCAGTCCCTGAGCCGGCGGACGAAAGCCTCCCGCTTCCAGGCACAGCTGGCACCCATGCCACTGGTGGCCGGACAACGGTGTCGTGGCATCGCCTTCCACAAGCCACCAGAAACGGGACCCGGACACGGTTCGGCTAGCACACACGTCGCCCAGGACCGGAAACAAGGGGCTCGGGACACCCGGACCCACGCTGCCCGTGGACGGAAACACGTGTCCTGCGATCGCTTTCCCCGTGCCGCTCGAGGTAGGACCCGGACCGCGGTGCTGCTACCACACAGGTCGCCGTGCAACAGAGCTTAAGGGTTCGGGACGGACGGCCGCCGCCCCGCACGGGAACGAACCTCTGTCCTCCGGGACGGTCAGTCTCTGAGCCGGCGGACGAAAGCCTCCCGCTTCCAGGCACAGCTGGCACCCATGCCACTGGTGGCCGGACATTACGGTGTCGTGGCATCGCCTTCCACAAGCCACCAGAAACGGGACCCGGACACGGTTCGGCTAGCACACACGTAGCCCAGGACCGGAAACAAGGGGCTCGGGACACCCGGCCCCACGCTGCCCGTGGACGGACACCCGTGTCCTGCGATCGCCATACCAGAGCCACCCGAGGTGCGATCCTGACCCCGTTGCGGCTAGCAAACACTTCGTCCGGGACCGGAGTCCTGGGGCTCAGTACGTCCGGCTGCCGCCCCGCACGGGAACGAACCTCCGTTCTCCGGGACGGCCAGTCCCCGAGCCGGCAAACGACAGCCTCCCACTTCCCGGCACGGCTGGCACCCAAGCAGCTTCTGGCCGGTCACCCGTGTCGTGACATCGCATTCGCCGTGCCGCTCGAGGTGGGACCCAGACACGGTCCGGCTAGCACACACGTCGCCCAGGACCGGAAACAAGGGGCTCGGGACACCCGGACCCACGCTGCCCGTGGACGGAAACACGTGTCCTGCGATCGCTTTCCCCGTGCCGCTCGAGGTAGGACCCGGACCGCGGTGCTGCTACCACACAGGTCGCCGTGCAACAGAGCTTAAGGGTTCGGAACGGACGGCCGCCGCCCCGCACAGGAACGAACCTCTGTCCTCCGGGACGTTCAGTCCCCGAGCCGGCGGACGAAAGCCTCCCGCTTCCAGGCACAGCTGGCACCCATGCCACTGGTGGCCGGACAACGGTGTCGTGGCATCGCCTTCCAAAAGCCACCAGAAACGGGACCCGGACACGGTTCGGCTAGCACACACGTAGCCCAGGACCAGAAACAAGGGGCTAGGGACAGCCGGCCCACGCTGCCCGTGGACGGACACCCGTGTCCTGCGATCGCCATACCAGAGACACCCGAGGTGCGATCCTGACCCCGTTGCGGCTAGCAAACACTTCGGCCGGGACCGGAGTCCTGGGGCTCAGTACGTCCGGCTGCCGCCCCGCACGGGAACGAACCTCCGTTCTCCGGGACGGCCAGTCCCCGAGCCGGCAAACGACAGCCTCCCACTTCCCGGCACGGCTGGCACCCAAGCAGCTTGTGGCTGGACACCCGTGTCGTGGCATCGCCGTCCCCGAGCCGTTCGAGGTGGTACCCGGACCGCGATGTGGCTGCCACACAGGTCGCCGTGCAACAGAGCTTAGGGCTTCGGTACGGACGGCCGCCACCCCACACGGGAACGAACCTCCGTTCTCCGGGACGGCCAGTCCCCGAGCCGGCAAACGACAGCCTCCCACTTCCCGGCACGGCTGGCACCCAAGCAGCTTGTGGCTGGACAACCGTGTCGTGGCATCGCCTTACCCGAGCCGCTTGAAACGGGACCCGGACACGGTCTGGGTCGCACACGTCGCCCAGGACCGGAAACAAGGGGCTCGGGACACCCGGCCCCACGCTGCCCGTGGACGGAAACACGTGTCCTGCGATCGCTTTCCCCGTGCCGCTCGAGGTAGGACCCGGACCGCGGTGCTGCTACCACACAGGTCGCCGTGCAACAGAGCTTAGGGGTTCTGGACGGACGGCCGCCGCCCCGCACGGGAACGAACCTCTGTCCTCCGGGACGGTCAGTCCCTGAGCCGGCGGACGAAAGCCTCCCGCTTCCAGGCACAGCTGGCACCCATGCCACTGGTGGCCGGACAACGGTGTCGTGGCATCGCCTTCCACAAGCCACCAGAAACGGGACCCGGACACGGTTCGGCTAGCACACACGTAGCCCAGGACCGGAAACAAGGGGCTAGGGACAGCCGGCCCCACGCTGCCCGTGGACGGACACTTGTGTCCTGCGATCGCTTTCCCCGTGCCGCTCGAGGTGGGACCCGGACCGCGGTGCTGCTACCACACAGGTCGCCGTGCAACAGAGCTTAGGGGTTCTGGACGGACGGCTGCCGCCCCGCACGGGAACGAACCTCCGGTCTCCGGGACGGTCAGTCCCTGAGCCGGCGGATGAAAGCCTCCCGCTTCCAGGCACAGTTGGCACCCATGCCACTGGTGGCCGGACAACGGTGTCGTGGCATCGCCTTCCACAGGCCACCAGAAACGGGATCCGGACACGGTTCGGCTAGCACACACGTCGCCCAGGACCGGAAACAAGGGGCTCGGGACACCCGGACCCACGCTGCCCGTGGACGGAAACACGTGTCCTGCGATCGCTTTCCCCGTGCCGCTCGAGGTATGACACGTACCGCGGTGCTGCTACCACACAGGTCGCCGTGCAACAGAGCTTAAGGGTTCGGGACGGACGGCCGCCGCCCCGCACGGGAACGAACCTCTGTCCTCCGGGACGTTCAGTCCCCGAGCCGGCGGACGAAAGCCTCCCGCTTCCAGGCACAGCTGGCACCCATGCCACTGGTGGCCGGACAACGGTGTCGTGGCATCGCCTTCCAAAAGCCACCAGAAACGGGACCCGGACACGGTTCGGCTAGCACACACGTAGCCCAGGACCAGAAACAAGGGGCTAGGGACAGCCGGCCCCACGCTGCCCGTGGACGGACACCCGTGTCCTGCGATCGCCATACCAGAGCCTCCCGACGTGCGATCCTGACCCCGTTGCGGCTAGCAAACACTTCGTCCGGGACCGGAGTCCTGGGGCTCAGTACGTCCGGCTGCCGCCCCGCACGGGAACGAACCTCCGTTCTCCGGGACGGCCAGTCCCCGAGCCGGCAAACGACAGCCTCCCACTTCCCGGCACGGCTGGCACCCAAGCAGCTTGTGGCTGGACACCCGTGTCGTGGCATCGCCGTCCCCGAGCCGTTCGAGGTGGGACCCGTACCGCGATGTGGCTGCCACACAGGTCGCCGTGCAACAGAGCTTAGGGCTTCGGTACGGACGGCCGCCACCCCACACGGGAACGAACCTCCGTTCTCCGGGACGGTCAGCCCGCGAGCCGGCGGACGACAGCCTCGCTCTTCCGGCACAGTTGGCACCCATTCCACTCGTGACCGGACAACCGTGTCGTGGCATCGCCTTACCCGAGCCGCTTGAAACGGGACCCGGACACGGTCTGGGTCGCACACGTCGCCCAGGACCGGAAACAAGGGGCTCGGGACACCCGGCCCCACGCTGCCCGTGGACGGAAACACGTGTCCTGCGATCGCTTTCCCCGTGCCGCTCGAGGTAGGACCCGGACCACGGTGCTGCTACCACACAGGTCGCCGTGCAACAGAGCTTAAGGGTTCTGGACGGACGGCCGCCGCCCCGCACGGGAACGAACCTCCGGTCCTCCGGGACGGTCAGTCTCTGAGCCGGCGGACGAAAGCCTCCCGCTTCCAGGCACAGCTGGCACCCATGCCACTGGTGGCCGGACAACGGTGTCGTGGCATCGCCTTCCACAAGCCACCAGAAACGGGACCCGGACACGGTTCGGCTAGCACACACGTAGCCCAGGACCGGAAACAAGGGGCTAGGGACAGCCGGCCCCACGCTGCCCGTGGACGGACACTTGTGTCCTGCGATCGCTTTCGCCAGGCCGCTCGAGGTGGGACCCGGACCGCGGTGCTGCTACCACACAGGTCGCCGTGCAACAGAGCTTAGGGGTTCTGGACGGACGGCTGCCGCCCCGCACGGGAACGAACCTCCGGTCTCCGGGACGGTCAGTCCCTGAGCCGGCGGATGAAAGCCTCCCGCTTCCAGGCACAGTTGGCACCCATGCCACTGGTGGCCGGACAACGGTGTCGTGGCATCGCCTTCCACAAGCCACCAGAAACGGGACCCGGACACGGTTCGGCTAGCACACACGTCGCCCAGGACCGGAAACAAGGGGCTCGGGACACCCGGACCCACGCTGCCCGTGGACGGAAACACGTGTCCTGCGATCGCTTTCCCCGTGCTGCTCGAGGTAGGACACGTACCGCGGTGCTGCTACCACACAGGTCGCCGTGCAACAGAGCTTAAGGGTTCGGGACGGACGGCCGCCGCCCCGCACGGGAACGAACCTCTGTCCTCCGGGACGTTCAGTCCCCGAGCCGGCGGACGAAAGCCTCCCGCTTCCAGGCACAGCTGGCACCCATGCCACTGGTGGCCGGACAACGGTGTCGTGGCATCGCCTTCCAAAAGCCACCAGAAACGGGACCCGGACACGGTTCGGCTAGCACACACGTAGCCCAGGACCAGAAACAAGGGGCTAGGGACAGCCGGCCCCACGCTGCCCGTGGACGGACACCCGTGTCCTGCGATCGCCATACCAGAGCCTCCCGACGTGCGATCCTGACCCCGTTGCGGCTAGCAAACACTTCGTCCGGGACCGGAGTCCTGGGGCTCAGTACGTCCGGCTGCCGCCCCGCACGGGAACGAACCTCCGTTCTCCGGGACGGCCAGTCCCCGAGCCGGCAAACGACAGCCTCCCACTTCCCGGCACGGCTGGCACCCAAGCAGCTTGTGGCTGGACACCCGTGTCGTGGCATCGCCGTCCCCGAGCCGTTCGAGGTGGGACCCGTACCGCGATGTGGCTGCCACACAGGTCGCCGTGCAACAGAGCTTAGGGCTTCGGTACGGACGGCCGCCACCCCACACGGGAACGAACCTCCGTTCTCCGGGACGGTCAGCCCGCGAGCCGGCGGACGACAGCCTCGCTCTTCCGGCACAGTTGGCACCCATTCCACTCGTGACCGGACAACCGTGTCGTGGCATCGCCTTACCCGAGCCGCTTGAAACGGGACCCGGACACGGTCTGGGTCGCACACGTCGCCCAGGACCGGAAACAAGGGGCTCGGGACACCCGGCCCCACGCTGCCCGTGGACGGAAACACGTGTCCTGCGATCGCTTTCCCCGTGCCGCTCGAGGTAGGACCCGGACCGCGGTGCTGCTACCACACAGGTCGCCGTGCAACAGAGCTTAAGGGTTCGGGACGGACGGCCGCCGCCCCGCACAGGAACGAACCTCCGTTCTCCGGGACGGTCAGTCCCCGAGCCGGCGGACGAAAGCCTCCCGCTTCCAGGCACAGCTGGCACCCATGCCACTGGTGGCCGGACAACGGTGTCGTGGCATCGCCTTCCACTAGCCACCAGAAACGGGACCCGGACACGGTTCGGCTAGCACACACGTAGCCCAGGACCAGAAACAAGGGGCTAGGGACAGCCGGCCCCAAGCTGCCCGTGGACGGACACCCGTGTCCTGCGATCGCCATACCAGAGCCACCCGAGGTGCGATCCTGACCCCGTTGCGGCTAGCAAACACTTCGTCCGGGACCGGAGTCCTGGGGCTCAGTACGTCCGGCTGCCGCCCCACACGGGAACGAACCTCCGTTCTCCGGGACGGCCAGTCCCCGAGCCGGCAAACGACAGCCTCCCACTTCCCGGCACGGCTGGCACCCAAGCAGCTTCTGGCCGGTCACCCGTGTCGTGACATCGCATTCGCCGTGCCGCTCGAGGTGGGACCCAGACACGGTCCGGCTAGCACACACGTCGCCCAGGACCGGAAACAAGGGGCTCGGGACACCCGGCCCCACGCTGCCCGTGGACGGAAACACGTGTCCTGCGATCGCTTTCCCCGTGCCGCTCGAGGTAGGACCCGGACCGCGGTGCTGCTACCACACAGGTCGCCGTGCAACAGAGCTTAAGGGTTCGGGACGGACGGCCGCCGCCCCGCACAGGAACGAACCTCCGTTCTCCGGGACGGTCAGTCCCCGAGCCGGCGGACGAAAGCCTCCCGCTTCCAGGCACAGCTGGCACCCATGCCACTGGTGGCCGGACAACGGTGTCGTGGCATCGCCTTCCACTAGCCACCAGAAACGGGACCCGGACACGGTTCGGCTAGCACACACGTCGCCCAGGACCAGAAACAAGGGGCTAGGGACAGCCGGCCCCAAGCTGCCCGTGGACGGACACCCGTGTCCTGCGATCGCCATACCAGAGCCACCCGACGTGCGATCCTGACCCCGTTGCGGCTAGCAAACACTTCGGCCGGGACCGGAGTCCTGGGGCTCAGTACGTCCGGCTGCCGCCCCACACGGGAACGAACCTCCGTTCTCCGGGACGGCCAGTCCCCGAGCCGGCAAACGACAGCCTCCCACTTCCCGGCACGGCTGGCACCCAAGCAGCTTGTGGCTGGACACCCGTGTCGTGGCATCGCCGTCCCCGAGCCGTTCGAGGTGGGACCCAGACACGGTCCGGCTAGCACACACGTCGCCCAGGACCGGAAACAAGGGGCTCGGGACACCCGGCCCCACGCTGCCCGTGGACGGAAACACGTGTCCTGCGATCGCTTTCCCCGTGCCGCTCGAGGTAGGACCCGGACCGCGGTGCTGCTACCACACAGGTCGCCGTGCAACAGAGCTTAGGGGTTCTGGACGGACGGCCGCCGCCCCGCACGGGAACGAACCTCCGGTCTCCGGGACGGTCAGTCCCTGAGCCGGCGGACGAAAGCCTCCCGCTTCCAGGCACAGCTGGCACCCATGCCACTGGTGGCCGGACAACGGTGTCGTGGCATCGCCTTCCACAAGCCACCAGAAACGGGACCCGGACACGGTTCGGCTAGCACACACGAAGCCCAGGACCGGAAACAAGGGGCTCGGGACACCCGGCCCCACGCTGCCCGTGGACGGACACCCGTGTCCTGCGATCGCCATACCAGAGCCACCCGAGGTGCGATCCTGACCCCGTTGCGGCTAGCAAACACTTCGGCCGGGACCGGAGTCCTGGGGCTCAGTACGTCCGGCTGCCGCCCCGCACGGGAACGAACCTCCGTTCTCCGGGACGGCCAGTCCCCGAGCCGGCAAACGACAGCCTCCCACTTCCCGGCACGGCTGGCACCCAAGCAGCTTCTGGCCGGTCACCCGTGTCGTGACATCGCATTCGCCGTGCCGCTCGAGGTGGGACCCGGACACGGTCCGGCTAGCGCACACGTTGCCCACGACCGGAAACAAGGAGCTCGGGACACCCGGCCCTACGCTGCCCGTGGACGGAAACACTTGTCGAGCGGTCGCTTTCCCCGTGCCGCTCGAGGTGGGACCCGAACCACGATGCGGCTGCCACACAGGTCGCCGTGCAACAGAGCTTAGGGCTTCGGTACGGACGGCCGCCACCCCACACGGGAACGAACCTCCGTTCTCCGGGACGGTCAGCCCGCGAGCCGGCGGACGACAGCCTCGCTCTTCCGGCACAGTTGGCACCCATTCCACTCGTGACCGGACAACCGTGTCGTGGCATCGCCTTACCCGAGCCGCTTGAAACGGGACCCGGACACGGTCTGGGTCGCACACGTCGCCCAGGACCGGAAACAAGGGGCTCGGGACACCCGGCCCTACGCTGCCCGTGGACGGAAACACTTGTCGAGCAGTCGCTTTCCCCGTGCCGCTCGAGGTGGGACCCGAACCACGATGCGGCTGCCACACAGGTCGCCGTGCAACAGAGCTTAGGGCTTCGGGACGGACAGCCGCCGCCCCGCACGGGAACGAACCTCTGTCCTCCGGGACGGTCAGTCCCTGAGCCGGCGGACGAAAGCCTCCCGCTTCCAGGCACAGCTGGCACCCATGCCACTGGTGGCCGGAAAACATGTCGTGGCAACGCCTTACCCGAGCCGCTCGAGGTGGGACCCAGACACGGTCCGGCTAGCACACACGTCGCCCAGGACCGGAAACAAGGGGCTCGGGACACCCGGACCCACGCTGCCCGTGGACGGAAACACGTGTCCTGCGATCGCTTTCCCCGTGCCGCTCGAGGTGGGACCCGAACCACGATGCGGCTGCCACACAGGTCGCCGTGCAACAGAGCTTAGGGGTTCTGGACGGACGGCCGCCGCCCCGCACGGGAACGAACCTCTGTCCTCCGGGACGGTCAGTCCCTGAGCCGGCGGACGAAAGCCTCCCGCTTCCAGGCACAGCTGGCACCCATGCCACTGGTGGCCGGACAACGGTGTCGTGGCATCGCCTTCCACAAGCCACCAGAAACGGGACCCGGACACGGTTCGGCTAGCACACACGTCGCCCAGGACCGGAAACAAGGGGCTCGGGACACCCGGCCCCACGCTGCCCGTGGACGGAAACACGTGTCCTGCGATCGCTTTCCCCGTGCCGCTCGAGGTAGGACCCGGACCGCGGTGCTGCTACCACACAGGTCGCCGTGCAACAGAGCTTAAGGGTTCGGGACGGACGGCCGCCGCCCCGCACAGGAACGAACCTCCGTTCTCCGGGACGGTCAGTCCCCGAGCCGGCGGACGAAAGCCTCCCGCTTCCAGGCACAGCTGGCACCCATGCCACTGGTGGCCGGACAACGGTGTCGTGGCATCGCCTTCCACTAGCCACCAGAAACGGGACCCGGACACGGTTCGGCTAGCACACACGTCGCCCAGGACCAGAAACAAGGGGCTAGGGACAGCCGGCCCCAAGCTGCCCGTGGACGGACACCCGTGTCCTGCGATCGCCATACCAGAGCCACCCGACGTGCGATCCTGACCCCGTTGCGGCTAGCAAACACTTCGGCCGGGACCGGAGTCCTGGGGCTCAGTACGTCCGGCTGCCGCCCCACACGGGAACGAACCTCCGTTCTCCGGGACGGCCAGTCCCCGAGCCGGCAAACGACAGCCTCCCACTTCCCGGCACGGCTGGCACCCAAGCAGCTTGTGGCTGGACACCCGTGTCGTGGCATCGCCGTCCCCGAGCCGTTCGAGGTGGGACCCAGACACGGTCCGGCTAGCACACACGTCGCCCAGGACCGGAAACAAGGGGCTCGGGACACCCGGCCCCACGCTGCCCGTGGACGGAAACACGTGTCCTGCGATCGCTTTCCCCGTGCCGCTCGAGGTAGGACCCGGACCGCGGTGCTGCTACCACACAGGTCGCCGTGCAACAGAGCTTAGGGGTTCTGGACGGACGGCCGCCGCCCCGCACGGGAACGAACCTCCGGTCTCCGGGACGGTCAGTCCCTGAGCCGGCGGACGAAAGCCTCCCGCTTCCAGGCACAGCTGGCACCCATGCCACTGGTGGCCGGACAACGGTGTCGTGGCATCGCCTTCCACAAGCCACCAGAAACGGGACCCGGACACGGTTCGGCTAGCACACACGAAGCCCAGGACCGGAAACAAGGGGCTCGGGACACCCGGCCCCACGCTGCCCGTGGACGGACACCCGTGTCCTGCGATCGCCATACCAGAGCCACCCGAGGTGCGATCCTGACCCCGTTGCGGCTAGCAAACACTTCGGCCGGGACCGGAGTCCTGGGGCTCAGTACGTCCGGCTGCCGCCCCGCACGGGAACGAACCTCCGTTCTCCGGGACGGCCAGTCCCCGAGCCGGCAAACGACAGCCTCCCACTTCCCGGCACGGCTGGCACCCAAGCAGCTTCTGGCCGGTCACCCGTGTCGTGACATCGCATTCGCCGTGCCGCTCGAGGTGGGACCCGGACACGGTCCGGCTAGCGCACACGTTGCCCACGACCGGAAACAAGGAGCTCGGGACACCCGGCCCTACGCTGCCCGTGGACGGAAACACTTGTCGAGCGGTCGCTTTCCCCGTGCCGCTCGAGGTGGGACCCGAACCACGATGCGGCTGCCACACAGGTCGCCGTGCAACAGAGCTTAGGGCTTCGGGACGGACAGCCGCCGCCCCGCACGGGAACGAACCTCTGTCCTCCGGGACGGTCAGTCCCTGAGCCGGCGGACGAAAGCCTCCCGCTTCCAGGCACAGCTGGCACCCATGCCACTGGTGGCCGGAAAACATGTCGTGGCAACGCCTTACCCGAGCCGCTCGAGGTGGGACCCAGACACGGTCCGACTAGCACACACGTCGCCCAGGACCGGAAACAAGGGGCTCGGGACACCCGGACCCACGCTGCCCGTGGACGGAAACACGTGTCCTGCGATCGCTTTCCCCGTGCCGCTCGAGGTGGGACCCGAACCACGATGCGGCTGCCACACAGGTCGCCGTGCAACAGAGCTTAGGGGTTCTGGACGGACGGCCGCCGCCCCGCACGGGAACGAACCTCTGTCCTCCGGGACGGTCAGTCCCTGAGCCGGCGGACGAAAGCCTCCCGCTTCCAGGCACAGCTGGCACCCATGCCACTGGTGGCCGGACAACGGTGTCGTGGCATCGCCTTCCACAAGCCACCAGAAACGGGACCCGGACACGGTTCGGCTAGCACACACGTAGCCCAGGACCGGAAACAAGGGGCTAGGGACAGCCGGCCCCACGCTGCCCGTGGACGGACACTTGTGTCCTGCGATCGCTTTCCCCGTGCCGCTCGAGGTGGGACCCGGACCGCGGTGCTGCTACCACACAGGTCGCCGTGCAACAGAGCTTAGGGGTTCTGGACGGACGGCTGCCGCCCCGCACGGGAACGAACCTCCGGTCTCCGGGACGGTCAGTCCCTGAGCCGGCGGATGAAAGCCTCCCGCTTCCAGGCACAGTTGGCACCCATGCCACTGGTGGCCGGACAACGGTGTCGTGGCATCGCCTTCCACAGGCCACCAGAAACGGGATCCGGACACGGTTCGGCTAGCACACACGTCGCCCAGGACCGGAAACAAGGGGCTCGGGACACCCGGACCCACGCTGCCCGTGGACGGAAACACGTGTCCTGCGATCGCTTTCCCCGTGCCGCTCGAGGTATGACACGTACCGCGGTGCTGCTACCACACAGGTCGCCGTGCAACAGAGCTTAAGGGTTCGGGACGGACGGCCGCCGCCCCGCACGGGAACGAACCTCTGTCCTCCGGGACGTTCAGTCCCCGAGCCGGCGGACGAAAGCCTCCCGCTTCCAGGCACAGCTGGCACCCATGCCACTGGTGGCCGGACAACGGTGTCGTGGCATCGCCTTCCAAAAGCCACCAGAAACGGGACCCGGACACGGTTCGGCTAGCACACACGTAGCCCAGGACCAGAAACAAGGGGCTAGGGACAGCCGGCCCCACGCTGCCCGTGGACGGACACCCGTGTCCTGCGATCGCCATACCAGAGCCTCCCGACGTGCGATCCTGACCCCGTTGCGGCTAGCAAACACTTCGTCCGGGACCGGAGTCCTGGGGCTCAGTACGTCCGGCTGCCGCCCCGCACGGGAACGAACCTCCGTTCTCCGGGACGGCCAGTCCCCGAGCCGGCAAACGACAGCCTCCCACTTCCCGGCACGGCTGGCACCCAAGCAGCTTGTGGCTGGACACCCGTGTCGTGGCATCGCCGTCCCCGAGCCGTTCGAGGTGGGACCCGTACCGCGATGTGGCTGCCACACAGGTCGCCGTGCAACAGAGCTTAGGGCTTCGGTACGGACGGCCGCCACCCCACACGGGAACGAACCTCCGTTCTCCGGGACGGTCAGCCCGCGAGCCGGCGGACGACAGCCTCGCTCTTCCGGCACAGTTGGCACCCATTCCACTCGTGACCGGACAACCGTGTCGTGGCATCGCCTTACCCGAGCCGCTTGAAACGGGACCCGGACACGGTCTGGGTCGCACACGTCGCCCAGGACCGGAAACAAGGGGCTCGGGACACCCGGCCCCACGCTGCCCGTGGACGGAAACACGTGTCCTGCGATCGCTTTCCCCGTGCCGCTCGAGGTAGGACCCGGACCACGGTGCTGCTACCACACAGGTCGCCGTGCAACAGAGCTTAAGGGTTCGGGACGGACGGCCGCCGCCCCGCACGGGAACGAACCTCCGGTCCTCCGGGACGGTCAGTCTCTGAGCCGGCGGACGAAAGCCTCCCGCTTCCAGGCACAGCTGGCACCCATGCCACTGGTGGCCGGACAACGGTGTCGTGGCATCGCCTTCCACAAGCCACCAGAAACGGGACCCGGACACGGTTCGGCTAGCACACACGTAGCCCAGGACCGGAAACAAGGGGCTAGGGACAGCCGGCCCCACGCTGCCCGTGGACGGACACTTGTGTCCTGCGATCGCTTTCCCCGTGCCGCTCGAGGTGGGACCCGGACCGCGGTGCTGCTACCACACAGGTCGCCGTGCAACAGAGCTTAGGGGTTCTGGACGGACGGCTGCCGCCCCGCACGGGAACGAACCTCCGGTCTCCGGGACGGTCAGTCCCTGAGCCGGCGGATGAAAGCCTCCCGCTTCCAGGCACAGTTGGCACCCATGCCACTGGTGGCCGGACAACGGTGTCGTGGCATCGCCTTCCACAAGCCACCAGAAACGGGACCCGGACACGGTTCGGCTAGCACACACGTCGCCCAGGACCGGAAACAAGGGGCTCGGGACACCCGGACCCACGCTGCCCGTGGACGGAAACACGTGTCCTGCGATCGCTTTCCCCGTGCTGCTCGAGGTAGGACACGTACCGCGGTGCTGCTACCACACAGGTCGCCGTGCAACAGAGCTTAAGGGTTCGGGACGGACGGCCGCCGCCCCGCACGGGAACGAACCTCTGTCCTCCGGGACGTTCAGTCCCCGAGCCGGCGGACGAAAGCCTCCCGCTTCCAGGCACAGCTGGCACCCATGCCACTGGTGGCCGGACAACGGTGTCGTGGCATCGCCTTCCAAAAGCCACCAGAAACGGGACCCGGACACGGTTCGGCTAGCACACACGTAGCCCAGGACCAGAAACAAGGGGCTAGGGACAGCCGGCCCCACGCTGCCCGTGGACGGACACCCGTGTCCTGCGATCGCCATACCAGAGCCTCCCGACGTGCGATCCTGACCCCGTTGCGGCTAGCAAACACTTCGTCCGGGACCGGAGTCCTGGGGCTCAGTACGTCCGGCTGCCGCCCCGCACGGGAACGAACCTCCGTTCTCCGGGACGGCCAGTCCCCGAGCCGGCAAACGACAGCCTCCCACTTCCCGGCACGGCTGGCACCCAAGCAGCTTGTGGCTGGACACCCGTGTCGTGGCATCGCCGTCCCCGAGCCGTTCGAGGTGGGACCCGTACCGCGATGTGGCTGCCACACAGGTCGCCGTGCAACAGAGCTTAGGGCTTCGGTACGGACGGCCGCCACCCCACACGGGAACGAACCTCCGTTCTCCGGGACGGTCAGCCCGCGAGCCGGCGGACGACAGCCTCGCTCTTCCGGCACAGTTGGCACCCATTCCACTCGTGACCGGACAACCGTGTCGTGGCATCGCCTTACCCGAGCCGCTTGAAACGGGACCCGGACACGGTCTGGGTCGCACACGTCGCCCAGGACCGGAAACAAGGGGCTCGGGACACCCGGCCCCACGCTGCCCGTGGACGGAAACACGTGTCCTGCGATCGCTTTCCCCGTGCCGCTCGAGGTAGGACCCGGACCGCGGTGCTGCTACCACACAGGTCGCCGTGCAACAGAGCTTAAGGGTTCGGGACGGACGGCCGCCGCCCCGCACAGGAACGAACCTCCGTTCTCCGGGACGGTCAGTCCCCGAGCCGGCGGACGAAAGCCTCCCGCTTCCAGGCACAGCTGGCACCCATGCCACTGGTGGCCGGACAACGGTGTCGTGGCATCGCCTTCCACTAGCCACCAGAAACGGGACCCGGACACGGTTCGGCTAGCACACACGTAGCCCAGGACCAGAAACAAGGGGCTAGGGACAGCCGGCCCCAAGCTGCCCGTGGACGGACACCCGTGTCCTGCGATCGCCATACCAGAGCCACCCGAGGTGCGATCCTGACCCCGTTGCGGCTAGCAAACACTTCGGCCGGGACCGGAGTCCTGGGGCTCAGTACGTCCGGCTGCCGCCCCACACGGGAACGAACGTCCGTTCTCCGGGACGGCCAGTCCCCGAGCCGGCAAACGACAGCCTCCCACTTCCCGGCACGGCTGGCACCCAAGCAGCTTGTGACTGGACACCCGTGTCGTGGCATCGCCGTCCCCGAGCCGTTCGAGGTGGGACCCAGACACGGTCCGGCTAGCACACACGTCGCCCAGGACCGGAAACAAGGGGCTCGGGACACCCGGCCCCACGCTGCCCGTGGACGGAAACACGTGTCCTGCGATCGCTTTCCCCGTGCCGCTCGAGGTAGGACCCGGACCGCGGTGCTGCTACCACACAGGTCGCCGTGCAACAGAGCTTAGGGGTTCTGGACGGACGGCCGCCGCCCCGCACGGGAACGAACCTCCGGTCTCCGGGACGGTCAGTCCCTGAGCCGGCGGACGAAAGCCTCCCGCTTCCAGGCACAGCTGGCACCCATGCCACTGGTGGCCGGACAACGGTGTCGTGGCATCGCCTTCCACAAGCCACCAGAAACGGGACCCGGACACAGTTCGGCTAGCACACACGTAGCCCAGGACCGGAAACAAGGGGCTAGGGACACCCGGCCCCACGCTGCCCGTGGACGGACACCCGTGTCCTGCGATCGCCATACCAGAGCCACCCGAGGTGCGATCCTGACCCCGTTGCGGCTAGCAAACACTTCGGCCGGGACCGGAGTCCTGGGGCTCAGTACGTCCGGCTGCCGCCCCGCACGGGAACGAACCTCCGTTCTCCGGGACGGCCAGTCCCCGAGCCGGCAAACGACAGCCTCCCACTTCCCGGCACGGCTGGCACCCAAGCAGCTTCTGGCCGGTCACCCGTGTCGTGACATCGCATTCGCCGTGCCGCTCGAGGTGGGACCCGGACACGGTCCGGCTAGCGCACACGTTGCCCACGACCGGAAACAAGGGGCTCGGGACACCCGGCCCTACGCTGCCCGTGGACGGAAACACTTGTCGAGCGGTCGCTTACCCCGTGCCGCTCGAGGTGGGACCCGAACCACGATGCGGCTGCCACACAGGTCGCCGTGCAACAGAGCTTAGGGGTTCTGGACGGACGGCCGCCGCCCCGCACGGGAACGAACCTCTGTCCTCCGGGACGGTCAGTCCCTGAGCCGGCGGACGAAAGCCTCCCGCTTCCAGGCACAGCTGGCACCCATGCCACTGGTGGCCGGACAACGGTGTCGTGGCATCGCCTTCCACAAGCCACCAGAAACGGGACCCGGACACGGTTCGGCTAGCACACACGTCGCCCAGGACCGGAAACAAGGGGCTCGGGACACCCGGCCCCACGCTGCCCGTGGACGGACACCCGTGTCCTGCGATCGCCATACCAGAGCCACCCGAGGTGCGATCCTGACCCCGTTGCGGCTAGCAAACACTTCGGCCGGGACCGGAGTCCTGGGGCTCAGTACGTCCGGCTGCCGCCCCGCACGGGAACGAACCTTCGTTCTCCGGGACGGCCAGTCCCCGAGCCGGCAAACGACAGCCTCCCACTTCCCGGCACGGCTGGCACCCAAGCAGCTTCTGGCCGGTCACCCGTGTCGTGACATCGCATTCGCCGTGCCGCTCGAGGTGGGACCCAGACACGGTCCGGCTAGCACACACGTCGCCCAGGACCGGAAACAAGGGGCTCGGGACACCCGGCCCCACGCTGCCCGTGGACGGAAACACGTGTCCTGCGATCGCTTTCCCCGTGCCGCTCGAGGTAGGACCCGGACCGCGGTGCTGCTACCACACAGGTCGCCGTGCAACAGAGCTTAAGGGTTCGGGACGGACGGCCGCCGCCCCGCACAGGAACGAACCTCCGTTCTCCGGGACGGTCAGTCCCCGAGCCGGCGGACGAAAGCCTCCCGCTTCCAGGCACAGCTGGCACCCATGCCACTGGTGGCCGGACAACGGTGTCGTGGCATCGCCTTCCACTAGCCACCAGAAACGGGACCCGGACACGGTTCGGCTAGCACACACGTCGCCCAGGACCAGAAACAAGGGGCTAGGGACAGCCGGCCCCAAGCTGCCCGTGGACGGACACCCGTGTCCTGCGATCGCCATACCAGAGCCACCCGACGTGCGATCCTGACCCCGTTGCGGCTAGCAAACACTTCGGCCGGGACCGGAGTCCTGGGGCTCAGTACGTCCGGCTGCCGCCCCACACGGGAACGAACCTCCGTTCTCCGGGACGGCCAGTCCCCGAGCCGGCAAACGACAGCCTCCCACTTCCCGGCACGGCTGGCACCCAAGCAGCTTGTGGCTGGACACCCGTGTCGTGGCATCGCCGTCCCCGAGCCGTTCGAGGTGGGACCCAGACACGGTCCGGCTAGCACACACGTCGCCCAGGACCGGAAACAAGGGGCTCGGGACACCCGGCCCCACGCTGCCCGTGGACGGAAACACGTGTCCTGCGATCGCTTTCCCCGTGCCGCTCGAGGTAGGACCCGGACCGCGGTGCTGCTACCACACAGGTCGCCGTGCAACAGAGCTTAGGGGTTCTGGACGGACGGCCGCCGCCCCGCACGGGAACGAACCTCCGGTCTCCGGGACGGTCAGTCCCTGAGCCGGCGGACGAAAGCCTCCCGCTTCCAGGCACAGCTGGCACCCATGCCACTGGTGGCCGGACAACGGTGTCGTGGCATCGCCTTCCACAAGCCACCAGAAACGGGACCCGGACACGGTTCGGCTAGCACACACGAAGCCCAGGACCGGAAACAAGGGGCTCGGGACACCCGGCCCCACGCTGCCCGTGGACGGACACCCGTGTCCTGCGATCGCCATACCAGAGCCACCCGAGGTGCGATCCTGACCCCGTTGCGGCTAGCAAACACTTCGGCCGGGACCGGAGTCCTGGGGCTCAGTACGTCCGGCTGCCGCCCCGCACGGGAACGAACCTCCGTTCTCCGGGACGGCCAGTCCCCGAGCCGGCAAACGACAGCCTCCCACTTCCCGGCACGGCTGGCACCCAAGCAGCTTCTGGCCGGTCACCCGTGTCGTGACATCGCATTCGCCGTGCCGCTCGAGGTGGGACCCGGACACGGTCCGGCTAGCGCACACGTTGCCCACGACCGGAAACAAGGAGCTCGGGACACCCGGCCCTACGCTGCCCGTGGACGGAAACACTTGTCGAGCGGTCGCTTTCCCCGTGCCGCTCGAGGTGGGACCCGAACCACGATGCGGCTGCCACACAGGTCGCCGTGCAACAGAGCTTAGGGCTTCGGTACGGACGGCCGCCACCCCACACGGGAACGAACCTCCGTTCTCCGGGACGGTCAGCCCGCGAGCCGGCGGACGACAGCCTCGCTCTTCCGGCACAGTTGGCACCCATTCCACTCGTGACCGGACAACCGTGTCGTGGCATCGCCTTACCCGAGCCGCTTGAAACGGGACCCGGACACGGTCTGGGTCGCACACGTCGCCCAGGACCGGAAACAAGGGGCTCGGGACACCCGGCCCTACGCTGCCCGTGGACGGAAACACTTGTCGAGCAGTCGCTTTCCCCGTGCCGCTCGAGGTGGGACCCGAACCACGATGCGGCTGCCACACAGGTCGCCGTGCAACAGAGCTTAGGGCTTCGGGACGGACAGCCGCCGCCCCGCACGGGAACGAACCTCTGTCCTCCGGGACGGTCAGTCCCTGAGCCGGCGGACGAAAGCCTCCCGCTTCCAGGCACAGCTGGCACCCATGCCACTGGTGGCCGGAAAACATGTCGTGGCAACGCCTTACCCGAGCCGCTCGAGGTGGGACCCAGACACGGTCCGACTAGCACACACGTCGCCCAGGACCGGAAACAAGGGGCTCGGGACACCCGGACCCACGCTGCCCGTGGACGGAAACACGTGTCCTGCGATCGCTTTCCCCGTGCCGCTCGAGGTGGGACCCGAACCACGATGCGGCTGCCACACAGGTCGCCGTGCAACAGAGCTTAGGGGTTCTGGACGGACGGCCGCCGCCCCGCACGGGAACGAACCTCTGTCCTCCGGGACGGTCAGTCCCTGAGCCGGCGGACGAAAGCCTCCCGCTTCCAGGCACAGCTGGCACCCATGCCACTGGTGGCCGGACAACGGTGTCGTGGCATCGCCTTCCACAAGCCACCAGAAACGGGACCCGGACACGGTTCGGCTAGCACACACGTCGCCCAGGACCGGAAACAAGGGGCTCGGGACACCCGGCCCCACGCTGCCCGTGGACGGACACCCGTGTCCTGCGATCGCCATACCAGAGCCACCCGAGGTGCGATCCTGACCCCGTTGCGGCTAGCAAACACTTCGGCCGGGACCGGAGTCCTGGGGCTCAGTACGTCCGGCTGCCGCCCCGCACGGGAACGAACCTTCGTTCTCCGGGACGGCCAGTCCCCG
Organism: Somateria mollissima; assembly: GCA_951411735.1. Classification (NCBI taxonomy): domain Eukaryota; kingdom Metazoa; phylum Chordata; class Aves; order Anseriformes; family Anatidae; genus Somateria; species Somateria mollissima. The sequence goes on from CATOCB010000342.1 coordinate 538,780, forward strand.
AGCCGGCAAACGACAGCCTCCCACTTCCCGGCACGGCTGGCACCCAAGCAGCTTCTGGCCGGTCACCCGTGTCGTGACATCGCATTCGCCGTGCCGCTCGAGGTGGGACCCAGACACGGTCCGGCTAGCACACACGTCGCCCAGGACCGGAAACAAGGGGCTCGGGACACCCGGCCCCACGCTGCCCGTGGACGGAAACACGTGTCCTGCGATCGCTTTCCCCGTGCCGCTCGAGGTAGGACCCGGACCGCGGTGCTGCTACCACACAGGTCGCCGTGCAACAGAGCTTAAGGGTTCGGGACGGACGGCCGCCGCCCCGCACAGGAACGAACCTCCGTTCTCCGGGACGGTCAGTCCCCGAGCCGGCGGACGAAAGCCTCCCGCTTCCAGGCACAGCTGGCACCCATGCCACTGGTGGCCGGACAACGGTGTCGTGGCATCGCCTTCCACTAGCCACCAGAAACGGGACCCGGACACGGTTCGGCTAGCACACACGTCGCCCAGGACCAGAAACAAGGGGCTAGGGACAGCCGGCCCCAAGCTGCCCGTGGACGGACACCCGTGTCCTGCGATCGCCATACCAGAGCCACCCGAGGTGCGATCCTGACCCCGTTGCGGCTAGCAAACACTTCGGCCGGGACCGGAGTCCTGGGGCTCAGTACGTCCGGCTGCCGCCCCGCACGGGAACGAACCTCCGTTCTCCGGGACGGCCAGTCCCCGAGCCGGCAAACGACAGCCTCCCACTTCCCGGCACGGCTGGCACCCAAGCAGCTTCTGGCCGGTCACCCGTGTCGTGACATCGCATTCGCCGTGCCGCTCGAGGTGGGACCCGGACACGGTCCGGCTAGCGCACACGTTGCCCACGACCGGAAACAAGGGGCTCGGGACACCCGGCCCTACGCTGCCCGTGGACGGAAACACTTGTCGAGCGGTCGCTTACCCCGTGCCGCTCGAGGTGGGACCCGAACCACGATGCGGCTGCCACACAGGTCGCCGTGCAACAGAGCTTAGGGGTTCTGGACGGACGGCCGCCGCCCCGCACGGGAACGAACCTCTGTCCTCCGGGACGGTCAGTCCCTGAGCCGGCGGACGAAAGCCTCCCGCTTCCAGGCACAGCTGGCACCCATGCCACTGGTGGCCGGACAACGGTGTCGTGGCATCGCCTTCCACAAGCCACCAGAAACGGGACCCGGACACGGTTCGGCTAGCACACACGTCGCCCAGGACCGGAAACAAGGGGCTCGGGACACCCGGCCCCACGCTGCCCGTGGACGGACACCCGTGTCCTGCGATCGCCATACCAGAGCCACCCGAGGTGCGATCCTGACCCCGTTGCGGCTAGCAAACACTTCGGCCGGGACCGGAGTCCTGGGGCTCAGTACGTCCGGCTGCCGCCCCGCACGGGAACGAACCTTCGTTCTCCGGGACGGCCAGTCCCCGAGCCGGCAAACGACAGCCTCCCACTTCCCGGCACGGCTGGCACCCAAGCAGCTTCTGGCCGGTCACCCGTGTCGTGACATCGCATTCGCCGTGCCGCTCGAGGTGGGACCCAGACACGGTCCGGCTAGCACACACGTCGCCCAGGACCGGAAACAAGGGGCTCGGGACACCCGGCCCCACGCTGCCCGTGGACGGAAACACGTGTCCTGCGATCGCTTTCCCCGTGCCGCTCGAGGTAGGACCCGGACCGCGGTGCTGCTACCACACAGGTCGCCGTGCAACAGAGCTTAAGGGTTCGGGACGGACGGCCGCCGCCCCGCACAGGAACGAACCTCCGTTCTCCGGGACGGTCAGTCCCCGAGCCGGCGGACGAAAGCCTCCCGCTTCCAGGCACAGCTGGCACCCATGCCACTGGTGGCCGGACAACGGTGTCGTGGCATCGCCTTCCACTAGCCACCAGAAACGGGACCCGGACACGGTTCGGCTAGCACACACGTCGCCCAGGACCAGAAACAAGGGGCTAGGGACAGCCGGCCCCAAGCTGCCCGTGGACGGACACCCGTGTCCTGCGATCGCCATACCAGAGCCACCCGACGTGCGATCCTGACCCCGTTGCGGCTAGCAAACACTTCGGCCGGGACCGGAGTCCTGGGGCTCAGTACGTCCGGCTGCCGCCCCACACGGGAACGAACCTCCGTTCTCCGGGACGGCCAGTCCCCGAGCCGGCAAACGACAGCCTCCCACTTCCCGGCACGGCTGGCACCCAAGCAGCTTGTGGCTGGACACCCGTGTCGTGGCATCGCCGTCCCCGAGCCGTTCGAGGTGGGACCCAGACACGGTCCGGCTAGCACACACGTCGCCCAGGACCGGAAACAAGGGGCTCGGGACACCCGGCCCCACGCTGCCCGTGGACGGAAACACGTGTCCTGCGATCGCTTTCCCCGTGCCGCTCGAGGTAGGACCCGGACCGCGGTGCTGCTACCACACAGGTCGCCGTGCAACAGAGCTTAGGGGTTCTGGACGGACGGCCGCCGCCCCGCACGGGAACGAACCTCCGGTCTCCGGGACGGTCAGTCCCTGAGCCGGCGGACGAAAGCCTCCCGCTTCCAGGCACAGCTGGCACCCATGCCACTGGTGGCCGGACAACGGTGTCGTGGCATCGCCTTCCACAAGCCACCAGAAACGGGACCCGGACACGGTTCGGCTAGCACACACGAAGCCCAGGACCGGAAACAAGGGGCTCGGGACACCCGGCCCCACGCTGCCCGTGGACGGACACCCGTGTCCTGCGATCGCCATACCAGAGCCACCCGAGGTGCGATCCTGACCCCGTTGCGGCTAGCAAACACTTCGGCCGGGACCGGAGTCCTGGGGCTCAGTACGTCCGGCTGCCGCCCCGCACGGGAACGAACCTCCGTTCTCCGGGACGGCCAGTCCCCGAGCCGGCAAACGACAGCCTCCCACTTCCCGGCACGGCTGGCACCCAAGCAGCTTCTGGCCGGTCACCCGTGTCGTGACATCGCATTCGCCGTGCCGCTCGAGGTGGGACCCGGACACGGTCCGGCTAGCGCACACGTTGCCCACGACCGGAAACAAGGAGCTCGGGACACCCGGCCCTACGCTGCCCGTGGACGGAAACACTTGTCGAGCGGTCGCTTTCCCCGTGCCGCTCGAGGTGGGACCCGAACCACGATGCGGCTGCCACACAGGTCGCCGTGCAACAGAGCTTAGGGCTTCGGTACGGACGGCCGCCACCCCACACGGGAACGAACCTCCGTTCTCCGGGACGGTCAGCCCGCGAGCCGGCGGACGACAGCCTCGCTCTTCCGGCACAGTTGGCACCCATTCCACTCGTGACCGGACAACCGTGTCGTGGCATCGCCTTACCCGAGCCGCTTGAAACGGGACCCGGACACGGTCTGGGTCGCACACGTCGCCCAGGACCGGAAACAAGGGGCTCGGGACACCCGGCCCTACGCTGCCCGTGGACGGAAACACTTGTCGAGCAGTCGCTTTCCCCGTGCCGCTCGAGGTGGGACCCGAACCACGATGCGGCTGCCACACAGGTCGCCGTGCAACAGAGCTTAGGGCTTCGGGACGGACAGCCGCCGCCCCGCACGGGAACGAACCTCTGTCCTCCGGGACGGTCAGTCCCTGAGCCGGCGGACGAAAGCCTCCCGCTTCCAGGCACAGCTGGCACCCATGCCACTGGTGGCCGGAAAACATGTCGTGGCAACGCCTTACCCGAGCCGCTCGAGGTGGGACCCAGACACGGTCCGACTAGCACACACGTCGCCCAGGACCGGAAACAAGGGGCTCGGGACACCCGGACCCACGCTGCCCGTGGACGGAAACACGTGTCCTGCGATCGCTTTCCCCGTGCCGCTCGAGGTGGGACCCGAACCACGATGCGGCTGCCACACAGGTCGCCGTGCAACAGAGCTTAGGGGTTCTGGACGGACGGCCGCCGCCCCGCACGGGAACGAACCTCTGTCCTCCGGGACGGTCAGTCCCTGAGCCGGCGGACGAAAGCCTCCCGCTTCCAGGCACAGCTGGCACCCATGCCACTGGTGGCCGGACAACGGTGTCGTGGCATCGCCTTCCACAAGCCACCAGAAACGGGACCCGGACACGGTTCGGCTAGCACACACGTCGCCCAGGACCGGAAACAAGGGGCTCGGGACACCCGGCCCCACGCTGCCCGTGGACGGACACCCGTGTCCTGCGATCGCCATACCAGAGCCACCCGAGGTGCGATCCTGACCCCGTTGCGGCTAGCAAACACTTCGGCCGGGACCGGAGTCCTGGGGCTCAGTACGTCCGGCTGCCGCCCCGCACGGGAACGAACCTTCGTTCTCCGGGACGGCCAGTCCCCGAGCCGGCAAACGACAGCCTCCCACTTCCCGGCACGGCTGGCACCCAAGCAGCTTCTGGCCGGTCACCCGTGTCGTGACATCGCATTCGCCGTGCCGCTCGAGGTGGGACCCAGACACGGTCCGGCTAGCACACACGTCGCCCAGGACCGGAAACAAGGGGCTCGGGACACCCGGCCCCACGCTGCCCGTGGACGGAAACACGTGTCCTGCGATCGCTTTCCCCGTGCCGCTCGAGGTAGGACCCGGACCGCGGTGCTGCTACCACACAGGTCGCCGTGCAACAGAGCTTAAGGGTTCGGGACGGACGGCCGCCGCCCCGCACAGGAACGAACCTCCGTTCTCCGGGACGGTCAGTCCCCGAGCCGGCGGACGAAAGCCTCCCGCTTCCAGGCACAGCTGGCACCCATGCCACTGGTGGCCGGACAACGGTGTCGTGGCATCGCCTTCCACTAGCCACCAGAAACGGGACCCGGACACGGTTCGGCTAGCACACACGTCGCCCAGGACCAGAAACAAGGGGCTAGGGACAGCCGGCCCCAAGCTGCCCGTGGACGGACACCCGTGTCCTGCGATCGCCATACCAGAGCCACCCGACGTGCGATCCTGACCCCGTTGCGGCTAGCAAACACTTCGGCCGGGACCGGAGTCCTGGGGCTCAGTACGTCCGGCTGCCGCCCCACACGGGAACGAACCTCCGTTCTCCGGGACGGCCAGTCCCCGAGCCGGCAAACGACAGCCTCCCACTTCCCGGCACGGCTGGCACCCAAGCAGCTTGTGGCTGGACACCCGTGTCGTGGCATCGCCGTCCCCGAGCCGTTCGAGGTGGGACCCAGACACGGTCCGGCTAGCACACACGTCGCCCAGGACCGGAAACAAGGGGCTCGGGACACCCGGCCCCACGCTGCCCGTGGACGGAAACACGTGTCCTGCGATCGCTTTCCCCGTGCCGCTCGAGGTAGGACCCGGACCGCGGTGCTGCTACCACACAGGTCGCCGTGCAACAGAGCTTAGGGGTTCTGGACGGACGGCCGCCGCCCCGCACGGGAACGAACCTCCGGTCTCCGGGACGGTCAGTCCCTGAGCCGGCGGACGAAAGCCTCCCGCTTCCAGGCACAGCTGGCACCCATGCCACTGGTGGCCGGACAACGGTGTCGTGGCATCGCCTTCCACAAGCCACCAGAAACGGGACCCGGACACGGTTCGGCTAGCACACACGAAGCCCAGGACCGGAAACAAGGGGCTCGGGACACCCGGCCCCACGCTGCCCGTGGACGGACACCCGTGTCCTGCGATCGCCATACCAGAGCCACCCGAGGTGCGATCCTGACCCCGTTGCGGCTAGCAAACACTTCGGCCGGGACCGGAGTCCTGGGGCTCAGTACGTCCGGCTGCCGCCCCGCACGGGAACGAACCTCCGTTCTCCGGGACGGCCAGTCCCCGAGCCGGCAAACGACAGCCTCCCACTTCCCGGCACGGCTGGCACCCAAGCAGCTTCTGGCCGGTCACCCGTGTCGTGACATCGCATTCGCCGTGCCGCTCGAGGTGGGACCCGGACACGGTCCGGCTAGCGCACACGTTGCCCACGACCGGAAACAAGGAGCTCGGGACACCCGGCCCTACGCTGCCCGTGGACGGAAACACTTGTCGAGCGGTCGCTTTCCCCGTGCCGCTCGAGGTGGGACCCGAACCACGATGCGGCTGCCACACAGGTCGCCGTGCAACAGAGCTTAGGGCTTCGGTACGGACGGCCGCCACCCCACACGGGAACGAACCTCCGTTCTCCGGGACGGTCAGCCCGCGAGCCGGCGGACGACAGCCTCGCTCTTCCGGCACAGTTGGCACCCATTCCACTCGTGACCGGACAACCGTGTCGTGGCATCGCCTTACCCGAGCCGCTTGAAACGGGACCCGGACACGGTCTGGGTCGCACACGTCGCCCAGGACCGGAAACAAGGGGCTCGGGACACCCGGCCCTACGCTGCCCGTGGACGGAAACACTTGTCGAGCAGTCGCTTTCCCCGTGCCGCTCGAGGTGGGACCCGAACCACGATGCGGCTGCCACACAGGTCGCCGTGCAACAGAGCTTAGGGCTTCGGGACGGACAGCCGCCGCCCCGCACGGGAACGAACCTCTGTCCTCCGGGACGGTCAGTCCCTGAGCCGGCGGACGAAAGCCTCCCGCTTCCAGGCACAGCTGGCACCCATGCCACTGGTGGCCGGAAAACATGTCGTGGCAACGCCTTACCCGAGCCGCTCGAGGTGGGACCCAGACACGGTCCGACTAGCACACACGTCGCCCAGGACCGGAAACAAGGGGCTCGGGACACCCGGACCCACGCTGCCCGTGGACGGAAACACGTGTCCTGCGATCGCTTTCCCCGTGCCGCTCGAGGTGGGACCCGAACCACGATGCGGCTGCCACACAGGTCGCCGTGCAACAGAGCTTAGGGCTTCGGGACGGACGGCCGCCGCCCCGCACAGGAACGAACCTCCGTTCTCCGGGACGGTCAGTCCCCGAGCCGGCGGACGAAAGCCTCCCGCTTCCAGGCACAGCTGGCACCCATGCCACTGGTGGCCGGACAACGGTGTCGTGGCATCGCCTTCCACTAGCCACCAGAAACGGGACCCGGACACGGTTCGGCTAGCACACACGTAGCCCAGGACCAGAAACAAGGGGCTAGGGACAGCCGGCCCCAAGCTGCCCGTGGACGGACACCCGTGTCCTGCGATCGCCATACCAGAGCCACCCGACGTGCGATCCTGACCCCGTTGCGGCTAGCAAACACTTCGGCCGGGACCGGAGTCCTGGGGCTCAGTACGTCCGGCTGCCGCCCCACACGGGAACGAACCTCCGTTCTCCGGGACGGCCAGTCCCCGAGCCGGCAAACGACAGCCTCCCACTTCCCGGCACGGCTGGCACCCAAGCAGCTTGTGGCTGGACACCCGTGTCGTGGCATCGCCGTCCCCGAGCCGTTCGAGGTGGGACCCAGACACGGTCCGGCTAGCACACACGTCGCCCAGGACCGGAAACAAGGGGCTCGGGACACCCGGCCCCACGCTGCCCGTGGACGGAAACACGTGTCCTGCGATCGCTTTCCCCGTGCCGCTCGAGGTAGGACCCGGACCGCGGTGCTGCTACCACACAGGTCGCCGTGCAACAGAGCTTAGGGGTTCTGGACGGACGGCCGCCGCCCCGCACGGGAACGAACCTCCGGTCTCCGGGACGGTCAGTCCCTGAGCCGGCGGACGAAAGCCTCCCGCTTCCAGGCACAGCTGGCACCCATGCCACTGGTGGCCGGACAACGGTGTCGTGGCATCGCCTTCCACAAGCCACCAGAAACGGGACCCGGACACGGTTCGGCTAGCACACACGTAGCCCAGGACCGGAAACAAGGGGCTCGGGACACCCGGCCCCACGCTGCCCGTGGACGGACACCCGTGTCCTGCGATCGCCATACCAGAGCCACCCGACGTGCGATCCTGACCCCGTTGCGGCTAGCAAACACTTCGGCCGGGACCGGAGTCCTGGGGCTCAGTACGTCCGGCTGCCGCCCCGCACGGGAACGAACCTCCGTTCTCCGGGACGGCCAGTCCCCGAGCCGGCAAACGACAGCCTCCCACTTCCCGGCACGGCTGGCACCCAAGCAGCTTCTGGCCGGTCACCCGTGTCGTGACATCGCATTCGCCGTGCCGCTCGAGGTGGGACCCGGACACGGTCCGGCTAGCGCACACGTTGCCCACGACCGGAAACAAGGAGCTCGGGACACCCGGCCCTACGCTGCCCGTGGACGGAAACACTTGTCGAGCGGTCGCTTTCCCCGTGCCGCTCGAGGTGGGACCCGAACCACGATGCGGCTGCCACACAGGTCGCCGTGCAACAGAGCTTAGGGCTTCGGTACGGACGGCCGCCACCCCACACGGGAACGAACCTCCGTTCTCCGGGACGGTCAGCCCGCGACCGGCGGACGACAGCCTCGCTCTTCCGGCACAGTTGGCACCCATTCCACTCGTGACCGGACAACCGTGTCGTGGCATCGCCTTACCCGAGCCGCTTGAAACGGGACCCGGACACGGTCTGGGTCGCACACGTCGCCCAGGACCGGAAACAAGGGGCTCGGGACACCCGGCCCTACGCTGCCCGTGGACGGAAACACTTGTCGAGCAGTCGCTTTCCCCGTGCCGCTCGAGGTGGGACCCGAACCACGATGCGGCTGCCACACAGGTCGCCGTGCAACAGAGCTTAGGGCTTCGGGACGGACAGCCGCCGCCCCGCACGGGAACGAACCTCTGTCCTCCGGGACGGTCAGTCCCTGAGCCGGCGGACGAAAGCCTCCCGCTTCCAGGCACAGCTGGCACCCATGCCACTGGTGGCCGGAAAACATGTCGTGGCAACGCCTTACCCGAGCCGCTCGAGGTGGGACCCAGACACGGTCCGGCTAGCACACACGTCGCCCAGGACCGGAAACAAGGGGCTCGGGACACCCGGCCCCACGCTGCCCGTGGACGGACACCCGTGTCCTGCGATCGCCATACCAGAGCCACCCGAGGTGTGATCCTGACCCCGTTGCGGCTAGCAAACACTTCGGCCGGGACCGGAGTCCTGGGGCTCAGTACGTCCGGCTGCCGCCCCGCACGGGAACGAACCTCCGTTCTCCGGGACGGCCAGTCCCCGAGCCGGCAAACGACAGCCTCCCACTTCCCGGCACGGCTGGCACCCAAGCAGCTTGTGGCTGGACACCCGTGTCGTGGCATCGCCGTCCCCGAGCCGTTCGAGGTGGGACCCGTACCGCGATGCGGCTGCCACACAGGTCGCCGTGCAACAGAGCTTAGGGCTTCGGTACGGACGGCCGCCACCCCACACGGGAACGAACCTCCGTTCTCCGGGACGGTCAGCCCGCGAGCCGGCGGACGACAGCCTCGCTCTTCCGGCACAGTTGGCACCCATTCCACTCGTGACCGGACAACCGTGTCGTGGCATCGCCTTACCCGAGCCGCTTGAAACGGGACCCGGACACGGTCTGGGTCGCACACGTCGCCCAGGACCAGAAACAAGGGGCTCGGGACACCCGGCCCTACGCTGCCCGTGGACGGAAACACTTGTCGAGCAGTCGCTTTCCCCGTGCCGCTCGAGGTGGGACCCGAACCACGATGCGGCTGCCACACAGGTCGCCGTGCAACAGAGCTTAGGGCTTCGGGACGGACAGCCGCCGCCCCGCACGGGAACGAATCTCTGTCCTCCGGGACGGTCAGTCCCTGAGCCGGCGGACGAAAGCCTCCCGCTTCCAGGCACAGCTGGCACCCATGCCACTGGTGGCCGGAAAACATGTCGTGGCAACGCCTTACCCGAGCCGCTCGAGGTGGGACCCAGACACGGTCCGGCTAGCACACACGTCGCCCAGGACCGGAAACAAGGGGCTCGGGACACCCGGACCCACGCTGCCCGTGGACGGAAACACGTGTCCTGCGATCGCTTTCCCCGTGCCGCTCGAGGTAGGACCCGGACCGCGGTGCTGCTACCACACAGGTCGCCGTGCAACAGAGCTTAAGGGTTCGGGACGGACGGCCGCCGCCCCGCACGGGAACGAACCTCTGTCCTCCGGGACGGTCAGTCTCTGAGCCGGCGGACGAAAGCCTCCCGCTTCCAGGCACAGCTGGCACCCATGCCACTGGTGGCCGGACATTACGGTGTCGTGGCATCGCCTTCCACAAGCCACCAGAAACGGGACCCGGACACGGTTCGGCTAGCACACACGTAGCCCAGGACCGGAAACAAGGGGCTCGGGACACCCGGCCCCACGCTGCCCGTGGACGGACACCCGTGTCCTGCGATCGCCATACCAGAGCCACCCGAGGTGCGATCCTGACCCCGTTGCGGCTAGCAAACACTTCGTCCGGGACCGGAGTCCTGGGGCTCAGTACGTCCGGCTGCCGCCCCGCACGGGAACGAACCTTCGTTCTCCGGGACGGCCAGTCCCCGAGCCGGCAAACGACAGCCTCCCACTTCCCGGCACGGCTGGCACCCAAGCAGCTTCTGGCCGGTCACCCGTGTCGTGACATCGCATTCGCCGTGCCGCTCGAGGTGGGACCCAGACACGGTCCGGCTAGCACACACGTCGCCCAGGACCGGAAACAAGGGGCTCGGGACACCCGGACCCACGCTGCCCGTGGACGGAAACACGTGTCCTGCGATCGCTTTCCCCGTGCCGCTCGAGGTAGGACCCGGACCGCGGTGCTGCTACCACACAGGTCGCCGTGCAACAGAGCTTAAGGGTTCGGAACGGACGGCCGCCGCCCCGCACAGGAACGAACCTCTGTCCTCCGGGACGTTCAGTCCCCGAGCCGGCGGACGAAAGCCTCCCGCTTCCAGGCACAGCTGGCACCCATGCCACTGGTGGCCGGACAACGGTGTCGTGGCATCGCCTTCCAAAAGCCACCAGAAACGGGACCCGGACACGGTTCGGCTAGCACACACGTAGCCCAGGACCAGAAACAAGGGGCTAGGGACAGCCGGCCCACGCTGCCCGTGGACGGACACCCGTGTCCTGCGATCGCCATACCAGAGCCACCCGAGGTGCGATCCTGACCCCGTTGCGGCTAGCAAACACTTCGGCCGGGACCGGAGTCCTGGGGCTCAGTACGTCCGGCTGCCGCCCCGCACGGGAACGAACCTCCGTTCTCCGGGACGGCCAGTCCCCGAGCCGGCAAACGACAGCCTCCCACTTCCCGGCACGGCTGGCACCCAAGCAGCTTGTGGCTGGACACCCGTGTCGTGGCATCGCCGTCCCCGAGCCGTTCGAGGTGGTACCCGGACCGCGATGTGGCTGCCACACAGGTCGCCGTGCAACAGAGCTTAGGGCTTCGGTACGGACGGCCGCCACCCCACCCGGGAACGAACCTCCGTTCTCCGGGACGGCCAGTCCCCGAGCCGGCAAACGACAGCCTCCCACTTCCCGGCACGGCTGGCACCCAAGCAGCTTGTGGCTGGACAACCGTGTCGTGGCATCGCCTTACCCGAGCCGCTTGAAACGGGACCCGGACACGGTCTGGGTCGCACACGTCGCCCAGGACCGGAAACAAGGGGCTCGGGACACCCGGCCCCACGCTGCCCGTGGACGGAAACACGTGTCCTGCGATCGCTTTCCCCGTGCCGCTCGAGGTAGGACCCGGACCGCGGTGCTGCTACCACACAGGTCGCCGTGCAACAGAGCTTAAGGGTTCTGGACGGACGGCCGCCGCCCCGCACGGGAACGAACCTCTGTCCTCCGGGACGGTCAGTCCCTGAGCCGGCGGACGAAAGCCTCCCGCTTCCAGGCACAGCTGGCACCCATGCCACTGGTGGCCGGACAACGGTGTCGTGGCATCGCCTTCCACAAGCCACCAGAAACGGGACCCGGACACGGTTCGGCTAGCACACACGTCGCCCAGGACCGGAAACAAGGGGCTCGGGACACCCGGACCCACGCTGCCCGTGGACGGAAACACGTGTCCTGCGATCGCTTTCCCCGTGCCGCTCGAGGTAGGACCCGGACCGCGGTGCTGCTACCACACAGGTCGCCGTGCAACAGAGCTTAAGGGTTCGGGACGGACGGCCGCCGCCCCGCACGGGAACGAACCTCTGTCCTCCGGGACGGTCAGTCTCTGAGCCGGCGGACGAAAGCCTCCCGCTTCCAGGCACAGCTGGCACCCATGCCACTGGTGGCCGGACATTACGGTGTCGTGGCATCGCCTTCCACAAGCCACCAGAAACGGGACCCGGACACGGTTCGGCTAGCACACACGTAGCCCAGGACCGGAAACAAGGGGCTCGGGACACCCGGCCCCACGCTGCCCGTGGACGGACACCCGTGTCCTGCGATCGCCATACCAGAGCCACCCGAGGTGCGATCCTGACCCCGTTGCGGCTAGCAAACACTTCGTCCGGGACCGGAGTCCTGGGGCTCAGTACGTCCGGCTGCCGCCCCGCACGGGAACGAACCTTCGTTCTCCGGGACGGCCAGTCCCCGAGCCGGCAAACGACAGCCTCCCACTTCCCGGCACGGCTGGCACCCAAGCAGCTTCTGGCCGGTCACCCGTGTCGTGACATCGCATTCGCCGTGCCGCTCGAGGTGGGACCCAGACACGGTCCGGCTAGCACACACGTCGCCCAGGACCGGAAACAAGGGGCTCGGGACACCCGGACCCACGCTGCCCGTGGACGGAAACACGTGTCCTGCGATCGCTTTCCCCGTGCCGCTCGAGGTAGGACCCGGACCGCGGTGCTGCTACCACACAGGTCGCCGTGCAACAGAGCTTAAGGGTTCGGAACGGACGGCCGCCGCCCCGCACAGGAACGAACCTCTGTCCTCCGGGACGTTCAGTCCCCGAGCCGGCGGACGAAAGCCTCCCGCTTCCAGGCACAGCTGGCACCCATGCCACTGGTGGCCGGACAACGGTGTCGTGGCATCGCCTTCCAAAAGCCACCAGAAACGGGACCCGGACACGGTTCGGCTAGCACACACGTAGCCCAGGACCAGAAACAAGGGGCTAGGGACAGCCGGCCCACGCTGCCCGTGGACGGACACCCGTGTCCTGCGATCGCCATACCAGAGACACCCGAGGTGCGATCCTGACCCCGTTGCGGCTAGCAAACACTTCGGCCGGGACCGGAGTCCTGGGGCTCAGTACGTCCGGCTGCCGCCCCGCACGGGAACGAACCTCCGTTCTCCGGGACGGCCAGTCCCCGAGCCGGCAAACGACAGCCTCCCACTTCCCGGCACGGCTGGCACCCAAGCAGCTTGTGGCTGGACACCCGTGTCGTGGCATCGCCGTCCCCGAGCCGTTCGAGGTGGTACCCGGACCGCGATGTGGCTGCCACACAGGTCGCCGTGCAACAGAGCTTAGGGCTTCGGTACGGACGGCCGCCACCCCACACGGGAACGAACCTCCGTTCTCCGGGACGGCCAGTCCCCGAGCCGGCAAACGACAGCCTCCCACTTCCCGGCACGGCTGGCACCCAAGCAGCTTGTGGCTGGACAACCGTGTCGTGGCATCGCCTTACCCGAGCCGCTTGAAACGGGACCCGGACACGGTCTGGGTCGCACACGTCGCCCAGGACCGGAAACAAGGGGCTCGGGACACCCGGCCCCACGCTGCCCGTGGACGGAAACACGTGTCCTGCGATCGCTTTCCCCGTGCCGCTCGAGGTAGGACCCGGACCGCGGTGCTGCTACCACACAGGTCGCCGTGCAACAGAGCTTAGGGGTTCTGGACGGACGGCCGCCGCCCCGCACGGGAACGAACCTCTGTCCTCCGGGACGGTCAGTCCCTGAGCCGGCGGACGAAAGCCTCCCGCTTCCAGGCACAGCTGGCACCCATGCCACTGGTGGCCGGACAACGGTGTCGTGGCATCGCCTTCCACAAGCCACCAGAAACGGGACCCGGACACGGTTCGGCTAGCACACACGTAGCCCAGGACCGGAAACAAGGGGCTAGGGACAGCCGGCCCCACGCTGCCCGTGGACGGACACTTGTGTCCTGCGATCGCTTTCCCCGTGCCGCTCGAGGTGGGACCCGGACCGCGGTGCTGCTACCACACAGGTCGCCGTGCAACAGAGCTTAGGGGTTCTGGACGGACGGCTGCCGCCCCGCACGGGAACGAACCTCCGGTCTCCGGGACGGTCAGTCCCTGAGCCGGCGGATGAAAGCCTCCCGCTTCCAGGCACAGTTGGCACCCATGCCACTGGTGGCCGGACAACGGTGTCGTGGCATCGCCTTCCACAGGCCACCAGAAACGGGATCCGGACACGGTTCGGCTAGCACACACGTCGCCCAGGACCGGAAACAAGGGGCTCGGGACACCCGGACCCACGCTGCCCGTGGACGGAAACACGTGTCCTGCGATCGCTTTCCCCGTGCCGCTCGAGGTATGACACGTACCGCGGTGCTGCTACCACACAGGTCGCCGTGCAACAGAGCTTAAGGGTTCGGGACGGACGGCCGCCGCCCCGCACGGGAACGAACCTCTGTCCTCCGGGACGTTCAGTCCCCGAGCCGGCGGACGAAAGCCTCCCGCTTCCAGGCACAGCTGGCACCCATGCCACTGGTGGCCGGACAACGGTGTCGTGGCATCGCCTTCCAAAAGCCACCAGAAACGGGACCCGGACACGGTTCGGCTAGCACACACGTAGCCCAGGACCAGAAACAAGGGGCTAGGGACAGCCGGCCCCACGCTGCCCGTGGACGGACACCCGTGTCCTGCGATCGCCATACCAGAGCCTCCCGACGTGCGATCCTGACCCCGTTGCGGCTAGCAAACACTTCGTCCGGGACCGGAGTCCTGGGGCTCAGTACGTCCGGCTGCCGCCCCGCACGGGAACGAACCTCCGTTCTCCGGGACGGCCAGTCCCCGAGCCGGCAAACGACAGCCTCCCACTTCCCGGCACGGCTGGCACCCAAGCAGCTTGTGGCTGGACACCCGTGTCGTGGCATCGCCGTCCCCGAGCCGTTCGAGGTGGGACCCGTACCGCGATGTGGCTGCCACACAGGTCGCCGTGCAACAGAGCTTAGGGCTTCGGTACGGACGGCCGCCACCCCACACGGGAACGAACCTCCGTTCTCCGGGACGGTCAGCCCGCGAGCCGGCGGACGACAGCCTCGCTCTTCCGGCACAGTTGGCACCCATTCCACTCGTGACCGGACAACCGTGTCGTGGCATCGCCTTACCCGAGCCGCTTGAAACGGGACCCGGACACGGTCTGGGTCGCACACGTCGCCCAGGACCGGAAACAAGGGGCTCGGGACACCCGGCCCCACGCTGCCCGTGGACGGAAACACGTGTCCTGCGATCGCTTTCCCCGTGCCGCTCGAGGTAGGACCCGGACCACGGTGCTGCTACCACACAGGTCGCCGTGCAACAGAGCTTAAGGGTTCTGGACGGACGGCCGCCGCCCCGCACGGGAACGAACCTCCGGTCCTCCGGGACGGTCAGTCTCTGAGCCGGCGGACGAAAGCCTCCCGCTTCCAGGCACAGCTGGCACCCATGCCACTGGTGGCCGGACAACGGTGTCGTGGCATCGCCTTCCACAAGCCACCAGAAACGGGACCCGGACACGGTTCGGCTAGCACACACGTAGCCCAGGACCGGAAACAAGGGGCTAGGGACAGCCGGCCCCACGCTGCCCGTGGACGGACACTTGTGTCCTGCGATCGCTTTCGCCAGGCCGCTCGAGGTGGGACCCGGACCGCGGTGCTGCTACCACACAGGTCGCCGTGCAACAGAGCTTAGGGGTTCTGGACGGACGGCTGCCGCCCCGCACGGGAACGAACCTCCGGTCTCCGGGACGGTCAGTCCCTGAGCCGGCGGATGAAAGCCTCCCGCTTCCAGGCACAGTTGGCACCCATGCCACTGGTGGCCGGACAACGGTGTCGTGGCATCGCCTTCCACAAGCCACCAGAAACGGGACCCGGACACGGTTCGGCTAGCACACACGTCGCCCAGGACCGGAAACAAGGGGCTCGGGACACCCGGACCCACGCTGCCCGTGGACGGAAACACGTGTCCTGCGATCGCTTTCCCCGTGCTGCTCGAGGTAGGACACGTACCGCGGTGCTGCTACCACACAGGTCGCCGTGCAACAGAGCTTAAGGGTTCGGGACGGACGGCCGCCGCCCCGCACGGGAACGAACCTCTGTCCTCCGGGACGTTCAGTCCCCGAGCCGGCGGACGAAAGCCTCCCGCTTCCAGGCACAGCTGGCACCCATGCCACTGGTGGCCGGACAACGGTGTCGTGGCATCGCCTTCCAAAAGCCACCAGAAACGGGACCCGGACACGGTTCGGCTAGCACACACGTAGCCCAGGACCAGAAACAAGGGGCTAGGGACAGCCGGCCCCACGCTGCCCGTGGACGGACACCCGTGTCCTGCGATCGCCATACCAGAGCCTCCCGACGTGCGATCCTGACCCCGTTGCGGCTAGCAAACACTTCGTCCGGGACCGGAGTCCTGGGGCTCAGTACGTCCGGCTGCCGCCCCGCACGGGAACGAACCTCCGTTCTCCGGGACGGCCAGTCCCCGAGCCGGCAAACGACAGCCTCCCACTTCCCGGCACGGCTGGCACCCAAGCAGCTTGTGGCTGGACACCCGTGTCGTGGCATCGCCGTCCCCGAGCCGTTCGAGGTGGGACCCGTACCGCGATGTGGCTGCCACACAGGTCGCCGTGCAACAGAGCTTAGGGCTTCGGTACGGACGGCCGCCACCCCACACGGGAACGAACCTCCGTTCTCCGGGACGGTCAGCCCGCGAGCCGGCGGACGACAGCCTCGCTCTTCCGGCACAGTTGGCACCCATTCCACTCGTGACCGGACAACCGTGTCGTGGCATCGCCTTACCCGAGCCGCTTGAAACGGGACCCGGACACGGTCTGGGTCGCACACGTCGCCCAGGACCGGAAACAAGGGGCTCGGGACACCCGGCCCCACGCTGCCCGTGGACGGAAACACGTGTCCTGCGATCGCTTTCCCCGTGCCGCTCGAGGTAGGACCCGGACCGCGGTGCTGCTACCACACAGGTCGCCGTGCAACAGAGCTTAAGGGTTCGGGACGGACGGCCGCCGCCCCGCACAGGAACGAACCTCCGTTCTCCGGGACGGTCAGTCCCCGAGCCGGCGGACGAAAGCCTCCCGCTTCCAGGCACAGCTGGCACCCATGCCACTGGTGGCCGGACAACGGTGTCGTGGCATCGCCTTCCACTAGCCACCAGAAACGGGACCCGGACACGGTTCGGCTAGCACACACGTAGCCCAGGACCAGAAACAAGGGGCTAGGGACAGCCGGCCCCAAGCTGCCCGTGGACGGACACCCGTGTCCTGCGATCGCCATACCAGAGCCACCCGAGGTGCGATCCTGACCCCGTTGCGGCTAGCAAACACTTCGTCCGGGACCGGAGTCCTGGGGCTCAGTACGTCCGGCTGCCGCCCCACACGGGAACGAACCTCCGTTCTCCGGGACGGCCAGTCCCCGAGCCGGCAAACGACAGCCTCCCACTTCCCGGCACGGCTGGCACCCAAGCAGCTTCTGGCCGGTCACCCGTGTCGTGACATCGCATTCGCCGTGCCGCTCGAGGTGGGACCCAGACACGGTCCGGCTAGCACACACGTCGCCCAGGACCGGAAACAAGGGGCTCGGGACACCCGGCCCCACGCTGCCCGTGGACGGAAACACGTGTCCTGCGATCGCTTTCCCCGTGCCGCTCGAGGTAGGACCCGGACCGCGGTGCTGCTACCACACAGGTCGCCGTGCAACAGAGCTTAAGGGTTCGGGACGGACGGCCGCCGCCCCGCACAGGAACGAACCTCCGTTCTCCGGGACGGTCAGTCCCCGAGCCGGCGGACGAAAGCCTCCCGCTTCCAGGCACAGCTGGCACCCATGCCACTGGTGGCCGGACAACGGTGTCGTGGCATCGCCTTCCACTAGCCACCAGAAACGGGACCCGGACACGGTTCGGCTAGCACACACGTCGCCCAGGACCAGAAACAAGGGGCTAGGGACAGCCGGCCCCAAGCTGCCCGTGGACGGACACCCGTGTCCTGCGATCGCCATACCAGAGCCACCCGACGTGCGATCCTGACCCCGTTGCGGCTAGCAAACACTTCGGCCGGGACCGGAGTCCTGGGGCTCAGTACGTCCGGCTGCCGCCCCACACGGGAACGAACCTCCGTTCTCCGGGACGGCCAGTCCCCGAGCCGGCAAACGACAGCCTCCCACTTCCCGGCACGGCTGGCACCCAAGCAGCTTGTGGCTGGACACCCGTGTCGTGGCATCGCCGTCCCCGAGCCGTTCGAGGTGGGACCCAGACACGGTCCGGCTAGCACACACGTCGCCCAGGACCGGAAACAAGGGGCTCGGGACACCCGGCCCCACGCTGCCCGTGGACGGAAACACGTGTCCTGCGATCGCTTTCCCCGTGCCGCTCGAGGTAGGACCCGGACCGCGGTGCTGCTACCACACAGGTCGCCGTGCAACAGAGCTTAGGGGTTCTGGACGGACGGCCGCCGCCCCGCACGGGAACGAACCTCCGGTCTCCGGGACGGTCAGTCCCTGAGCCGGCGGACGAAAGCCTCCCGCTTCCAGGCACAGCTGGCACCCATGCCACTGGTGGCCGGACAACGGTGTCGTGGCATCGCCTTCCACAAGCCACCAGAAACGGGACCCGGACACGGTTCGGCTAGCACACACGAAGCCCAGGACCGGAAACAAGGGGCTCGGGACACCCGGCCCCACGCTGCCCGTGGACGGACACCCGTGTCCTGCGATCGCCATACCAGAGCCACCCGAGGTGCGATCCTGACCCCGTTGCGGCTAGCAAACACTTCGGCCGGGACCGGAGTCCTGGGGCTCAGTACGTCCGGCTGCCGCCCCGCACGGGAACGAACCTCCGTTCTCCGGGACGGCCAGTCCCCGAGCCGGCAAACGACAGCCTCCCACTTCCCGGCACGGCTGGCACCCAAGCAGCTTCTGGCCGGTCACCCGTGTCGTGACATCGCATTCGCCGTGCCGCTCGAGGTGGGACCCGGACACGGTCCGGCTAGCGCACACGTTGCCCACGACCGGAAACAAGGAGCTCGGGACACCCGGCCCTACGCTGCCCGTGGACGGAAACACTTGTCGAGCGGTCGCTTTCCCCGTGCCGCTCGAGGTGGGACCCGAACCACGATGCGGCTGCCACACAGGTCGCCGTGCAACAGAGCTTAGGGCTTCGGTACGGACGGCCGCCACCCCACACGGGAACGAACCTCCGTTCTCCGGGACGGTCAGCCCGCGAGCCGGCGGACGACAGCCTCGCTCTTCCGGCACAGTTGGCACCCATTCCACTCGTGACCGGACAACCGTGTCGTGGCATCGCCTTACCCGAGCCGCTTGAAACGGGACCCGGACACGGTCTGGGTCGCACACGTCGCCCAGGACCGGAAACAAGGGGCTCGGGACACCCGGCCCTACGCTGCCCGTGGACGGAAACACTTGTCGAGCAGTCGCTTTCCCCGTGCCGCTCGAGGTGGGACCCGAACCACGATGCGGCTGCCACACAGGTCGCCGTGCAACAGAGCTTAGGGCTTCGGGACGGACAGCCGCCGCCCCGCACGGGAACGAACCTCTGTCCTCCGGGACGGTCAGTCCCTGAGCCGGCGGACGAAAGCCTCCCGCTTCCAGGCACAGCTGGCACCCATGCCACTGGTGGCCGGAAAACATGTCGTGGCAACGCCTTACCCGAGCCGCTCGAGGTGGGACCCAGACACGGTCCGGCTAGCACACACGTCGCCCAGGACCGGAAACAAGGGGCTCGGGACACCCGGACCCACGCTGCCCGTGGACGGAAACACGTGTCCTGCGATCGCTTTCCCCGTGCCGCTCGAGGTGGGACCCGAACCACGATGCGGCTGCCACACAGGTCGCCGTGCAACAGAGCTTAGGGGTTCTGGACGGACGGCCGCCGCCCCGCACGGGAACGAACCTCTGTCCTCCGGGACGGTCAGTCCCTGAGCCGGCGGACGAAAGCCTCCCGCTTCCAGGCACAGCTGGCACCCATGCCACTGGTGGCCGGACAACGGTGTCGTGGCATCGCCTTCCACAAGCCACCAGAAACGGGACCCGGACACGGTTCGGCTAGCACACACGTCGCCCAGGACCGGAAACAAGGGGCTCGGGACACCCGGCCCCACGCTGCCCGTGGACGGAAACACGTGTCCTGCGATCGCTTTCCCCGTGCCGCTCGAGGTAGGACCCGGACCGCGGTGCTGCTACCACACAGGTCGCCGTGCAACAGAGCTTAAGGGTTCGGGACGGACGGCCGCCGCCCCGCACAGGAACGAACCTCCGTTCTCCGGGACGGTCAGTCCCCGAGCCGGCGGACGAAAGCCTCCCGCTTCCAGGCACAGCTGGCACCCATGCCACTGGTGGCCGGACAACGGTGTCGTGGCATCGCCTTCCACTAGCCACCAGAAACGGGACCCGGACACGGTTCGGCTAGCACACACGTCGCCCAGGACCAGAAACAAGGGGCTAGGGACAGCCGGCCCCAAGCTGCCCGTGGACGGACACCCGTGTCCTGCGATCGCCATACCAGAGCCACCCGACGTGCGATCCTGACCCCGTTGCGGCTAGCAAACACTTCGGCCGGGACCGGAGTCCTGGGGCTCAGTACGTCCGGCTGCCGCCCCACACGGGAACGAACCTCCGTTCTCCGGGACGGCCAGTCCCCGAGCCGGCAAACGACAGCCTCCCACTTCCCGGCACGGCTGGCACCCAAGCAGCTTGTGGCTGGACACCCGTGTCGTGGCATCGCCGTCCCCGAGCCGTTCGAGGTGGGACCCAGACACGGTCCGGCTAGCACACACGTCGCCCAGGACCGGAAACAAGGGGCTCGGGACACCCGGCCCCACGCTGCCCGTGGACGGAAACACGTGTCCTGCGATCGCTTTCCCCGTGCCGCTCGAGGTAGGACCCGGACCGCGGTGCTGCTACCACACAGGTCGCCGTGCAACAGAGCTTAGGGGTTCTGGACGGACGGCCGCCGCCCCGCACGGGAACGAACCTCCGGTCTCCGGGACGGTCAGTCCCTGAGCCGGCGGACGAAAGCCTCCCGCTTCCAGGCACAGCTGGCACCCATGCCACTGGTGGCCGGACAACGGTGTCGTGGCATCGCCTTCCACAAGCCACCAGAAACGGGACCCGGACACGGTTCGGCTAGCACACACGAAGCCCAGGACCGGAAACAAGGGGCTCGGGACACCCGGCCCCACGCTGCCCGTGGACGGACACCCGTGTCCTGCGATCGCCATACCAGAGCCACCCGAGGTGCGATCCTGACCCCGTTGCGGCTAGCAAACACTTCGGCCGGGACCGGAGTCCTGGGGCTCAGTACGTCCGGCTGCCGCCCCGCACGGGAACGAACCTCCGTTCTCCGGGACGGCCAGTCCCCGAGCCGGCAAACGACAGCCTCCCACTTCCCGGCACGGCTGGCACCCAAGCAGCTTCTGGCCGGTCACCCGTGTCGTGACATCGCATTCGCCGTGCCGCTCGAGGTGGGACCCGGACACGGTCCGGCTAGCGCACACGTTGCCCACGACCGGAAACAAGGAGCTCGGGACACCCGGCCCTACGCTGCCCGTGGACGGAAACACTTGTCGAGCGGTCGCTTTCCCCGTGCCGCTCGAGGTGGGACCCGAACCACGATGCGGCTGCCACACAGGTCGCCGTGCAACAGAGCTTAGGGCTTCGGGACGGACAGCCGCCGCCCCGCACGGGAACGAACCTCTGTCCTCCGGGACGGTCAGTCCCTGAGCCGGCGGACGAAAGCCTCCCGCTTCCAGGCACAGCTGGCACCCATGCCACTGGTGGCCGGAAAACATGTCGTGGCAACGCCTTACCCGAGCCGCTCGAGGTGGGACCCAGACACGGTCCGACTAGCACACACGTCGCCCAGGACCGGAAACAAGGGGCTCGGGACACCCGGACCCACGCTGCCCGTGGACGGAAACACGTGTCCTGCGATCGCTTTCCCCGTGCCGCTCGAGGTGGGACCCGAACCACGATGCGGCTGCCACACAGGTCGCCGTGCAACAGAGCTTAGGGGTTCTGGACGGACGGCCGCCGCCCCGCACGGGAACGAACCTCTGTCCTCCGGGACGGTCAGTCCCTGAGCCGGCGGACGAAAGCCTCCCGCTTCCAGGCACAGCTGGCACCCATGCCACTGGTGGCCGGACAACGGTGTCGTGGCATCGCCTTCCACAAGCCACCAGAAACGGGACCCGGACACGGTTCGGCTAGCACACACGTAGCCCAGGACCGGAAACAAGGGGCTAGGGACAGCCGGCCCCACGCTGCCCGTGGACGGACACTTGTGTCCTGCGATCGCTTTCCCCGTGCCGCTCGAGGTGGGACCCGGACCGCGGTGCTGCTACCACACAGGTCGCCGTGCAACAGAGCTTAGGGGTTCTGGACGGACGGCTGCCGCCCCGCACGGGAACGAACCTCCGGTCTCCGGGACGGTCAGTCCCTGAGCCGGCGGATGAAAGCCTCCCGCTTCCAGGCACAGTTGGCACCCATGCCACTTCTGGCCGGACAACGGTGTCGTGGCATCGCCTTCCACAGGCCACCAGAAACGGGATCCGGACACGGTTCGGCTAGCACACACGTCGCCCAGGACCGGAAACAAGGGGCTCGGGACACCCGGACCCACGCTGCCCGTGGACGGAAACACGTGTCCTGCGATCGCTTTCCCCGTGCCGCTCGAGGTATGACACGTACCGCGGTGCTGCTACCACACAGGTCGCCGTGCAACAGAGCTTAAGGGTTCGGGACGGACGGCCGCCGCCCCGCACGGGAACGAACCTCTGTCCTCCGGGACGTTCAGTCCCCGAGCCGGCGGACGAAAGCCTCCCGCTTCCAGGCACAGCTGGCACCCATGCCACTGGTGGCCGGACAACGGTGTCGTGGCATCGCCTTCCAAAAGCCACCAGAAACGGGACCCGGACACGGTTCGGCTAGCACACACGTAGCCCAGGACCAGAAACAAGGGGCTAGGGACAGCCGGCCCCACGCTGCCCGTGGACGGACACCCGTGTCCTGCGATCGCCATACCAGAGCCTCCCGACGTGCGATCCTGACCCCGTTGCGGCTAGCAAACACTTCGTCCGGGACCGGAGTCCTGGGGCTCAGTACGTCCGGCTGCCGCCCCGCACGGGAACGAACCTCCGTTCTCCGGGACGGCCAGTCCCCGAGCCGGCAAACGACAGCCTCCCACTTCCCGGCACGGCTGGCACCCAAGCAGCTTGTGGCTGGACACCCGTGTCGTGGCATCGCCGTCCCCGAGCCGTTCGAGGTGGGACCCGTACCGCGATGTGGCTGCCACACAGGTCGCCGTGCAACAGAGCTTAGGGCTTCGGTACGGACGGCCGCCACCCCACACGGGAACGAACCTCCGTTCTCCGGGACGGTCAGCCCGCGAGCCGGCGGACGACAGCCTCGCTCTTCCGGCACAGTTGGCACCCATTCCACTCGTGACCGGACAACCGTGTCGTGGCATCGCCTTACCCGAGCCGCTTGAAACGGGACCCGGACACGGTCTGGGTCGCACACGTCGCCCAGGACCGGAAACAAGGGGCTCGGGACACCCGGCCCCACGCTGCCCGTGGACGGAAACACGTGTCCTGCGATCGCTTTCCCCGTGCCGCTCGAGGTAGGACCCGGACCACGGTGCTGCTACCACACAGGTCGCCGTGCAACAGAGCTTAAGGGTTCGGGACGGACGGCCGCCGCCCCGCACGGGAACGAACCTCCGGTCCTCCGGGACGGTCAGTCTCTGAGCCGGCGGACGAAAGCCTCCCGCTTCCAGGCACAGCTGGCACCCATGCCACTGGTGGCCGGACAACGGTGTCGTGGCATCGCCTTCCACAAGCCACCAGAAACGGGACCCGGACACGGTTCGGCTAGCACACACGTAGCCCAGGACCGGAAACAAGGGGCTAGGGACAGCCGGCCCCACGCTGCCCGTGGACGGACACTTGTGTCCTGCGATCGCTTTCCCCGTGCCGCTCGAGGTGGGACCCGGACCGCGGTGCTGCTACCACACAGGTCGCCGTGCAACAGAGCTTAGGGGTTCTGGACGGACGGCTGCCGCCCCGCACGGGAACGAACCTCCGGTCTCCGGGACGGTCAGTCCCTGAGCCGGCGGATGAAAGCCTCCCGCTTCCAGGCACAGTTGGCACCCATGCCACTGGTGGCCGGACAACGGTGTCGTGGCATCGCCTTCCACAAGCCACCAGAAACGGGACCCGGACACGGTTCGGCTAGCACACACGTCGCCCAGGACCGGAAACAAGGGGCTCGGGACACCCGGACCCACGCTGCCCGTGGACGGAAACACGTGTCCTGCGATCGCTTTCCCCGTGCTGCTCGAGGTAGGACACGTACCGCGGTGCTGCTACCACACAGGTCGCCGTGCAACAGAGCTTAAGGGTTCGGGACGGACGGCCGCCGCCCCGCACGGGAACGAACCTCTGTCCTCCGGGACGTTCAGTCCCCGAGCCGGCGGACGAAAGCCTCCCGCTTCCAGGCACAGCTGGCACCCATGCCACTGGTGGCCGGACAACGGTGTCATGGCATCGCCTTCCAAAAGCCACCAGAAACGGGACCCGGACACGGTTCGGCTAGCACACACGTAGCCCAGGACCAGAAACAAGGGGCTAGGGACAGCCGGCCCCACGCTGCCCGTGGACGGACACCCGTGTCCTGCGATCGCCATACCAGAGCCTCCCGACGTGCGATCCTGACCCCGTTGCGGCTAGCAAACACTTCGTCCGGGACCGGAGTCCTGGGGCTCAGTACGTCCGGCTGCCGCCCCGCACGGGAACGAACCTCCGTTCTCCGGGACGGCCAGTCCCCGAGCCGGCAAACGACAGCCTCCCACTTCCCGGCACGGCTGGCACCCAAGCAGCTTGTGGCTGGACACCCGTGTCGTGGCATCGCCGTCCCCGAGCCGTTCGAGGTGGGACCCGTACCGCGATGTGGCTGCCACACAGGTCGCCGTGCAACAGAGCTTAGGGCTTCGGTACGGACGGCCGCCACCCCACACGGGAACGAACCTCCGTTCTCCGGGACGGTCAGCCCGCGAGCCGGCGGACGACAGCCTCGCTCTTCCGGCACAGTTGGCACCCATTCCACTCGTGACCGGACAACCGTGTCGTGGCATCGCCTTACCCGAGCCGCTTGAAACGGGACCCGGACACGGTCTGGGTCGCACACGTCGCCCAGGACCGGAAACAAGGGGCTCGGGACACCCGGCCCCACGCTGCCCGTGGACGGAAACACGTGTCCTGCGATCGCTTTCCCCGTGCCGCTCGAGGTAGGACCCGGACCGCGGTGCTGCTACCACACAGGTCGCCGTGCAACAGAGCTTAAGGGTTCGGGACGGACGGCCGCCGCCCCGCACAGGAACGAACCTCCGTTCTCCGGGACGGTCAGTCCCCGAGCCGGCGGACGAAAGCCTCCCGCTTCCAGGCACAGCTGGCACCCATGCCACTGGTGGCCGGACAACGGTGTCGTGGCATCGCCTTCCACTAGCCACCAGAAACGGGACCCGGACACGGTTCGGCTAGCACACACGTCGCCCAGGACCAGAAACAAGGGGCTAGGGACAGCCGGCCCCAAGCTGCCCGTGGACGGACACCCGTGTCCTGCGATCGCCATACCAGAGCCACCCGAGGTGCGATCCTGACCCCGTTGCGGCTAGCAAACACTTCGGCCGGGACCGGAGTCCTGGGGCTCAGTACGTCCGGCTGCCGCCCCACACGGGAACGAACGTCCGTTCTCCGGGACGGCCAGTCCCCGAGCCGGCAAACGACAGCCTCCCACTTCCCGGCACGGCTGGCACCCAAGCAGCTTGTGACTGGACACCCGTGTCGTGGCATCGCCGTCCCCGAGCCGTTCGAGGTGGGACCCAGACACGGTCCGGCTAGCACACACGTCGCCCAGGACCGGAAACAAGGGGCTCGGGACACCCGGCCCCACGCTGCCCGTGGACGGAAACACGTGTCCTGCGATCGCTTTCCCCGTGCCGCTCGAGGTAGGACCCGGACCGCGGTGCTGCTACCACACAGGTCGCCGTGCAACAGAGCTTAGGGGTTCTGGACGGACGGCCGCCGCCCCGCACGGGAACGAACCTCCGGTCTCCGGGACGGTCAGTCCCTGAGCCGGCGGACGAAAGCCTCCCGCTTCCAGGCACAGCTGGCACCCATGCCACTGGTGGCCGGACAACGGTGTCGTGGCATCGCCTTCCACAAGCCACCAGAAACGGGACCCGGACACAGTTCGGCTAGCACACACGTAGCCCAGGACCGGAAACAAGGGGCTAGGGACACCCGGCCCCACGCTGCCCGTGGACGGACACCCGTGTCCTGCGATCGCCATACCAGAGCCACCCGAGGTGCGATCCTGACCCCGTTGCGGCTAGCAAACACTTCGGCCGGGACCGGAGTCCTGGGGCTCAGTACGTCCGGCTGCCGCCCCGCACGGGAACGAACCTCCGTTCTCCGGGACGGCCAGTCCCCGAGCCGGCAAACGACAGCCTCCCACTTCCCGGCACGGCTGGCACCCAAGCAGCTTCTGGCCGGTCACCCGTGTCGTGACATCGCATTCGCCGTGCCGCTCGAGGTGGGACCCGGACACGGTCCGGCTAGCGCACACGTTGCCCACGACCGGAAACAAGGGGCTCGGGACACCCGGCCCTACGCTGCCCGTGGACGGAAACACTTGTCGAGCGGTCGCTTACCCCGTGCCGCTCGAGGTGGGACCCGAACCACGATGCGGCTGCCACACAGGTCGCCGTGCAACAGAGCTTAGGGGTTCTGGACGGACGGCCGCCGCCCCGCACGGGAACGAACCTCTGTCCTCCGGGACGGTCAGTCCCTGAGCCGGCGGACGAAAGCCTCCCGCTTCCAGGCACAGCTGGCACCCATGCCACTGGTGGCCGGACAACGGTGTCGTGGCATCGCCTTCCACAAGCCACCAGAAACGGGACCCGGACACGGTTCGGCTAGCACACACGTCGCCCAGGACCGGAAACAAGGGGCTCGGGACACCCGGCCCCACGCTGCCCGTGGACGGACACCCGTGTCCTGCGATCGCCATACCAGAGCCACCCGAGGTGCGATCCTGACCCCGTTGCGGCTAGCAAACACTTCGGCCGGGACCGGAGTCCTGGGGCTCAGTACGTCCGGCTGCCGCCCCGCACGGGAACGAACCTTCGTTCTCCGGGACGGCCAGTCCCCGAGCCGGCAAACGACAGCCTCCCACTTCCCGGCACGGCTGGCACCCAAGCAGCTTCTGGCCGGTCACCCGTGTCGTGACATCGCATTCGCCGTGCCGCTCGAGGTGGGACCCAGACACGGTCCGGCTAGCACACACGTCGCCCAGGACCGGAAACAAGGGGCTCGGGACACCCGGCCCCACGCTGCCCGTGGACGGAAACACGTGTCCTGCGATCGCTTTCCCCGTGCCGCTCGAGGTAGGACCCGGACCGCGGTGCTGCTACCACACAGGTCGCCGTGCAACAGAGCTTAAGGGTTCGGGACGGACGGCCGCCGCCCCGCACAGGAACGAACCTCCGTTCTCCGGGACGGTCAGTCCCCGAGCCGGCGGACGAAAGCCTCCCGCTTCCAGGCACAGCTGGCACCCATGCCACTGGTGGCCGGACAACGGTGTCGTGGCATCGCCTTCCACTAGCCACCAGAAACGGGACCCGGACACGGTTCGGCTAGCACACACGTCGCCCAGGACCAGAAACAAGGGGCTAGGGACAGCCGGCCCCAAGCTGCCCGTGGACGGACACCCGTGTCCTGCGATCGCCATACCAGAGCCACCCGACGTGCGATCCTGACCCCGTTGCGGCTAGCAAACACTTCGGCCGGGACCGGAGTCCTGGGGCTCAGTACGTCCGGCTGCCGCCCCACACGGGAACGAACCTCCGTTCTCCGGGACGGCCAGTCCCCGAGCCGGCAAACGACAGCCTCCCACTTCCCGGCACGGCTGGCACCCAAGCAGCTTGTGGCTGGACACCCGTGTCGTGGCATCGCCGTCCCCGAGCCGTTCGAGGTGGGACCCAGACACGGTCCGGCTAGCACACACGTCGCCCAGGACCGGAAACAAGGGGCTCGGGACACCCGGCCCCACGCTGCCCGTGGACGGAAACACGTGTCCTGCGATCGCTTTCCCCGTGCCGCTCGAGGTAGGACCCGGACCGCGGTGCTGCTACCACACAGGTCGCCGTGCAACAGAGCTTAGGGGTTCTGGACGGACGGCCGCCGCCCCGCACGGGAACGAACCTCCGGTCTCCGGGACGGTCAGTCCCTGAGCCGGCGGACGAAAGCCTCCCGCTTCCAGGCACAGCTGGCACCCATGCCACTGGTGGCCGGACAACGGTGTCGTGGCATCGCCTTCCACAAGCCACCAGAAACGGGACCCGGACACGGTTCGGCTAGCACACACGAAGCCCAGGACCGGAAACAAGGGGCTCGGGACACCCGGCCCCACGCTGCCCGTGGACGGACACCCGTGTCCTGCGATCGCCATACCAGAGCCACCCGAGGTGCGATCCTGACCCCGTTGCGGCTAGCAAACACTTCGGCCGGGACCGGAGTCCTGGGGCTCAGTACGTCCGGCTGCCGCCCCGCACGGGAACGAACCTCCGTTCTCCGGGACGGCCAGTCCCCGAGCCGGCAAACGACAGCCTCCCACTTCCCGGCACGGCTGGCACCCAAGCAGCTTCTGGCCGGTCACCCGTGTCGTGACATCGCATTCGCCGTGCCGCTCGAGGTGGGACCCGGACACGGTCCGGCTAGCGCACACGTTGCCCACGACCGGAAACAAGGAGCTCGGGACACCCGGCCCTACGCTGCCCGTGGACGGAAACACTTGTCGAGCGGTCGCTTTCCCCGTGCCGCTCGAGGTGGGACCCGAACCACGATGCGGCTGCCACACAGGTCGCCGTGCAACAGAGCTTAGGGCTTCGGTACGGACGGCCGCCACCCCACACGGGAACGAACCTCCGTTCTCCGGGACGGTCAGCCCGCGAGCCGGCGGACGACAGCCTCGCTCTTCCGGCACAGTTGGCACCCATTCCACTCGTGACCGGACAACCGTGTCGTGGCATCGCCTTACCCGAGCCGCTTGAAACGGGACCCGGACACGGTCTGGGTCGCACACGTCGCCCAGGACCGGAAACAAGGGGCTCGGGACACCCGGCCCTACGCTGCCCGTGGACGGAAACACTTGTCGAGCAGTCGCTTTCCCCGTGCCGCTCGAGGTGGGACCCGAACCACGATGCGGCTGCCACACAGGTCGCCGTGCAACAGAGCTTAGGGCTTCGGGACGGACAGCCGCCGCCCCGCACGGGAACGAACCTCTGTCCTCCGGGACGGTCAGTCCCTGAGCCGGCGGACGAAAGCCTCCCGCTTCCAGGCACAGCTGGCACCCATGCCACTGGTGGCCGGAAAACATGTCGTGGCAACGCCTTACCCGAGCCGCTCGAGGTGGGACCCAGACACGGTCCGACTAGCACACACGTCGCCCAGGACCGGAAACAAGGGGCTCGGGACACCCGGACCCACGCTGCCCGTGGACGGAAACACGTGTCCTGCGATCGCTTTCCCCGTGCCGCTCGAGGTGGGACCCGAACCACGATGCGGCTGCCACACAGGTCGCCGTGCAACAGAGCTTAGGGGTTCTGGACGGACGGCCGCCGCCCCGCACGGGAACGAACCTCTGTCCTCCGGGACGGTCAGTCCCTGAGCCGGCGGACGAAAGCCTCCCGCTTCCAGGCACAGCTGGCACCCATGCCACTGGTGGCCGGACAACGGTGTCGTGGCATCGCCTTCCACAAGCCACCAGAAACGGGACCCGGACACGGTTCGGCTAGCACACACGTCGCCCAGGACCGGAAACAAGGGGCTCGGGACACCCGGCCCCACGCTGCCCGTGGACGGACACCCGTGTCCTGCGATCGCCATACCAGAGCCACCCGAGGTGCGATCCTGACCCCGTTGCGGCTAGCAAACACTTCGGCCGGGACCGGAGTCCTGGGGCTCAGTACGTCCGGCTGCCGCCCCGCACGGGAACGAACCTTCGTTCTCCGGGACGGCCAGTCCCCGAGCCGGCAAACGACAGCCTCCCACTTCCCGGCACGGCTGGCACCCAAGCAGCTTCTGGCCGGTCACCCGTGTCGTGACATCGCATTCGCCGTGCCGCTCGAGGTGGGACCCAGACACGGTCCGGCTAGCACACACGTCGCCCAGGACCGGAAACAAGGGGCTCGGGACACCCGGCCCCACGCTGCCCGTGGACGGAAACACGTGTCCTGCGATCGCTTTCCCCGTGCCGCTCGAGGTAGGACCCGGACCGCGGTGCTGCTACCACACAGGTCGCCGTGCAACAGAGCTTAAGGGTTCGGGACGGACGGCCGCCGCCCCGCACAGGAACGAACCTCCGTTCTCCGGGACGGTCAGTCCCCGAGCCGGCGGACGAAAGCCTCCCGCTTCCAGGCACAGCTGGCACCCATGCCACTGGTGGCCGGACAACGGTGTCGTGGCATCGCCTTCCACTAGCCACCAGAAACGGGACCCGGACACGGTTCGGCTAGCACACACGTCGCCCAGGACCAGAAACAAGGGGCTAGGGACAGCCGGCCCCAAGCTGCCCGTGGACGGACACCCGTGTCCTGCGATCGCCATACCAGAGCCACCCGAGGTGCGATCCTGACCCCGTTGCGGCTAGCAAACACTTCGGCCGGGACCGGAGTCCTGGGGCTCAGTACGTCCGGCTGCCGCCCCGCACGGGAACGAACCTCCGTTCTCCGGGACGGCCAGTCCCCGAGCCGGCAAACGACAGCCTCCCACTTCCCGGCACGGCTGGCACCCAAGCAGCTTCTGGCCGGTCACCCGTGTCGTGACATCGCAT
Organism: Somateria mollissima; assembly: GCA_951411735.1. Taxonomy (NCBI): domain Eukaryota; kingdom Metazoa; phylum Chordata; class Aves; order Anseriformes; family Anatidae; genus Somateria; species Somateria mollissima. The sequence continues at coordinate 569,576 of CATOCB010000342.1, forward strand.
TCGCCGTGCCGCTCGAGGTGGGACCCGGACACGGTCCGGCTAGCGCACACGTTGCCCACGACCGGAAACAAGGGGCTCGGGACACCCGGCCCTACGCTGCCCGTGGACGGAAACACTTGTCGAGCGGTCGCTTACCCCGTGCCGCTCGAGGTGGGACCCGAACCACGATGCGGCTGCCACACAGGTCGCCGTGCAACAGAGCTTAGGGGTTCTGGACGGACGGCCGCCGCCCCGCACGGGAACGAACCTCTGTCCTCCGGGACGGTCAGTCCCTGAGCCGGCGGACGAAAGCCTCCCGCTTCCAGGCACAGCTGGCACCCATGCCACTGGTGGCCGGACAACGGTGTCGTGGCATCGCCTTCCACAAGCCACCAGAAACGGGACCCGGACACGGTTCGGCTAGCACACACGTCGCCCAGGACCGGAAACAAGGGGCTCGGGACACCCGGCCCCACGCTGCCCGTGGACGGACACCCGTGTCCTGCGATCGCCATACCAGAGCCACCCGAGGTGCGATCCTGACCCCGTTGCGGCTAGCAAACACTTCGGCCGGGACCGGAGTCCTGGGGCTCAGTACGTCCGGCTGCCGCCCCGCACGGGAACGAACCTTCGTTCTCCGGGACGGCCAGTCCCCGAGCCGGCAAACGACAGCCTCCCACTTCCCGGCACGGCTGGCACCCAAGCAGCTTCTGGCCGGTCACCCGTGTCGTGACATCGCATTCGCCGTGCCGCTCGAGGTGGGACCCAGACACGGTCCGGCTAGCACACACGTCGCCCAGGACCGGAAACAAGGGGCTCGGGACACCCGGCCCCACGCTGCCCGTGGACGGAAACACGTGTCCTGCGATCGCTTTCCCCGTGCCGCTCGAGGTAGGACCCGGACCGCGGTGCTGCTACCACACAGGTCGCCGTGCAACAGAGCTTAAGGGTTCGGGACGGACGGCCGCCGCCCCGCACAGGAACGAACCTCCGTTCTCCGGGACGGTCAGTCCCCGAGCCGGCGGACGAAAGCCTCCCGCTTCCAGGCACAGCTGGCACCCATGCCACTGGTGGCCGGACAACGGTGTCGTGGCATCGCCTTCCACTAGCCACCAGAAACGGGACCCGGACACGGTTCGGCTAGCACACACGTCGCCCAGGACCAGAAACAAGGGGCTAGGGACAGCCGGCCCCAAGCTGCCCGTGGACGGACACCCGTGTCCTGCGATCGCCATACCAGAGCCACCCGACGTGCGATCCTGACCCCGTTGCGGCTAGCAAACACTTCGGCCGGGACCGGAGTCCTGGGGCTCAGTACGTCCGGCTGCCGCCCCACACGGGAACGAACCTCCGTTCTCCGGGACGGCCAGTCCCCGAGCCGGCAAACGACAGCCTCCCACTTCCCGGCACGGCTGGCACCCAAGCAGCTTGTGGCTGGACACCCGTGTCGTGGCATCGCCGTCCCCGAGCCGTTCGAGGTGGGACCCAGACACGGTCCGGCTAGCACACACGTCGCCCAGGACCGGAAACAAGGGGCTCGGGACACCCGGCCCCACGCTGCCCGTGGACGGAAACACGTGTCCTGCGATCGCTTTCCCCGTGCCGCTCGAGGTAGGACCCGGACCGCGGTGCTGCTACCACACAGGTCGCCGTGCAACAGAGCTTAGGGGTTCTGGACGGACGGCCGCCGCCCCGCACGGGAACGAACCTCCGGTCTCCGGGACGGTCAGTCCCTGAGCCGGCGGACGAAAGCCTCCCGCTTCCAGGCACAGCTGGCACCCATGCCACTGGTGGCCGGACAACGGTGTCGTGGCATCGCCTTCCACAAGCCACCAGAAACGGGACCCGGACACGGTTCGGCTAGCACACACGAAGCCCAGGACCGGAAACAAGGGGCTCGGGACACCCGGCCCCACGCTGCCCGTGGACGGACACCCGTGTCCTGCGATCGCCATACCAGAGCCACCCGAGGTGCGATCCTGACCCCGTTGCGGCTAGCAAACACTTCGGCCGGGACCGGAGTCCTGGGGCTCAGTACGTCCGGCTGCCGCCCCGCACGGGAACGAACCTCCGTTCTCCGGGACGGCCAGTCCCCGAGCCGGCAAACGACAGCCTCCCACTTCCCGGCACGGCTGGCACCCAAGCAGCTTCTGGCCGGTCACCCGTGTCGTGACATCGCATTCGCCGTGCCGCTCGAGGTGGGACCCGGACACGGTCCGGCTAGCGCACACGTTGCCCACGACCGGAAACAAGGAGCTCGGGACACCCGGCCCTACGCTGCCCGTGGACGGAAACACTTGTCGAGCGGTCGCTTTCCCCGTGCCGCTCGAGGTGGGACCCGAACCACGATGCGGCTGCCACACAGGTCGCCGTGCAACAGAGCTTAGGGCTTCGGTACGGACGGCCGCCACCCCACACGGGAACGAACCTCCGTTCTCCGGGACGGTCAGCCCGCGAGCCGGCGGACGACAGCCTCGCTCTTCCGGCACAGTTGGCACCCATTCCACTCGTGACCGGACAACCGTGTCGTGGCATCGCCTTACCCGAGCCGCTTGAAACGGGACCCGGACACGGTCTGGGTCGCACACGTCGCCCAGGACCGGAAACAAGGGGCTCGGGACACCCGGCCCTACGCTGCCCGTGGACGGAAACACTTGTCGAGCAGTCGCTTTCCCCGTGCCGCTCGAGGTGGGACCCGAACCACGATGCGGCTGCCACACAGGTCGCCGTGCAACAGAGCTTAGGGCTTCGGGACGGACAGCCGCCGCCCCGCACGGGAACGAACCTCTGTCCTCCGGGACGGTCAGTCCCTGAGCCGGCGGACGAAAGCCTCCCGCTTCCAGGCACAGCTGGCACCCATGCCACTGGTGGCCGGAAAACATGTCGTGGCAACGCCTTACCCGAGCCGCTCGAGGTGGGACCCAGACACGGTCCGACTAGCACACACGTCGCCCAGGACCGGAAACAAGGGGCTCGGGACACCCGGACCCACGCTGCCCGTGGACGGAAACACGTGTCCTGCGATCGCTTTCCCCGTGCCGCTCGAGGTGGGACCCGAACCACGATGCGGCTGCCACACAGGTCGCCGTGCAACAGAGCTTAGGGGTTCTGGACGGACGGCCGCCGCCCCGCACGGGAACGAACCTCTGTCCTCCGGGACGGTCAGTCCCTGAGCCGGCGGACGAAAGCCTCCCGCTTCCAGGCACAGCTGGCACCCATGCCACTGGTGGCCGGACAACGGTGTCGTGGCATCGCCTTCCACAAGCCACCAGAAACGGGACCCGGACACGGTTCGGCTAGCACACACGTCGCCCAGGACCGGAAACAAGGGGCTCGGGACACCCGGCCCCACGCTGCCCGTGGACGGACACCCGTGTCCTGCGATCGCCATACCAGAGCCACCCGAGGTGCGATCCTGACCCCGTTGCGGCTAGCAAACACTTCGGCCGGGACCGGAGTCCTGGGGCTCAGTACGTCCGGCTGCCGCCCCGCACGGGAACGAACCTTCGTTCTCCGGGACGGCCAGTCCCCGAGCCGGCAAACGACAGCCTCCCACTTCCCGGCACGGCTGGCACCCAAGCAGCTTCTGGCCGGTCACCCGTGTCGTGACATCGCATTCGCCGTGCCGCTCGAGGTGGGACCCAGACACGGTCCGGCTAGCACACACGTCGCCCAGGACCGGAAACAAGGGGCTCGGGACACCCGGCCCCACGCTGCCCGTGGACGGAAACACGTGTCCTGCGATCGCTTTCCCCGTGCCGCTCGAGGTAGGACCCGGACCGCGGTGCTGCTACCACACAGGTCGCCGTGCAACAGAGCTTAAGGGTTCGGGACGGACGGCCGCCGCCCCGCACAGGAACGAACCTCCGTTCTCCGGGACGGTCAGTCCCCGAGCCGGCGGACGAAAGCCTCCCGCTTCCAGGCACAGCTGGCACCCATGCCACTGGTGGCCGGACAACGGTGTCGTGGCATCGCCTTCCACTAGCCACCAGAAACGGGACCCGGACACGGTTCGGCTAGCACACACGTCGCCCAGGACCAGAAACAAGGGGCTAGGGACAGCCGGCCCCAAGCTGCCCGTGGACGGACACCCGTGTCCTGCGATCGCCATACCAGAGCCACCCGACGTGCGATCCTGACCCCGTTGCGGCTAGCAAACACTTCGGCCGGGACCGGAGTCCTGGGGCTCAGTACGTCCGGCTGCCGCCCCACACGGGAACGAACCTCCGTTCTCCGGGACGGCCAGTCCCCGAGCCGGCAAACGACAGCCTCCCACTTCCCGGCACGGCTGGCACCCAAGCAGCTTGTGGCTGGACACCCGTGTCGTGGCATCGCCGTCCCCGAGCCGTTCGAGGTGGGACCCAGACACGGTCCGGCTAGCACACACGTCGCCCAGGACCGGAAACAAGGGGCTCGGGACACCCGGCCCCACGCTGCCCGTGGACGGAAACACGTGTCCTGCGATCGCTTTCCCCGTGCCGCTCGAGGTAGGACCCGGACCGCGGTGCTGCTACCACACAGGTCGCCGTGCAACAGAGCTTAGGGGTTCTGGACGGACGGCCGCCGCCCCGCACGGGAACGAACCTCCGGTCTCCGGGACGGTCAGTCCCTGAGCCGGCGGACGAAAGCCTCCCGCTTCCAGGCACAGCTGGCACCCATGCCACTGGTGGCCGGACAACGGTGTCGTGGCATCGCCTTCCACAAGCCACCAGAAACGGGACCCGGACACGGTTCGGCTAGCACACACGAAGCCCAGGACCGGAAACAAGGGGCTCGGGACACCCGGCCCCACGCTGCCCGTGGACGGACACCCGTGTCCTGCGATCGCCATACCAGAGCCACCCGAGGTGCGATCCTGACCCCGTTGCGGCTAGCAAACACTTCGGCCGGGACCGGAGTCCTGGGGCTCAGTACGTCCGGCTGCCGCCCCGCACGGGAACGAACCTCCGTTCTCCGGGACGGCCAGTCCCCGAGCCGGCAAACGACAGCCTCCCACTTCCCGGCACGGCTGGCACCCAAGCAGCTTCTGGCCGGTCACCCGTGTCGTGACATCGCATTCGCCGTGCCGCTCGAGGTGGGACCCGGACACGGTCCGGCTAGCGCACACGTTGCCCACGACCGGAAACAAGGAGCTCGGGACACCCGGCCCTACGCTGCCCGTGGACGGAAACACTTGTCGAGCGGTCGCTTTCCCCGTGCCGCTCGAGGTGGGACCCGAACCACGATGCGGCTGCCACACAGGTCGCCGTGCAACAGAGCTTAGGGCTTCGGTACGGACGGCCGCCACCCCACACGGGAACGAACCTCCGTTCTCCGGGACGGTCAGCCCGCGAGCCGGCGGACGACAGCCTCGCTCTTCCGGCACAGTTGGCACCCATTCCACTCGTGACCGGACAACCGTGTCGTGGCATCGCCTTACCCGAGCCGCTTGAAACGGGACCCGGACACGGTCTGGGTCGCACACGTCGCCCAGGACCGGAAACAAGGGGCTCGGGACACCCGGCCCTACGCTGCCCGTGGACGGAAACACTTGTCGAGCAGTCGCTTTCCCCGTGCCGCTCGAGGTGGGACCCGAACCACGATGCGGCTGCCACACAGGTCGCCGTGCAACAGAGCTTAGGGCTTCGGGACGGACAGCCGCCGCCCCGCACGGGAACGAACCTCTGTCCTCCGGGACGGTCAGTCCCTGAGCCGGCGGACGAAAGCCTCCCGCTTCCAGGCACAGCTGGCACCCATGCCACTGGTGGCCGGAAAACATGTCGTGGCAACGCCTTACCCGAGCCGCTCGAGGTGGGACCCAGACACGGTCCGACTAGCACACACGTCGCCCAGGACCGGAAACAAGGGGCTCGGGACACCCGGACCCACGCTGCCCGTGGACGGAAACACGTGTCCTGCGATCGCTTTCCCCGTGCCGCTCGAGGTGGGACCCGAACCACGATGCGGCTGCCACACAGGTCGCCGTGCAACAGAGCTTAGGGCTTCGGGACGGACGGCCGCCGCCCCGCACAGGAACGAACCTCCGTTCTCCGGGACGGTCAGTCCCCGAGCCGGCGGACGAAAGCCTCCCGCTTCCAGGCACAGCTGGCACCCATGCCACTGGTGGCCGGACAACGGTGTCGTGGCATCGCCTTCCACTAGCCACCAGAAACGGGACCCGGACACGGTTCGGCTAGCACACACGTAGCCCAGGACCAGAAACAAGGGGCTAGGGACAGCCGGCCCCAAGCTGCCCGTGGACGGACACCCGTGTCCTGCGATCGCCATACCAGAGCCACCCGACGTGCGATCCTGACCCCGTTGCGGCTAGCAAACACTTCGGCCGGGACCGGAGTCCTGGGGCTCAGTACGTCCGGCTGCCGCCCCACACGGGAACGAACCTCCGTTCTCCGGGACGGCCAGTCCCCGAGCCGGCAAACGACAGCCTCCCACTTCCCGGCACGGCTGGCACCCAAGCAGCTTGTGGCTGGACACCCGTGTCGTGGCATCGCCGTCCCCGAGCCGTTCGAGGTGGGACCCAGACACGGTCCGGCTAGCACACACGTCGCCCAGGACCGGAAACAAGGGGCTCGGGACACCCGGCCCCACGCTGCCCGTGGACGGAAACACGTGTCCTGCGATCGCTTTCCCCGTGCCGCTCGAGGTAGGACCCGGACCGCGGTGCTGCTACCACACAGGTCGCCGTGCAACAGAGCTTAGGGGTTCTGGACGGACGGCCGCCGCCCCGCACGGGAACGAACCTCCGGTCTCCGGGACGGTCAGTCCCTGAGCCGGCGGACGAAAGCCTCCCGCTTCCAGGCACAGCTGGCACCCATGCCACTGGTGGCCGGACAACGGTGTCGTGGCATCGCCTTCCACAAGCCACCAGAAACGGGACCCGGACACGGTTCGGCTAGCACACACGTAGCCCAGGACCGGAAACAAGGGGCTCGGGACACCCGGCCCCACGCTGCCCGTGGACGGACACCCGTGTCCTGCGATCGCCATACCAGAGCCACCCGACGTGCGATCCTGACCCCGTTGCGGCTAGCAAACACTTCGGCCGGGACCGGAGTCCTGGGGCTCAGTACGTCCGGCTGCCGCCCCGCACGGGAACGAACCTCCGTTCTCCGGGACGGCCAGTCCCCGAGCCGGCAAACGACAGCCTCCCACTTCCCGGCACGGCTGGCACCCAAGCAGCTTCTGGCCGGTCACCCGTGTCGTGACATCGCATTCGCCGTGCCGCTCGAGGTGGGACCCGGACACGGTCCGGCTAGCGCACACGTTGCCCACGACCGGAAACAAGGAGCTCGGGACACCCGGCCCTACGCTGCCCGTGGACGGAAACACTTGTCGAGCGGTCGCTTTCCCCGTGCCGCTCGAGGTGGGACCCGAACCACGATGCGGCTGCCACACAGGTCGCCGTGCAACAGAGCTTAGGGCTTCGGTACGGACGGCCGCCACCCCACACGGGAACGAACCTCCGTTCTCCGGGACGGTCAGCCCGCGACCGGCGGACGACAGCCTCGCTCTTCCGGCACAGTTGGCACCCATTCCACTCGTGACCGGACAACCGTGTCGTGGCATCGCCTTACCCGAGCCGCTTGAAACGGGACCCGGACACGGTCTGGGTCGCACACGTCGCCCAGGACCGGAAACAAGGGGCTCGGGACACCCGGCCCTACGCTGCCCGTGGACGGAAACACTTGTCGAGCAGTCGCTTTCCCCGTGCCGCTCGAGGTGGGACCCGAACCACGATGCGGCTGCCACACAGGTCGCCGTGCAACAGAGCTTAGGGCTTCGGGACGGACAGCCGCCGCCCCGCACGGGAACGAACCTCTGTCCTCCGGGACGGTCAGTCCCTGAGCCGGCGGACGAAAGCCTCCCGCTTCCAGGCACAGCTGGCACCCATGCCACTGGTGGCCGGAAAACATGTCGTGGCAACGCCTTACCCGAGCCGCTCGAGGTGGGACCCAGACACGGTCCGGCTAGCACACACGTCGCCCAGGACCGGAAACAAGGGGCTCGGGACACCCGGACCCACGCTGCCCGTGGACGGAAACACGTGTCCTGCGATCGCTTTCCCCGTGCCGCTCGAGGTAGGACCCGGACCGCGGTGCTGCTACCACACAGGTCGCCGTGCAACAGAGCTTAGGGGTTCGGGACGGACGGCCGCCGCCCCGCACGGGAACGAACCTCTGTCCTCCGGGACGGTCAGTCTCTGAGCCGGCGGACGAAAGCCTCCCGCTTCCAGGCACAGCTGGCACCCATGCCACTGGTGGCCGGACATTACGGTGTCGTGGCATCGCCTTCCACAAGCCACCAGAAACGGGACCCGGACACGGTTCGGCTAGCACACACGTCGCCCAGGACCGGAAACAAGGGGCTCGGGACACCCGGCCCCACGCTGCCCGTGGACGGACACCCGTGTCCTGCGATCGCCATACCAGAGCCACCCGAGGTGCGATCCTGACCCCGTTGCGGCTAGCAAACACTTCGGCCGGGACCGGAGTCCTGGGGCTCAGTACGTCCGGCTGCCGCCCCGCACGGGAACGAACCTTCGTTCTCCGGGACGGCCAGTCCCCGAGCCGGCAAACGACAGCCTCCCACTTCCCGGCACGGCTGGCACCCAAGCAGCTTGTGGCCGGTAACCCGTGTCGTGGCATCGCATTCGCCGTGCCGCTCGAGGTGGGACCCAGACACGGTCCGGCTAGCACACACGTCGCCCAGGACCGGAAACAAGGGGCTCGGGACACCCGGACCCACGCTGCCCGTGGACGGAAACACGTGTCCTGCGATCGCTTTCCCCGTGCCGCTCGAGGTAGGACCCGGACCACGGTGCTGCTACCACACAGGTCGCCGTGCAACAGAGCTTAAGGGTTCGGGACGGACGGCCGCCGCCCCGCACAGGAACGAACCTCCGTTCTCCGGGACGGTCAGTCCCCGAGCCGGCGGACGAAAGCCTCCCGCTTCCAGGCACAGCTGGCACCCATGCCACTGGTGGCCGGACAACGGTGTCGTGGCATCGCCTTCCAAAAGCCACCAGAAACGGGACCCGGACACGGTTCGGCTAGCACACACGTAGCCCAGGACCAGAAACAAGGGGCTAGGGACACCCGGCCCACGCTGCCCGTGGACGGACACCCGTGTCCTGCGATCGCCATACCAGAGCCACCCGAGGTGCGATCCTGACCCCGTTGCGGCTAGCAAACACTTCGGCCGGGACCGGAGTCCTGGGGCTCAGTACGTCCGGCTGCCGCCCCGCACGGGAACGAACCTCCGTTCTCCGGGACGGCCAGTCCCCGAGCCGGCAAACGACAGCCTCCCACTTCCCGGCACGGCTGGCACCCAAGCAGCTTCTGGCCGGTCACCCGTGTCGTGACATCGCATTCGCCGTGCCACTCGAGGTGGGACCCGGACACGGTCCGGCTAGCGCACACGTTGCCCACGACCGGAAACAAGGAGCTCGGGACACCCGGCCCTACGCTGCCCGTGGACGGAAACACTTGTCGAGCGGTCGCTTTCCCCGTGCCGCTCGAGGTGGGACCCGAACCACGATGCGGCTGCCACACAGGTCGCCGTGCAACAGAGCTTAGGGCTTCGGGACGGACAGCCGCCGCCCCGCACGGGAACGAACCTCTGTCCTCCGGGACGGTCAGTCCCTGAGCCGGCGGACGAAAGCCTCCCGCTTCCAGGCACAGCTGGCACCCATGCCACTGGTGGCCGGAAAACATGTCGTGGCAACGCCTTACCCGAGCCGCTCGAGGTGGGACCCAGACACGGTCCGGCTAGCACACACGTCGCCCAGGACCGGAAACAAGGGGCTCGGGACACCCGGCCCCACGCTGCCCGTGGACGGACACCCGTGTCCTGCGATCGCCATACCAGAGCCACCCGAGGTGTGATCCTGACCCCGTTGCGGCTAGCAAACACTTCGGCCGGGACCGGAGTCCTGGGGCTCAGTACGTCCGGCTGCCGCCCCGCACGGGAACGAACCTCCGTTCTCCGGGACGGCCAGTCCCCGAGCCGGCAAACGACAGCCTCCCACTTCCCGGCACGGCTGGCACCCAAGCAGCTTGTGGCTGGACACCCGTGTCGTGGCATCGCCGTCCCCGAGCCGTTCGAGGTGGGACCCGTACCGCGATGTGGCTGCCACACAGGTCGCCGTGCAACAGAGCTTAGGGCTTCGGTACGGACGGCCGCCACCCCACACGGGAACGAACCTCCGTTCTCCGGGACGGTCAGCCCGCGAGCCGGCGGACGACAGCCTCGCTCTTCCGGCACAGTTGGCACCCATTCCACTCGTGACCGGACAACCGTGTCGTGGCATCGCCTTACCCGAGCCGCTTGAAACGGGACCCGGACACGGTCTGGGTCGCACACGTCGCCCAGGACCAGAAACAAGGGGCTCGGGACACCCGGCCCTACGCTGCCCGTGGACGGAAACACTTGTCGAGCAGTCGCTTTCCCCGTGCCGCTCGAGGTGGGACCCGAACCACGATGCGGCTGCCACACAGGTCGCCGTGCAACAGAGCTTAGGGCTTCGGGACGGACAGCCGCCGCCCCGCACGGGAACGAACCTCTGTCCTCCGGGACGGTCAGTCCCTGAGCCGGCGGACGAAAGCCTCCCGCTTCCAGGCACAGCTGGCACCCATGCCACTGGTGGCCGGAAAACATGTCGTGGCAACGCCTTACCCGAGCCGCTCGAGGTGGGACCCAGACACGGTCCGGCTAGCACACACGTCGCCCAGGACCGGAAACAAGGGGCTCGGGACACCCGGACCCACGCTGCCCGTGGACGGAAACACGTGTCCTGCGATCGCTTTCCCCGTGCCGCTCGAGGTAGGACCCGGACCGCGGTGCTGCTACCACACAGGTCGCCGTGCAACAGAGCTTAAGGGTTCGGGACGGACGGCCGCCGCCCCGCACGGGAACGAACCTCTGTCCTCCGGGACGGTCAGTCTCTGAGCCGGGGGACGAAAGCCTCCCGCTTCCAGGCACAGCTGGCACCCATGCCACTGGTGGCCGGACATTACGGTGTCGTGGCATCGCCTTCCACAAGCCACCAGAAACGGGACCCGGACACGGTTCGGCTAGCACACACGTCGCCCAGGACCGGAAACAAGGGGCTCGGGACACCCGGCCCCACGCTGCCCGTGGACGGACACCCGTGTCCTGCGATCGCCATACCAGAGCCACCCGAGGTGCGATCCTGACCCCGTTGCGGCTAGCAAACACTTCGGCCGGGACCGGAGTCCTGGGGCTCAGTACGTCCGGCTGCCGCCCCGCACGGGAACGAACCTTCGTTCTCCGGGACGGCCAGTCCCCGAGCCGGCAAACGACAGCCTCCCACTTCCCGGCACGGCTGGCACCCAAGCAGCTTCTGGCCGGTCACCCGTGTCGTGACATCGCATTCGCCGTGCCGCTCGAGGTGGGACCCAGACACGGTCCGGCTAGCACACACGTCGCCCAGGACCGGAAACAAGGGGCTCGGGACACCCGGACCCACGCTGCCCGTGGACGGAAACACGTGTCCTGCGATCGCTTTCCCCGTGCCGCTCGAGGTAGGACCCGGACCGCGGTGCTGCTACCACACAGGTCGCCGTGCAACAGAGCTTAAGGGTTCGGAACGGACGGCCGCCGCCCCGCACAGGAACGAACCTCTGTCCTCCGGGACGTTCAGTCCCCGAGCCGGCGGACGAAAGCCTCCCGCTTCCAGGCACAGCTGGCACCCATGCCACTGGTGGCCGGACAACGGTGTCGTGGCATCGCCTTCCAAAAGCCACCAGAAACGGGACCCGGACACGGTTCGGCTAGCACACACGTAGCCCAGGACCAGAAACAAGGGGCTAGGGACAGCCGGCCCACGCTGCCCGTGGACGGACACCCGTGTCCTGCGATCGCCATACCAGAGCCACCCGAGGTGCGATCCTGACCCCGTTGCGGCTAGCAAACACTTCGGCCGGGACCGGAGTCCTGGGGCTCAGTACGTCCGGCTGCCGCCCCGCACGGGAACGAACCTCCGTTCTCCGGGACGGCCAGTCCCCGAGCCGGCAAACGACAGCCTCCCACTTCCCGGCACGGCTGGCACCCAAGCAGCTTGTGGCTGGACACCCGTGTCGTGGCATCGCCGTCCCCGAGCCGTTCGAGGTGGGACCCGTACCGCGATGTGGCTGCCACACAGGTCGCCGTGCAACAGAGCTTAGGGCTTCGGTACGGACGGCCGCCACCCCACACGGGAACGAACCTCCGTTCTCCGGGACGGTCAGCCCGCGAGCCGGCGGACGACAGCCTCGCTCTTCCGGCACAGTTGGCACCCATTCCACTCGTGACCGGACAACCGTGTCGTGGCATCGCCTTACCCGAGCCGCTTGAAACGGGACCCGGACACGGTCTGGGTCGCACACGTCGCCCAGGACCGGAAACAAGGGGCTCGGGACACCCGGCCCCACGCTGCCCGTGGACGGAAACACGTGTCCTGCGATCGCTTTCCCCGTGCCGCTCGAGGTAGGACCCGGACCACGGTGCTGCTACCACACAGGTCGCCGTGCAACAGAGCTTAAGGGTTCGGGACGGACGGCCGCCGCCCCGCACGGGAACGAACCTCCGGTCTCCGGGACGGTCAGTCCCTGAGCCGGCGGACGAAAGCCTCCCGCTTCCAGGCACAGCTGGCACCCATGCCACTGGTGGCCGGACAACGGTGTCGTGGCATCGCCTTCCACAAGCCACCAGAAACGGGACCCGGACACGGTTCGGCTAGCACACACGTAGCCCAGGACCGGAAACAAGGGGCTAGGGACAGCCGGCCCCACGCTGCCCGTGGACGGACACTTGTGTCCTGCGATCGCTTTCCCCGTGCCGCTCGAGGTGGGACCCGGACCGCGGTGCTGCTACCACACAGGTCGCCGTGCAACAGAGCTTAGGGGTTCTGGACGGACGGCTGCCGCCCCGCACGGGAACGAACCTCCGGTAAACCGGGACGGTCAGTCCCTGAGCCGGCGGATGAAAGCCTCCCGCTTCCAGGCACAGTTGGCACCCATGCCACTGGTGGCCGGACAACGGTGTCGTGGCATCGCCTTCCACAGGCCACCAGAAACGGGATCCGGACACGGTTCGGCTAGCACACACGTCGCCCAGGACCGGAAACAAGGGGCTCGGGACACCCGGACCCACGCTGCCCGTGGACAGAAACACGTGTCCTGCGATCGCTTTCCCCGTGCCGCTCGAGGTAGGACACGTACCGCGGTGCTGCTACCACACAGGTCGCCGTGCAACAGAGCTTAAGGGTTCGGGACGGACGGCCGCCGCCCCGCACGGGAACGAACCTCTGTCCTCCGGGACGTTCAGTCCCCGAGCCGGCGGACGAAAGCCTCCCGCTTCCAGGCACAGCTGGCACCCATGCCACTGGTGGCCGGACAACGGTGTCGTGGCATCGCCTTCCAAAAGCCACCAGAAACGGGACCCGGACACGGTTCGGCTAGCACACACGTAGCCCAGGACCAGAAACAAGGGGCTAGGGACAGCCGGCCCCACGCTGCCCGTGGACGGACACCCGTGTCCTGCGATCGCCATACCAGAGCCTCCCGACGTGCGATCCTGACCCCGTTGCGGCTAGCAAACACTTCGTCCGGGACCGGAGTCCTGGGGCTCAGTACGTCCGGCTGCCGCCCCGCACGGGAACGAACCTCCGTTCTCCGGGACGGCCAGTCCCCGAGCCGGCAAACGACAGCCTCCCACTTCCCGGCACGGCTGGCACCCAAGCAGCTTGTGGCTGGACACCCGTGTCGTGGCATCGCCGTCCCCGAGCCGTTCGAGGTGGGACCCGTACCGCGATGTGGCTGCCACACAGGTCGCCGTGCAACAGAGCTTAGGGCTTCGGTACGGACGGCCGCCACCCCACACGGGAACGAACCTCCGTTTTCCGGGACGGTCAGCCCGCGAGCCGGCGGACGACAGCCTCGCTCTTCCGGCACAGTTGGCACCCATTCCACTCGTGACCGGACAACCGTGTCGTGGCATCGCCTTACCCGAGCCGCTTGAAACGGGACCCGGACACGGTCTGGGTCGCACACGTCGCCCAGGACCGGAAACAAGGGGCTAGGGACACCCGGCCCCACGCTGCCCGTGGACGGACACCCGTGTCCTGCGATCGCCATACCAGAGCCACCCGAGGTGCGATCCTGACCCCGTTGCGGCTAGCAAACACTTCGGCCGGGACCGGAGTCCTGGGGCTCAGTACGTCCGGCTGCCGCCCCGCACGGGAACGAACCTCCGTTCTCCGGGACGGCCAGTCCCCGAGCCGGCAAACGACAGCCTCCCACTTCCCGGCACGGCTGGCACCCAAGCAGCTTCTGGCCGGTCACCCGTGTCGTGACATCGCATTCGCCGTGCCGCTCGAGGTGGGACCCGGACACGGTCCGGCTAGCGCACACGTTGCCCACGACCGGAAACAAGGGGCTCGGGACACCCGGCCCTACGCTGCCCGTGGACGGAAACACTTGTCGAGCGGTCGCTTACCCCGTGCCGCTCGAGGTGGGACCCGAACCACGATGCGGCTGCCACACAGGTCGCCGTGCAACAGAGCTTAGGGGTTCTGGACGGACGGCCGCCGCCCCGCACGGGAACGAACCTCTGTCCTCCGGGACGGTCAGTCCCTGAGCCGGCGGACGAAAGCCTCCCGCTTCCAGGCACAGCTGGCACCCATGCCACTGGTGGCCGGACAACGGTGTCGTGGCATCGCCTTCCACAAGCCACCAGAAACGGGACCCGGACACGGTTCGGCTAGCACACACGTCGCCCAGGACCGGAAACAAGGGGCTCGGGACACCCGGACCCACGCTGCCCGTGGACGGAAACACGTGTCCTGCGATCGCTTTCCCCGTGCCGCTCGAGGTAGGACCCGGACCGCGGTGCTGCTACCACACAGGTCGCCGTGCAACAGAGCTTAAGGGTTCGGGACGGACGGCCGCCGCCCCGCACGGGAACGAACCTCTGTCCTCCGGGACGTTCAGTCCCCGAGCCGGCGGACGAAAGCCTCCCGCTTCCAGGCACAGCTGGCACCCATGCCACTGGTGGCCGGACAACGGTGTCGTGGCATCGCCTTCCAAAAGCCACCAGAAACGGGACCCGGACACGGTTCGGCTAGCACACACGTAGCCCAGGACCAGAAACAAGGGGCTAGGGACAGCCGGCCCCACGCTGCCCGTGGACGGACACCCGTGTCCTGCGATCGCCATACCAGAGCCTCCCGACGTGCGATCCTGACCCCGTTGCGGCTAGCAAACACTTCGTCCGGGACCGGAGTCCTGGGGCTCAGTACGTCCGGCTGCCGCCCCGCACGGGAACGAACCTCCGTTCTCCGGGACGGCCAGTCCCCGAGCCGGCAAACGACAGCCTCCCACTTCCCGGCACGGCTGGCACCCAAGCAGCTTGTGGCTGGACACCCGTGTCGTGGCATCGCCGTCCCCGAGCCGTTCGAGGTGGGACCCGTACCGCGATGTGGCTGCCACACAGGTCGCCGTGCAACAGAGCTTAGGGCTTCGGTACGGACGGCCGCCACCCCACACGGGAACGAACCTCCGTTCTCCGGGACGGTCAGCCCGCGAGCCGGCGGACGACAGCCTCGCTCTTCCGGCACAGTTGGCACCCATTCCACTCGTGACCGGACAACCGTGTCGTGGCATCGCCTTACCCGAGCCGCTTGAAACGGGACCCGGACACGGTCTGGGTCGCACACGTCGCCCAGGACCGGAAACAAGGGGCTAGGGACACCCGGCCCCACGCTGCCCGTGGACGGACACCCGTGTCCTGCGATCGCCATACCAGAGCCACCCGAGGTGCGATCCTGACCCCGTTGCGGCTAGCAAACACTTCGGCCGGGACCGGAGTCCTGGGGCTCAGTACGTCCGGCTGCCGCCCCGCACGGGAACGAACCTCCGTTCTCCGGGACGGCCAGTCCCCGAGCCGGCAAACGACAGCCTCCCACTTCCCGGCACGGCTGGCACCCAAGCAGCTTCTGGCCGGTCACCCGTGTCGTGACATCGCATTCGCCGTGCCGCTCGAGGTGGGACCCGGACACGGTCCGGCTAGCGCACACGTTGCCCACGACCGGAAACAAGGGGCTCGGGACACCCGGCCCTACGCTGCCCGTGGACGGAAACACTTGTCGAGCGGTCGCTTACCCCGTGCCGCTCGAGGTGGGACCCGAACCACGATGCGGCTGCCACACAGGTCGCCGTGCAACAGAGCTTAGGGGTTCTGGACGGACGGCCGCCGCCCCGCACGGGAACGAACCTCTGTCCTCCGGGACGGTCAGTCCCTGAGCCGGCGGACGAAAGCCTCCCGCTTCCAGGCACAGCTGGCACCCATGCCACTGGTGGCCGGACAACGGTGTCGTGGCATCGCCTTCCACAAGCCACCAGAAACGGGACCCGGACACGGTTCGGCTAGCACACACGTCGCCCAGGACCGGAAACAAGGGGCTCGGGACACCCGGCCCCACGCTGCCCGTGGACGGACACCCGTGTCCTGCGATCGCCATACCAGAGCCACCCGAGGTGCGATCCTGACCCCGTTGCGGCTAGCAAACACTTCGGCCGGGACCGGAGTCCTGGGGCTCAGTACGTCCGGCTGCCGCCCAGCATGGGAACGAACCTTCGTTCTCCGGGACGGCCAGTCCCCGAGCCGGCAAACGACAGCCTCCCACTTCCCGGCACGGCTGGCACCCAAGCAGCTTCTGGCCGGTCACCCGTGTCGTGACATCGCATTCGCCGTGCCGCTCGAGGTGGGACCCAGACACGGTCCGGCTAGCACACACGTCGCCCAGGACCGGAAACAAGGGGCTCGGGACACCCGGCCCCACGCTGCCCGTTGACGGAAACACGTGTCCTGCGATCGCTTTCCCCGTGCCGCTCGAGGTAGGACCCGGACCGCGGTGCTGCTACCACACAGGTCGCCGTGCAACAGAGCTTAAGGGTTCGGGACGGACGGCCGCCGCCCCGCACAGGAACGAACCTCCGTTCTCCGGGACGGTCAGTCCCCGAGCCGGCGGACGAAAGCCTCCCGCTTCCAGGCACAGCTGGCACCCATGCCACTGGTGGCCGGACAACGGTGTCGTGGCATCGCCTTCCACTAGCCACCAGAAACGGGACCCGGACACGGTTCGGCTAGCACACACGTCGCCCAGGACCAGAAACAAGGGGCTAGGGACAGCCGGCCCCAAGCTGCCCGTGGACGGACACCCGTGTCCTGCGATCGCCATACCAGAGCCACCCGAGGTGCGATCCTGACCCCGTTGCGGCTAGCAAACACTTCGGCCGGGACCGGAGTCCTGGGGCTCAGTACGTCCGGCTGCCGCCCCACACGGGAACGAACCTCCGTTCTCCGGGACGGCCAGTCCCCGAGCCGGCAAACGACAGCCTCCCACTTCCCGGCACGGCTGGCACCCAAGCAGCTTGTGGCTGGACACCCGTGTCGTGGCATCGCCGTCCCCGAGCCGTTCGAGGTGGGACCCAGACACGGTCCGGCTAGCACACACGTCGCCCAGGACCGGAAACAAGGGGCTCGGGACACCCGGCCCCACGCTGCCCGTGGACGGAAACACGTGTCCTGCGATCGCTTTCCCCGTGCCGCTCGAGGTAGGACCCGGACCGCGGTGCTGCTACCACACAGGTCGCCGTGCAACAGAGCTTAGGGGTTCTGGACGGACGGCCGCCGCCCCGCACGGGAACGAACCTCCGGTCTCCGGGACGGTCAGTCCCTGAGCCGGCGGACGAAAGCCTCCCGCTTCCAGGCACAGCTGGCACCCATGCCACTGGTGGCCGGACAACGGTGTCGTGGCATCGCCTTCCACAAGCCACCAGAAACGGGACCCGGACACGGTTCGGCTAGCACACACGTAGCCCAGGACCGGAAACAAGGGGCTCGGGACACCCGGCCCCACGCTGCCCGTGGACGGACACCCGTGTCCTGCGATCGCCATACCAGAGCCACCCGAGGTGCGATCCTGACCCCGTTGCGGCTAGCAAACACTTCGGCCGGGACCGGAGTCCTGGGGCTCAGTACGTCCGGCTGCCGCCCCGCACGGGAACGAACCTCCGTTCTCCGGGACGGCCAGTCCCCGAGCCGGCAAACGACAGCCTCCCACTTCCCGGCACGGCTGGCACCCAAGCAGCTTGTGGCCGGTCACCCGTGTCGTGACATCGCATTCGCCGTGCCGCTCGAGGTGGGACCCGGACACGGTCCGGCTAGCGCACACGTTGCCCAGGACCGGAAACAAGGAGCTCGGGACACCCGGCCCTACGCTGCCCGTGGACGGAAACACTTGTCGAGCGGTCGCTTTCCCCGTGCCGCTCGAGGTGGGACCCGAACCACGATGCGGCTGCCACACAGGTCGCCGTGCAACAGAGCTTAGGGCTTCGGTACGGACGGCCGCCACCCCACACGGGAACGAACCTCCGTTCTCCGGGACGGTCAGCCCGCGAGCCGGCGGACGACAGCCTCGCTCTTCCGGCACAGTTGGCACCCATTCCACTCGTGACCGGACAACCGTGTCGTGGCATCGCCTTACCCGAGCCGCTTGAAACGGGACCCGGACACGGTCTGGGTCGCACACGTCGCCCAGGACCGGAAACAAGGGGCTCGGGACACCCGGCCCTACGCTGCCCGTGGACGGAAACACTTGTCGAGCAGTCGCTTTCCCCGTGCCGCTCGAGGTGGGACCCGAACCACGATGCGGCTGCCACACAGGTCGCCGTGCAACAGAGCTTAGGGCTTCGGGACGGACAGCCGCCGCCCCGCACGGGAACGAACCTCTGTCCTCCGGGACGGTCAGTCCCTGAGCCGGCGGACGAAAGCCTCCCGCTTCCAGGCACAGCTGGCACCCATGCCACTGGTGGCCGGAAAACATGTCGTGGCAACGCCTTACCCGAGCCGCTCGAGGTGGGACCCAGACACGGTCCGGCTAGCACACACGTCGCCCAGGACCGGAAACAAGGGGCTCGGGACACCCGGACCCACGCTGCCCGTGGACGGAAACACGTGTCCTGCGATCGCTTTCCCCGTGCCGCTCGAGGTAGGACCCGGACCGCGGTGCTGCTACCACACAGGTCGCCGTGCAACAGAGCTTAAGGGTTCGGGACGGACGGCCGCCGCCCCGCACGGGAACGAACCTCTGTCCTCCGGGACGGTCAGTCTCTGAGCCGGCGGACGAAAGCCTCCCGCTTCCAGGCACAGCTGGCACCCATGCCACTGGTGGCCGGACATTACGGTGTCGTGGCATCGCCTTCCACAAGCCACCAGAAACGGGACCCGGACACGGTTCGGCTAGCACACACGTAGCCCAGGACCGGAAACAAGGGGCTCGGGACACCCGGCCCCACGCTGCCCGTGGACGGACACCCGTGTCCTGCGATCGCCATACCAGAGCCACCCGAGGTGCGATCCTGACCCCGTTGCGGCTAGCAAACACTTCGGCCGGGACCGGAGTCCTGGGGCTCAGTACGTCCGGCTGCCGCCCCGCACGGGAACGAACCTTCGTTCTCCGGGACGGCCAGTCCCCGAGCCGGCAAACGACAGCCTCCCACTTCCCGGCACGGCTGGCACCCAAGCAGCTTCTGGCCGGTCACCCGTGTCGTGACATCGCATTCGCCGTGCCGCTCGAGGTGGGACCCAGACACGGTCCGGCTAGCACACACGTCGCCCAGGACCGGAAACAAGGGGCTCGGGACACCCGGACCCACGCTGCCCGTGGACGGAAACACGTGTCCTGCGATCGCTTTCCCCGTGCCGCTCGAGGTAGGACCCGGACCACGGTGCTGCTACCACACAGGTCGCCGTGCAACAGAGCTTAAGGGTTCGGGACGGACGGCCGCCGCCCCGCACAGGAACGAACCTCTGTCCTCCGGGACGTTCAGTCCCCGAGCCGGCGGACGAAAGCCTCCCGCTTCCAGGCACAGCTGGCACCCATGCCACTGGTGGCCGGACAACGGTGTCGTGGCATCGCCTTCCACAAGCCACCAGAAACGGGACCCGGACACGGTTCGGCTAGCACACACGTAGCCCAGGACCAGAAACAAGGGGCTAGGGACAGCCGGCCCACGCTGCCCGTGGACGGACACCCGTGTCCTGCGATCGCCATACCAGAGCCACCCGAGGTGCGATCCTGACCCCGTTGCGGCTAGCAAACACTTCGGCCGGGACCGGAGTCCTGGGGCTCAGTACGTCCGGCTGCCGCCCCGCACGGGAACGAACCTCCGTTCTCCGGGACGGCCAGTCCCCGAGCCGGCAAACGACAGCCTCCCACTTCCCGGCACGGCTGGCACCCAAGCAGCTTCTGGCCGGTCACCCGTGTCGTGACATCGCATTCGCCGTGCCGCTCGAGGTGGGACCCGGACACGGTCCGGCTAGCGCACACGTCGCCCAGGACCGGAAACAAGGGGCTCGGGACACCCGGCCCCACGCTGCCCGTGGACGGACACCCGTGTCCTGCGATCGCCATACCAGAGCCACCCGAGGTGCGATCCTGACCCCGTTGCGGCTAGCAAACACTTCGGCCGGGACCGGAGTCCTGGGGCTCAGTACGTCCGGCTGCCGCCCCGCACGGGAACGAACCTCCGTTCTCCGGGACGGCCAGTCCCCGAGCCGGCAAACGACAGCCTCCCACTTCCCGGCACGGCTGGCACCCAAGCAGCTTCTGGCCGGTCACCCGTGTCGTGACATCGCATTCGCCGTGCCGCTCGAGGTGGGACCCAGACACGGTCCGGCTAGCACACACGTCGCCCAGGACCGGAAACAAGGGGCTCGGGACACCCGGCCCCACGCTGCCCGTGGACGGAAACACGTGTCCTGCGATCGCTTTCCCCGTGCCGCTCGAGGTAGGACCCGGACCGCGGTGCTGCTACCACACAGGTCGCCGTGCAACAGAGCTTAAGGGTTCGGGACGGACGGCCGCCGCCCCGCACGGGAACGAACCTCTGTCCTCCGGGACGTTCAGTCCCCGAGCCGGCGGACGAAAGCCTCCCGCTTCCAGGCACAGCTGGCACCCATGCCACTGGTGGCCGGACAACGGTGTCGTGGCATCGCCTTCCAAAAGCCACCAGAAACGGGACCCGGACACGGTTCGGCTAGCACACACGTAGCCCAGGACCAGAAACAAGGGGCTAGGGACAGCCGGCCCCACGCTGCCCGTGGACGGACACCCGTGTCCTGCGATCGCCATACCAGAGCCTCCCGACGTGCGATCCTGACCCCGTTGCGGCTAGCAAACACTTCGTCCGGGACCGGAGTCCTGGGGCTCAGTACGTCCGGCTGCCGCCCCGCACGGGAACGAACCTCCGTTCTCCGGGACGGCCAGTCCCCGAGCCGGCAAACGACAGCCTCCCACTTCCCGGCACGGCTGGCACCCAAGCAGCTTGTGGCTGGACACCCGTGTCGTGGCATCGCCGTCCCCGAGCCGTTCGAGGTGGGACCCGTACCGCGATGTGGCTGCCACACAGGTCGCCGTGCAACAGAGCTTAGGGCTTCGGTACGGACGGCCGCCACCCCACACGGGAACGAACCTCCGTTCTCCGGGACGGTCAGTCCCTGAGCCGGCGGACGACAGCCTCGCTCTTCCGGCACAGTTGGCACCCATTCCACTCGTGACCGGACAACCGTGTCGTGGCATCGCCTTACCCGAGCCGCTTGAAACGGGACCCGGACACGGTCTGGGTCGCACACGTCGCCCAGGACCGGAAACAAGGGGCTAGGGACACCCGGCCCCACGCTGCCCGTGGACGGACACCCGTGTCCTGCGATCGCCATACCAGAGCCACCCGAGGTGCGATCCTGACCCCGTTGCGGCTAGCAAACACTTCGGCCGGGACCGGAGTCCTGGGGCTCAGTACGTCCGGCTGCCGCCCCGCACGGGAACGAACCTCCGTTCTCCGGGACGGCCAGTCCCCGAGCCGGCAAACGACAGCCTCCCACTTCCCGGCACGGCTGGCACCCAAGCAGCTTCTGGCCGGTCACCCGTGTCGTGACATCGCATTCGCCGTGCCGCTCGAGGTGGGACCCGGACACGGTCCGGCTAGCGCACACGTTGCCCACGACCGGAAACAAGGGGCTCGGGACACCCGGCCCTACGCTGCCCGTGGACGGAAACACTTGTCGAGCGGTCGCTTACCCCGTGCCGCTCGAGGTGGGACCCGAACCACGATGCGGCTGCCACACAGGTCGCCGTGCAACAGAGCTTAGGGGTTCTGGACGGACGGCCGCCGCCCCGCACGGGAACGAACCTCTGTCCTCCGGGACGGTCAGTCCCTGAGCCGGCGGACGAAAGCCTCCCGCTTCCAGGCACAGCTGGCACCCATGCCACTGGTGGCCGGACAACGGTGTCGTGGCATCGCCTTCCACAAGCCACCAGAAACGGGACCCGGACACGGTTCGGCTAGCACACACGTCGCCCAGGACCGGAAACAAGGGGCTCGGGACACCCGGCCCCACGCTGCCCGTGGACGGACACCCGTGTCCTGCGATCGCCATACCAGAGCCACCCGAGGTGCGATCCTGACCCCGTTGCGGCTAGCAAACACTTCGGCCGGGACCGGAGTCCTGGGGCTCAGTACGTCCGGCTGCCGCCCAGCATGGGAACGAACCTTCGTTCTCCGGGACGGCCAGTCCCCGAGCCGGCAAACGACAGCCTCCCACTTCCCGGCACGGCTGGCACCCAAGCAGCTTCTGGCCGGTCACCCGTGTCGTGACATCGCATTCGCCGTGCCGCTCGAGGTGGGACCCAGACACGGTCCGGCTAGCACACACGTCGCCCAGGACCGGAAACAAGGGGCTCGGGACACCCGGCCCCACGCTGCCCGTTGACGGAAACACGTGTCCTGCGATCGCTTTCCCCGTGCCGCTCGAGGTAGGACCCGGACCGCGGTGCTGCTACCACACAGGTCGCCGTGCAACAGAGCTTAAGGGTTCGGGACGGACGGCCGCCGCCCCGCACAGGAACGAACCTCCGTTCTCCGGGACGGTCAGTCCCCGAGCCGGCGGACGAAAGCCTCCCGCTTCCAGGCACAGCTGGCACCCATGCCACTGGTGGCCGGACAACGGTGTCGTGGCATCGCCTTCCACTAGCCACCAGAAACGGGACCCGGACACGGTTCGGCTAGCACACACGTCGCCCAGGACCAGAAACAAGGGGCTAGGGACAGCCGGCCCCAAGCTGCCCGTGGACGGACACCCGTGTCCTGCGATCGCCATACCAGAGCCACCCGAGGTGCGATCCTGACCCCGTTGCGGCTAGCAAACACTTCGGCCGGGACCGGAGTCCTGGGGCTCAGTACGTCCGGCTGCCGCCCCACACGGGAACGAACCTCCGTTCTCCGGGACGGCCAGTCCCCGAGCCGGCAAACGACAGCCTCCCACTTCCCGGCACGGCTGGCACCCAAGCAGCTTGTGGCTGGACACCCGTGTCGTGGCATCGCCGTCCCCGAGCCGTTCGAGGTGGGACCCAGACACGGTCCGGCTAGCACACACGTCGCCCAGGACCGGAAACAAGGGGCTCGGGACACCCGGCCCCACGCTGCCCGTGGACGGAAACACGTGTCCTGCGATCGCTTTCCCCGTGCCGCTCGAGGTAGGACCCGGACCGCGGTGCTGCTACCACACAGGTCGCCGTGCAACAGAGCTTAGGGGTTCTGGACGGACGGCCGCCGCCCCGCACGGGAACGAACCTCCGTTCTCCGGGACGGTCAGCCCGCGAGCCGGCGGACGACAGCCTCGCTCTTCCGGCACAGTTGGCACCCATTCCACTCGTGACCGGACAACCGTGTCGTGGCATCGCCTTACCCGAGCCGCTTGAAACGGGACCCGGACACGGTCTGGGTCGCACACGTCGCCCAGGACCGGAAACAAGGGGCTCGGGACACCCGGCCCTACGCTGCCCGTGGACGGAAACACTTGTCGAGCAGTCGCTTTCCCCGTGCCGCTCGAGGTGGGACCCGAACCACGATGCGGCTGCCACACAGGTCGCCGTGCAACAGAGCTTAGGGCTTCGGGACGGACAGCCGCCGCCCCGCACGGGAACGAACCTCTGTCCTCCGGGACGGTCAGTCCCTGAGCCGGCGGACGAAAGCCTCCCGCTTCCAGGCACAGCTGGCACCCATGCCACTGGTGGCCGGAAAACATGTCGTGGCAACGCCTTACCCGAGCCGCTCGAGGTGGGACCCAGACACGGTCCGGCTAGCACACACGTCGCCCAGGACCGGAAACAAGGGGCTCGGGACACCCGGACCCACGCTGCCCGTGGACGGAAACACGTGTCCTGCGATCGCTTTCCCCGTGCCGCTCGAGGTAGGACCCGGACCGCGGTGCTGCTACCACACAGGTCGCCGTGCAACAGAGCTTAAGGGTTCGGGACGGACGGCCGCCGCCCCGCACGGGAACGAACCTCTGTCCTCCGGGACGGTCAGTCTCTGAGCCGGCGGACGAAAGCCTCCCGCTTCCAGGCACAGCTGGCACCCATGCCACTGGTGGCCGGACATTACGGTGTCGTGGCATCGCCTTCCACAAGCCACCAGAAACGGGACCCGGACACGGTTCGGCTAGCACACACGTAGCCCAGGACCGGAAACAAGGGGCTCGGGACACCCGGCCCCACGCTGCCCGTGGACGGACACCCGTGTCCTGCGATCGCCATACCAGAGCCACCCGAGGTGCGATCCTGACCCCGTTGCGGCTAGCAAACACTTCGGCCGGGACCGGAGTCCTGGGGCTCAGTACGTCCGGCTGCCGCCCCGCACGGGAACGAACCTTCGTTCTCCGGGACGGCCAGTCCCCGAGCCGGCAAACGACAGCCTCCCACTTCCCGGCACGGCTGGCACCCAAGCAGCTTCTGGCCGGTCACCCGTGTCGTGACATCGCATTCGCCGTGCCGCTCGAGGTGGGACCCAGACACGGTCCGGCTAGCACACACGTCGCCCAGGACCGGAAACAAGGGGCTCGGGACACCCGGACCCACGCTGCCCGTGGACGGAAACACGTGTCCTGCGATCGCTTTCCCCGTGCCGCTCGAGGTAGGACCCGGACCACGGTGCTGCTACCACACAGGTCGCCGTGCAACAGAGCTTAAGGGTTCGGGACGGACGGCCGCCGCCCCGCACAGGAACGAACCTCTGTCCTCCGGGACGTTCAGTCCCCGAGCCGGCGGACGAAAGCCTCCCGCTTCCAGGCACAGCTGGCACCCATGCCACTGGTGGCCGGACAACGGTGTCGTGGCATCGCCTTCCAAAAGCCACCAGAAACGGGACCCGGACACGGTTCGGCTAGCACACACGTAGCCCAGGACCAGAAACAAGGGGCTAGGGACAGCCGGCCCACGCTGCCCGTGGACGGACACCCGTGTCCTGCGATCGCCATACCAGAGCCACCCGAGGTGCGATCCTGACCCCGTTGCGGCTAGCAAACACTTCGTCCGGGACCGGAGTCCTGGGGCTCAGTACGTCCGGCTGCCGCCCCGCACGGGAACGAACCTCCGTTCTCCGGGACGGCCAGTCCCCGAGCCGGCAAACGACAGCCTCCCACTTCCCGGCACGGCTGGCACCCAAGCAGCTTCTGGCCGGTCACCCGTGTCGTGACATCGCATTCGCCGTGCCGCTCGAGGTGGGACCCGGACACGGTCCGGCTAGCGCACACGTCGCCCAGGACCGGAAACAAGGGGCTCGGGACACCCGGCCCCACGCTGCCCGTGGACGGACACCCGTGTCCTGCGATCGCCATACCAGAGCCACCCGAGGTGCGATCCTGACCCCGTTGCGGCTAGCAAACACTTCGGCCGGGACCGGAGTCCTGGGGCTCAGTACGTCCGGCTGCCGCCCCGCACGGGAACGAACCTCCGTTCTCCGGGACGGCCAGTCCCCGAGCCGGCAAACGACAGCCTCCCACTTCCCGGCACGGCTGGCACCCAAGCAGCTTGTGGCCGGTCACCCGTGTCGTGACATCGCATTCGCCGTGCCGCTCGAGGTGGGACCCAGACACGGTCCGGCTAGCACACACGTCGCCCAGGACCGGAAACAAGGGGCTCGGGACACCCGGCCCCACGCTGCCCGTGGACGGAAACACGTGTCCTGCGATCGCTTTCCCCGTGCCGCTCGAGGTAGGACCCGGACCGCGGTGCTGCTACCACACAGGTCGCCGTGCAACAGAGCTTAAGGGTTCGGGACGGACAGCCGCCGCCCCGCACGGGAACGAACCTCCGTTCTCCGGGACGTTCAGTCCCCGAGCCGGCGGACGAAAGCCTCCCGCTTCCAGGCACAGCTGGCACCCATGCCACTGGTGGCCGGACAACGGTGTCGTGGCATCGCCTTCCACTAGCCACCAGAAACGGGACCCGGACACGGTTCGGCTAGCACACACGTAGCCCAGGACCAGAAACAAGGGGCTAGGGACAGCCGGCCCCAAGCTGCCCGTGGACGGACACCCGTGTCCTGCGATCGCCATACCAGAGCCACCCGAGGTGCGATCCTGACCCCGTTGCGGCTAGCAAACACTTCGGCCGGGACCGGAGTCCTGGGGCTCAGTACGTCCGGCTGCCGCCCCACACGGGAACGAACCTCCGTTCTCCGGGACGGCCAGTCCCCGAGCCGGCAAACGACAGCCTCCCACTTCCCGGCACGGCTGGCACCCAAGCAGCTTGTGGCTGGACACCCGTGTCGTGGCATCGCCGTCCCCGAGCCGTTCGAGGTGGGACCCAGACACGGTCCGGCTAGCGCACACGTTGCCCACGACCGGAAACAAGGAGCTCGGGACACCTGGCCCCACGCTGCCCGTGGACGGAAACACTTGTCGAGCGGTCGCTTTCCCCGTGCCGCTCGAGGTGGGACCCGAACCACGATGCGGCTGCCACACAGGTCGCCGTGCAACAGAGCTTAGGGCTTCGGTACGGACAGCCGCCACCCCACACGGGAACGAACCTCCGTTCTCCGGGACGGTCAGCCCGCGAGCCGGCGGACGACAGCCTCGCTCTTCCGGCACAGTTGGCACCCATTCCACTCGTGACCGGACAACCGTGTCGTGGCATCGCCTTACCCGAGCCGCTTGAAACGGGACCCGGACACGGTCTGGGTCGCACACGTCGCCCAGGACCGGAAACAAGGGGCTCGGGACACCCGGCCCTACGCTGCCCGTGGACGGAAACACTTGTCGAGCAGTCGCTTTCCCCGTGCCTCTCGAGGTGGGACCCGAAC
Organism: Somateria mollissima; assembly: GCA_951411735.1. Lineage (NCBI taxonomy): Eukaryota > Metazoa > Chordata > Aves > Anseriformes > Anatidae > Somateria > Somateria mollissima. The sequence goes on from CATOCB010000342.1 coordinate 596,758, forward strand.
CACGATGCGGCTGCCACACAGGTCGCCGTGCAACAGAGCTTAGGGCTTCGGGACGGACAGCCGCCGCCCCGCACGGGAACGAACCTCTGTCCTCCGGGACGGTCAGTCCCTGAGCCGGCGGACGAAAGCCTCCCGCTTCCAGGCACAGCTGGCACCCATGCCACTGGTGGCCGGAAAACATGTCGTGGCAACGCCTTACCCGAGCCGCTCGAGGTGGGACCCAGACACGGTCCGGCTAGCACACACGTCGCCCAGGACCGGAAACAAGGGGCTCGGGACACCCGGACCCACGCTGCCCGTGGACGGAAACACGTGTCCTGCGATCGCTTTCCCCGTGCCGCTCGAGGTAGGACCCGGACCGCGGTGCTGCTACCACACAGGTCGCCGTGCAACAGAGCTTAAGGGTTCGGGACGGACGGCCGCCGCCCCGCACGGGAACGAACCTCTGTCCTCCGGGACGGTCAGTCTCTGAGCCGGCGGACGAAAGCCTCCCGCTTCCAGGCACAGCTGGCACCCATGCCACTGGTGGCCGGACATTACGGTGTCGTGGCATCGCCTTCCACAAGCCACCAGAAACGGGACCCGGACACGGTTCGGCTAGCACACACGTAGCCCAGGACCGGAAACAAGGGGCTCGGGACACCCGGCCCCACGCTGCCCGTGGACGGACACCCGTGTCCTGCGATCGCCATACCAGAGCCACCCGAGGTGCGATCCTGACCCCGTTGCGGCTAGCAAACACTTCGGCCGGGACCGGAGTCCTGGGGCTCAGTACGTCCGGCTGCCGCCCCGCACGGGAACGAACCTTCGTTCTCCGGGACGGCCAGTCCCCGAGCCGGCAAACGACAGCCTCCCACTTCCCGGCACGGCTGGCACCCAAGCAGCTTGTGGCTGGACACCCGTGTCGTGGCATCGCCGTCCCCGAGCCGTTCGAGGTGGGACCCGTACCGCGATGTGGCTGCCACACAGGTCGCCGTGCAACAGAGCTTAGGGCTTCGGTACGGACGGCCGCCACCCCACACGGGAACGAACCTCCGTTCTCCGGGACGGTCAGCCCGCGAGCCGGCGGACGACAGCCTCGCTCTTCCGGCACAGTTGGCACCCATTCCACTCGTGACCGGACAACCGTGTCGTGGCATCGCCTTACCCGAGCCGCTTGAAACGGGACCCGGACACGGTCTGGGTCGCACACGTCGCCCAGGACCGGAAACAAGGGGCTCGGGACACCCGGCCCCACGCTGCCCGTGGACGGAAACACGTGTCCTGCGATCGCTTTCCCCGTGCCGCTCGAGGTAGGACCCGGACCGCGGTGCTGCTACCACACAGGTCGCCGTGCAACAGAGCTTAAGGGTTCGGGACGGACGGCCGCCGCCCCGCACAGGAACGAACCTCCGTTCTCCGGGACGTTCAGTCCCCGAGCCGGCGGACGAAAGCCTCCCGCTTCCAGGCACAGCTGGCACCCATGCCACTGGTGGCCGGACAACGGTGTCGTGGCATCGCCTTCCACTAGCCACCAGAAACGGGACCCGGACACGGTTCGGCTAGCACACACGTAGCCCAGGACCAGAAACAAGGGGCTAGGGACAGCCGGCCCCAAGCTGCCCGTGGACGGACACCCGTGTCCTGCGATCGCCATACCAGAGCCACCCGAGGTGCGATCCTGACCCCGTTGCGGCTAGCAAACACTTCGGCCGGGACCGGAGTCCTGGGGCTCAGTACGTCCGGCTGCCGCCCCACACGGGAACGAACCTCCGTTCTCCGGGACGGCCAGTCCCCGAGCCGGCAAACGACAGCCTCCCACTTCCCGGCACGGCTGGCACCCAAGCAGCTTGTGGCTGGACACCCGTGTCGTGGCATCGCCGTCCCCGAGCCGTTCGAGGTGGGACCCAGACACGGTCCGGCTAGCACACACGTCGCCCAGGACCGGAAACAAGGGGCTCGGGACACCCGGCCCCACGCTGCCCGTGGACGGAAACACGTGTCCTGCGATCGCTTTCCCCGTGCCGCTCGAGGTAGGACCCGGACCGCGGTGCTGCTACCACACAGGTCGCCGTGCAACAGAGCTTAGGGGTTCTGGACGGACGGCCGCCGCCCCGCACGGGAACGAACCTCCGGTCTCCGGGACGGTCAGTCTCTGAGCCGGCGGACGAAAGCCTCCCGCTTCCAGGCACAGTTGGCACCCATGCCACTGGTGGCCGGACAACGGTGTCGTGGCATCGCCTTCCACAAGCCACCAGAAACGGGACCCGGACACGGTTCGGCTAGCACACACGTCGCCCAGGACCGGAAACAAGGGGCTCGGGACACCCGGACCCACGCTGCCCGTGGACGGAAACACGTGTCCTGCGATCGCTTTCCCCGTGCCGCTCGAGGTAGGACCCGGACCGCGGTGCTGCTACCACACAGGTCGCCGTGCAACAGAGCTTAAGGGTTCGGGACGGACGGCCGCCGCCCCGCACGGGAACGAACCTCTGTCCTCCGGGACGTTCAGTCCCCGAGCCGGCGGACGAAAGCCTCCCGCTTCCAGGCACAGCTGGCACCCATGCCACTGGTGGCCGGACAACGGTGTCGTGGCATCGCCTTCCAAAAGCCACCAGAAACGGGACCCGGACACGGTTCGGCTAGCACACACGTAGCCCAGGACCAGAAACAAGGGGCTAGGGACAGCCGGCCCCACGCTGCCCGTGGACGGACACCCGTGTCCTGCGATCGCCATACCAGAGCCTCCCGACGTGCGATCCTGACCCCGTTGCGGCTAGCAAACACTTCGTCCGGGACCGGAGTCCTGGGGCTCAGTACGTCCGGCTGCCGCCCCGCACGGGAACGAACCTCCGTTCTCCGGGACGGCCAGTCCCCGAGCCGGCAAACGACAGCCTCCCACTTCCCGGCACGGCTGGCACCCAAGCAGCTTGTGGCTGGACACCCGTGTCGTGGCATCGCCGTCCCCGAGCCGTTCGAGGTGGGACCCGTACCGCGATGTGGCTGCCACACAGGTCGCCGTGCAACAGAGCTTAGGGCTTCGGTACGGACGGCCGCCACCCCACACGGGAACGAACCTCCGTTCTCCGGGACGGTCAGCCCGCGAGCCGGCGGACGACAGCCTCGCTCTTCCGGCACAGTTGGCACCCATTCCACTCGTGACCGGACAACCGTGTCGTGGCATCGCCTTACCCGAGCCGCTTGAAACGGGACCCGGACACGGTCTGGGTCGCACACGTCGCCCAGGACCGGAAACAAGGGGCTAGGGACACCCGGCCCCACGCTGCCCGTGGACGGACACCCGTGTCCTGCGATCGCCATACCAGAGCCACCCGAGGTGCGATCCTGACCCCGTTGCGGCTAGCAAACACTTCGGCCGGGACCGGAGTCCTGGGGCTCAGTACGTCCGGCTGCCGCCCCGCACGGGAACGAACCTCCGTTCTCCGGGACGGCCAGTCCCCGAGCCGGCAAACGACAGCCTCCCACTTCCCGGCACGGCTGGCACCCAAGCAGCTTCTGGCCGGTCACCCGTGTCGTGACATCGCATTCGCCGTGCCGCTCGAGGTGGGACCCGGACACGGTCCGGCTAGCGCACACGTTGCCCACGACCGGAAACAAGGGGCTCGGGACACCCGGCCCTACGCTGCCCGTGGACGGAAACACTTGTCGAGCGGTCGCTTACCCCGTGCCGCTCGAGGTGGGACCCGAACCACGATGCGGCTGCCACACAGGTCGCCGTGCAACAGAGCTTAGGGGTTCTGGACGGACGGCCGCCGCCCCGCACGGGAACGAACCTCTGTCCTCCGGGACGGTCAGTCCCTGAGCCGGCGGACGAAAGCCTCCCGCTTCCAGGCACAGCTGGCACCCATGCCACTGGTGGCCGGACAACGGTGTCGTGGCATCGCCTTCCACAAGCCACCAGAAACGGGACCCGGACACGGTTCGGCTAGCACACACGTCGCCCAGGACCGGAAACAAGGGGCTCGGGACACCCGGACCCACGCTGCCCGTGGACGGAAACACGTGTCCTGCGATCGCTTTCCCCGTGCCGCTCGAGGTAGGACCCGGACCGCGGTGCTGCTACCACACAGGTCGCCGTGCAACAGAGCTTAAGGGTTCGGGACGGACGGCCGCCGCCCCGCACGGGAACGAACCTCTGTCCTCCGGGACGTTCAGTCCCCGAGCCGGCGGACGAAAGCCTCCCGCTTCCAGGCACAGCTGGCACCCATGCCACTGGTGGCCGGACAACGGTGTCGTGGCATCGCCTTCCAAAAGCCACCAGAAACGGGACCCGGACACGGTTCGGCTAGCACACACGTAGCCCAGGACCAGAAACAAGGGGCTAGGGACAGCCGGCCCCACGCTGCCCGTGGACGGACACCCGTGTCCTGCGATCGCCATACCAGAGCCTCCCGACGTGCGATCCTGACCCCGTTGCGGCTAGCAAACACTTCGTCCGGGACCGGAGTCCTGGGGCTCAGTACGTCCGGCTGCCGCCCCGCACGGGAACGAACCTCCGTTCTCCGGGACGGCCAGTCCCCGAGCCGGCAAACGACAGCCTCCCACTTCCCGGCACGGCTGGCACCCAAGCAGCTTGTGGCTGGACACCCGTGTCGTGGCATCGCCGTCCCCGAGCCGTTCGAGGTGGGACCCGTACCGCGATGTGGCTGCCACACAGGTCGCCGTGCAACAGAGCTTAGGGCTTCGGTACGGACGGCCGCCACCCCACACGGGAACGAACCTCCGTTCTCCGGGACGGTCAGCCCGCGAGCCGGCGGACGACAGCCTCGCTCTTCCGGCACAGTTGGCACCCATTCCACTCGTGACCGGACAACCGTGTCGTGGCATCGCCTTACCCGAGCCGCTTGAAACGGGACCCGGACACGGTCTGGGTCGCACACGTCGCCCAGGACCGGAAACAAGGGGCTAGGGACACCCGGCCCCACGCTGCCCGTGGACGGACACCCGTGTCCTGCGATCGCCATACCAGAGCCACCCGAGGTGCGATCCTGACCCCGTTGCGGCTAGCAAACACTTCGGCCGGGACCGGAGTCCTGGGGCTCAGTACGTCCGGCTGCCGCCCCGCACGGGAACGAACCTCCGTTCTCCGGGACGGCCAGTCCCCGAGCCGGCAAACGACAGCCTCCCACTTCCCGGCACGGCTGGCACCCAAGCAGCTTCTGGCCGGTCACCCGTGTCGTGACATCGCATTCGCCGTGCCGCTCGAGGTGGGACCCGGACACGGTCCGGCTAGCGCACACGTTGCCCACGACCGGAAACAAGGGGCTCGGGACACCCGGCCCTACGCTGCCCGTGGACGGAAACACTTGTCGAGCGGTCGCTTACCCCGTGCCGCTCGAGGTGGGACCCGAACCACGATGCGGCTGCCACACAGGTCGCCGTGCAACAGAGCTTAGGGGTTCTGGACGGACGGCCGCCGCCCCGCACGGGAACGAACCTCTGTCCTCCGGGACGGTCAGTCCCTGAGCCGGCGGACGAAAGCCTCCCGCTTCCAGGCACAGCTGGCACCCATGCCACTGGTGGCCGGACAACGGTGTCGTGGCATCGCCTTCCACAAGCCACCAGAAACGGGACCCGGACACGGTTCGGCTAGCACACACGTCGCCCAGGACCGGAAACAAGGGGCTCGGGACACCCGGACCCACGCTGCCCGTGGACGGAAACACGTGTCCTGCGATCGCTTTCCCCGTGCCGCTCGAGGTAGGACCCGGACCGCGGTGCTGCTACCACACAGGTCGCCGTGCAACAGAGCTTAAGGGTTCGGGACGGACGGCCGCCGCCCCGCACGGGAACGAACCTCTGTCCTCCGGGACGTTCAGTCCCCGAGCCGGCGGACGAAAGCCTCCCGCTTCCAGGCACAGCTGGCACCCATGCCACTGGTGGCCGGACAACGGTGTCGTGGCATCGCCTTCCAAAAGCCACCAGAAACGGGACCCGGACACGGTTCGGCTAGCACACACGTAGCCCAGGACCAGAAACAAGGGGCTAGGGACAGCCGGCCCCACGCTGCCCGTGGACGGACACCCGTGTCCTGCGATCGCCATACCAGAGCCTCCCGACGTGCGATCCTGACCCCGTTGCGGCTAGCAAACACTTCGTCCGGGACCGGAGTCCTGGGGCTCAGTACGTCCGGCTGCCGCCCCGCACGGGAACGAACCTCCGTTCTCCGGGACGGCCAGTCCCCGAGCCGGCAAACGACAGCCTCCCACTTCCCGGCACGGCTGGCACCCAAGCAGCTTGTGGCTGGACACCCGTGTCGTGGCATCGCCGTCCCCGAGCCGTTCGAGGTGGGACCCGTACCGCGATGTGGCTGCCACACAGGTCGCCGTGCAACAGAGCTTAGGGCTTCGGTACGGACGGCCGCCACCCCACACGGGAACGAACCTCCGTTCTCCGGGACGGTCAGCCCGCGAGCCGGCGGACGACAGCCTCGCTCTTCCGGCACAGTTGGCACCCATTCCACTCGTGACCGGACAACCGTGTCGTGGCATCGCCTTACCCGAGCCGCTTGAAACGGGACCCGGACACGGTCTGGGTCGCACACGTCGCCCAGGACCGGAAACAAGGGGCTAGGGACACCCGGCCCCACGCTGCCCGTGGACGGACACCCGTGTCCTGCGATCGCCATACCAGAGCCACCCGACGTGCGATCCTGACCCCGTTGCGGCTAGCAAACACTTCGGCCGGGACCGGAGTCCTGGGGCTCAGTACGTCCGGCTGCCGCCCCGCACGGGAACGAACCTCCGTTCTCCGGGACGGCCAGTCCCCGAGCCGGCAAACGACAGCCTCCCACTTCCCGGCACGGCTGGCACCCAAGCAGCTTCTGGCCGGTCACCCGTGTCGTGACATCGCATTCGCCGTGCCGCTCGAGGTGGGACCCGGACACGGTCCGGCTAGCGCACACGTTGCCCACGACCGGAAACAAGGGGCTCGGGACACCCGGCCCTACGCTGCCCGTGGACGGAAACACTTGTCGAGCGGTCGCTTACCCCGTGCCGCTCGAGGTGGGACCCGAACCACGATGCGGCTGCCACACAGGTCGCCGTGCAACAGAGCTTAGGGGTTCTGGACGGACGGCCGCCGCCCCGCACGGGAACGAACCTCTGTCCTCCGGGACGGTCAGTCCCTGAGCCGGCGGACGAAAGCCTCCCGCTTCCAGGCACAGCTGGCACCCATGCCACTGGTGGCCGGACAACGGTGTCGTGGCATCGCCTTCCACAAGCCACCAGAAACGGGACCCGGACACGGTTCGGCTAGCACACACGTCGCCCAGGACCGGAAACAAGGGGCTCGGGACACCCGGACCCACGCTGCCCGTGGACGGAAACACGTGTCCTGCGATCGCCATACCAGAGCCACCCGAGGTGCGATCCTGACCCCGTTGCGGCTAGCAAACACTTCGGCCGGGACCGGAGTCCTGGGGCTCAGTACGTCCGGCTGCCGCCCAGCATGGGAACGAACCTTCGTTCTCCGGGACGGCCAGTCCCCGAGCCGGCAAACGACAGCCTCCCACTTCCCGGCACGGCTGGCACCCAAGCAGCTTCTGGCCGGTCACCCGTGTCGTGACATCGCATTCGCCGTGCCGCTCGAGGTGGGACCCAGACACGGTCCGGCTAGCACACACGTCGCCCAGGACCGGAAACAAGGGGCTCGGGACACCCGGCCCCACGCTGCCCGTGGACGGAAACACGTGTCCTGCGATCGCTTTCCCCGTGCCGCTCGAGGTAGGACCCGGACCGCGGTGCTGCTACCACACAGGTCGCCGTGCAACAGAGCTTAAGGGTTCGGGACGGACGGCCGCCGCCCCGCACAGGAACGAACCTCCGTTCTCCGGGACGGTCAGTCCCCGAGCCGGCGGACGAAAGCCTCCCGCTTCCAGGCACAGCTGGCACCCATGCCACTGGTGGCCGGACAACGGTGTCGTGGCATCGCCTTCCACTAGCCACCAGAAACGGGACCCGGACACGGTTCGGCTAGCACACACGTCGCCCAGGACCAGAAACAAGGGGCTAGGGACAGCCGGCCCCAAGCTGCCTGTGGACGGACACCCGTGTCCTGCGATCGCCATACCAGAGCCACCCGACGTGCGATCCTGACCCCGTTGCGGCTAGCAAACACTTCGGCCGGGACCGGAGTCCTGGGGCTCAGTACGTCCGGCTGCCGCCCCACACGGGAACGAACCTCCGTTCTCCGGGACGGCCAGTCCCCGAGCCGGCAAACGACAGCCTCCCACTTCCCGGCACGGCTGGCACCCAAGCAGCTTGTGGCTGGACACCCGTGTCGTGGCATCGCCGTCCCCGAGCCGTTCGAGGTGGGACCCAGACACGGTCCGGCTAGCACACACGTCGCCCAGGACCGGAAACAAGGGGCTCGGGACACCCGGCCCCACGCTGCCCGTGGACGGAAACACGTGTCCTGCGATCGCTTTCCCCGTGCCGCTCGAGGTAGGACCCGGACCGCGGTGCTGCTACCACACAGGTCGCCGTGCAACAGAGCTTAGGGGTTCTGGACGGACGGCCGCCGCCCCGCACGGGAACGAACCTCCGGTCTCCGGGACGGTCAGTCCCTGAGCCGGCGGACGAAAGCCTCCCGCTTCCAGGCACAGCTGGCACCCATGCCACTGGTGGCCGGACAACGGTGTCGTGGCATCGCCTTCCACAAGCCACCAGAAACGGGACCCGGACACGGTTCGGCTAGCACACACGTAGCCCAGGACCGGAAACAAGGGGCTCGGGACACCCGGCCCCACGCTGCCCGTGGACGGACACCCGTGTCCTGCGATCGCCATACCAGAGCCACCCGAGGTGCGATCCTGACCCCGTTGCGGCTAGCAAACACTTCGGCCGGGACCGGAGTCCTGGGGCTCAGTACGTCCGGCTGCCGCCCCGCACGGGAACGAACCTCCGTTCTCCGGGACGGCCAGTCCCCGAGCCGGCAAACGACAGCCTCCCACTTCCCGGCACGGCTGGCACCCAAGCAGCTTGTGGCCGGTCACCCGTGTCGTGACATCGCATTCGCCGTGCCGCTCGAGGTGGGACCCGGACACGGTCCGGCTAGCGCACACGTTGCCCAGGACCGGAAACAAGGAGCTCGGGACACCCGGCCCTACGCTGCCCGTGGACGGAAACACTTGTCGAGCGGTCGCTTTCCCCGTGCCGCTCGAGGTGGGACCCGAACCACGATGCGGCTGCCACACAGGTCGCCGTGCAACAGAGCTTAGGGCTTCGGTACGGACGGCCGCCACCCCACACGGGAACGAACCTCCGTTCTCCGGGACGGTCAGCCCGCGAGCCGGCGGACGACAGCCTCGCTCTTCCGGCACAGTTGGCACCCATTCCACTCGTGACCGGACAACCGTGTCGTGGCATAGCCTTACCCGAGCCGCTTGAAACGGGACCCGGACACGGTCTGGGTCGCACACGTCGCCCAGGACCGGAAACAAGGGGCTCGGGACACCCGGCCCTACGCTGCCCGTGGACGGAAACACTTGTCGAGCAGTCGCTTTCCCCGTGCCGCTCGAGGTGGGACCCGAACCACGATGCGGCTGCCACACAGGTCGCCGTGCAACAGAGCTTAGGGCTTCGGGACGGACAGCCGCCGCCCCGCACGGGAACGAACCTCTGTCCTCCGGGACGGTCAGTCCCTGAGCCGGCGGACGAAAGCCTCCCGCTTCCAGGCACAGCTGGCACCCATGCCACTGGTGGCCGGAAAACATGTCGTGGCAACGCCTTACCCGAGCCGCTCGAGGTGGGACCCAGACACGGTCCGGCTAGCACACACGTCGCCCAGGACCGGAAACAAGGGGCTCGGGACACCCGGACCCACGCTGCCCGTGGACGGAAACACGTGTCCTGCGATCGCTTTCCCCGTGCCGCTCGAGGTAGGACCCGGACCGCGGTGCTGCTACCACACAGGTCGCCGTGCAACAGAGCTTAAGGGTTCGGGACGGACGGCCGCCGCCCCGCACGGGAACGAACCTCTGTCCTCCGGGACGGTCAGTCTCTGAGCCGGCGGACGAAAGCCTCCCGCTTCCAGGCACAGCTGGCACCCATGCCACTGGTGGCCGGACATTACGGTGTCGTGGCATCGCCTTCCACAAGCCACCAGAAACGGGACCCGGACACGGTTCGGCTAGCACACACGTAGCCCAGGACCGGAAACAAGGGGCTCGGGACACCCGGCCCCACGCTGCCCGTGGACGGACACCCGTGTCCTGCGATCGCCATACCAGAGCCACCCGAGGTGCGATCCTGACCCCGTTGCGGCTAGCAAACACTTCGGCCGGGACCGGAGTCCTGGGGCTCAGTACGTCCGGCTGCCGCCCCGCACGGGAACGAACCTTCGTTCTCCGGGACGGCCAGTCCCCGAGCCGGCAAACGACAGCCTCCCACTTCCCGGCACGGCTGGCACCCAAGCAGCTTCTGGCCGGTCACCCGTGTCGTGACATCGCATTCGCCGTGCCGCTCGAGGTGGGACCCAGACACGGTCCGGCTAGCACACACGTCGCCCAGGACCGGAAACAAGGGGCTCGGGACACCCGGACCCACGCTGCCCGTGGACGGAAACACGTGTCCTGCGATCGCTTTCCCCGTGCCGCTCGAGGTAGGACCCGGACCACGGTGCTGCTACCACACAGGTCGCCGTGCAACAGAGCTTAAGGGTTCGGGACGGACGGCCGCCGCCCCGCACAGGAACGAACCTCTGTCCTCCGGGACGTTCAGTCCCCGAGCCGGCGGACGAAAGCCTCCCGCTTCCAGGCACAGCTGACACCCATGCCACTGGTGGCCGGACAACGGTGTCGTGGCATCGCCTTCCAAAAGCCACCAGAAACGGGACCCGGACACGGTTCGGCTAGCACACACGTAGCCCAGGACCAGAAACAAGGGGCTAGGGACAGCCGGCCCACGCTGCCCGTGGACGGACACCCGTGTCCTGCGATCGCCATACCAGAGCCACCCGAGGTGCGATCCTGACCCCGTTGCGGCTAGCAAACACTTCGGCCGGGACCGGAGTCCTGGGGCTCAGTACGTCCGGCTGCCGCCCCGCACGGGAACGAACCTCCGTTCTCCGGGACGGCCAGTCCCCGAGCCGGCAAACGACAGCCTCCCACTTCCCGGCACGGCTGGCACCCAAGCAGCTTCTGGCCGGTCACCCGTGTCGTGACATCGCATTCGCCGTGCCGCTCGAGGTGGGACCCGGACACGGTCCGGCTAGCGCACACGTCGCCCAGGACCGGAAACAAGGGGCTCGGGACACCCGGCCCCACGCTGCCCGTGGACGGACACCCGTGTCCTGCGATCGCCATACCAGAGCCACCCGAGGTGCGATCCTGACCCCGTTGCGGCTAGCAAACACTTCGGCCGGGACCGGAGTCCTGGGGCTCAGTACGTCCGGCTGCCGCCCCGCACGGGAACGAACCTCCGTTCTCCGGGACGGCCAGTCCCCGAGCCGGCAAACGACAGCCTCCCACTTCCCGGCACGGCTGGCACCCAAGCAGCTTGTGGCCGGTCACCCGTGTCGTGACATCGCATTCGCCGTGCCGCTCGAGGTGGGACCCAGACACGGTCCGGCTAGCACACACGTCGCCCAGGACCGGAAACAAGGGGCTCGGGACACCCGGCCCCACGCTGCCCGTGGACGGAAACACGTGTCCTGCGATCGCTTTCCCCGTGCCGCTCGAGGTAGGACCCGGACCGCGGTGCTGCTACCACACAGGTCGCCGTGCAACAGAGCTTAAGGGTTCGGGACGGACAGCCGCCGCCCCGCACGGGAACGAACCTCCGTTCTCCGGGACGTTCAGTCCCCGAGCCGGCGGACGAAAGCCTCCCGCTTCCAGGCACAGCTGGCACCCATGCCACTGGTGGCCGGACAACGGTGTCGTGGCATCGCCTTCCACTAGCCACCAGAAACGGGACCCGGACACGGTTCGGCTAGCACACACGTAGCCCAGGACCAGAAACAAGGGGCTAGGGACAGCCGGCCCCAAGCTGCCCGTGGACGGACACCCGTGTCCTGCGATCGCCATACCAGAGCCACCCGAGGTGCGATCCTGACCCCGTTGCGGCTAGCAAACACTTCGGCCGGGACCGGAGTCCTGGGGCTCAGTACGTCCGGCTGCCGTCCCACACGGGAACGAACCTCCGTTCTCCGGGACGGCCAGTCCCCGAGCCGGCAAACGACAGCCTCCCACTTCCCGGCACGGCTGGCACCCAAGCAGCTTGTGGCTGGACACCCGTGTCGTGGCATCGCCGTCCCCGAGCCGTTCGAGGTGGGACCCAGACACGGTCCGGCTAGCGCACACGTTGCCCACGACCGGAAACAAGGAGCTCGGGACACCTGGCCCCACGCTGCCCGTGGACGGAAACACTTGTCGAGCGGTCGCTTTCCCCGTGCCGCTCGAGGTGGGACCCGAACCACGATGCGGCTGCCACACAGGTCGCCGTGCAACAGAGCTTAGGGCTTCGGTACGGACAGCCGCCACCCCACACGGGAACGAACCTCCGTTCTCCGGGACGGTCAGCCCGCGAGCCGGCGGACGACAGCCTCGCTCTTCCGGCACAGTTGGCACCCATTCCACTCGTGACCGGACAACCGTGTCGTGGCATCGCCTTACCCGAGCCGCTTGAAACGGGACCCGGACACGGTCTGGGTCGCACACGTCGCCCAGGACCGGAAACAAGGGGCTCGGGACACCCGGCCCTACGCTGCCCGTGGACGGAAACACTTGTCGAGCAGTCGCTTTCCCCGTGCCTCTCGAGGTGGGACCCGAACCACGATGCGGCTGCCACACAGGTCGCCGTGCAACAGAGCTTAGGGCTTCGGGACGGACAGCCGCCGCCCCGCACGGGAACGAACCTCTGTCCTCCGGGACGGTCAGTCCCTGAGCCGGCGGACGAAAGCCTCCCGCTTCCAGGCACAGCTGGCACCCATGCCACTGGTGGCCGGAAAACATGTCGTGGCAACGCCTTACCCGAGCCGCTCGAGGTGGGACCCAGACACGGTCCGGCTAGCACACACGTCGCCCAGGACCGGAAACAAGGGGCTCGGGACACCCGGACCCACGCTGCCCGTGGACGGAAACACGTGTCCTGCGATCGCTTTCCCCGTGCCGCTCGAGGTAGGACCCGGACCGCGGTGCTGCTACCACACAGGTCGCCGTGCAACAGAGCTTAAGGGTTCGGGACGGACGGCCGCCGCCCCGCACGGGAACGAACCTCTGTCCTCCGGGACGGTCAGTCTCTGAGCCGGCGGACGAAAGCCTCCCGCTTCCAGGCACAGCTGGCACCCATGCCACTGGTGGCCGGACATTACGGTGTCGTGGCATCGCCTTCCACAAGCCACCAGAAACGGGACCCGGACACGGTTCGGCTAGCACACACGTAGCCCAGGACCGGAAACAAGGGGCTCGGGACACCCGGCCCCACGCTGCCCGTGGACGGACACCCGTGTCCTGCGATCGCCATACCAGAGCCACCCGAGGTGCGATCCTGACCCCGTTGCGGCTAGCAAACACTTCGGCCGGGACCGGAGTCCTGGGGCTCAGTACGTCCGGCTGCCGCCCCGCACGGGAACGAACCTTCGTTCTCCGGGACGGCCAGTCCCCGAGCCGGCAAACGACAGCCTCCCACTTCCCGGCACGGCTGGCACCCAAGCAGCTTGTGGCTGGACACCCGTGTCGTGGCATCGCCGTCCCCGAGCCGTTCGAGGTGGGACCCGTACCGCGATGTGGCTGCCACACAGGTCGCCGTGCAACAGAGCTTAGGGCTTCGGTACGGACGGCCGCCACCCCACACGGGAACGAACCTCCGTTCTCCGGGACGGTCAGCCCGCGAGCCGGCGGACGACAGCCTCGCTCTTCCGGCACAGTTGGCACCCATTCCACTCGTGACCGGACAACCGTGTCGTGGCATCGCCTTACCCGAGCCGCTTGAAACGGGACCCGGACACGGTCTGGGTCGCACACGTCGCCCAGGACCGGAAACAAGGGGCTCGGGACACCCGGCCCCACGCTGCCCGTGGACGGAAACACGTGTCCTGCGATCGCTTTCCCCGTGCCGCTCGAGGTAGGACCCGGACCGCGGTGCTGCTACCACACAGGTCGCCGTGCAACAGAGCTTAAGGGTTCGGGACGGACGGCCGCCGCCCCGCACAGGAACGAACCTCCGTTCTCCGGGACGGTCAGTCCCCGAGCCGGCGGACGAAAGCCTCCCGCTTCCAGGCACAGCTGGCACCCATGCCACTGGTGGCCGGACAACGGTGTCGTGGCATCGCCTTCCACTAGCCACCAGAAACGGGACCCGGACACGGTTCGGCTAGCACACACGTAGCCCAGGACCAGAAACAAGGGGCTAGGGACAGCCGGCCCCAAGCTGCCCGTGGACGGACACCCGTGTCCTGCGATCGCCATACCAGAGCCACCCGAGGTGCGATCCTGACCCCGTTGCGGCTAGCAAACACTTCGGCCGGGACCGGAGTCCTGGGGCTCAGTACGTCCGGCTGCCGCCCCACACGGGAACGAACCTCCGTTCTCCGGGACGGCCAGTCCCCGAGCCGGCAAACGACAGCCTCCCACTTCCCGGCACGGCTGGCACCCAAGCAGCTTGTGGCTGGACACCCGTGTCGTGGCATCGCCGTCCCCGAGCCGTTCGAGGTGGGACCCGGACACGGTCCGGCTAGCGCACACGTTGCCCACGACCGGAAACAAGGGGCTCGGGACACCCGGCCCTACGCTGCCCGTGGACGGAAACACTTGTCGAGCGGTCGCTTACCCCGTGCCGCTCGAGGTGGGACCCGAACCACGATGCGGCTGCCACACAGGTCGCCGTGCAACAGAGCTTAGGGGTTCTGGACGGACGGCCGCCGCCCCGCACGGGAACGAACCTCTGTCCTCCGGGACGGTCAGTCCCTGAGCCGGCGGACGAAAGCCTCCCGCTTCCAGGCACAGCTGGCACCCATGCCACTGGTGGCCGGACAACGGTGTCGTGGCATCGCCTTCCACAAGCCACCAGAAACGGGACCCGGACACGGTTCGGCTAGCACACACGTCGCCCAGGACCGGAAACAAGGGGCTCGGGACACCCGGCCCCACGCTGCCCGTGGACGGACACCCGTGTCCTGCGATCGCCATACCAGAGCCACCCGAGGTGCGATCCTGACCCCGTTGCGGCTAGCAAACACTTCGGCCGGGACCGGAGTCCTGGGGCTCAGTACGTCCGGCTGCCGCCCCGCACGGGAACGAACCTTCGTTCTCCGGGACGGCCAGTCCCCGAGCCGGCAAACGACAGCCTCCCACTTCCCGGCACGGCTGGCACCCAAGCAGCTTCTGGCCGGTCACCCGTGTCGTGACATCGCATTCGCCGTGCCGCTCGAGGTGGGACCCAGACACGGTCCGGCTAGCACACACGTCGCCCAGGACCGGAAACAAGGGGCTCGGGACACCCGGCCCCACGCTGCCCGTTGACGGAAACACGTGTCCTGCGATCGCTTTCCCCGTGCCGCTCGAGGTAGGACCCGGACCGCGGTGCTGCTACCACACAGGTCGCCGTGCAACAGAGCTTAGGGCTTCGGTACGGACGGCCGCCACCCCACACGGGAACGAACCTCCGTTCTCCGGGACGGTCAGCCCGCGAGCCGGCGGACGACAGCCTCGCTCTTCCGGCACAGTTGGCACCCATTCCACTCGTGACCGGACAACCGTGTCGTGGCATCGCCTTACCCGAGCCGCTTGAAACGGGACCCGGACACGGTCTGGGTCGCACACGTCGCCCAGGACCGGAAACAAGGGGCTCGGGACACCCGGCCCTACGCTGCCCGTGGACGGAAACACTTGTCGAGCAGTCGCTTTCCCCGTGCCGCTCGAGGTGGGACCCGAACCACGATGCGGCTGCCACACAGGTCGCCGTGCAACAGAGCTTAGGGCTTCGGGACGGACAGCCGCCGCCCCGCACGGGAACGAACCTCTGTCCTCCGGGACGGTCAGTCCCTGAGCCGGCGGACGAAAGCCTCCCGCTTCCAGGCACAGCTGGCACCCATGCCACTGGTGGCCGGAAAACATGTCGTGGCAACGCCTTACCCGAGCCGCTCGAGGTGGGACCCAGACACGGTCCGGCTAGCACACACGTCGCCCAGGACCGGAAACAAGGGGCTCGGGACACCCGGACCCACGCTGCCCGTGGACGGAAACACGTGTCCTGCGATCGCTTTCCCCGTGCCGCTCGAGGTAGGACCCGGACCGCGGTGCTGCTACCACACAGGTCGCCGTGCAACAGAGCTTAAGGGTTCGGGACGGACGGCCGCCGCCCCGCACGGGAACGAACCTCTGTCCTCCGGGACGGTCAGTCTCTGAGCCGGCGGACGAAAGCCTCCCGCTTCCAGGCACAGCTGGCACCCATGCCACTGGTGGCCGGACATTACGGTGTCGTGGCATCGCCTTCCACAAGCCACCAGAAACGGGACCCGGACACGGTTCGGCTAGCACACACGTAGCCCAGGACCGGAAACAAGGGGCTCGGGACACCCGGCCCCACGCTGCCCGTGGACGGACACCCGTGTCCTGCGATCGCCATACCAGAGCCACCCGAGGTGCGATCCTGACCCCGTTGCGGCTAGCAAACACTTCGGCCGGGACCGGAGTCCTGGGGCTCAGTACGTCCGGCTGCCGCCCCGCACGGGAACGAACCTTCGTTCTCCGGGACGGCCAGTCCCCGAGCCGGCAAACGACAGCCTCCCACTTCCCGGCACGGCTGGCACCCAAGCAGCTTCTGGCCGGTCACCCGTGTCGTGACATCGCATTCGCCGTGCCGCTCGAGGTGGGACCCAGACACGGTCCGGCTAGCACACACGTCGCCCAGGACCGGAAACAAGGGGCTCGGGACACCCGGACCCACGCTGCCCGTGGACGGAAACACGTGTCCTGCGATCGCTTTCCCCGTGCCGCTCGAGGTAGGACCCGGACCACGGTGCTGCTACCACACAGGTCGCCGTGCAACAGAGCTTAAGGGTTCGGGACGGACGGCCGCCGCCCCGCACAGGAACGAACCTCTGTCCTCCGGGACGTTCAGTCCCCGAGCCGGCGGACGAAAGCCTCCCGCTTCCAGGCACAGCTGGCACCCATGCCACTGGTGGCCGGACAACGGTGTCGTGGCATCGCCTTCCAAAAGCCACCAGAAACGGGACCCGGACACGGTTCGGCTAGCACACACGTAGCCCAGGACCAGAAACAAGGGGCTAGGGACAGCCGGCCCACGCTGCCCGTGGACGGACACCCGTGTCCTGCGATCGCCATACCAGAGCCACCCGAGGTGCGATCCTGACCCCGTTGCGGCTAGCAAACACTTCGGCCGGGACCGGAGTCCTGGGGCTCAGTACGTCCGGCTGCCGCCCCGCACGGGAACGAACCTCCGTTCTCCGGGACGGCCAGTCCCCGAGCCGGCAAACGACAGCCTCCCACTTCCCGGCACGGCTGGCACCCAAGCAGCTTCTGGCCGGTCACCCGTGTCGTGACATCGCATTCGCCGTGCCGCTCGAGGTGGGACCCGGACACGGTCCGGCTAGCGCACACGTCGCCCAGGACCGGAAACAAGGGGCTCGGGACACCCGGCCCCACGCTGCCCGTGGACGGACACCCGTGTCCTGCGATCGCCATACCAGAGCCACCCGAGGTGCGATCCTGACCCCGTTGCGGCTAGCAAACACTTCGGCCGGGACCGGAGTCCTGGGGCTCAGTACGTCCGGCTGCCGCCCCGCACGGGAACGAACCTCCGTTCTCCGGGACGGCCAGTCCCCGAGCCGGCAAACGACAGCCTCCCACTTCCCGGCACGGCTGGCACCCAAGCAGCTTGTGGCCGGTCACCCGTGTCGTGACATCGCATTCGCCGTGCCGCTCGAGGTGGGACCCAGACACGGTCCGGCTAGCACACACGTCGCCCAGGACCGGAAACAAGGGGCTCGGGACACCCGGCCCCACGCTGCCCGTGGACGGAAACACGTGTCCTGCGATCGCTTTCCCCCGTGCCGCTCGAGGTAGGACCCGGACCGCGGTGCTGCTACCACACAGGTCGCCGTGCAACAGAGCTTAAGGGTTCGGGACGGACAGCCGCCGCCCCGCACGGGAACGAACCTCCGTTCTCCGGGACGTTCAGTCCCCGAGCCGGCGGACGAAAGCCTCCCGCTTCCAGGCACAGCTGGCACCCATGCCACTGGTGGCCGGACAACGGTGTCGTGGCATCGCCTTCCACTAGCCACCAGAAACGGGACCCGGACACGGTTCGGCTAGCACACACGTAGCCCAGGACCAGAAACAAGGGGCTAGGGACAGCCGGCCCCAAGCTGCCCGTGGACGGACACCCGTGTCCTGCGATCGCCATACCAGAGCCACCCGAGGTGCGATCCTGACCCCGTTGCGGCTAGCAAACACTTCGGCCGGGACCGGAGTCCTGGGGCTCAGTACGTCCGGCTGCCGCCCCACACGGGAACGAACCTCCGTTCTCCGGGACGGCCAGTCCCCGAGCCGGCAAACGACAGCCTCCCACTTCCCGGCACGGCTGGCACCCAAGCAGCTTGTGGCTGGACACCCGTGTCGTGGCATCGCCGTCCCCGAGCCGTTCGAGGTGGGACCCAGACACGGTCCGGCTAGCGCACACGTTGCCCACGACCGGAAACAAGGAGCTCGGGACACCTGGCCCCACGCTGCCCGTGGACGGAAACACTTGTCGAGCGGTCGCTTTCCCCGTGCCGCTCGAGGTGGGACCCGAACCACGATGCGGCTGCCACACAGGTCGCCGTGCAACAGAGCTTAGGGCTTCGGTACGGACGGCCGCCACCCCACACGGGAACGAACCTCCGTTCTCCGGGACGGTCAGCCCGCGAGCCGGCGGACGACAGCCTCGCTCTTCCGGCACAGTTGGCACCCATTCCACTCGTGACCGGACAACCGTGTCGTGGCATCGCCTTACCCGAGCCGCTTGAAACGGGACCCGGACACGGTCTGGGTCGCACACGTCGCCCAGGACCGGAAACAAGGGGCTCGGGACACCCGGCCCTACGCTGCCCGTGGACGGAAACACTTGTCGAGCAGTCGCTTTCCCCGTGCCGCTCGAGGTGGGACCCGAACCACGATGCGGCTGCCACACAGGTCGCCGTGCAACAGAGCTTAGGGCTTCGGGACGGACAGCCGCCGCCCCGCACGGGAACGAACCTCTGTCCTCCGGGACGGTCAGTCCCTGAGCCGGCGGACGAAAGCCTCCCGCTTCCAGGCACAGCTGGCACCCATGCCACTGGTGGCCGGAAAACATGTCGTGGCAACGCCTTACCCGAGCCGCTCGAGGTGGGACCCAGACACGGTCCGGCTAGCACACACGTCGCCCAGGACCGGAAACAAGGGGCTCGGGACACCCGGCCCCACGCTGCCCGTGGACGGAAACACGTGTCCTGCGATCGCTTTCCCCGTGCCGCTCGAGGTAGGACCCGGACCGCGGTGCTGCTACCACACAGGTCGCCGTGCAACAGAGCTTAAGGGTTCGGGACGGACGGCCGCCGCCCCGCACGGGAACGAACCTCTGTCCTCCGGGACGGTCAGTCTCTGAGCCGGCGGACGAAAGCCTCCCGCTTCCAGGCACAGCTGGCACCCATGCCACTGGTGGCCGGACATTACGGTGTCGTGGCATCGCCTTCCACAAGCCACCAGAAACGGGACCCGGACACGGTTCGGCTAGCACACACGTAGCCCAGGACCGGAAACAAGGGGCTCGGGACACCCGGCCCCACGCTGCCCGTGGACGGACACCCGTGTCCTGCGATCGCCATACCAGAGCCACCCGAGGTGCGATCCTGACCCCGTTGCGGCTAGCAAACACTTCGGCCGGGACCGGAGTCCTGGGGCTCAGTACGTCCGGCTGCCGCCCCGCACGGGAACGAACCTTCGTTCTCCGGGACGGCCAGTCCCCGAGCCGGCAAACGACAGCCTCCCACTTCCCGGCACGGCTGGCACCCAAGCAGCTTGTGGCCGGTAACCCGTGTCGTGACATCGCATTCGCCGTGCCGCTCGAGGTGGGACCCAGACACGGTCCGGCTAGCACACACGTCGCCCAGGACCGGAAACAAGGAGCTCGGGACACCCGGCCCTACGCTGCCCGTGGACGGAAACACTTGTCGAGCGGTCGCTTTCCCCGTGCCGCTCGAGGTGGGACCCGAACCACGATGCGGCTGCCACACAGGTCGCCGTGCAACAGAGCTTAGGGCTTCGGGACGGACAGCCGCCGCCCCGCACGGGAACGAACCTCTGTCCTCCGGGACGGTCAGTCCCTGAGCCGGCGGACGAAAGCCTCCCGCTTCCAGGCACAGCTGGCACCCATGCCACTGGTGGCCGGAAAACATGTCGTGGCAACGCCTTACCCGAGCCGCTCGAGGTGGGACCCAGACACGGTCCGGCTAGCACACACGTCGCCCAGGACCGGAAACAAGGGGCTCGGGACACCCGGCCCCACGCTGCCCGTGGACGGACACCCGTGTCCTGCGATCGCCATACCAGAGCCACCCGAGGTGTGATCCTGACCCCGTTGCGGCTAGCAAACACTTCGGCCGGGACCGGAGTCCTGGGGCTCAGTACGTCCGGCTGCCGCCCCGCACGGGAACGAACCTCCGTTCTCCGGGACGGCCAGTCCCCGAGCCGGCAAACGACAGCCTCCCACTTCCCGGCACGGCTGGCACCCAAGCAGCTTGTGGCTGGACACCCGTGTCGTGGCATCGCCGTCCCCGAGCCGTTCGAGGTGGGACCCGTACCGCGATGTGGCTGCCACACAGGTCGCCGTGCAACAGAGCTTAGGGCTTCGGTACGGACGGCCGCCACCCCACACGGGAACGAACCTCCGTTCTCCGGGACGGTCAGCCCGCGAGCCGGCGGACGACAGCCTCGCTCTTCCGGCACAGTTGGCACCCATTCCACTCGTGACCGGACAACCGTGTCGTGGCATCGCCTTACCCGAGCCGCTTGAAACGGGACCCGGACACGGTCTGGGTCGCACACGTCGCCCAGGACCAGAAACAAGGGGCTCGGGACACCCGGCCCCACGCTGCCCGTGGACGGAAACACTTGTCGAGCAGTCGCTTTCCCCGTGCCGCTCGAGGTGGGACCCGAACCACGATGCGGCTGCCACACAGGTCGCCGTGCAACAGAGCTTAGGGCTTCGGGACGGACAGCCGCCGCCCCGCACGGGAACGAACCTCTGTCCTCCGGGACGGTCAGTCCCTGAGCCGGCGGACGAAAGCCTCCCGCTTCCAGGCACAGCTGGCACCCATGCCACTGGTGGCCGGAAAACATGTCGTGGCAACGCCTTACCCGAGCCGCTCGAGGTGGGACCCAGACACGGTCCGGCTAGCACACACGTCGCCCAGGACCGGAAACAAGGGGCTCGGGACACCCGGCCCCACGCTGCCCGTGGACGGAAACACGTGTCCTGCGATCGCTTTCCCCGTGCCGCTCGAGGTAGGACCCGGACCGCGGTGCTGCTACCACACAGGTCGCCGTGCAACAGAGCTTAAGGGTTCGGGACGGACGGCCGCCGCCCCGCACGGGAACGAACCTCTGTCCTCCGGGACGGTCAGTCTCTGAGCCGGCGGACGAAAGCCTCCCGCTTCCAGGCACAGCTGGCACCCATGCCACTGGTGGCCGGACATTACGGTGTCGTGGCATCGCCTTCCACAAGCCACCAAAAACGGGACCCGGACACGGTTCGGCTAGCACACACGTAGCCCAGGACCGGAAACAAGGGGCTCGGGACACCCGGCCCCACGCTGCCCGTGGACGGACACCCGTGTCCTGCGATCGCCATACCAGAGCCACCCGAGGTGCGATCCTGACCCCGTTGCGGCTAGCAAACACTTCGTCCGGGACCGGAGTCCTGGGGCTCAGTACGTCCGGCTGCCGCCCCGCACGGGAACGAACCTTCGTTCTCCGGGACGGCCAGTCCCCGAGCCGGCAAATGACAGCCTCCCACTTCCCGGCACGGCTGGCACCCAAGCAGCTTGTGGCCGGTCACCCGTGTCGTGACATCGCATTCGCCGTGCCGCTCGAGGTGGGACCCAGACACGGTCCGGCTAGCACACACGTCGCCCAGGACCGGAAACAAGGGGCTCGGGACACCCGGCCCCACGCTGCCCGTGGACGGAAACACGTGTCCTGCGATCGCTTTCCCCGTGCCGCTCGAGGTAGGACCCGGACCGCGGTGCTGCTACCACACAGGTCGCCGTGCAACAGAGCTTAAGGGTTCGGAACGGACGGCCGCCGCCCCGCACAGGAACGAACCTCTGTCCTCCGGGACGTTCAGTCCCCGAGCCGGCGGACGAAAGCCTCCCGCTTCCAGGCACAGCTGGCACCCATGCCACTGGTGGCCGGACAACGGTGTCGTGGCATCGCCTTCCAAAAGCCACCAGAAACGGGACCCGGACACGGTTCGGCTAGCACACACTAGCCCAGGACCAGAAACAAGGGGCTAGGGACAGCCGGCCCACGCTGCCCGTGGACGGACACCCGTGTCCTGCGATCGCCATACCAGAGCCACCCGAGGTGCGATCCTGACCCCGTTGCGGCTAGCAAACACTTCGGCCGGGACCGGAGTCCTGGGGCTCAGTACGTCCGGCTGCCGCCCCGCACGGGAACGAACCTCCGTTCTCCGGGACGGCCAGTCCCCGAGCCGGCAAACGACAGCCTCCCACTTCCCGGCACGGCTGGCACCCAAGCAGCTTGTGGCTGGACACCCGTGTCGTGGCATCGCCGTCCCCGAGCCGTTCGAGGTGGGACCCGTACCGCGATGTGGCTGCCACACAGGTCGCCGTGCAACAGAGCTTAGGGCTTCGGTACGGACGGCCGCCACCCCACACGGGAACGAACCTCCGTTCTCCGGGACGGTCAGCCCGCGAGCCGGCGGACGACAGCCTCGCTCTTCCGGCACAGTTGGCACCCATTCCACTCGTGACCGGACAACCGTGTCGTGGCATCGCCTTACCCGAGCCGCTTGAAACGGGACCCGGACACGGTCTGGGTCGCACACGTCGCCCAGGACCGGAAACAAGGGGCTCGGGACACCCGGCCCCACGCTGCCCGTGGACGGAAACACGTGTCCTGCGATCGCTTTCCCCGTGCCGCTCGAGGTAGGACCCGGACCACGGTGCTGCTACCACACAGGTCGCCGTGCAACAGAGCTTAAGGGTTCTGGACGGACGGCCGCCGCCCCGCACGGGAACGAACCTCCGGTCCTCCGGGACGGTCAGTCTCTGAGCCGGCGGACGAAAGCCTCCCGCTTCCAGGCACAGCTGGCACCCATGCCACTGGTGGCCGGACAACGGTGTCGTGGCATCGCCTTCCACAAGCCACCAGAAACGGGACCCGGACACGGTTCGGCTAGCACACACGTAGCCCAGGACCGGAAACAAGGGGCTAGGGACAGCCGGCCCCACGCTGCCCGTGGACGGACACTTGTGTCCTGCGATCGCTTTCGCCAGGCCGCTCGAGGTGGGACCCGGACCGCGGTGCTGCTACCACACAGGTCGCCGTGCAACAGAGCTTAGGGGTTCTGGACGGACGGCTGCCGCCCCGCACGGGAACGAACCTCCGGTCTCCGGGACGGTCAGTCCCTGAGCCGGCGGATGAAAGCCTCCCGCTTCCAGGCACAGTTGGCACCCATGCCACTGGTGGCCGGACAACGGTGTCGTGGCATCGCCTTCCACAAGCCACCAGAAACGGGACCCGGACACGGTTCGGCTAGCACACACGTCGCCCAGGACCGGAAACAAGGGGCTCGGGACACCCGGACCCACGCTGCCCGTGGACGGAAACACGTGTCCTGCGATCGCTTTCCCCGTGCTGCTCGAGGTAGGACACGTACCGCGGTGCTGCTACCACACAGGTCGCCGTGCAACAGAGCTTAAGGGTTCGGGACGGACGGCCGCCGCCCCGCACGGGAACGAACCTCTGTCCTCCGGGACGTTCAGTCCCCGAGCCGGCGGACGAAAGCCTCCCGCTTCCAGGCACAGCTGGCACCCATGCCACTGGTGGCCGGACAACGGTGTCGTGGCATCGCCTTCCAAAAGCCACCAGAAACGGGACCCGGACACGGTTCGGCTAGCACACACGTAGCCCAGGACCAGAAACAAGGGGCTAGGGACAGCCGGCCCCACGCTGCCCGTGGACGGACACCCGTGTCCTGCGATCGCCATACCAGAGCCTCCCGACGTGCGATCCTGACCCCGTTGCGGCTAGCAAACACTTCGTCCGGGACCGGAGTCCTGGGGCTCAGTACGTCCGGCTGCCGCCCCGCACGGGAACGAACCTCCGTTCTCCGGGACGGCCAGTCCCCGAGCCGGCAAACGACAGCCTCCCACTTCCCGGCACGGCTGGCACCCAAGCAGATTGTGGCTGGACACCCGTGTCGTGGCATCGCCGTCCCCGAGCCGTTCGAGGTGGGACCCGTACCGCGATGTGGCTGCCACACAGGTCGCCGTGCAACAGAGCTTAGGGCTTCGGTACGGACGGCCGCCACCCCACACGGGAACGAACCTCCGTTCTCCGGGACGGTCAGCCCGCGAGCCGGCGGACGACAGCCTCGCTCTTCCGGCACAGTTGGCACCCATTCCACTCGTGACCGGACAGCCGTGTCGTGGCATCGCCTTACCCGAGCCGCTTGAAACGGGACCCGGACACGGTCTGGGTCGCACACGTCGCCCAGGACCGGAAACAAGGGGCTCGGGACACCCGGCCCCACGCTGCCCGTGGACGGAAACACGTGTCCTGCGATCGCTTTCCCCGTGCCGCTCGAGGTAGGACCCGGACCGCGGTGCTGCTACCACACAGGTCGCCGTGCAACAGAGCTTAGGGGTTCGGGACGGACGGCCGCCGCCCCGCACGGGAACGAACCTCTGTCCTCCGGGACGGTCAGTCTCTGAGCCGGCGGACGAAAGCCTCCCGCTTCCAGGCACAGCTGGCACCCATGCCACTGGTGGCCGGACAACGGTGTCGTGGCATCGCCTTCCACAAGCCACCAGAAACGGGACCCGGACACGGTTCGGCTAGCACACACGTAGCCCAGGACCGGAAACAAGGGGCTCGGGACACCCGGCCCCACGCTGCCCGTGGACGGACACCCGTGTCCTGCGATCGCCATACCAGAGCCACCCGAGGTGCGATCCTGACCCCGTTGCGGCTAGCAAACACTTCGTCCGGGACCGGAGTCCTGGGGCTCAGTACGTCCGGCTGCCGCCCCGCACGGGAACGAACCTTCGTTCTCCGGGACGGCCAGTCCCCGAGCCGGCAAACGACAGCCTCCCACTTCCCGGCACGGCTGGCACCCAAGCAGCTTCTGGCCGGTCACCCGTGTCGTGACATCGCATTCGCCGTGCCGCTCGAGGTGGGACCCAGACACGGTCCGGCTAGCACACACGTCGCCCAGGACCGGAAACAAGGGGCTCGGGACACCCGGACCCACGCTGCCCGTGGACGGAAACACGTGTCCTGCGATCGCTTTCCCCGTGCCGCTCGAGGTAGGACCCGGACCACGGTGCTGCTACCACACAGGTCGCCGTGCAACAGAGCTTAAGGGTTCTGGACGGACGGCCGCCGCCCCGCACGGGAACGAACCTCCGGTCCTCCGGGACGGTCAGTCCCTGAGCCGGCGGACGAAAGCCTCCCGCTTCCAGGCACAGCTGGCACCCATGCCACTGGTGGCCGGACAACGGTGTCGTGGCATCGCCTTCCACAAGCCACCAGAAACGGGACCCGGACACGGTTCGGCTAGCACACACGTAGCCCAGGACCGGAAACAAGGGGCTCGGGACACCCGGCCCCACGCTGCCCGTGGACGGACACCCGTGTCCTGCGATCGCCATACCAGAGCCACCCGAGGTGCGATCCTGACCCCGTTGCAACTAGCAAACACTTCGGCCGGGACCGGAGTCCTGGGGCTCAGTACGTCCGGCTGCCGCCCCGCACGGGAACGAACCTCCGTTCTCCGGGACGGCCAGTCCCCGAGCCGGCAAACGACAGCCTCCCACTTCCCGGCACGGCTGGCACCCAAGCAGCTTCTGGCCGGTCACCCGTGTCGTGACATCGCATTCGCCGTGCCGCTCGAGGTGGGACCCAGACACGGTCCGGCTAGCACACACGTCGCCCAGGACCGGAAACAAGGGGCTCGGGACACCCGGCCCTACGCTGCCCTTGGACGGAAACACTTGTCGAGCGGTCGCTTTCCCCGTGCCGCTCGAGGTGGGACCCGAACCACGATGCGGCTGCCACACAGGTCGCCGTGCAACAGAGCTTAAGGGTTCTGGACGGACGGCCGCCGCCCCGCACGGGAACGAACCTCCGGTCCTCCGGGACGGTCAGTCCCTGAGCCGGCGGACGAAAGCCTCCCGCTTCCAGGCACAGTTGGCACCCATGCCACTGGTGGCCGGACAACGGTGTCGTGGCATCGCCTTCCACAAGCCACCAGAAACGGGACCCGGACACGGTTCGGCTAGCACACACGTAGCCCAGGACCGGAAACAAGGGGCTCGGGACACCCGGACCCACGCTGCCCGTGGACGGAAACACGTATCCTGCGATCGCTTTCCCCGTGCCGCTCGAGGTAGGACCCGGACCGCGGTGCTGCTACCACACAGGTCGCCGTGCAACAGAGCTTAAGGGTTCGGGACGGACAGCCGCCGCCCCGCACGGGAACGAACCTCTGTCCTCCGGGACGGTCAGTCTCTGAGCCGGCGGACGAAAGCCTCCCGCTTCCAGGCACAGCTGGCACCCATGCCACTGGTGGCCGGACAACGGTGTCGTGGCATCGCCTTCCACAAGCCACCAGAAACGGGACCCGGACACGGTTCGGCTAGCACACACGTAGCCCAGGACCGGAAACAAGGGGCTCGGGACACCCGGCCCCACGCTGCCCGTGGACGGACACCCGTGTCCTGCGATCGCCATACCAGAGCCACCCGAGGTGCGATCCTGACCCCGTTGCAACTAGCAAACACTTCGGCCGGGACCGGAGTCCTGGGGCTCAGTACGTCCGGCTGCCGCCCCGCACGGGAACGAACCTCCGTTCTCCGGGACGGCCAGTCCCCGAGCCGGCAAACGACAGCCTCCCACTTCCCGGCACGGCTGGCACCCAAGCAGCTTCTGGCCGGTCACCCGTGTCGTGACATCGCATTCGCCGTGCCGCTCGAGGTGGGACCCGGACAAGGTCCGGCTAGCGCACACGTTGCCCAGGACCGGAAACAAGGGGCTCGGGACACCCGGCCCTACGCTGCCCTTGGACGGAAACACTTGTCGAGCGGTCGCTTTCCCCGTGCCGCTCGAGGTGGGACCCGAACCACGATGCGGCTGCCACACAGGTCGCCGTGCAACAGAGCTTAGGGCTTCGGGACGGACAGCCGCCGCCCCGCACGGGAACGAACCTCCGGTCTCCGGGACGGTCAGTCCCTGAGCCGGCGGACGAAAGCCTCCCGCTTCCAGGCACAGTTGGCACCCATGCCACTGGTGGCCGGACAACGGTGTCGTGGCATCGCCTTCCACAAGCCACCAGAAACGGGACCCGGACACGGTTCGGCTAGCACACACGTAGCCCAGGACCGGAAACAAGGGGCTCGGGACACCCGGCCCCACGCTGCCCGTGGACGGACACCCGTGTCCTGCGATCGCCATACCAGAGCCACCCGAGGTGCGATCCTGACCCCGTTGCGGCTAGCAAACACTTCGGCCGGGACCGGAGTCCTGGGGCTCAGTACGTCCGGCTGCCGCCCCGCACGGGAACGAACCTCCGTTCTCCGGGACGGCCAGTCCCCGAGCCGGCAAACGACAGCCTCCCACTTCCCGGCACGGCTGGCACCCAAGCAGCTTGTGGCTGGACACCCGTGTCGTGGCATCGCCGTCCCCGAGCCGTTCGAGGTGGGACCCGGACCGCGATGTGGCTGCCACACAGGTCGCCGTGCAACAGAGCTTAGGGGTTCGGGACGGACGGCCGCCACCCCACACGGGAACGAACCTCCGTTCTCCGGGACGGTCAGCCCGCGAGCCGGCGGACGACAGCCTCGCTCTTCCGGCACAGTTGGCACCCATTCCACTCGTGACCGGACAACCGTGTCGTGGCATCGCCTTACCCGAGCCGCTTGAAACGGGACCCGGACACGGTCTGGGTCGCACACGTCGCCCAGGACCGGAAACAAGGGGCTCGGGACACCCGGCCCCACGCTGCCCGTGGACGGAAACACGTGTCCTGCGATCGCTTTCCCCGTGCCGCTCGAGGTAGGACCCGGACCGCGGTGCTGCTACCACACAGGTCGCCGTGCAACAGAGCTTAGGGGTTCGGGACGGACGGCCGCCGCCCCGCACGGGAACGAACCTCTGTCCTCCGGGACGGTCAGTCTTTGAGCCGGCGGACGAAAGCCTCCCGCTTCCAGGCACAGCTGGCACCCATGCCACTGGTGGCCGGACAACGGTGTCGTGGCATCGCCTTCCACAAGCCACCAGAAACGGGACCCGGACACGGTTCGGCTAGCACACACGTAGCCCAGGACCGGAAACAAGGGGCTCGGGACACCCGGCCCCACGCTGCCCGTGGACGGACACCCGTGTCCTGCGATCGCCATACCAGAGCCACCCGAGGTGCGATCCTGACCCCGTTGCGGCTAGCAAACACTTCGTCCGGGACCGGAGTCCTGGGGCTCAGTACGTCCGGCTGCCGCCCCGCACGGGAACGAACCTTCGTTCTCCGGGACGGCCAGTCCCCGAGCCGGCAAACGACAGCCTCCCACTTCCCGGCACGGCTGGCACCCAAGCAGCTTCTGGCCGGTCACCCGTGTCGTGACATCGCATTCGCCGTGCCGCTCGAGGTGGGACCCAGACACGGTCCGGCTAGCACACACGTCGCCCAGGACCGGAAACAAGGGGCTCGGGACACCCGGCCCCACGCTGCCCGTGGACGGAAACACGTGTCCTGCGATCGCTTTCCCCGTGCCGCTCGAGGTAGGACCCGGACCGCGGTGCTGCTACCACACAGGTCGCCGTGCAACAGAGCTTAAGGGTTCTGGACGGACGGCCGCCGCCCCGCACGGGAACGAACCTCCGGTCCTCCGGGACGGTCAGTCCCTGAGCCGGCGGACGAAAGCCTCCCGCTTCCAGGCACAGTTGGCACCCATGCCACTGGTGGCCGGACAACGGTGTCGTGGCATCGCCTTCCACAAGCCACCAGAAACGGGACCCGGACACGGTTCGGCTAGCACACACGTAGCCCAGGACCGGAAACAAGGGGCTCGGGACACCCGGACCCACGCTGCCCGTGGACGGAAACACGTATCCTGCGATCGCTTTCCCCGTGCCGCTCGAGGTAGGACCCGGACCGCGGTGCTGCTACCACACAGGTCGCCGTGCAACAGAGCTTAAGGGTTCGGGACGGACGGCCGCCGCCCCGCACGGGAACGAACCTCTGTCCTCCGGGACGGTCAGTCTCTGAGCCGGCGGACGAAAGCCTCCCGCTTCCAGGCACAGCTGACACCCATGCCACTGGTGGCCGGACAACGGTGTCGTGGCATCGCCTTCCACAAGCCACCAGAAACGGGACCCGGACACGGTTCGGCTAGCACACACGTAGCCCAGGACCGGAAACAAGGGGCTCGGGACACCCGGCCCCACGCTGCCCGTGGACGGACACCCGTGTCCTGCGATCGCCATACCAGAGCCACCCGAGGTGCGATCCTGACCCCGTTGCGGCTAGCAAACACTTCGTCCGGGACCGGAGTCCTGGGGCTCAGTACGTCCGGCTGCCGCCCCGCACGGGAACGAACCTCCGTTCTCCGGGACGGCCAGTCCCCGAGCCGGCAAACGACAGCCTCCCACTTCCCGGCACGGCTGGCACCCAAGCAGCTTGTGGATGGTCACCCGTGTCTTGGCATCGCCGTCCACGAGCCGTTCGAGGTGGGACCCGGACCGCGATGTGGCTGCCACACAGGTCGCCGTGCAACAGAGCTTAGGGGTTCGGGACGGACGGCCGCCACCCCACACGGGAACGAACCTCCGTTCTCCGGGACGATCAGCCCGCGAGCCGGCGGACGACAGCCTCCCGCTTCCGGCACAGTTGGCACCCATTCCACTCGTGGCCGGACAAACATGTCGTGGCAACGCCTTACCCGAGCCGCTCGAGGTGGGACCCAGACACGGTCCGGCTAGCACACACGTCGCCCAGGACCGGAAACAAGGGGCTCGGGACACCCGACCCCACGCTGCCCGTGGACGGACACCCGTGTCCTGCGATCGCCCTACCAGAGCCACCCGAGGTGCGATCCTGAACCCGTTGCGGCTAGCAAACACTTCGGCTGGGACCGTAGTCCTGGGGCTCAGTAAGTCCGGCTGACGCCCCGCACAGCATCGTCACTGCATCATCACAGTATCATTTCAACATCATCACAGTGTCATCACAGCATCATCACTGCATAATCACTGAATCATCAAAACATCATAACTGCGTCTTCACAGCGTCATCACTGCATCATCTCTGCATCATCACAGCATCATCACATCATCATCACTGCATCAACACAGTGTCATAACTGCAACATCACTGCATCATCACAGTATCATCACTGCAACATCACAGCCTCGTCACTGCATAAACACTGCATCATCAAAGCATCATTACTGCGTAATCACTGCATCATCAAAGCATCATTACTGCGTAATCACTGCATCATCAAAGCATCATAACTGCGTCTTCACTCCGTCATCACTGCATCATCACTGCATCATCTCTGCATCATCACAGCATCATCACTGCGTCATCACACCATCATCACTGCATCATCACAGCATCATTGCATGGTGAACACTGCATCATCACAGTATCATCAAAACGTAATCATAGCATCATTACAGTATCAACACTGCATCATCACTGCATCATCTCTGCATCATCAAAGCATCATCACTGCATTATCACTGCATCATCACAGCATCATCACAACATCATCTCAGCATCATCACACCATCATCACAGCATCATCACAGCATCATCTGAGCATCATCTCTGCATCATTACTGCTTAATCACTGCATCATCTCAGTATCATCACAGCATCATCACTGCATCATCACATAGTCATCGCATCATCATCACAGCATCATAACTGCGTCTTCACAGCGTCATCACTGCATCATCTCTGCATCATCACAGCATCATCATTACTGCATCATCACTGCAGAATCACTGCATCATCATACCATCATCACAGTGTCATCACAGCATCATCACTGCATAATCACACCATCATCACAGTGTCATCACAGCATCATCACTGCATAATCACAGCATAACCTGAGCATCATCACAGCATCATTACTGCATCATCACTCCATCATCACTGCGTCATCACAGTATCATCACTGCATCATCACATACTCATGGCATCATCATCACAGCATCATAACTGCGTCTTCACAGGGTCATCACTGCATCATCTCTGCATCATCACAGCATCATCTCTGCATCAACACAGTGTCATAACTGCATCATCACTGCATCAACACAGTATCATCACTGCGTCATCACAGCCTCGTCACTGCATCATCACAGCATCATAACTGCGTCTTCACTGCGTCATCACTGCATCATCTCTGCATCATCACAGCATCATTACAGCATCATCACTGCGTCATCACACCATCATCACTGCATCATCACAGCATCATTGCATGGTGAACACTGCATCATCACAGCATCATCACAACGTAATCATAGCATCATTACAGTATCACCACTGCATCATCATCTCTGCATCACCAAAGCATCATCACAGCATCATCACTGCATCATCTCTGCATGATCAGTGCATCATCACAGCATCACCACTGCATCATCACAGCATCACCACTGCATCATCACTGCATAATCAAAGCATCATCACTGCATTATCACTGCATCATTACAGCATCATCACTGCGTCTTCACTGCGTCATCACTGCATCATCACAGCATCATCACTGCATAATCACTGCATCATCACAGCATCACCACTGCATCATCACTGCATCATCAAAGCATCATCACTGCATTATCACTGCATCATTTCATCATCATCACTGCGTCTTCACTGAGTCATCATTGCATCATCACAGCATCACCACTGCATCATCACTGCATCATCACAGCATCACCACTGCATCATCACTGCATCATCAAAGCATCATCACTGCATTATCACTGCATCATCTCAGCATCATCACTGCGTCTTCACTGCGTCATCACTGCATCATCACAGCATCACCACTGCATCATCACTGCATCATGAAAGCATCATCACTGCATTATCACTGCATCATTTCAGCATCATCACTGCATCATCACAGCATCATAACTGCGTCATCACACCATCATCTCAGCAGCATCACTGCATCATCACTGCATCATCACTGCATCATCTCTGCATGATCAATGCATCATCACAGCATCATCACATCAACTACACAACATCATCGCAGTGTCATCACAGCGTCATCACTGCATGATCACAGCATAATCTGAGCATCATCACACCATCATTACAGCATCATCACACCATCATCACAGCATCATCTAAGCATCATCACTGCATAATCACTGCATCATCACAACATCATCAGTTTCATCAAAGCATCATCACAACATAATCACTGCATCATCACTGCATCATCACAGCATCTTCTCAGCATCATCACAGCATCATTACTGCTTACTCACTGCATCATCACAGCGCCATCACAGTTTCATCACTGCATCATCACTTCATCATCTCTGCATAATCACTGCATCATCACAGCATCATCACTGCATCATCACAGCATCTTCTCAGCATCATCAGTGCATCATCATAGCATCATCACTGCATCATCACTGCATCATCACAGCATCATCAAAGCATCATCACAGCATCATCATAGCATCATCATTGCATCATCACTGCATCATCATAGCATCATCACACCATCATCACTGCATCATCACAGCATCATCGCATGGTGAACACTGCATCATCACAGTATCATCACAACATAATCATAGCATAATCACAGCATCACCACTGCATCATCGCAGCGTCATCACAGCATCATCACTCCGTCATCACACCATCATCACAGCATCATCACTGCATCATCATTGCATCATCTCTGCATGACCAGTGCATCATCACAGCATCATCACATCAACTACACAACATCATCACAGTGTCATCACAGCATCATCACTGCATAATCACAGCATAACCTGAGCATCATCACAGCATACTCACTGCATCATCACAGCGTCACCACAGTATCATCACTGCATCATCAGAGCATCATCACTGCATCATCAGAGCATACTCACTGCATCGTCACAGCATCATCATAGCATCATCACTGCATCATCAGAGCATCATCACTGCATCATCAGAGCATACTCACTGCATCGTCACAGCATCATCATAGCATCATCACTGCATCATCACATAGTCATCGCATCATCATCACAGCATCATAACTGCGTCTTCACAGCGTCATCACTGCATCATCTCTGCATCATCGCAGCATCATCACTGCATCATCACAGCATCAACGCACCATCATCACTGCATCACAGCATCATCACAACATCATCACAGAGTCATCAAAGAATCATCACAGCATCATCACAATATCTTCTCAGCATCATCACAGCATCATTACTGCTTACTCTGCATCATCACAGCGCCATCACAGTTTCATCACTGCATCATCACTGCATCATCTCTGCATAATTACTGCATCATGACAGCATCATCACTGCATCAACACAGCATCTTCTCAGCATCATCACTGCATCAACACAGCGTCATCACTGCATCATCACTACATCATCACAGTGTAATCGCAGCATCATCACTGCGTCTTCACTGCGTCATCACTGCATCATCACAGCATCATTACAGCATCATCACTGCATAATCACTGCATCATCACAGCATCTTCTCAGCATCATCACTGCATCATCACACCATCATCACTGCATCATCACAGCATCATCTGAGCTTCATCACAGTATCATTACTGCTTACTCACTGCATCATCACAGCGTCATCATAGCATCATCACTGCATCATCACAGCATCATTAGAGCGTCATCACTGCATCATCACAGCGTCTTCACAGCATCATCACAGCATCATCACTGCATATTGACTGCATCATCACACCATCATCACTGCATCAACACAGCGTCATCACTGAATCATCACAGTGTAATCGCAGCATCATCACTGCGTCATCACTGCGTCATCACAGCATAATCATCACTGCGACATCACACCATCATCACAGCATCATTACTGCATCATCACAGCATCATCACAGTGTCATCACAGCACCATCACTGCATCACAAGAGCATCATCACAGCATCATCACAGCATCATCACATCATCACTGCATCATAAAAACATAAACATAGTATTGTCACAGCAACAAAACATCATCATCGCAGCATCATCACTGCATCAACACATCATCATCACAGCGTTATCACTTCATAATCACTGCATCATCACACCATCATCACAATATCATCACAGTGTCATCACAGCATCATCACAACATAATCACTGCATCATCACAGTATCATCACTGCATCATCTCAGCATCATCACTGCATGATCACAGCATCATCACTGCATGATCACAGCAAAATCCCTGCATCATCACATCATCATCACAGCATCATCACAGCATCATCACAGCATCATCACACAATCATCACTGCATCATCACAGCATCATCACTGCATCATCACTGCATCATCACAGCATCATCACACCTTCATTACTGCATCATCACTGCAGAATCACTGCATCATCATACCATCATCACAGTGTCATCACAGCATCATCACTGCGTCATCACACCATCATCACTGCATCATCACTGCGTCATTATAGCATCATCACTGCATCATCTCCGCATGACCAGTGCATAATCACAGCATCATCGCATCAACTACACAACATCATCACAGTGTCATCACAGCATCATCACATAGTCATGGCATCATCATCACAGCATCATAACTGCGTCTTCACAGGGTCATCACTGCATCATCTCTGCATCATCACAGCATCATCTGAGCATCGTTACTGCTTTCTCACTGCATCATCACAGCATCATCTCTGCATCATCACTGCATCATCATAGCATCATCACTGCATCATCACAGCATCATAATAGCACCATCACAGCATCATTAGAGCGTCAACACTGCATCATCACAGCGTCATCACAGCATCATCACAGCATCATCACTGCATATTCACTGCATATTCACTGCATCATCACACCATCATCACTGCATCAACACAGCGTCATCACTGCATCATCACAGTGTAATCGCAGCATCATCACTGCGTCTTCACTGCGTCATCACTGCATTATCACTGCATCATCAAAGCATCATCACAGCATCATCGCTGCATCATCACACCATCATCACAGCATCATCACAGCATCATTACACTATCATCACTGCATCATCACTGCGTCATCACACCATCATCTCAGCAGCATCACTGCATCATCACAGCATCATCACTGCATCACCTCTGCATGATCAATGCATCATCACAGCATCATCACATCAACTACACAACATCATCGCAGTGTCATCACAGCATCATCACTGCATGATCACAGCATAATCTGAGCATCATCACAGCATCATTACTGCATCATCACAGCATCATTACTGCATCATCAGAGAATCATCACTGCATAGTCACAGCATCATCACACCATCATCACAGCATCATCTGAGCATCATCACTGCATAATCACTGCATCATCACAACATCATCAGTTTCATCAAAGCATCATCACAACATAATCACTGCATCATCACAGCATCATCACTGCATCATCACAGCATCTTCTCAGCATCATCACAGCATCATTACTGCTTACTCACTGCATCATCACAGCGCCATCACAGTTTCATCACTGCATCATCACTTCATCATCTCTGCATAATTACTGCATCATCACAGCATCATCACTGCATCATCACAGCATCTTCTCAGCATCATCAGTGCATCATCATAGCATCATCACTGCATCATCACTGCATCATCACAGCATCATCAAAGCATCATCACAGCATCATCATAGCATCATCATTGCATCATCACAGCATCATCACTGCATCATCACTGCGTCATCACACCATCATCTCAGCAGCATCACTGCATAATCACTGCATCATCACAGCATCACCACTTCATCATCACTGCATCATCAAAGCATCATCACAGCATCATCGCTGCATCATCACACCATCATCACAGCATCATCACAGCATCATTACACTATCATCACTGCATCATCACTGCGTCATCACACCATCATCTCAGCAGCATCACTGCATCATCACAGCATCATCACATCAACTACACAACATCATCGCAGTGTCATCACAGCATCATCACTGCATCATCATTGCATCATCTCTGCATGACCAGTGCATCATCACAGCATCATCACATTAACTACACAACATCATCACAGCGTCACCACAGTATCATCACTGCATCATCAGAGCATCATCACTGGATCATCAGAGCATACTCACTGCATCGTCACAGCATCATCATAGCATCATCACTGCATCATCAGAGCATCATCACTGCATCATCAGAGCATACTCACTGCATCGTCACAGCATCATCATAGCATCATCACTGCATCATCACATAGTCATCGCATCATCATCACAGCATCATAACTGCATCTTCACAGCGTCATCACTGCATCATCTCTGCATCATCGCAGCATCATCACTGCATCATCACAGCATCAACGCACCATCATCACTGCATCACAGCATCATCACAACATCATCACAGAGTCATCAAAGAATCATCACAGCATCATCACAATATCATCACAGAATCATCACAGCATCTTCTCAGCATCATCACAGCATCATTACTGCTTACTCTGCATCATCACAGCGCCATCACAGTTTCATCACTGCATCATCACTGCATCATCTCTGCATAATTACTGCATCATGACAGCATCATCACTGCATCATCACAGCATCTTCTCAGCATCATCACTGCATCAACACAGCGTCATCACTGCATCATCACTACATCATCACAGTGTAATCGCAGCATCATCACTGCGTCTTCACTGCGTCATCACTGCATCATCACAGCATCATTACAGCATCATCACTGCATAATCACTGCATCATCACAGCATCTTCTCAGCATCATCACTGCATCATCACACCATCATCACTGCATCATCACAGCATCATCACAGCATCATTAGAGCGTCATCACTGCATCATCACAGCGTCTTCACAGCATCATCACAGCATCATCACTGCATATTGACTGCATCATCACACCATCATCACTGCATCAACACAGCGTCATCACTGAATCATCACAGTGTAATCGCAGCATCATCACTGCGTCATCACTGCGTCATCACAGCATAATCATCACTGCGACATCACACCATCATCACAGCATCATTACTGCATCTTCACAGCATCATCACAGTGTCATCACAGCACCATCACTGCATCACAAGAGCATCATCACAGCATCATCACAGCATCATCACATCATCACTGCATCATAAAAACATAAACATAGTATTGTCACAGCAACAAAACATCATCATCGCAGCATCATCACTGCATCAACACATCATCATCACAGCGTTATCACTTCATAATCACACCATCATCACAATATCATCACAGTGTCATCACAGCATCATCACAACATAATCACTGCATCATCACAGTATCATCACTGCATCATCTCAGCATCATCACAGCATCATCACTGCATGATCACAGCAAAATCCCTGCATCATCACATCATCATCACAGCATCATCACAGCATCATCACACAATCATCACTGCATCATCACAGCATCATCACTGCATCATCACAGCATCATCACACCTTCATTACTGCATCATCACTGCAGAATCACTGCATCATCATACCATCATCACAGTGTCATCACAGCATCATCACTGCGTCATCACACCATCATCACTGCATCATCACTGCGTCATTATAGCATCATCACTGCATCATCTCTGCATGACCAGTGCATAATCACAGCATCATCGCATCAACTACACAACATCATCACAGTGTCATCACAGCATCATCACTGCATAATCACAGCATAACCTGAGCATCATCACAGCATCATCACATAGTCATGGCATCATCATCACAGCATCATAACTGCGTCTTCACAGGGTCATCACTGCATCATCTCTGCATCATCACAGCATCATCTGAGCATCGTTACTGCTTTCTCACTGCATCATCACAGCATCATCTCTGCATCATCACTGCATCATCATAGCATCATCACTGCATCATCACAGCATCATAATAGCACCATCACAGCATCATTAGAGCGTCAACACTGCATCATCACAGCGTCATCACAGCATCATCACAGCATCATCACTGCATATTCACTGCATATTCACTGCATCATCACACCATCATCACTGCATCAACACAGCGTCATCACTGCATCATCACAGTGTAATCGCAGCATCATCACTGCGTCTTCACTGCGTCATCACTGCATTATCACTGCATCATCAAAGCATCATCACAGCATCATCGCTGCATCATCACACCATCATCACAGCATCATCACAGCATCATTACACTATCATCACTGCATCATCACTGCGTCATCACACCATCATCTCAGCAGCATCACTGCATAATCACTGCATCATCACAGCATCACCACTTCATCATCACTGCATCATCAAAGCATCATCACAGCATCATCGCTGCATCATCACACCATCATCACAGCATCATTACACTATCATCACTGCATCATCACTGCGTCATCACACCATCATCTCAGCAGCATCACTGCATCATCACAGCATCATCACTGCATCACCTCTGCATGATCAATGCATCATCACAGCATCATCACATCAACTACACAACATCATCGCAGTGTCATCACAGCATCATCACTGCATGATCACAGCATAATCTGAGCATCATCACAGCATCATTACTGCATCATCACAGCATCATTACTGCATCATCAGAGAATCATCACTGCATAGTCACAGCATCATCACACCATCATCACAGCATCATCTGAGCATCATCACTGCATAATCACTGCATCATCACAACATCATCAGTTTCATCAAAGCATCATCACAACATAATCACTGCATCATCACAGCATCATCACTGCATCATCACAGCATCTTCTCAGCATCATCACAGCATCATTACTGCTTACTCACTGCATCATCACAGCGCCATCACAGTTTCATCACTGCATCATCACTTCATCATCTCTGCATAATTACTGCATCATCACAGCATCATCACTGCATCATCACTGCGTCATCACACCATCATCTCAGCAGCATCACTGCATAATCACTGCATCATCACAGCATCACCACTTCATCATCACTGCATCATCAAAGCATCATCACAGCATCATCGCTGCATCATCACACCATCATCACAGCATCATCACAGCATCATTACACTATCATCACTGCATCATCACTGCGTCATCACACCATCATCTCAGCAGCATCACTGCATCATCACAGCATCATCACATCAACTACACAACATCATCGCAGTGTCATCACAGCATCATCACTGCATGATCACAGCATAATCTGAGCATCATCACAACATCATTACTGCATCATCACAGCATCATTACTGCATCATCAGAGAATCATCACTGCATAGTCACAGCATCATCACACCATCATCACAGCATCATCTGAGCATCATCACTGCATAATCACTGCATCATCACAACATCATCAGTTTCATCAAAGCATCATCACAACATAATCACTGCATCATCACAGCATCATCACTGCATCATCACAGCATCTTCTCAGCATCATCACAGCATCATTACTGCTTACTCACTGCATCATCACAGCGCCATCACAGTTTCATCACTGCATCATCACTTCATCATCTCTGCATAATCACTGCATCATCACAGCATCATCACTGCATCATCACAGCATCTTCTCAGCATCATCAGTGCATCATCATAGCATCATCACTGCATCATCACTGCATCATCACAGCATCATCAAAGCATCATCACAGCATCATCATAGCATCATCATTGCATCATCACTGCATCATCATAGCATCATCACACCATCATCACTGCATCATCGCATGGTGAACACTGCATCATCACAGTATCATCACAACATAATCATAGCATAATCACAGCATCACCACTGCATCATCGCAGCGTCATCACAGCATCATCACTCCGTCATCACACCATCATCACAGCATCATCACACCTTCATTACTGCATCATCACTGCGTCATCACACCATCATCACTGCATCATCACTGCGTCATTATAGCATCATCACTGCATCATCTCTGCATGACCAGTGCATAATCACAGCATCATCGCATCAACTACACAACATCATCACAGTGTCATCACAGCATCATCACTGCATAATCACAGCATAACCTGAGCATCATCACAGCATCATCACATAGTCATGGCATCATCATAACAGCATCATAACTGCGTCTTCACAGGGTCATCACTGCATCATCTCTGCATCATCACAGCATCATCTGAGCATCGTTACTGCTTTCTCACTGCATCATCACAGCATCATCTCTGCATCATCACTGCATCATCATAGCATCATCACTGCATCATCACAGCATCATAATAGCACCATCACAGCATCATTAGAGCGTCAACACTGCATCATCACAGCGTCATCACAGCATCATCACAGCATCATCACTGCATATTCACTGCATCATCACACCATCATCACTGCATCAACACAGCGTCATCACTGCATCATCACAGTGTAATCGCAGCATCATCACTGCGTCTTCACTGCGTCATCACTGCATTATCACTGCATCATCAAAGCATCATCACAGCATCATCGCTGCATCATCACACCATCATCACAGCAGCATCACTGCATAATCACTGCATCATCACAGCATCACCACTTCATCATCACTGCATCATCAAAGCATCATCACAGCATCATCGCTGCATCATCACACCATCATCACAGCATCATCACAGCATCATTACACTATCATCACTGCATCATCACTGCGTCATCACACCATCATCTCAGCAGCATCACTGCATAATCACTGCATCATCACAGCATCACCACTTCATCATCACTGCATCATCAAAGCATCATCACAGCATCATCGCTGCATCATCACACCATCATCACAGCATCATCACAGCATCATTACACTATCATCACTGCATCATCACTGCGTCATCACACCATCATCTCAGCAGCATCACTGCATCATCACAGCATCATCACTGCATCACCTCTGCATGATCAATGCATCATCACATCAACTACACAACATCATCGCAGTGTCATCACAGCATCATCACTGCATGATCACAGCATAATCTGAGCATCATCACAGCATCATTACTGCATCATCACAGCATCATTACTGCATCATCAGAGAATCATCACTGCATAGTCACAGCATCATCACACCATCATCACAGCATCATCTGAGCATCATCACTGCATAATCACTGCATCATCACAACATCATCAGTTTCATCAAAGCATCATCACAACATAATCACTGCATCATCACAGCATCATCACTGCATCATCACAGCATCTTCTCAGCATCATCACAGCATCATTACTGCTTACTCACTGCATCATCACAGCGCCATCACAGTTTCATCACTGCATCATCACTTCATCATCTCTGCATAATTACTGCATCATCACAGCATCATCACTGCATCATCACTGCGTCATCACACCATCATCTCAGCAGCATCACTGCATAATCACTGCATCATCACAGCATCACCACTTCATCATCACTGCATCATCAAA
Source organism: Somateria mollissima (assembly GCA_951411735.1). Taxonomy (NCBI): domain Eukaryota; kingdom Metazoa; phylum Chordata; class Aves; order Anseriformes; family Anatidae; genus Somateria; species Somateria mollissima. Next base: position 638,729 of record CATOCB010000342.1, read on the forward strand.
GCATCATCACAGCATCATCGCTGCATCATCACACCATCATCACAGCATCATCACAGCATCATTACACTATCATCACTGCATCATCACTGCGTCATCACACCATCATCTCAGCAGCATCACTGAATCATCACAGCATCATCACATCAACTACACAACATCATCGCAGTGTCATCACAGCATCATCACTGCATGATCACAGCATAATCTGAGCATCATCACAACATCATTACTGCATCATCACAGCATCATTACTGCATCGTCAGAGAATCATCACTGCATAGTCACAGCATCATCACACCATCATCACAGCATCATCTGAGCATCATCACTGCATAATCACTGCATCATCACAACATCATCAGTTTCATCAAAGCATCATCACAACATAATCACTGCATCATCACAGCATCATCACTGCATCATCACAGCATCTTCTCAGCATCATCACAGCATCATTACTGCTTACTCACTGCATCATCACAGCGCCATCACAGTTTCATCACTGCATCATCACTTCATCATCTCTGCATAATCACTGCATCATCACAGCATCATCACTGCATCATCACAGCATCTTCTCAGCATCATCAGTGCATCATCATAGCATCATCACTGCATCATCACTGCATCATCACAGCATCATCAAAGCATCATCACAGCATCATCATAGCATCATCATTGCATCATCACTGCATCATCATAGCATCATCACACCATCATCACTGCATCATCACAGCATCATCGCATGGTGAACACTGCATCATCACAGTATCATCACAACATAATCATAGCATAATCACAGCATCACCACTGCATCATCGCAGCGTCATCACAGCATCATCACTCCGTCATCACACCATCATCACAGCATCATCACTGCATCATCATTGCATCATCTCTGCATGACCAGTGCATCATCACAGCATCATCACATCAACTACACAACATCATCACAGTGTCATCACAGCATCATCACTGCATAATCACAGCATAACCTGAGCATCATCACAGCATACTCACTGCATCATCACAGCGTCACCACAGTATCATCACTGCATCATCAGAGCATCATCACTGCATCATCAGAGCATACTCACTGCATCGTCACAGCATCATCATAGCATCATCACTGCATCATCAGAGCATCATCACTGCATCATCAGAGCATACTCACTGCATCATCACAGCATCATCATAGCATCATCACTGCATCATCACATAGTCATCGCATCATCATCACAGCATCATAACTGCGTCTTCACAGCGTCATCACTGCATCATCTCTGCATCATCGCAGCATCATCACTGCATCATCACAGCATCAACGCACCATCATCACTGCATCACAGCATCATCACAACATCATCACAGAGTCATCAAAGAATCATCACAGCATCATCACAATATCATCACAGAATCATCACAGCATCTTCTCAGCATCATCACAGCATCATTACTGCTTACTCTGCATCATCACAGCGCCATCACAGTTTCATCACTGCATCATCACTGCATCATCTCTGCATAATTACTGCATCAACACAGCGTCATCACTGCATCATCACTACATCATCACAGTGTAATCGCAGCATCATCACTGCGTCTTCACTGCGTCATCACTGCATCATCACAGCATCATTACAGCATCATCACTGCATAATCACTGCATCATCACAGCATCTTCTCAGCATCATCACTGCATCATCACACCATCATCACTGCATCATCACAGCATCATCTGAGCTTCATCACAGTATCATTACTGCTTACTCACTGCATCATCACAGCGTCATCATAGCATCATCACTGCATCATCACAGCATCATCACAGCATCATCACTGCATATTGACTGCATCATCACACCATCATCACTGCATCAACACAGCGTCATCACTGAATCATCACAGTGTAATCGCAGCATCATCACTGCGTCATCACTGCGTCATCACAGCATAATCATCACTGCGACATCACACCATCATCACAGCATCATTACTGCATCATCACAGCATCATCACAGTGTCATCACAGCACCATCACTGCATCACAAGAGCATCATCACAGCATCATCACAGCATCATCACATCATCACTGCATCATAAAAACATAAACATAGTATTGTCACAGCAACAAAACATCATCATCGCAGCATCATCACTGCATCAACACATCATCATCACAGCGTTATCACTTCATAATCACTGCATCATCACACCATCATCACAATATCATCACAGTGTCATCACAGCATCATCACAACATAATCACTGCATCATCACAGTATCATCACTGCATCATCTCAGCATCATCACTGCATGATCACAGCATCATCACTGCATGATCACAGCAAAATCCCTGCATCATCACAGCATCATCACAGCATCATCACACAATCATCACTGCATCATCACAGCATCATCACTGCATCATCACAGCATCATCACACCTTCATTACTGCATCATCACTGCAGAATCACTGCATCATCATACCATCATCACAGTGTCATCACAGCATCATCACTGCGTCATCACACCATCATCACTGCATCATCACTGCGTCATTATAGCATCATCACTGCATCATCTCTGCATGACCAGTGCATAATCACAGCATCATCGCATCAACTACACAACATCATCACAGTGTCATCACAGCATCATCACTGCATAATCACAGCATAACCTGAGCATCATCACAGCATCATCACATAGTCATGGCATCATCATCACAGCATCATAACTGCGTCTTCACAGGGTCATCACTGCATCATCTCTGCATCATCACAGCATCATCTGAGCATCGTTACTGCTTTCTCACTGCATCATCACAGCATCATCTCTGCATCATCACTGCATCATCATAGCATCATCACTGCATCATCACAGCATCATAATAGCACCATCACAGCATCATTAGAGCGTCAACACTGCATCATCACAGCGTCATCACAGCATCATCACAGCATCATCACTGCATATTCACTGCATATTCACTGCATCATCACACCATCATCACTGCATCAACACAGCGTCATCACTGCATCATCACAGTGTAATCGCAGCATCATCACTGCGTCTTCACTGCGTCATCACTGCATTATCACTGCATCATCAAAGCATCATCACAGCATCATCGCTGCATCATCACACCATCATCACAGCATCATCACAGCATCATTACACTATCATCACTGCATCATCACTGCGTCATCACACCATCATCTCAGCAGCATCACTGCATAATCACTGCATCATCACAGCATCACCACTTCATCATCACTGCATCATCAAAGCATCATCACAGCATCATCGCTGCATCATCACACCATCATCACAGCATCATCACAGCATCATTACACTATCATCACTGCATCATCACTGCGTCATCACACCATCATGTCAGCAGCATCACTGCATCATCACTGCGTCATCACACCATCATCTCAGCAGCATCACTGCATCATCACAGCATCATCACATCAACTACACAACATCATCGCAGTGTCATCACAGCATCATCACTGCATGATCACAGCATAATCTGAGCATCATCACAGCATCATTACTGCATCATCACAGCATCATTACTGCATCATCAGAGAATCATCACTGCATAGTCACAGCATCATCACAGCATCATCTGAGCATCATCACTGCATAATCACTGCATCATCACAACATCATCAGTTTCATCAAAGCATCATCACAACATAATCACTGCATCATCACAGCATCATCACTGCATCATCACAGCATCTTCTCAGCATCATCACAGCATCATTACTGCTTACTCACTGCATCATCACAGCGCCATCACAGTTTCATCACTGCATCATCACTTCATCATCTCTGCATAATTACTGCATCATCACAGCATCATCACTGCATCATCACTGCGTCATCACACCATCATCTCAGCAGCATCACTGCATAATCACTGCATCATCACAGCATCACCACTTCATCATCACTGCATCATCAAAGCATCATCACAGCATCATCGCTGCATCATCACACCATCATCACAGCATCATCACAGCATCATTACACTATCATCACTGCATCATCACTGCGTCATCACACCATCATCTCAGCAGCATCACTGCATCATCACAGCATCATCACATCAACTACACAACATCATCGCAGTGTCATCACAGCATCATCACTGCATGATCACAGCATAATCTGAGCATCATCACAACATCATTACTGCATCATCACAGCATCATTACTGCATCATCAGAGAATCATCACTGCATAGTCACAGCATCATCACACCATCATCACAGCATCATCTGAGCATCATCACTGCATAATCACTGCATCATCACAACATCATCAGTTTCATCAAAGCATCATCACAACATAATCACTGCATCATCACAGCATCATCACTGCATCATCACAGCATCTTCTCAGCATCATCACAGCATCATTACTGCTTACTCACTGCATCATCACAGCGCCATCACAGTTTCATCACTGCATCATCACTTCATCATCTCTGCATAATCACTGCATCATCACAGCATCATCACTGCATCATCACAGCATCTTCTCAGCATCATCAGTGCATCATCACTGCATCATCACTGCATCATCACTGCATCATCACAGCATCATCAAAGCATCATCACAGCATCATCATAGCATCATCATTGCATCATCACTGCATCATCATAGCATCATCACACCATCATCACTGCATCATCACAGCATCATCGCATGGTGAACACTGCATCATCACAGTATCATCACAACATAATCATAGCATAATCACAGCATCACCACTGCATCATCGCAGCGTCATCACAGCATCATCACTCCGTCATCACACCATCATCACAGCATCATCACTGCATCATCATTGCATCATCTCTGCATGACCAGTGCATCATCACAGCATCATCACATCAACTACACAACATCATCACAGTGTCATCACAGCATCATCACTGCATAATCACAGCATAACCTGAGCATCATCACAGCATACTCACTGCATCATCACAGCGTCACCACAGTATCATCACTGCATCATCAGAGCATCATCACTGCATCATCAGAGCATACTCACTGCATCGTCACAGCATCATCATAGCATCATCACTGCATCATCACATAGTCATCGCATCATCATCACAGCATCATAACTGCGTCTTCACAGCGTCATCACTGCATCATCTCTGCATCATCGCAGCATCATCACTGCATCATCACAGCATCAACGCACCATCATCACTGCATCACAGCATCATCACAACATCATCACAGAGTCATCAAAGAATCATCACAGCATCATCACAATATCATCACAGAATCATCACAGCATCTTCTCAGCATCATCACAGCATCATTACTGCTTACTCTGCATCATCACAGCGCCATCACAGTTTCATCACTGCATCATCACTGCATCATCTCTGCATAATTACTGCATCATCACTGCATCATCATAGCATCATCACACCATCATCACTGCATCATCACAGCATCATCGCATGGTGAACACTGCATCATCACAGTATCATCACAACATAATCATAGCATAATCACAGCATCACCACTGCATCATCGCAGCGTCATCACAGCATCATCACTCCGTCATCACACCATCATCACAGCATCATCACTGCATCATCATTGCATCATCTCTGCATGACCAGTGCATCATCACAGCATCATCACATCAACTACACAACATCATCACAGTGTCATCACAGCATCATCACTGCATAATCACAGCATAACCTGAGCATCATCACAGCATACTCACTGCATCATCACAGCGTCACCACAGTATCATCACTGCATCATCAGAGCATCATCACTGCATCATCAGAGCATACTCACTGCATCGTCACAGCATCATCATAGCATCATCACTGCATCATCAGAGCATCATCACTGCATCATCAGAGCATACTCACTGCATCGTCACAGCATCATCATAGCATCATCACTGCATCATCACATAGTCATCGCATCATCATCACAGCATCATAACTGCGTCTTCACAGCGTCATCACTGCATCATCTCTGCATCATCGCAGCATCATCACTGCATCATCACAGCATCAACGCACCATCATCACTGCATCACAGCATCATCACAACATCATCACAGAGTCATCAAAGAATCATCACAGCATCATCACAATATCATCACAGAATCATCACAGCATCTTCTCAGCATCATCACAGCATCATTACTGCTTACTCTGCATCATCACAGCGCCATCACAGTTTCATCACTGCATCATCACTGCATCATCTCTGCATAATTACTGCATCATGACAGCATCATCACTGCATCATCACAGCATCTTCTCAGCATCATCACTGCATCAACACAGCGTCATCACTGCATCATCACTACATCATCACAGTGTAATCGCAGCATCATCACTGCGTCTTCACTGCGTCATCACTGCATCATCACAGCATCATTACAGCATCATCACTGCATAATCACTGCATCATCACAGCATCTTCTCAGCATCATCACTGCATCATCACACCATCATCACTGCATCATCACAGCATCATCTGAGCTTCATCACAGTATCATTACTGCTTACTCACTGCATCATCACAGCGTCATCATAGCATCATCACTGCATCATCACAGCATCATCACAGCATCATCACTGCATATTGACTGCATCATCACACCATCATCACTGCATCAACACAGCGTCATCACTGAATCATCACAGTGTAATCGCAGCATCATCACTGCGTCATCACTGCGTCATCACAGCATAATCATCACTGCGACATCACACCATCATCACAGCATCATTACTGCATCATCACAGCATCATCACAGTGTCATCACAGCACCATCACTGCATCACAAGAGCATCATCACAGCATCATCACAGCATCATCACATCATCACTGCATCATAAAAACATAAACATAGTATTGTCACAGCAACAAAACATCATCATCGCAGCATCATCACTGCATCAACACATCATCATCACAGCGTTATCACTTCATAATCACTGCATCATCACACCATCATCACAATATCATCACAGTGTCATCACAGCATCATCACAACATAATCACTGCATCATCACAGTATCATCACTGCATCATCTCAGCATCATCACAGCATCATCACTGCATGATCACAGCAAAATCCCTGCATCATCACATCATCATCACTGCATCATCACAGCATCATCACTGCATCATCACAGCATCATCACACCTTCATTACTGCATCATCACTGCAGAATCACTGCATCATCATACCATCATCACAGTGTCATCACAGCATCATCACTGCGTCATCACACCATCATCACTGCATCATCACTGCGTCATTATAGCATCATCACTGCATCATCTCTGCATGACCAGTGCATAATCACAGCATCATCGCATCAACTACACAACATCATCACAGTGTCATCACAGCATCATCACTGCATAATCACAGCATAACCTGAGCATCATCACAGCATCATCACATAGTCATGGCATCATCATCACAGCATCATAACTGCGTCTTCACAGGGTCATCACTGCATCATCTCAGCATCATCTGAGCATCGTTACTGCTTTCTCACTGCATCATCACAGCATCATCTCTGCATCATCACTGCATCATCATAGCATCATCACTGCATTATCACAGCATCATAATAGCACCATCACAGCATCATTAGAGCGTCAACACTGCATCATCACAGCGTCATCACAGCATCATCACAGCATCATCACTGCATATTCACTGCATATTCACTGCATCATCACACCATCATCACTGCATCAACACAGCGTCATCACTGCATCATCACAGTGTAATCGCAGCATCATCACTGCGTCTTCACTGCGTCATCACTGCATTATCACTGCATCATCAAAGCATCATCACAGCATCATCGCTGCATCATCACACCATCATCACAGCATCATCACAGCATCATTACACTATCATCACTGCATCATCACTGCGTCATCACTGCATCACCTCTGCATGATCAATGCATCATCACAGCATCATCACATCAACTACACAACATCATCGCAGTGTCATCACAGCATCATCACTGCATGATCACAGCATAATCTGAGCATCATCACAGCATCATTACTGCATCATCACAGCATCATTACTGCATCATCAGAGAATCATCACTGCATAGTCACAGCATCATCACACCATCATCACAGCATCATCTGAGCATCATCACTGCATAATCACTGCATCATCACAACATCATCAGTTTCATCAAAGCATCATCACAACATAATCACTGCATCATCACAGCATCATCACTGCATCATCACAGCATCTTCTCAGCATCATCACAGCATCATTACTGCTTACTCACTGCATCATCACAGCGCCATCACAGTTTCATCACTGCATCATCACTTCATCATCTCTGCATAATCACTGCATCATCACAGCATCATCACTGCATCATCACAGCATCTTCTCAGCATCATCCGTGCATCATCATAGCATCATCACTGCATCATCACTGCATCATCATTGCATCATCACTGCATCATCATAGCATCATCACACCATCATCACTGCATCATCACAGCATCATCGCATGGTGAACACTGCATCATCACAGTATCATCACAACATAATCATAGCATAATCACAGCATCACCACTGCATCATCGCAGCGTCATCACAGCATCATCACTCCGTCATCACACCATCATCACAGCATCATCACTGCATCATCATTGCATCATCTCTGCATGACCAGTGCATCATCACATCAACTACACAACATCATCACAGTGTCATCACAGCATCATCACTGCATAATCACAGCATAACCTGAGCATCATCACAGCATACTCACTGCATCATCACAGCGTCACCACAGTATCATCACTGCATCATCAGAGCATCATCACTGCATCATCAGAGCATACTCACTGCATCGTCACAGCATCATCATAGCATCATCACTGCATCATCAGAGCATCATCACTGCATCATCAGAGCATACTCACTGCATCGTCACAGCATCATCATAGCATCATCACTGCATCATCACATAGTCATCGCATCATCATCACAGCATCATAACTGCGTCTTCACAGCGTCATCACTGCATCATCTCTGCATCATCGCAGCATCATCACTGCATCATCACAGCATCAACGCACCATCATCACTGCATCACAGCATCATCACAACATCATCACAGAGTCATCAAAGAATCATCACAGCATCATCACAATATCATCACAGAATCATCACAGCATCTTCTCAGCATCATCACAGCATCATTACTGCTTACTCTGCATCATCACAGCGCCATCACAGTTTCATCACTGCATCATCACTGCATCATCTCTGCATAATTACTGCATCATGACAGCATCATCACTGCATCATCACAGCATCTTCTCAGCATCATCACTGCATCAACACAGCGTCATCACTGCATCATCACTACATCATCACAGTGTAATCGCAGCATCATCACTGCGTCTTCACTGCGTCATCACTTCATCATCACAGCATCATTACAGCATCATCACTGCATCATCACAGCATCTTCTCAGCATCATCACTGCATCATCACACCATCATCACTGCATCATCACAGCATCATCTGAGCTTCATCACAGTATCATTACTGCTTACTCACTGCATCATCACAGCGTCATCATAGCATCATCACTGCATCATCACAGCATCATCACAGCATCATTAGAGCGTCATCACTGCATCATCACAGCGTCTTCACAGCATCATCACAGCATCATCACTGCATATTGACTGCATCATCACACCATCATCACTGCATCAACACAGCGTCATCACTGAATCATCACAGTGTAATCGCAGCATCATCACTGCGTCATCACTGCGTCATCACAGCATAATCATCACTGCGACATCACACCATCATCACAGCATCATTACTGCATCATCACAGCATCATCACAGTGTCATCACAGCACCATCACTGCATCACAAGAGCATCATCACAGCATCATCACAGCATCATCACATCATCACTGCATCATAAAAACATAAACATAGTATTGTCACAGCAACAAAACATCATCATCGCAGCATCATCACTGCATCAACACATCATCATCACAGCGTTATCACTTCATAATCACTGCATCATCACACCATCATCACAATATCATCACAGTGTCATCACAGCATCATCACAACATAATCACTGCATCATCACAGTATCATCACTGCATCATCTCAGCATCATCACTGCATGATCACAGCATCATCACTGCATGATCACAGCAAAATCCCTGCATCATCACAGCATCATCACAGCATCATCACACAATCATCACTGCATCATCACAGCATCATCACACCTTCATTACTGCATCATCACTGCAGAATCACTGCATCATCATACCATCATCACAGTGTCATCACAGCATCATCACTGCATAATCACAGCATAACCTGAGCATCATCACAGCATCATCACATAGTCATGGCATCATCATCACAGCATCATAACTGCGTCTTCACAGGGTCATCACTGCATCATCTCAGCATCATCTGAGCATCGTTACTGCTTTCTCACTGCATCATCACAGCATCATCTCTGCATCATCACTGCATCATCATAGCATCATCACTGCATTATCACAGCATCATAATAGCACCATCACAGCATCATTAGAGCGTCAACACTGCATCATCACAGCGTCATCACAGCATCATCACAGCATCATCACTGCATATTCACTGCATATTCACTGCATCATCACACCATCATCACTGCATCAACACAGCGTCATCACTGCATCATCACAGTGTAATCGCAGCATCATCACTGCGTCTTCACTGCGTCATCACTGCATTATCACTGCATCATCAAAGCATCATCACAGCATCATCGCTGCATCATCACACCATCATCACAGCATCATCACAGCATCATTACACTATCATCACTGCATCATCACTGCGTCATCACACCATCATCTCAGCAGCATCACTGCATAATCACTGCATCATCACAGCATCACCACTTCATCATCACTGCATCATCAAAGCATCATCACAGCATCATCGCTGCATCATCACACCATCATCACAGCATCATCACAGCATCATTACACTATCATCACTGCATCATCACTGCGTCATCACACCATCATCTCAGCAGCATCACTGCATCATCACAGCATCATCACTGCATCACCTCTGCATGATCAATGCATCATCACAGCATCATCACATCAACTACACAACATCATCGCAGTGTCATCACAGCATCATCACTGCATGATCACAGCATAATCTGAGCATCATCACAGCATCATTACTGCATCATCACAGCATCATTACTGCATCATCAGAGAATCATCACTGCATAGTCACAGCATCATCACACCATCATCACAGCATCATCTGAGCATCATCACTGCATAATCACTGCATCATCACAACATCATCAGTTTCATCAAAGCATCATCACAACATAATCACTGCATCATCACAGCATCATCACTGCATCATCACAGCATCTTCTCAGCATCATCACAGCATCATTACTGCTTACTCACTGCATCATCACAGCGCCATCACAGTTTCATCACTGCATCATCACTTCATCATCTCTGCATAATTACTGCATCATCACAGCATCATCACTGCATCATCACTGCGTCATCACACCATCATCTCAGCAGCATCACTGCATAATCACTGCATCATCACAGCATCACCACTTCATCATCACTGCATCATCAAAGCATCATCACAGCATCATCGCTGCATCATCACACCATCATCACAGCATCATCACAGCATCATTACACTATCATCACTGCATCATCACTGCGTCATCACACCATCATCTCAGCAGCATCACTGCATCATCACAGCATCATCACATCAACTACACAACATCATCGCAGTGTCATCACAGCATCATCACTGCATGATCACAGCATAATCTGAGCATCATCACAGCATCATTACTGCATCATCACAGCATCATTACTGCATCATCAGAGAATCATCACTGCATAGTCACAGCATCATCACACCATCATCACAGCATCATCTGAGCATCATCACTGCATAATCACTGCATCATCACAACATCATCAGTTTCATCAAAGCATCATCACAACATAATCACTGCATCATCACAGCATCATCACTGCATCATCACAGCATCTTCTCAGCATCATCACAGCATCATTACTGCTTACTCACTGCATCATCACAGCGCCATCACAGTTTCATCACTGCATCATCACTTCATCATCTCTGCATAATCACTGCATCATCACAGCATCATCACTGCATCATCACAGCATCTTCTCAGCATCATCAGTGCATCATCATAGCATCATCACTGCATCATCACTGCATCATCACAGCATCATCAAAGCATCATCACAGCATCATCATAGCATCATCATTGCATCATCACTGCATCATCATAGCATCATCACACCATCATCACTGCATCATCACAGCATCATCGCATGGTGAACACTGCATCATCACAGTATCATCACAACATAATCATAGCATAATCACAGCATCACCACTGCATCATCGCAGCGTCATCACAGCATCATCACTCCGTCATCACACCATCATCACAGCATCATCACTGCATCATCATTGCATCATCTCTGCATGACCAGTGCATCATCACAGCATCATCACATCAACTACACAACATCATCACAGTGTCATCACAGCATCATCACTGCATAATCACAGCATAACCTGAGCATCATCACAGCATACTCACTGCATCATCACAGCGTCACCACAGTATCATCACTGCATCATCAGAGCATCATCACTGCATCATCAGAGCATACTCACTGCATCGTCACAGCATCATCATAGCATCATCACTGCATCATCAGAGCATCATCACTGCATCATCAGAGCATACTCACTGCATCGTCACAGCATCATCATAGCATCATCACTGCATCATCACATAGTCATCGCATCATCATCACAGCATCATAACTGCGTCTTCACAGCGTCATCACTGCATCATCTCTGCATCATCGCAGCATCATCACTGCATCATCACAGCATCAACGCACCATCATCACTGCATCACAGCATCATCACAACATCATCACAGAGTCATCAAAGAATCATCACAGCATCATCACAATATCATCACAGAATCATCACAGCATCTTCTCAGCATCATCACAGCATCATTACTGCTTACTCTGCATCATCACAGCGCCATCACAGTTTCATCACTGCATCATCACTGCATCATCTCTGCATAATTACTGCATCATGACAGCATCATCACTGCATCATCACAGCATCTTCTCAGCATCATCACTGCATCAACACAGCGTCATCACTGCATCATCACTACATCATCACAGTGTAATCGCAGCATCATCACTGCGTCTTCACTGCGTCATCACTGCATCATCACAGCATCATTACAGCATCATCACTGCATAATCACTGCATCATCACAGCATCTTCTCAGCATCATCACTGCATCATCACACCATCATCACTGCATCATCACAGCATCATCTGAGCTTCATCACAGTATCATTACTGCTTACTCACTGCATCATCACAGCGTCATCATAGCATCATCACTGCATCATCACAGCATCATCACAGCATCATCACTGCATATTGACTGCATCATCACACCATCATCACTGCATCAACACAGCGTCATCACTGAATCATCACAGTGTAATCGCAGCATCATCACTGCGTCATCACTGCGTCATCACAGCATAATCATCACTGCGATATCACACCATCATCACAGCATCATTACTGCATCATCACAGCATCATCACAGTGTCATCACAGCACCATCACTGCATCACAAGAGCATCATCACAGCATCATCACAGCATCATCACATCATCACTGCATCATAAAAACATAAACATAGTATTGTCACAGCAACAAAACATCATCATCGCAGCATCATCACTGCATCAACACATCATCATCACAGCGTTATCACTTCATAATCACTGCATCATCACACCATCATCACAATATCATCACAGTGTCATCACAGCATCATCACAACATAATCACTGCATCATCACAGTATCATCACTGCATCATCTCAGCATCATCACAGCATCATCACTGCATGATCACAGCAAAATCCCTGCATCATCACATCATCATCACAGCATCATCACAGCATCATCACACAATCATCACTGCATCATCACAGCATCATCACTGCATCATCACAGCATCATCACACCTTCATTACTGCATCATCACTGCAGAATCACTGCATCATCATACCATCATCACAGTGTCATCACAGCATCATCACTGCGTCATCACACCATCATCACTGCATCATCACTGCGTCATTATAGCATCATCACTGCATCATCTCTGCATGACCAGTGCATAATCACAGCATCATCGCATCAACTACACAACATCATCACAGTGTCATCACAGCATCATCACTGCATAATCACAGCATAACCTGAGCATCATCACAGCATCATCACATAGTCATGGCATCATCATCACAGCATCATAACTGCGTCTTCACAGGGTCATCACTGCATCATCTCTGCATCATCACAGCATCATTTGAGCATCGTTACTGCTTTCTCACTGCATCATCACAGCATCATCTCTGCATCATCACTGCATCATCATAGCATCATCACTGCATCATCACAGCATCATAATAGCACCATCACAGCATCATTAGAGCGTCAACACTGCATCATCACAGCATCATCACAGCATCATCACTGCATCATCACTGCATATTCACTGCATCATCACACCATCATCACTGCATCAACACAGCGTCATCACTGCATCATCACAGTGTAATCGCAGCATCATCACTGCGTCTTCACTGCGTCATCACTGCATTATCACTGCATCATCAAAGCATCATCACAGCATCATCGCTGCATCATCACACCATCATCACAGCATCATCACAGCATCATTACACTATCATCACTGCATCATCACTGCGTCATCACACCATCATCTCAGCAGCATCACTGCATAATCACTGCATCATCACAGCATCACCACTTCATCATCACTGCATCATCAAAGCATCATCACAGCATCATCGCTGCATCATCACACCATCATCACAGCATCATCACAGCATCATTACACTATCATCACTGCATCATCACTGCGTCATCACACCATCATCTCAGCAGCATCACTGCATCATCACAGCATCATCACTGCATCACCTCTGCATGATCAATGCATCATCACAGCATCATCACATCAACTACACAACATCATCGCAGTGTCATCACAGCATCATCACTGCATGATCACAGCATAATCTGAGCATCATCACAGCATCATTACTGCATCATCACAGCATCATTACTGCATCATCAGAGAATCATCACTGCATAGTCACAGCATCATCACACCATCATCACAGCATCATCTGAGCATCATCACTGCATAATCACTGCATCATCACAACATCATCAGTTTCATCAAAGCATCATCACAACATAATCACTGCATCATCACACCATCATCACAGCATCATCACAGCATCTTCTCAGCATCATCACAGCATCATTACTGCTTACTCACTGCATCATCACAGCGCCATCACAGTTTCATCACTGCATCATCACTTCATCATCTCTGCATAATTACTGCATCATCACAGCATCATCACTGCATCATCACTGCGTCATCACACCATCATCTCAGCAGCATCACTGCATAATCACTGCATCATCACAGCATCACCACTTCATCATCACTGCATCATCAAAGCATCATCACAGCATCATCGCTGCATCATCACACCATCATCACAGCATCATTACACTATCATCACTGCATCATCACTGCGTCATCACACCATCATCTCAGCAGCATCACTGCATCATCACAGCATCATCACATCAACTACACAACATCATCGCAGTGTCATCACAGCATCATCACTGCATGATCACAGCATAATCTGAGCATCATCACAGCATCATTACTGCATCATCACAGCATCATTACTGCATCATCAGAGAATCATCACTGCATAGTCACAGCATCATCACACCATCATCACAGCATCATCTGAGCATCATCACTGCATAATCACTGCATCATCACAACATCATCAGTTTCATCAAAGCATCATCACAACATAATCACTGCATCATCACAGCATCATCACTGCATCATCACAGCATCTTCTCAGCATCATCACAGCATCATTACTGCTTACTCACTGCATCATCACAGCGCCATCACAGTTTCATCACTGCATCATCACTTCATCATCTCTGCATAATCACTGCATCATCACAGCATCATCACTGCATCATCACAGCATCTTCTCAGCATCATCAGTGCATCATCATAGCATCATCACTGCATCATCACTGCATCATCACAGCATCATCAAAGCATCATCACAGCATCATCATAGCATCATCATTGCATCATCACTGCATCATCATAGCATCATCACACCATCATCACTGCATCATCACAGCATCATCGCATGGTGAACACTGCATCATCACAGTATCATCACAACATAATCATAGCATAATCACAGCATCACCACTGCATCATCGCAGCGTCATCACAGCATCATCACTCCGTCATCACACCATCATCACAGCATCATCACTGCATCATCATTGCATCATCTCTGCATGACCAGTGCATCATCACAGCATCATCACATCAACTACACAACATCATCACAGTGTCATCACAGCATCATCACTGCATAATCACAGCATAACCTGAGCATCATCACAGCATACTCACTGCATCATCACAGCGTCACCACAGTATCATCACTGCATCATCAGAGCATCATCACTGCATCATCAGAGCATACTCACTGCATCGTCACAGCATCATCATAGCATCATCACTGCATCATCAGAGCATCATCACTGCATCATCAGAGCATACTCACTGCATCGTCACAGCATCATCATAGCATCATCACTGCATCATCACATAGTCATCGCATCATCATCACAGCATCATAACTGCGTCTTCACAGCGTCATCACTGCATCATCTCTGCATCATCGCAGCATCATCACTGCATCATCACAGCATCAACGCACCATCATCACTGCATCACAGCATCATCACAACATCATCACAGAGTCATCAAAGAATCATCACAGCATCATCACAATATCATCACAGAATCATCACAGCATCTTCTCAGCATCATCACAGCATCATTACTGCTTACTCTGCATCATCACAGCGCCATCACAGTTTCATCACTGCATCATCACTGCATCATCTCTGCATAATTACTGCATCAACACAGCGTCATCACTGCATCATCACTACATCATCACAGTGTAATCGCAGCATCATCACTGCGTCTTCACTGCGTCATCACTGCATCATCACAGCATCATCACTGCATAATCACTGCATCATCACAGCATCTTCTCAGCATCATCACTGCATCATCACACCATCATCACTGCATCATCACAGCATCATCTGAGCTTCATCACAGTATCATTACTGCTTACTCACTGCATCATCACAGCGTCATCATAGCATCATCACTGCATCATCACAGCATCATCACAGCATCATCACTGCATATTGACTGCATCATCACACCATCATCACTGCATCAACACAGCGTCATCACTGAATCATCACAGTGTAATCGCAGCATCATCACTGCGTCATCACTGCGTCATCACAGCATAATCATCACTGCGACATCACACCATCATCACAGCATCATTACTGCATCATCACAGCATCATCACAGTGTCATCACAGCACCATCACTGCATCACAAGAGCATCATCACAGCATCATCACAGCATCATCACATCATCACTGCATCATAAAAACATAAACATAGTATTGTCACAGCAACAAAACATCATCATCGCAGCATCATCACTGCATCAACACATCATCATCACAGCGTTATCACTTCATAATCACTGCATCATCACACCATCATCACAATATCATCACAGTGTCATCACAGCATCATCACAACATAATCACTGCATCATCACAGTATCATCACTGCATCATCTCAGCATCATCACAGCATCATCACTGCATGATCACAGCAAAATCCCTGCATCATCACATCATCATCACAGCATCATCACAGCATCATCACACAATCATCACTGCATCATCACAGCATCATCACTGCATCATCACAGCATCATCACACCTTCATTACTGCATCATCACTGCAGAATCACTGCATCATCATACCATCATCACAGTGTCATCACAGCATCATCACTGCGTCATCACACCATCATCACTGCATCATCACTGCGTCATTATAGCATCATCACTGCATCATCTCTGCATGACCAGTGCATAATCACAGCATCATCGCATCAACTACACAACATCATCACAGTGTCATCACAGCATCATCACTGCATAATCACAGCATAACCTGAGCATCATCACAGCATCATCACATAGTCATGGCATCATCATCACAGCATCATAACTGCGTCTTCACAGGGTCATCACTGCATCATCTCTGCATCATCACAGCATCATCTGAGCATCGTTACTGCTTTCTAACTGCATCATCACAGCATCATCTCTGCATCATCACTGCATCATCATAGCATCATCACTGCATCATCACAGCATCATAATAGCACCATCACAGCATCATTAGAGCGTCAACACTGCATCATCACAGCGTCATCACAGCATCATCACAGCATCATCACTGCATATTCACTGCATATTCACTGCATCATCACACCATCATCACTGCATCAACACAGCGTCATCACTGCATCATCACAGTGTAATCGCAGCATCATCACTGCGTCTTCACTGCGTCATCACTGCATTATCACTGCATCATCAAAGCATCATCACAGCATCATCGCTGCATCATCACACCATCATCACAGCATCATCACAGCATCATTACACTATCATCACTGCATCATCACTGCGTCATCACACCATCATCTCAGCAGCATCACTGCATAATCACTGCATCATCACAGCATCACCACTTCATCATCACTGCATCATCAAAGCATCATCACAGCATCATCGCTGCATCATCACACCATCATCACAGCATCATCACAGCATCATTACACTATCATCACTGCATCATCACTGCGTCATCACACCATCATCTCAGCAGCATCACTGCATCATCACTGCGTCATCACACCATCATCTCAGCAGCATCACTGCATCATCACAGCATCATCACATCAACTACACAACATCATCGCAGTGTCATCACAGCATCATCACTGCATGATCACAGCATAATCTGAGCATCATCACAGCATCATTACTGCATCATCACAGCATCATTACTGCATCATCAGAGAATCATCACTGCATAGTCACAGCATCATCACAGCATCATCTGAGCATCATCACTGCATAATCACTGCATCATCACAACATCATCAGTTTCATCAAAGCATCATCACAACATAATCACTGCATCATCACAGCATCATCACTGCATCATCACAGCATCTTCTCAGCATCATCACAGCATCATTACTGCTTACTCACTGCATCATCACAGCGCCATCACAGTTTCATCACTGCATCATCACTTCATCATCTCTGCATAATTACTGCATCATCACAGCATCATCACTGCATCATCACTGTGTCATCACACCATCATCTCAGCAGCATCACTGCATAATCACTGCATCATCACAGCATCACCACTTCATCATCACTGCATCATCAAAGCATCATCACAGCATCATCGCTGCATCATCACACCATCATCACAGCATCATCACAGCATCATTACTCTATCATCACTGCATCATCACTGCGTCATCACACCATCATCTCAGCAGCATCACTGCATCATCACAGCATCATCACATCAACTACACAACATCATCGCAGTGTCATCACAGCATCATCACTGCATGATCACAGCATAATCTGAGCATCATCACAACATCATTACTGCATCATCACAGCATCATTACTGCATCATCAGAGAATCATCACTGCATAGTCACAGCATCATCACACCATCATCACAGCATCATCTGAGCATCATCACTGCATAATCACTGCATCATCACAACATCATCAGTTTCATCAAAGCATCATCACAACATAATCACTGCATCATCACAGCATCATCACTGCATCATCACAGCATCTTCTCAGCATCATCACAGCATCATTACTGCTTACTCACTGCATCATCACAGCGCCATCACAGTTTCATCACTGCATCATCACTTCATCATCTCTGCATAATCACTGCATCATCACAGCATCATCACTGCATCATCACAGCATCTTCTCAGCATCATCAGTGCATCATCATAGCATCATCACTGCATCATCACTGCATCATCACAGCATCATCAAAGCATCATCACAGCATCATCATAGCATCATCATTGCATCATCACTGCATCATCATAGCATCATCACACCATCATCACTGCATCATCACAGCATCATCGCATGGTGAACACTGCATCATCACAGTATCATCACAACATAATCATAGCATAATCACAGCATCACCACTGCATCATCGCAGCGTCATCACAGCATCATCACTCCGTCATCACACCATCATCACAGCATCATCACTGCATCATCATTGCATCATCTCTGCATGACCAGTGCATCATCACAGCATCATCACATCAACTACACAACATCATCACAGTGTCATCACAGCATCATCACTGCATAATCACAGCATAACCTGAGCATCATCACAGCATACTCACTGCATCATCACAGCGTCACCACAGTATCATCACTGCATCATCAGAGCATCATCACTGCATCATCAGAGCATACTCACTGCATCGTCACAGCATCATCATAGCATCATCACTGCATCATCACATAGTCATCGCATCATCATCACAGCATCATAACTGCGTCTTCACAGCGTCATCACTGCATCATCTCTGCATCATCGCAGCATCATCACTGCATCATCACAGCATCAACGCACCATCATCACTGCATCACAGCATCATCACAACATCATCACAGAGTCATCAAAGAATCATCACAGCATCATCACAATATCATCACAGAATCATCACAGCATCTTCTCAGCATCATCACAGCATCATTACTGCTTACTCTGCATCATCACAGCGCCATCACAGTTTCATCACTGCATCATCACTGCATCATCTCTGCATAATTACTGCATCATCACTGCATCATCATAGCATCATCACACCATCATCACTGCATCATCACAGCATCATCGCATGGTGAACACTGCATCATCACAGTATCATCACAACATAATCATAGCATAATCACAGCATCACCACTGCATCATCGCAGCGTCATCACAGCATCATCACTCCGTCATCACACCATCATCACAGCATCATCACTGCATCATCATTGCATCATCTCTGCATGACCAGTGCATCATCACAGCATCATCACATCAACTACACAACATCATCACAGTGTCATCACAGCATCATCACTGCATAATCACAGCATAACCTGAGCATCATCACAGCATACTCACTGCATCATCACAGCGTCACCACAGTATCATCACTGCATCATCAGAGCATCATCACTGCATCATCAGAGCATACTCACTGCATCGTCACAGCATCATCATAGCATCATCACTGCATCATCAGAGCATCATCACTGCATCATCAGAGCATACTCACTGCATCGTCACAGCATCATCATAGCATCATCACTGCATCATCACATAGTCATCGCATCATCATCACAGCATCATAACTGCGTCTTCACAGCGTCATCACTGCATCATCTCTGCATCATCGCAGCATCATCACTGCATCATCACAGCATCAACGCACCATCATCACTGCATCACAGCATCATCACAACATCATCACAGAGTCATCAAAGAATCATCACAGCATCATCACAATATCATCACAGAATCATCACAGCATCTTCTCAGCATCATCACAGCATCATTACTGCTTACTCTGCATCATCACAGCGCCATCACAGTTTCATCACTGCATCATCACTGCATCATCTCTGCATAATTACTGCATCATGACAGCATCATCACTGCATCATCACAGCATCTTCTCAGCATCATCACTGCATCAACACAGCGTCATCACTGCATCATCACTACATCATCACAGTGTAATCGCAGCATCATCACTGCGTCTTCACTGCGTCATCACTGCATCATCACAGCATCATTACAGCATCATCACTGCATAATCACTGCATCATCACAGCATCTTCTCAGCATCATCACTGCATCATCACACCATCATCACTGCATCATCACAGCATCATCTGAGCTTCATCACAGTATCATTACTGCTTACTCACTGCATCATCACAGCGTCATCATAGCATCATCACTGCATCATCACAGCATCATCACAGCATCATCACTGCATATTGACTGCATCATCACACCATCATCACTGCATCAACACAGCGTCATCACTGAATCATCACAGTGTAATCGCAGCATCATCACTGCGTCATCACTGCGTCATCACAGCATAATCATCACTGCGACATCACACCATCATCACAGCATCATTACTGCATCATCACAGCATCATCACAGTGTCATCACAGCACCATCACTGCATCACAAGAGCATCATCACAGCATCATCACAGCATCATCACATCATCACTGCATCATAAAAACATAAACATAGTATTGTCACAGCAACAAAACATCATCATCGCAGCATCATCACTGCATCAACACATCATCATCACAGCGTTATCACTTCATAATCACTGCATCATCACACCATCATCACAATATCATCACAGTGTCATCACAGCATCATCACAACATAATCACTGCATCATCACAGTATCATCACTGCATCATCTCAGCATCATCACAGCATCATCACTGCATGATCACAGCAAAATCCCTGCATCATCACATCATCATCACAGCATCATCACAGCATCATCACACAATCATCACTGCATCATCACAGCATCATCACTGCATCATCACAGCATCATCACACCTTCATTACTGCATCATCACTGCAGAATCACTGCATCATCATACCATCATCACAGTGTCATCACAGCATCATCACTGCGTCATCACACCATCATCACTGCATCATCACTGCGTCATTATAGCATCATCACTGCATCATCTCTGCATGACCAGTGCATAATCACAGCATCATCGCATCAACTACACAACATCATCACAGTGTCATCACAGCATCATCACTGCATAATCACAGCATAACCTGAGCATCATCACAGCATCATCACATAGTCATGGCATCATCATCACAGCATCATAACTGCGTCTTCACAGGGTCATCACTGCATCATCTCTGCATCATCACAGCATCATTTGAGCATCGTTACTGCTTTCTCACTGCATCATCACAGCATCATCTCTGCATCATCACTGCATCATCATAGCATCATCACTGCATCATCACAGCATCATAATAGCACCATCACAGCATCATTAGAGCGTCAACACTGCATCATCACAGCATCATCACAGCATCATCACTGCATATTCACTGCATATTCACTGCATCATCACACCATCATCACTGCATCAACACAGCGTCATCACTGCATCATCACAGTGTAATCGCAGCATCATCACTGCGTCTTCACTGCGTCATCACTGCATTATCACTGCATCATCAAAGCATCATCACAGCATCATCGCTGCATCATCACACCATCATCACAGCATCATCACAGCATCATTACACTATCATCACTGCATCATCACTGCGTCATCACACCATCATCTCAGCAGCATCACTGCATAATCACTGCATCATCACAGCATCACCACTTCATCATCACTGCATCATCAAAGCATCATCACAGCATCATCGCTGCATCATCACACCATCATCACAGCATCATCACAGCATCATTACACTATCATCACTGCATCATCACTGCGTCATCACACCATCATCTCAGCAGCATCACTGCATCATCACAGCATCATCACTGCATCACCTCTGCATGATCAATGCATCATCACAGCATCATCACATCAACTACACAACATCATCGCAGTGTCATCACAGCATCATCACTGCATGATCACAGCATAATCTGAGCATCATCACAGCATCATTACTGCATCATCACAGCATCATTACTGCATCATCAGAGAATCATCACTGCATAGTCACAGCATCATCACACCATCATCACAGCATCATCTGAGCATCATCACTGCATAATCACTGCATCATCACAACATCATCAGTTTCATCAAAGCATCATCACAACATAATCACTGCATCATCACACCATCATCACAGCATCATCACAGCATCTTCTCAGCATCATCACAGCATCATTACTGCTTACTCACTGCATCATCACAGCGCCATCACAGTTTCATCACTGCATCATCACTTCATCATCTCTGCATAATTACTGCATCATCACAGCATCATCACTGCATCATCACTGCGTCATCACACCATCATCTCAGCAGCATCACTGCATAATCACTGCATCATCACAGCATCACCACTTCATCATCACTGCATCATCAAAGCATCATCACAGCATCATCGCTGCATCATCACACCATCATCACAGCATCATTACACTATCATCACTGCATCATCACTGCGTCATCACACCATCATCTCAGCAGCATCACTGCATCATCACAGCATCATCACATCAACTACACAACATCATCGCAGTGTCATCACAGCATCATCACTGCATGATCACAGCATAATCTGAGCATCATCACAGCATCATTACTGCATCATCACAGCATCATTACTGCATCATCAGAGAATCATCACTGCATAGTCACAGCATCATCACACCATCATCACAGCATCATCTGAGCATCATCACTGCATAATCACTGCATCATCACAACATCATCAGTTTCATCAAAGCATCATCACAACATAATCACTGCATCATCACAGCATCATCACTGCATCATCACAGCATCTTCTCAGCATCATCACAGCATCATTACTGCTTACTCACTGCATCATCACAGCGCCATCACAGTTTCATCACTGCATCATCACTTCATCATCTCTGCATAATCACTGCATCATCACAGCATCATCACTGCATCATCACAGCATCTTCTCAGCATCATCAGTGCATCATCATAGCATCATCACTGCATCATCACTGCATCATCACAGCATCATCAAAGCATCATCACAGCATCATCATAGCATCATCATTGCATCATCACTGCATCATCATAGCATCATCACACCATCATCACTGCATCATCACAGCATCATCGCATGGTGAACACTGCATCATCACAGTATCATCACAACATAATCATAGCATAATCACAGCATCACCACTGCATCATCGCAGCGTCATCACAGCATCATCACTCCGTCATCACACCATCATCACAGCATCATCACTGCATCATCATTGCATCATCTCTGCATGACCAGTGCATCATCACAGCATCATCACATCAACTACACAACATCATCACAGTGTCATCACAGCATCATCACTGCATAATCACAGCATAACCTGAGCATCATCACAGCATACTCACTGCATCATCACAGCGTCACCACAGTATCATCACTGCATCATCAGAGCATCATCACTGCATCATCAGAGCATACTCACTGCATCGTCACAGCATCATCATAGCATCATCACTGCATCATCAGAGCATCATCACTGCATCATCAGAGCATACTCACTGCATCGTCACAGCATCATCATAGCATCATCACTGCATCATCACATAGTCATCGCATCATCATCACAGCATCATAACTGCGTCTTCACAGCGTCATCACTGCATCATCTCTGCATCATCGCAGCATCATCACTGCATCATCACAGCATCAACGCACCATCATCACTGCATCACAGCATCATCACAACATCATCACAGAGTCATCAAAGAATCATCACAGCATCATCACAATATCATCACAGAATCATCACAGCATCTTCTCAGCATCATCACAGCATCATTACTGCTTACTCTGCATCATCACAGCGCCATCACAGTTTCATCACTGCATCATCACTGCATCATCTCTGCATAATTACTGCATCAACACAGCGTCATCACTGCATCATCACTACATCATCACAGTGTAATCGCAGCATCATCACTGCGTCTTCACTGCGTCATCACTGCATCATCACAGCATCATCACTGCATAATCACTGCATCATCACAGCATCTTCTCAGCATCATCACTGCATCATCACACCATCATCACTGCATCATCACAGCATCATCTGAGCTTCATCACAGTATCATTACTGCTTACTCACTGCATCATCACAGCGTCATCATAGCATCATCACTGCATCATCACAGCATCATCACAGCATCATCACTGCATATTGACTGCATCATCACACCATCATCACTGCATCAACACAGCGTCATCACTGAATCATCACAGTGTAATCGCAGCATCATCACTGCGTCATCACTGCGTCATCACAGCATAATCATCACTGCGACATCACACCATCATCACAGCATCATTACTGCATCATCACAGCATCATCACAGTGTCATCACAGCACCATCACTGCATCACAAGAGCATCATCACAGCATCATCACAGCATCATCACATCATCACTGCATCATAAAAACATAAACATAGTATTGTCACAGCAACAAAACATCATCATCGCAGCATCATCACTGCATCAACACATCATCATCACAGCGTTATCACTTCATAATCACTGCATCATCACACCATCATCACAATATCATCACAGTGTCATCACAGCATCATCACAACATAATCACTGCATCATCACAGTATCATCACTGCATCATCTCAGCATCATCACAGCATCATCACTGCATGATCACAGCAAAATCCCTGCATCATCACATCATCATCACAGCATCATCACAGCATCATCACACAATCATCACTGCATCATCACAGCATCATCACTGCATCATCACAGCATCATCACACCTTCATTACTGCATCATCACTGCAGAATCACTGCATCATCATACCATCATCACAGTGTCATCACAGCATCATCACTGCGTCATCACACCATCATCACTGCATCATCACTGCGTCATTATAGCATCATCACTGCATCATCTCTGCATGACCAGTGCATAATCACAGCATCATCGCATCAACTACACAACATCATCACAGTGTCATCACAGCATCATCACTGCATAATCACAGCATAACCTGAGCATCATCACAGCATCATCACATAGTCATGGCATCATCATCACAGCATCATAACTGCGTCTTCACAGGGTCATCACTGCATCATCTCTGCATCATCACAGCATCATCTGAGCATCGTTACTGCTTTCTAACTGCATCATCACAGCATCATCTCTGCATCATCACTGCATCATCATAGCATCATCACTGCATCATCACAGCATCATAATAGCACCATCACAGCATCATTAGAGCGTCAACACTGCATCATCACAGCGTCATCACAGCATCATCACAGCATCATCACTGCATATTCACTGCATATTCACTGCATCATCACACCATCATCACTGCATCAACACAGCGTCATCACTGCATCATCACAGTGTAATCGCAGCATCATCACTGCGTCTTCACTGCGTCATCACTGCATTATCACTGCATCATCAAAGCATCATCACAGCATCATCGCTGCATCATCACACCATCATCACAGCATCATCACAGCATCATTACACTATCATCACTGCATCATCACTGCGTCATCACACCATCATCTCAGCAGCATCACTGCATAATCACTGCATCATCACAGCATCACCACTTCATCATCACTGCATCATCAAAGCATCATCACAGCATCATCGCTGCATCATCACACCATCATCACAGCATCATCACAGCATCATTACACTATCATCACTGCATCATCACTGCGTCATCACACCATCATCTCAGCAGCATCACTGCATCATCACTGCGTCATCACACCATCATCTCAGCAGCATCACTGCATCATCACAGCATCATCACATCAACTACACAACATCATCGCAGTGTCATCACAGCATCATCACTGCATGATCACAGCATAATCTGAGCATCATCACAGCATCATTACTGCATCATCACAGCATCATTACTGCATCATCAGAGAATCATCACTGCATAGTCACAGCATCATCACAGCATCATCTGAGCATCATCACTGCATAATCACTGCATCATCACAACATCATCAGTTTCATCAAAGCATCATCACAACATAATCACTGCATCATCACAGCATCATCACTGCATCATCACAGCATCTTCTCAGCATCATCACAGCATCATTACTGCTTACTCACTGCATCATCACAGCGCCATCACAGTTTCATCACTGCATCATCACTTCATCATCTCTGCATAATTACTGCATCATCACAGCATCATCACTGCATCATCACTGCGTCATCACACCATCATCTCAGCAGCATCACTGCATAATCACTGCATCATCACAGCATCACCACTTCATCATCACTGCATCATCAAAGCATCATCACAGCATCATCGCTGCATCATCACACCATCATCACAGCATCATCACAGCATCATTACTCTATCATCACTGCATCATCACTGCGTCATCACACCATCATCTCAGCAGCATCACTGCATCATCACAGCATCATCACATCAACTACACAACATCATCGCAGTGTCATCACAGCATCATCACTGCATGATCACAGCATAATCTGAGCATCATCACAACATCATTACTGCATCATCACAGCATCATTACTGCATCATCAGAGAATCATCACTGCATAGTCACAGCATCATCACACCATCATCACAGCATCATCTGAGCATCATCACTGCATAATCACTGCATCATCACAACATCATCAGTTTCATCAAAGCATCATCACAACATAATCACTGCATCATCACAGCATCATCACTGCATCATCACAGCATCTTCTCAGCATCATCACAGCATCATTACTGCTTACTCACTGCATCATCACAGCGCCATCACAGTTTCATCACTGCATCATCACTTCATCATCTCTGCATAATCACTGCATCATCACAGCATCATCACTGCATCATCACAGCATCTTCTCAGCATCATCAGTGCATCATCATAGCATCATCACTGCATCATCACTGCATCATCACAGCATCATCAAAGCATCATCACAGCATCATCATAGCATCATCATTGCATCATCACTGCATCATCATAGCATCATCACACCATCATCACTGCATCATCACAGCATCATCGCATGGTGAACACTGCATCATCACAGTATCATCACAACATAATCATAGCATAATCACAGCATCACCACTGCATCATCGCAGCGTCATCACAGCATCATCACTCCGTCATCACACCATCATCACAGCATCATCACTGCATCATCATTGCATCATCTCTGCATGACCAGTGCATCATCACAGCATCATCACATCAACTACACAACATCATCACAGTGTCATCACAGCATCATCACTGCATAATCACAGCATAACCTGAGCATCATCACAGCATACTCACTGCATCATCACAGCGTCACCACAGTATCATCACTGCATCATCAGAGCATCATCACTGCATCATCAGAGCATACTCACTGCATCGTCACAGCATCATCATAGCATCATCACTGCATCATCACATAGTCATCGCATCATCATCACAGCATCATAACTGCGTCTTCACAGCGTCATCACTGCATCATCTCTGCATCATCGCAGCATCATCACTGCATCATCACAGCATCAACGCACCATCATCACTGCATCACAGCATCATCACAACATCATCACAGAGTCATCAAAGAATCATCACAGCATCATCACAATATCATCACAGAATCATCACAGCATCTTCTCAGCATCATCACAGCATCATTACTGCTTACTCTGCATCATCACAGCGCCATCACAGTTTCATCACTGCATCATCACTGCATCATCTCTGCATAATTACTGCATCATCACTGCATCATCATAGCATCATCACACCATCATCACTGCATCATCACAGCATCATCGCATGGTGAACACTGCATCATCACAGTATCATCACAACATAATCATAGCATAATCACAGCATCACCACTGCATCATCGCAGCGTCATCACAGCATCATCACTCCGTCATCACACCATCATCACAGCATCATCACTGCATCATCATTGCATCATCTCTGCATGACCAGTGCATCATCACAGCATCATCACATCAACTACACAACATCATCACAGTGTCATCACAGCATCATCACTGCATAATCACAGCATAACCTGAGCATCATCACAGCATACTCACTGCATCATCACAGCGTCACCACAGTATCATCACTGCATCATCAGAGCATCATCACTGCATCATCAGAGCATACTCACTGCATCGTCACAGCATCATCATAGCATCATCACTGCATCATCAGAGCATCATCACTGCATCATCAGAGCATACTCACTGCATCGTCACAGCATCATCATAGCATCATCACTGCATCATCACATAGTCATCGCATCATCATCACAGCATCATAACTGCGTCTTCACAGCGTCATCACTGCATCATCTCTGCATCATCGCAGCATCATCACTGCATCATCACAGCATCAACGCACCATCATCACTGCATCACAGCATCATCACAACATCATCACAGAGTCATCAAAGAATCATCACAGCATCATCACAATATCATCACAGAATCATCACAGCATCTTCTCAGCATCATCACAGCATCATTACTGCTTACTCTGCATCATCACAGCGCCATCACAGTTTCATCACTGCATCATCACTGCATCATCTCTGCATAATTACTGCATCATGACAGCATCATCACTGCATCATCACAGCATCTTCTCAGCATCATCACTGCATCAACACAGCGTCATCACTGCATCATCACTACATCATCACAGTGTAATCGCAGCATCATCACTGCGTCTTCACTGCGTCATCACTGCATCATCACAGCATCATTACAGCATCATCACTGCATAATCACTGCATCATCACAGCATCTTCTCAGCATCATCACTGCATCATCACACCATCATCACTGCATCATCACAGCATCATCTGAGCTTCATCACAGTATCATTACTGCTTACTCACTGCATCATCACAGCGTCATCATAGCATCATCACTGCATCATCACAGCATCATCACAGCATCATCACTGCATATTGACTGCATCATCACACCATCATCACTGCATCAACACAGCGTCATCACTGAATCATCACAGTGTAATCGCAGCATCATCACTGCGTCATCACTGCGTCATCACAGCATAATCATCACTGCGACATCACACCATCATCACAGCATCATTACTGCATCATCACAGCATCATCACAGTGTCATCACAGCACCATCACTGCATCACAAGAGCATCATCACAGCATCATCACAGCATCATCACATCATCACTGCATCATAAAAACATAAACATAGTATTGTCACAGCAACAAAACATCATCATCGCAGCATCATCACTGCATCAACACATCATCATCACAGCGTTATCACTTCATAATCACTGCATCATCACACCATCATCACAATATCATCACAGTGTCATCACAGCATCATCACAACATAATCACTGCATCATCACAGTATCATCACTGCATCATCTCAGCATCATCACAGCATCATCACTGCATGATCACAGCAAAATCCCTGCATCATCACATCATCATCACTGCATCATCACAGCATCATCACTGCATCATCACAGCATCATCACACCTTCATTACTGCATCATCACTGCAGAATCACTGCATCATCATACCATCATCACAGTGTCATCACAGCATCATCACTGCGTCATCACACCATCATCACTGCATCATCACTGCGTCATTATAGCATCATCACTGCATCATCTCTGCATGACCAGTGCATAATCACAGCATCATCGCATCAACTACACAACATCATCACAGTGTCATCACAGCATCATCACTGCATAATCACAGCATAACCTGAGCATCATCACAGCATCATCACATAGTCATGGCATCATCATCACAGCATCATAACTGCGTCTTCACAGGGTCATCACTGCATCATCTCAGCATCATCTGAGCATCGTTACTGCTTTCTCACTGCATCATCACAGCATCATCTCTGCATCATCACTGCATCATCATAGCATCATCACTGCATTATCACAGCATCATAATAGCACCATCACAGCATCATTAGAGCGTCAACACTGCATCATCACAGCGTCATCACAGCATCATCACAGCATCATCACTGCATATTCACTGCATATTCACTGCATCATCACACCATCATCACTGCATCAACACAGCGTCATCACTGCATCATCACAGTGTAATCGCAGCATCATCACTGCGTCTTCACTGCGTCATCACTGCATTATCACTGCATCATCAAAGCATCATCACAGCATCATCGCTGCATCATCACACCATCATCACAGCATCATCACAGCATCATTACACTATCATCACTGCATCATCACTGCGTCATCACACCATCACCTCTGCATGATCAATGCATCATCACAGCATCATCACATCAACTACACAACATCATCGCAGTGTCATCACAGCATCATCACTGCATGATCACAGCATAATCTGAGCATCATCACAGCATCATTACTGCATCATCACAGCATCATTACTGCATCATCAGAGAATCATCACTGCATAGTCACAGCATCATCACACCATCATCACAGCATCATCTGAGCATCATCACTGCATAATCACTGCATCATCACAACATCATCAGTTTCATCAAAGCATCATCACAACATAATCACTGCATCATCACAGCATCATCACTGCATCATCACAGCATCTTCTCAGCATCATCACAGCATCATTACTGCTTACTCACTGCATCATCACAGCGCCATCACAGTTTCATCACTGCATCATCACTTCATCATCTCTGCATAATCACTGCATCATCACAGCATCATCACTGCATCATCACAGCATCTTCTCAGCATCATCCGTGCATCATCATAGCATCATCACTGCATCATCACTGCATCATCATTGCATCATCACTGCATCATCATAGCATCATCACACCATCATCACTGCATCATCACAGCATCATCGCATGGTGAACACTGCATCATCACAGTATCATCACAACATAATCATAGCATAATCACAGCATCACCACTGCATCATCGCAGCGTCATCACAGCATCATCACTCCGTCATCACACCATCATCACAGCATCATCACTGCATCATCATTGCATCATCTCTGCATGACCAGTGCATCATCACATCAACTACACAACATCATCACAGTGTCATCACAGCATCATCACTGCATAATCACAGCATAACCTGAGCATCATCACAGCATACTCACTGCATCATCACAGCGTCACCACAGTATCATCACTGCATCATCAGAGCATCATCACTGCATCATCAGAGCATACTCACTGCATCGTCACAGCATCATCATAGCATCATCACTGCATCATCAGAGCATCATCACTGCATCATCAGAGCATACTCACTGCATCGTCACAGCATCATCATAGCATCATCACTGCATCATCACATAGTCATCGCATCATCATCACAGCATCATAACTGCGTCTTCACAGCGTCATCACTGCATCATCTCTGCATCATCGCAGCATCATCACTGCATCATCACAGCATCAACGCACCATCATCACTGCATCACAGCATCATCACAACATCATCACAGAGTCATCAAAGAATCATCACAGCATCATCACAATATCATCACAGAATCATCACAGCATCTTCTCAGCATCATCACAGCATCATTACTGCTTACTCTGCATCATCACAGCGCCATCACAGTTTCATCACTGCATCATCACTGCATCATCTCTGCATAATTACTGCATCATGACAGCATCATCACTGCATCATCACAGCATCTTCTCAGCATCATCACTGCATCAACACAGCGTCATCACTGCATCATCACTACATCATCACAGTGTAATCGCAGCATCATCACTGCGTCTTCACTGCGTCATCACTTCATCATCACAGCATCATTACAGCATCATCACTGCATCATCACAGCATCTTCTCAGCATCATCACTGCATCATCACACCATCATCACTGCATCATCACAGCATCATCTGAGCTTCATCACAGTATCATTACTGCTTACTCACTGCATCATCACAGCGTCATCATAGCATCATCACTGCATCATCACAGCATCATCACAGCATCATTAGAGCGTCATCACTGCATCATCACAGCGTCTTCACAGCATCATCACAGCATCATCACTGCATATTGACTGCATCATCACACCATCATCACTGCATCAACACAGCGTCATCACTGAATCATCACAGTGTAATCGCAGCATCATCACTGCGTCATCACTGCGTCATCACAGCATAATCATCACTGCGACATCACACCATCATCACAGCATCATTACTGCATCATCACAGCATCATCACA